>CAUIVZ010000002.1:30476985-31676985 GCA_961763995.1 Juglans cinerea | reverse complement strand
GACAAGCAGCTTCTGATTCTGCCATATGGCGGCTAGCCACAGAAGCAACAAGAGAGGAGTCCAGTCCTCCAGATAAAAGTACACCAAATGGCACATCAGTCATAAGTCTCTTTGTCACAGCCTGCATGATTTGAGAGTGAAAAACAAAGAATGAAGTTAGAAATATTACAAACCCAATGATACAAGATAACGACAATGTGGTGCCTTTATGTTTAATGTGGTGTACTTGGAACGAAAGGAATGGTCGCTGGTTTGACAACAGGGAACGGACGATGGAAGGGTTTAGGGACTTTTTCTATCATACATTGTTACTTTGGGCTGCAGCCATTGTATTGAATGGGACTAGCCTTAATGACTTTTATGTTGATTTTCGCAGCTCTTAGCTTGTAATTTGGTTCACCTCTTGTATATTTCCTATGTACCTGGGCTATGCCTAATTACATGATTAATAAAATTTCTTACTTATCAAAAAAAAAATATTACAAACCCAATGAGTACAACAACAGAGGTGCACAGCAGCCGGTTGAAACAGAAAATCAGTAACATACAAAACCGCCAGGAAGAAAGAACTGTCAAACTTAGATAGTAGTGCACAAAAAGACAGAACTATCTAACCGGTAACTCCATATGGACAATTGAAGCATTCTCCTTTGAGATTCATATATGGCCCACTCACCGAAACAACTAAAACTTGAGATAAAGAACTTGATATTAGCTTCAAAGATTCTCCTTTCCTTTTCTTTTTTTTCCTTTTTCCCCCTTTCTATATTCTATTGCATGGTAACCATATATCTTCATTGAAAGAGCTCCAATTCATAGGGATACAGTAATGCGCTTAAGAATCAGGATTTGCATACATGAAAGCAATACCAAAAGGAATAAATCTAATACTAAATGAAGTTTTTTCCATATAGAAGTTATACTGAATGAAGAAGTTATTATATGATACTTAAAAGCTACAAAGCTTTGTTTTGAGTTGATTAACATGCATAAATATATAAAAGCCCACATACATTTACACACGTATATCCAAAGAATCCAATCCAACCCAACTCACCTTTTATTCACATTAAAGGCCAAGTATAAAATAATGTTTACTCAATCAAAAGGAAAGACTTCTATGCCAGATTTATACATCTAAGAACCATGAAAACAAAAAGGATAAACTAATTACCACAAACAAAAACAAAGGATCTAGAGTTTAAGCAAGAACAAGTGTGGACCTTGCCTTCTCAAAGGCCTCACGTAGAAGTATGGGATCATATGGAGTTGAGGGTACGTTCTCCAAATACCATGGTGGGTTATACCATCTTTTAAGGCCTCCTGTAAACATGTTGCAGTATATACAATAAGCAGTTTGTCCAACATCAAAAAGAACTTAATGCATGAAAAGGTTTGAATTTCTAAGATTTATTAATAAAAAATCTAAAAAGACAATAATTAAAAGTAATTTTATTTTTACAGCCCAAACCGAAAAAGACAAAGTACAATATATTTTCAAAACATAGCCACCAAACCTTTAAAAGCTTTGCCTGATTTTGAGTAATGTTGAGTTCCCCATGTGAAACTAAAACATAATCATACCCTTTCTCTCTACTTTCAGTTTCTATCAGGGAACAAATGACATTTCTATGCAGAAAAAAAAATAAAGTTATATTAAAGCCCTTGCAGTATAAAACACTAACAATTTTATAATTCAAGGCATAAATGTTTATTTTTCTTGCTCAGAACATTCAGTTAAAGATATTAATAAACTCTTCATCAACATGAAAATTTTGGAGCTGACATCTGTCTTCAAAAATCCAAGACACGATTGAGAATTTATGCCCAACCCAGAACAAAAACTGTGAGAATGCATACCCAATGCTTTGTTTACCATCAGAAAAGCAAGAAAGAAAAACTTTTCTATTCATTAACTTCATAGACGCATACCCTGTTTGCTAGAATATATATGCCCAGGAAGAAAAGACATGAATCTTTCACAATCATCGCTCAAAGCCTTCATTTCTGATGCAAACCATACTGACCCTGAAATGAGAGGCAATACATTAATTCCAGTATGCATTCCTTAATAAGATTTAAAAGAATATAAAAAAACGAAATGGCAAGCTAATTAAGATATACAAAAAGGACGCGGGCTGATGTATGATAGAAGAAAATTCAATAATTCACAATGTGTGGACGCCGATCTCAAGAGAAAAATAACATTCCGCATACCAAGATGAAGTTGCATACCATCAAGACCCCAACCGATGTAAAGTGGGGTAATTCCAATAGCATCACGTGCTGCAATAAAACTTTTGTCTCGAGTGTCAAGAAGGACAAAGGAGAACATGCCATCCAACATGTCCACAAACTTTTCCCCATACTCTTCATACTGAAAAGATAAGCAGCTAAGTTCTCGATTGCTTACAAGATGGCCAAGTACTGAGGGCACAAGATTCTCAATTACTTACAAGATGGGCAATCACTTCACAGTCGCTTCCAGTTCGAAACTGATGAGACTTCAACTTTTCCCTTAATTGTTTGTGGTTGTATATCTCACCATTAACCTAAGAACAAAGTTCCAAAACTCTAAACTGAGATTTTCTAAATATTAAGTAAAGATTTCCACCAACTCTCTATAAAACAGTATACTGAAATTTTCAAAGAGAATAAGAGCTTAAACTATATTCAAGAAACGTGAACACTAGCCACTTAGGTTGAAACCGAGTGCTTGCAATCTACATAACATTATTCTTAAAGAAGATTTACCGTGACAATTACTGTCTTGTCTTCGTTGTAAAGTGGTTGATCTCCTGAAGTTGGGTCTACAATAGCCAATCGTTGATGAGCAAGATAACAATCGCCATGACAGTGCAGACCGCTCCAATCAGGACCTCTATGGCGCAACCTACACTTTTAAATAATTATATTACGCATTTCATTCTCTCATATAACAATAGAAAAACCATTAACTCTGCATCCCCCAAAAAAAAAAATACATGCAGTAATAGAAATGGTGGGGCTTCAATTAGCACGAGTCAGCTAATTACGACTCAAAACACTGGGATAATAGAAACATACTCTTAGTTAATAGAATCAAACATCAAAATCGTGTACATTTTGAACCAGACCAGAATCGTCCAAATGCGAAAAAAATAAGCTTGCATAAATATACAAAAAAAAAAACCTCCTAGACAATTCGATGATCCGGGAGCGTTTGGCCTGAGAGTTTTCGGTGCAACCAAAGACAGCGAGTATTCCACACATGGCTGGCTGGCTGGCTGCGGCGGCTTCTCTCTCTCTCTGAGTGGGAAACTCGGAGCGAGAGACAGAAAGAAATGGAGAGAGCGAATGAAAATGAATTTTTTGTTTTATATTAGATCGCGGCCGTTGATTCTGTCCAGTTTTCAAAAGATTCGTAATATTCTTTTTTCTGAATATAATAATATATTGAAATGTAGGGTTTCTGGCCTGTAATGGGAATCTAGTCTTTGGATTCCAGCCGCCAATGCAAAGTAAGGGTATGTTTGGATGTTAAACTGAGTTGAGTTGAGTTGAGATGATAAAATATTATTATAATATTATTTTTTAATATTATTATTATTTTAAGATTTGAAAAAGTTAAATTATTTATTATATTTTATGTTAAAATTTAAAAAAATTGTAATTAAGGTGAGTTAAGGTGAGTTTGGTAACAAAATGTACCATGGGAAGTATCTTTCATTCTTTTGCTACATCCCCCGATTCCCCACTACTTATCACAGGCTTATTAGTTAAGATCCCTTTTAAATAAATATTGATATTTTTAATAAGATAACAAACATACTTTACAATAAGAAAATCATATAAGATAAATTTTCTATAAATAATATGATTACTTATTGTAAGGGATAAAATATAACGGACTCGTGATATTTCTTAGACTTGGAAAACTCATCAGGAGATAAGAAAGAGAGAGAGGGAATGAGGAGACAAAAAACTGAGAAGGGTTTTAGGGTGTCAGGAGGGAAAGAGGGGAGTGGACATAAAGGAGGGGTGATGTGACATAAAGCAAAGAGAAGTGACACAAAACGAATGGGGCAGGAGATAAAAGGCAATGACACATAAGACTCCAGAAACTTTTTGGCCAAGCTTCTCCTAGAAGGCTTATTCAACCTCACGAAAGAAGTTCTAGCGACGATATCTCTTTCAGAAGACAGATTTTTGAGATCTATTGTACAGTGAAAATGAGAGACTATGAGAGACTGTAAAATAAGCTTATTATAGTGGATTCTCCTTTCCTCAAATCCTGTGGACGTAGACTCAGTGTTGAACCACATAAATTTGTGTCTCATTCTCTTTATTTTTCTTGTATTTATTTATTGTTCACTGTCATGGATGTGCGTCGGACAACGTACAGCCGCACCGAATTACTGTCGGGGGCTTCACACAATACCGATCCAGGCCCAGGCCCAGAACAACCTTAGCGGGGCTGAGAATGGATCTTTCTCTCCTTCCAGATTGTTGCCCTATTTTTAGGCATTAACACTTACAATTTTAAACTTTTCTTAAATACATGACTTGAATATCCAACTTGTATTCCACCTGATACTTGAATAAGGTAAGGATCTCTCTTTGGTTTTCTCTATACAATTCGCTCTTAGTTACTAATATTTTCCACCTTGCTCTCTTTGTTCATTCATTCCTTCTTTTATATAATTGCGAGTGCTCTGAAATTCTTCTAGCTGTGGTTTTTCCTTCTCTTCTATCAAGTTATTTCTCTTTTTGACTTGTTAGCACCGAAAGCAACTTCTTTCATGTTTACTTCTCGAGGTTGGAGACATTGAAAGCTTTTTGTTTTTAGCAATTATCTCTGGTACCAAAACTTTATCAGACTTGAAGTAAGTTTGATCATGGACGCATTGTTCATGAATAATATTTTTTAGATTTTACTATTTCATGAATAGTATTGGTGACTTTATTTTTTACTACATATTAAACTACGTCAATTTATAAATTTACTTTTTATGAAATCTTTTTGTGGAGTTTATTTTGTGAAATCTTTAGCTACTTTATGTAGCTATAAAGAATCTCTCCTTTAGTAAATTCTTGTTGGTCTAGTTACAAGCCATGTTGGTAGAGTTAAGAAAGCAGGTTTGATTGCTTAATGATGAACTAATATTTAGCGTATAGTCTTCGTACAATTTTTTTCACAATCCTTTTATATAATCTTATTTTTAAATGAGAGTATTTATGTAAAATAATGTTAATTTTATAAGTTAATTTGCCCCTCATTTAAAACATGATTGTATAGAGAATTGAGAAAAGAATTGTATATGTATCTTGCATAAAACCTACAATTATAAAAGAGATGTTAGATACAGTTCTAAGGTGTGTAAGCTTTGTATTCATTTTACAAAAAAATGAGGTTTACCATTAAAAAATAATTTTTTCATATAAATCCCAAATTAATCTACTTCTCTTAAACAAAATGCACATAGATTGTACACCCTAATCCTGCAAATAATATTTCTCACTTAAAAAAGTAGTGATTATATAGCCTCGTGCATCATTAGCTGTGTAATTCCTAGTTACAAGTTGATTGGTTAATTGAGGAGTTTTTTTTCCTTATCTTGAATCCATATGAACTTATTAGGCTAGTAATATAGTTTCATGCTAATAATATGTGGCAATAAAATTATACTATTGGATAATTCTTTTGAGGCTTTGACTACTGTGATTTATTCTTTTAAGAATTGGCTTAAGGAAAGTAATAGTTGGCACACAAATCTATGTAATTGGTAGACGTTTTTGTGGAAATGACTTGGGAGGGTCCTTCTCAAATTTCTTATTTATCAAGAAAACTATTACCATTATGAAGGTACTAATTGTAGAAAACATTCCCAACACGACTGCCAGGGGATCGTTTCCTCTCGGCTCTAGTGTGTTCTAGCGAGGAGGAAGAAAATCCTTCACCTTGGTGGAAGGTGTTTTTGCCAAGGGCAAAACTTGAGATAAGTGGTGCAGCAGTTGAGACTTTACCTAAGCTTCATACTATAAGTGAATAATAGATAGAGGTTCAAGATGACTGAGGAATTAGCTGAGTTATAGAACAAGTTTTCATTGACAGAGGAAGAAAAAAATGAAATTGTTATAACTGGACAACATCAAGGAAACCATGGAAAGAGGTAAGCTGTGTTTAGTGGGGAAACTCATAGCAGACAAGAAAATTAATCGAGAGGCCTTCAAAAACACTATGTGTAAGATATGGAAATTCTGTATAGACATCAAAATCATAGAAGTGGGCGAGAATCTGTATATTTTTGAATTCCGATCTGAAACTGACTTAAATGGAATATGAGAAGGTCAGCCATGGATGTTTGATATGAATCTGCTATGTTTGAGAAAATTTGAAAGTTACACACCACCTACTGAATTACCCTTCACTCATGCTAATCTTTGGGTCCAACTACATAATTTACCTTTGGGATGCATGAATAAGGAAGTTGGGAGTAGAATTGGATCTTCTATTAAAACTATTTTAAAGGTGGATTTTGATATAAATGAGAATTGTTGGGGAAGATGGCTAAGAGTTCTGGTTGAAGTAGATTTAATGAGACCATTGGCAAGGGGAAAACTGATGGACCTGCTTGGACAGAAGGGTTATGTGCAGTTTAAATATGAAAAACTTCCTAAGTTTTGTTTCACTTGTAGGGTGATTAAGCATGACTCGAGCGGCTGTACAGGTCAGAACAACCAAAGTTCCAAGATGACTGGTACTAATCAATATGGAACATGGCTCAGAGCTACTAATTCTGGAACAAGTCCAACTACTTTTGGGACTAGTTCAAGCTATGGTAGCAACTCAGGCAGACAACTTATAAGTATAACTCAATCCAAGTCTGAATAGCAGGATAAAAGGGAACAAAAGTTGATACAACATGGGATAACTATAGATAGGGAAGGAAAAAAGCTTGAGAAGCAGTTAGCAACTAATGATGATATACAAGAAAGCAAAAAAGAAACTCAAGCACCACATGATACACCTAAGTTGGTTCTTGATAAGGAAGAAAATTTGATGAATATATCAGTTATGGGTTCCATACCAGAACTGATGAATAGCCAGCAGGAGAACACTTTAGTTTCATAAAAGACTCAAAGTATTCATAGCAACTCAAATCAGGTGGCTGAGGTAATTGTTAATAAATGGAAGAGGAGGGTAAGGGGACAGATTAATAGTGAGATGGGGCCTACGACTACTTATGCTACAAGGAAAAGAAAAACAGAAGATGATAATACTCTTTTAGCCTTCGAAAACAATCAAGAGGCTAGGGGCAAAAAACCAGCTATGGAAACTGTAGTGAATGAATCGGCGGAGGTTGTTAATCAGCCTCGCCGGGAGAAATGAGGCTTCTAAGTTGGAACTGCCGAAGGCTTGACAACTCTCGAACAGTTAGTTAGGGACCTTAGTCTTTTGGTTAAGGCCCATAAGCCAAGCATCTTGTTTCTCATGAAAACCAAGATGCATAAGAATAAGTTAGAAGCTATCATAAACAAGTTGGGTTTTAAAAATGTTTTTTCAATTGAAGGGATAGGAAAAAGTGGTGGTTTGGCTTTGTTTTGGGAGGAGGATATCAAACTCATGATTCAAAATTACACACAAAGACATATCAATACATGGGTTGATCAAAATAATTTATCTTGGATGCTAACATGCTTCTATGGCCATCCTAAAACAGAAAACAGGCACAAATGATAGAGCATTTTGAGACATCTTAAACTGCAGCATTCGAGAAGATAGCTTTGTATAGGAGACTTTAATGAAATCATATTTCAAAGTAAAAAGTTTGGAGGGGCAAGAAGAGATGGAAAACAGATGAAGACATTTAGAAAAGTGCTGCAAGATTGTATGCTTACTGATTTGGGCTTAATAAATGGCAAGTACATATGGACAAATAACAGATCTGATCAAACCTTCACTAAGAAAAAGCTTGATAGAGCAACTACAAATGCTGAATGGTGTGCAACATTTGGTGGTGGGGAGGTGAAAGTGCTGGCTAATTCTACTCCAGACCATTGTCCTATCATAATGTCAATAGGTCAGCATCATAATAAGAACACCAGAACCTCACAAGTGAGAAGATATGAAGATAGATGGTCCACCTTTCCTAATTGTGAAAATGCGATTAAAAAGGCATGGCAGAATGGGAGAGGCAATGCTGGTGGCCTGCAGAAAATAAAAGAAAAGTTAGAGAAGTGCATGAGAGAGCTAAGATGGTGGAGCTATAGAAAGGAATATGAAGCAAATGAAAGTTTAATGCAGAAAACAAATAGGCTACAACAAATGCAACAAGTTCTTACAGAAGATACAGTTCAACAGATGAAACAACTTCAACAAGAAATAAATGAGATGCTTGAAAGAGACCACCTGAAATGGAAGCAAAGAGCCAAGGTGACATGGCTATAATAAGTAGGGGTGTAACCGGTCCGGTTTGGTCCGGTTTTGGATAAAATCTAGGACCGAACCGGTATGTACCGGTTTTGTATTTTTCAAAACCGATTATGCACCGGTTATCCTCCTAAACCGGTACTTCCGGTTTTACTGGTTTCCGGTCCGGTCCGGTCCGATTTTCCGGTTTTTTTAAAATATAAGTTTCATAATTTGTCATTAAAAATTTATTTATAAAAAAAAAACTGATTTAAAAAAAAACTGTTTTATACTTTTATTAATATATTAGACTATATAATAGTATTAATATTAGACTATTGGTATAGTTATAAGTTATATATTAGTATTAGTTATAAAATTTTAGTGATTTAGTATTAACATTTTATGTAATAATTTATAAATTATAATAAGAAATTATTTCATATATGAATATATATAATTATATATATTATATATAAAATTTCACATAAAAATTTATAATTATACATTATATATAAAACTTACATATATTAATATTTAATATATAAAAAATATTTTATATAAAACTTATATATAAAAATATTATTTTTTATTTTTTTTAATCAACCGGTCCGGTCCGGTCCGGTTCGGTCCAAAAAATTTCAGAACCGGAACCGGACCGGAACCAGCCGGTTTTTACATTTTAAAAACCGGTTCCGGACCGGACCGGTTCAAAACCGGTAAAACCGGTCCGGTCCGGTCCGGACCGGTTTTCCGGTTTGAGTTTACACCCCTAATAATAAGAGGATTGAAACTCAAGATATTACCATCTTTGTGCAAGTCAAAAAAAGAAGAGGAATACAATTGAGCAAGTTATGGATGGTAATGGAGTATGTATTACAAAATCTGACCAAATTGGGAAGGCTTTTACTTAGTTCTATAAGGGATTGTTCACATCCTCGAGGCCTACCAACATTGATAATTTTCTTAATGCAACAGAAAAAAGAGTCACCCAACAAATAAATGACAAACTGCTACTACCTTTCAACAAAGAGGAAATACATGAGGTTGTGTTTCAAATGGCTCCCTATAAGGCTCCTGGTCCAGATGGATATGGAACCGGACCATGAGCCCGCTTCTATCAAAGGTTTTGGCTAGTGGTGGGGGAGGAGGTATGTGAGGCAATCTTAGCCTTTCTAAATTTTGAGCAGGACATGTCTAGCATAAATCATACATATCTAGTGATGATTCCTAAGCATAACAGTCCAAAGAGTATCACAGAGTACAGACCTATAAGTCTCTGTAATGTACTATACAAAATAATCACAAAAATGTTGGCCAATCGAATGAAGGACATTTTGTCTACTACTATCTCTCAGAATTAGTGTGCATTTGTCCCATGAAGATTAATTACAGACAACATAGTGGCTGCATATGAGACTCTTCACACAATGCATACAAAATTGCATGGAAAGAAAGGCTATATGGCTATGAAACTAGATATGAGCAAGGCTTATGATAGAGTTGAGTGGTGTTTTCTCAAGAAGGCAATGCTCAAGATGGGTTTTGATACACAGTAGATTGAATTGATTCAAAGATGTATATCTTCATCTACCTTCTCAGTTTTAATCAATGGAGTGGCTCAAGAAGTGATTAAACCCTTGAGAGGGTTAAGGCAAGGCTATCCATTATCCCATTTTCTTTTTATAATCTGTGCTGAAGCTTTGGCAGCTAAGTTAGTTCAAGCAAAATAGAAAGGGCTTATTTCTGGAGTACCAATAGCTAGGGAAAAGATTAAGATGAATCATGTATTATTTGCTTATTATAGTCTACTGTTTTGTAAGGCTTCTATGCAAGAATGGGCTGAATTAAATCAAATCCTACATGGTTATGAGCAAGCATCATGACAAAAATTAAACAGAGATAAAACATTATTGAAAAATACCAAGCAATCTACAAGAGACTATATCATGGAGATAACAGGTTTAAGAGCTTCCTCTAACTTGAAAAAATACTTGGGATTGCCATCCTAATTGGAAGATCAAAAGTAAGGGAATTTCATGGTATAGTGGAAAGGGTCAGCAAAAGACTAGAAAACTGGAAAAACAAGTTCCTTTCTCAGGCTGTCAAAGAGATATTGATCAAGGCAGTCGTTCAAACTATCCCAACACATAGTATGAGTGTGTTCTCTTTACCAAAAATACTGTGTAACAAGCTTAATGCTTAAATGGCAAACTTCTGGTGGAGAGCTCAAGAGAATTATTCAAAGATCCATTGGAAAAATAGGAATAGTTTGAGCTTGAGTAAAATAGATGGGGGAATGAGATTTAGAAACCTGATTAGTTTCAACCTAGCTCTTCTAGCCAAACAAGTTTGGAGAATTCTTAAGTCTCCATCATCCCTGGCAGCTAGGATCTTAAAAGAAACTTATTTCCCCAACTCTTCTATTTTGCAAGCCAAGTTAGGTTCAAGACCCTCATTAGCTTGGAGGAGTATACATTCAACAATTGATCTAGTAAAGGAATGAAGTATTTGGAGAGTGGGAAATGAGAAAAATGTTAATGTGTGGAAAGATAGTGGATCCCAAGAACTGGATTGTGTAATATTCAATCACCAATGCAAGCCTTACCAAAAAATGCAAAGGTGGCAGACTTAATAGATTAGTCCAGTGGATGGTGGAATATGCAACTTATTAGGAATGCTTTTAGTCAGGAAGAGGCAAATGAAATATTGAGCATACCTGTCTCACAATGTTCTATCGATGATAAGCTAGTGTGGAAAGGTACATCAAGTGGTGATTTTCAGTCAGAAGTGCATATTACATGCATAACCAGCAACAAAGAAGCAGAATGGGGGAGTGCTCATTAAAAGAAGATCAAACCAAACTTTGGAAATTGGTATGGAATTTGCAAACAAAAAATTCAGTTAAAGGGTTCATTTGGAAAGCATGTGAAGATGCATTACCTACAAAGCAGAACTTGTTTAGGAGGATTGTTACTGCAAATCCACTTTGCCCCATTTGTCAGATTTCGAGTGAAACCCTAACACATATTCTATGGTCTTGCCCATCTGCACAGGATGCATGGAGTTTTGGAAGCAGAAAAATTCAACAAGCAGTAATAACTAAGGAAGATTTTGGCCCTATGTTTCTTTCTTTGTATAACAGAATAGGCAATGATGAAATTTGTTTCTTTTGCAAAAACAGCAAGGGCATTGTGGCTCAGGAGAAACCATTTGGTTTTTGAAGGAGATCTCTTATCTCTAGATATGTATTCACCATATCCCAATAGATACAACAAGAGTTTAAACAAGCACAACAAGTGGATCGAGTAATACAAAGATCAGAACAGCAGCATGTCAGAATATCATGGAAAGCTCCACCTCAAGATTGATTTAAAGTAAACTGAGATGTGGCAATCAGAGCAGCAAATCACATAATTGGTATTGGTGTGGTGATCCGAGATAATGAAGGGGATGTTTTATTCAGTCTAAGCAACCACTTTTATTTTTGTTCTCAAGATCTACTGCAGAAGCAAGGGGTTTGGTAATTGTTGCATTATTGTGTAAGTAGCTGGAATTGAACAATGTCATCTTAGAGGGGGACTCAGGTTAGGTTGTTAATGCTATGAGACAATGCAAAACACATAATGGGATGCTGAGTTGCTTGGTGGAGGATGCTAAAGCTGCCTTGAAGAAAATAAGATGAGAAATTCAACATGTTAAGAAGGAAGCAAACAAGGTGGCACATCACTTGGTGCAAGCAACATTCTCATTAGAATGGGAAATGCTAGATATTGACTATGTAAACCTAGACATTTTGTCTCTTGTAATGGTTGATGGTCAACATATAGTTTGATGGAATAATGAGTTGAGTTCAAAAAAATAAACACGATTGCCGGGGTTTGTCGTTTGTTCCTTCACTTCTTGCAACAGCTTTGCTGCAGTTCATTTTCGAAGGGAAACCGCCTTCATTGTATCTCTTTTTGGCTCCCCCACTCATCCTTTGTAGCACTTAGAAATGGTATTTGTAATTTTAAAGTGTGTAAGACTCCGTTTGGATACAAAAACAGTTTTATCTCATCTCATTATTACAACTTTATCAAATTCTCATACAAAATATAATAAAAAATTTAATTTTTTAAAATTCTAAAACTATAATAATATTAAAAAATAATATTTTATTCAACTTTAAACTTTTATCTAAAATCATCTCATCTCACTATCCAAACGGGGCCTAAGTCTCACGCACTTTCTTTGAAAAACATGAATATATTTGAAACCTACATAATTTTTTTTTAATAACGAATTCTACTCTTTAAAAAAAAAAAAGCATGAATTTTACGTAATTGTATCAACATAACTCCACCTCAATATATCACAAATACACATATCAAGTTGAAAGGAAGGAATCTTGAATTGTCACCATTACAGTACGAGGGAAGCTGCTGGCAATTCAGAAGATTTATAATTTAGTTAAATGTATGTTTATTTTGTGAATTGCTAAATTATAATTTATTTCTCTATGGATAAATATTGTAAATTATCTTTATATATTAAAATTGAGTCTGGCTATACATTAGCCGGTACTCTCCGCACACCCTTAAGAACTTTTTTTTTTTTTTTTTTTAACTCAACCCAATGTATTGAGGATGTAGGCTGATATTTTTTATTTTTCATTAAAATTTCAGGAAGTTCTCCGAGGAGTCCAGATTCGATTACAGCCTACAAAGAACAAAATCCTACAAAAGTGCCCTAGTACAGGTTGTAAATTCACTGTAGCCAAGGCCCGGCCCAATGCAACCCCTCCGTAGTCCGTCCTTAGGTAAAACGAAGCAAACGGTGTAGTAGATAGAGCTCTTCCTTGCTCTGCCACTGCTCTACCCCCATCGTCAGCTCATCACCACCGCCTCACGAAAACCTGTATACACGGTAAAACGAAGAACAGATATAGAAAACATGGGAAGCAGATTGGGAAGACGAGTGGTCCACATGGCCAACCTACCAATCAAGCTGCTAATGCCCAGCACCTTCACCAACATCCAAGAGATCGCCCTCAAGACCATCCCTTCAGCCTCCAAGATCGAAATCAAGCGCGTCCTCGAGTCTCTTTACGGCTTCGAGGTCGAGAAGGTCCGCACCCTTAACATGGAGGGAAAGAAGAAGAAACGTGGCGGCCTGTTGATCGCAAAACCCGACTACAAAAAGGCATACGTGACTCTGAGAAACCCGCTCTCCATCTCGCCGGAGATGTACCCGATTCGGATAATCGAGGAGGATAAGCGGCAGATGAACAAGCAGTCCAAGTCGAGCGTCGTCGAGGAGGGCGAGGGGAAGAGACACTGGCTCGATGAGAAGGCTAGGGCCGAGAAAGCGGGTGAGAGATTTGGTAATCGAGGTCGTACCGGCCAGCGGGGCGACGTGGCCAAGTTTCCGTGGAGCAGTATGAGGTCTGCTGCTAGTGCGAGGTAGAATGTTGTGAAAGGTTATATTTTGTATGTTTTTATGGTTCTGTTGAGGTTAATGGTCAATGTGATGGTGGTCGTTTAATGGTTTTTAATTTGCGAACCCTTTTATAGATTAGAATAAGAAACTTATTTAAGGCTAAAGAAGAGTTAGAAAAGCCTTTAGATGGATCGTGGAGCATTGAGATTTTGATGAAGAGAAATTTGCTTTTGATATTGATGCCAAATTGTTGAAACGTGCGTGATTGGTGCTTCTCTCAGAGTTTTTGCTAACGGAACATGCATGCTTGTGTAGTATACATTAAAAGTGGGTGATATTGAAGATTGAAGAGTGTAAGCCATTTGCAATTCCTAACGTTTTATCAAATTCTACGGCATTATCAGGAGATAAGCTCACGACGAAAACAGAAAAATACATAATTTGAACTTAATTTTGAAATTTACTCTTGAACAGATCAAACATTTTGCTTGATATGTAACCAATGTAGCATTAAATCTGGAAATAGTATATGACCAAAATTACGATCTTCTTTTCCTCATTGTCTATCCGATTTTATGCACATCTGCTATATTTTTTGCGACTGGGCAAGCATTATATAAGGCAGATAATCATCTTTCTCTACGCCTTGCATAAAGAAACCCACTGAATCTGGAATTGGAGTATGCATAATCCTCACAAGGCGTTTTGATGGACTTAGCATCTATGGTACAGGATGTTTGATGGTAGACAATTTATGAGAGGGATAGCCTTCGTCTGAAGGCTTTGGGTCTCAGCTGTTCATCTCTAGTTTCATCCCCATCCACTTTTGCTTGGAAAGAGTTTTTTATCTTCCTCCAACTGAAACTCCAACCTGATACACTCTTTTGCTTGTGGCTTCGCTTTTCATACTCCCGTTGTAGATCAGAGTAGTCACTCTGCAACTCTGCCATTGTCATCTTTACTATTTCAAGCTCTGCCTTGAGAGTCTTGATCTCTGTGTCTGTAGATGACTGGTTTCCCTCCCGTTCAGTGATATTGCCACTTGGTGCTGGCTCCTTCTCTACCATTGCTGCCCTCATCTTTACTTGCTCTGAAAAGAGCACCTGCATGGCTCATCTTTCGTCCTCATATGAGACATGTTAAGTTTGATACATTGAGCTCATGAGCTTTATATATGTTGGGTGCCTATATGACTAAACCTTTTTTTTTAGATTGCATCTTTTATATCTGATATGTCTGCAGGGTGCTTTGCTTTTGGCTTGCATTCTTGTAACAGCTATAGATTGTGGTGTAGCAGAACTAGAGAACCGTAATGATCACCTTTTTATGAGATATTGAAATTCATCTTAGATTTTTGTAATTATGCCATTTATCAGAGGTGTCTTCTATACTACGTACGTATCTCTGAAGGATTGTTGGCATTACTTTGTAGGAGTGATGACATTTGGCCTGATGATCATTTTTTATCTAACACTAGTTCTTAGTATCTAGACTGCTCCTTTTGTCAATTGACAAAATAGCTTATTTCAAAACCAATTAATCAATATTTTGTGGGATAGAAAAGATTAACTATTATGAATTAATGAAATACATATGAGTGTTATGCAAGTAAAGATCTAGAATTCATAAAAACTATACCTGGACAACAGTTCGTAGAGGCAATCGGTCATTTTGTGCGGCATGCATGCATGCGTCAAGAGACAATTTCTCACAGTTCATTATTTTGCACAGTCTTCTCCGGTCATGCTCAAATAGTAAAGGATGAGTCTGAAATGTATATTATATTGTAGAGTTCCAAAAGAAAAAAATGCTTTAACCTCCTCCCCCAAAAGGAAGAAGATATAAGAGAAGGAGAATGAGAAAAAGTTAACAGGTAACCTTGAGATAGGTGTCGATGGCTCTGTAGAGTCCATCGTCGCATGTTCGAGCATTTTCTGGCAATGCTTCAGCTAAAACTTGAAACTTAGTGATGGAGAGATTTAGGTCTCTTGCAATCTCTGCTAGGTAATTGTCTAGGAGCTTACTAATATTACATTTCCCAGACTTCTGATGCTGCTGCTGCTGCTGCTGCTGCTGCTGTTCATGCATCAAAAAATATTCCACTATCCTTTGCACAACATCTGTATCATGCATTTCGCATTGTTCTGGTGAACTGCACCAACCATATGGAAAATTAACAAGGAAGTATTGTTAACTTGATGGAGGAAAATTATTAGGTAGTCCTGGAGTATATATGATGTGGTACCCTCATTCTATCATTGGATGCCTTGTCATTAAAATTACTTATAGGAGTCCTAATTTTTAATGATATGTCATTCTGTGATAGGATGAAAGTACCATTTTTCCAAGACTGTAATGCCAACTTATTCAAAACAAATGGGTGTACAAGATCATTTCCAAGGTGCTAGCTAATCGTATGAGTGTGGTGTTGAATAAAATTATTTTGAAATCTTACTTATAAAAAAATATATATATATTTCGAAATCTCAAAATGCCTTTGTGAGGGGGAGACAAATTCTTGACTCAGTCTTAATTGCTATGAATGTTTGGATAGTAGAATTAGATTGGATGAATCTGGAATTTTGATCAAATTGGACATGGAAAAGGCATACGATCATGTTAGTTGGGATTTCCTTTCGTTCTTACTTGGGAGATATGGTTTTGGAAAGAAGTGGTGTATGTGGATCAAGCATTGCATTTCGACACTGAGATTCTCCATTTTGGTGAATGGCACCCCGGTTGCGTTTTTTAATAGTTCACGTGGCTTGAGACAAGGAGATCCGTTATCCCCTTTTCTTTTTATTCTAGTCATGGATGCTTTGAGTAGAATGATTGAAGCAGCAGTAGAAGGAAGTTTCTTGTTGGGTTTTGTGGTGGCAGATGAGTCTCGGAATAGCTTAAAAGTATTACATCTTCTTTTTGCTGACGACACTTTAATTTTTAGTGAAACCAATCAAGAACATCTTCATTCGTTGAGAGCCTTGTTGTTGTGTTTTGAACCAGTTTCAGATCTCAGAATTAATTTAACCAAGTCTGAAATTGTTTCAGCGGGCTCCGTATCCAATATTTCAGATTTGGCTAACATTTTGGAGTGTAAGATATCTTCATTGCCTTTGAAGTATCTTGGTCTTCCTTTGGGTGCTCCTCACAAATCTGTTTTGACATGGGATGGGGTGATCGAGAAAGTTGAGAGAAGGTTGGCTGGTTGGAAAAAGTTCTATTTTTCTAAAGGGGGACGAATTACTTTGATAAAGAGTACGTTGTCTAATCTTCCCACTTATTTCCTTTCTCTTTTCTCTATGCCGGTAGGGTGGCAAATAGAATTGAGAGGATTTACTGGAATTTCTTGTGGGGAGGTAAATGGGAGGAAAGAAAGTTTCACTTGGTAAGTTTGGAATAGTGTGTCTACCAATTTCATGTGGAGGTTTGGGGGTGCGTAATTTGAGGCTCTTTAACAAAGCTCTTCTTGGGAAATGGTTATGGAGATCTCATTGTGAGAGGGATGCATTATGGAAAAATGTAGTTGATGTTAAATATGGGAGAATGTGGGGGAGTTGGTGCTCTAATGAAGTAATAAGAGCGTATCGGGTGGGTTTGTGGAAGTCCATTAGGATGGGTTGGGGGGAGTTTGTCAATCATATTAAATTTAAGGTGGGCGATAGAACAAGGATACATTTTTGGCATGATATTTGGTGTGGGGATTCAGCCCTCAAGAATGTTTTTCCTTCCCTTTCCAGGATTGCTAGGGACCAAGATGCTGCAGTGGCTGATTCCCTTTCTTTCTTGAATAATAATCCTCAATGGAATGTTGAATTTGTGAGATATGTGCATGATTGGGAAGTGAATGTTGTCTCAGATTTTTTTGGAAGATTATATGATTTAAAGATTGTTCAGGGAAGGGAGGATGGCTTGCTGTGGGTTCATGCAGGAAATTCCAGATTTTCGGTTAGTTCCTTTTATAAGGTGCTAATAACCTGCCATTGTGTTTTTCATTACCCTTGGAAATGCACTTGGAAAGTTAAGGTGCCTAGTAAGGTGGCATTTTTCTGTTGGTTGGTGTCTCTTGGAAAAATTCCGACCACGGATAACTTGAGAAAGTGTAGACTTTGTGTAGTAGATTGGTGCTTTATGTGTAAAAAAGATGGTGAATCTGTTAACCATTTTTTTCTTCATTGTGAGGTGGCCAAGATTTTGTGGAATGAGATTTTTGGTAGGATGAGAATTGCTTGGGTGATGCCTAAGCAAGTTGTGGATTTTCTTGCTTGTTGGAAAGGTTTTGAGGGAAAACAACGTGTTGCTACCATTTGGAAGGTGATCCCCTTGTGTTTGATGCGGTGCTTATGGTTGGAGAGGAACAGGATGTGTTTTGAAGAGAGAGAACACAATGGGAGAACTTGGGGAGTTTTTCTTTAATACTTTGAGTTTGTGGGCTAAGGCTCTTGTATCGAATGGAGACAATTTTCTCGATTTGCTTTAGTCTTTTTCAGTTTCTCGAGTGTATATAGGTATTTTCTCTTATATACTTCCTATGTACTTAAGTTATGCCTATTCTTGGTAATAAAATCTCTTATTAATTATTAAAAAAAAAAAATTATTCAAAACAAGAGAGAGGAAGTAAATATACTCACTTCACCAGTTTGGCATTTCTATAGTTAGGAATCAGAAGATCATTGACATTGGCATCTTCCAACATCATCCCAACTCTCTTCTCAAGCTCTGAAATCAGAGCTGGTGTTGCAGAACATACCATTCCCAACCTTAACATCTTGAACAGGAACTTACATGAAACAGCTTCTTGCTGAGGAGGAAGTATACTTATTAGGCTTTCAATAATTGTTTTTTGCTCTTTGCTGTGTCCAATGCCCCCTTTCTCGTTCCCACCATAAACACTGAACTGCAGCTCATTCTTTCCATACCCAATACCTCTTAGTCCTCCTAACTCGATGTCCATACCTGGAAACAATCTATCTGCATAGTGCATGATACATTTACCTATGATCTCTGGTTTTGTTCCTCTTGCCTTTATTGCAGCTATAATTCTAATGAAATGGTCAATTCCAAGGGTAGCCACATAATCAAACCACCAGCCTTCTTCGTTAGCTGCATCTCTGGATGTTGAGATTTCTCTAGAAGCCTTCCAAGCTATTGAGTCACAGCATCTTCTCACGATTTGGAGATTTTCAGCCCATGGAGATAAAGTTGCACAGGATTTTATGACAGTAATGGTGTCTTTCCATGAGGAAAGTACTACAAATGTGAGGAAAGCCTCTGTCTTGGCAATGAGATTTCCATCTTCAAATTCTTCGGTCATCTCTAGAAATTCTGATGCGCACCTTAGTGGGGCTATGTTAGTAGAGTTAAAGTCTACAGGGAGACCATAACAGAATCTTAGAACAACTGCAAATGTTTCTGATCCTCCTGGGAAGTTTTCAAGCTTGAGGTCATACCCCATATTTGAGATCGAAGGCTGAAGTTCTAATCGGTGTATGTAGCCACATTTTGACACCAAGGGATACTGTTTCGGAAGAAATAGATTAGTTTATACTTCTGGCTATTTATATCTTCCCTTTTGGAATCTCGATTGATATGAAAAAGTTTTATCCAAACCCCGACGAAGAAAAACTAGCATTGAGGGAAAAGTAAGGTATTGTGAAAAAAAAAATGGCATTAATTTCGCCTTAAAATTGCGAAAAAAAAAATATTTAGCATTAATTTTCCATGAAATCTATCTAACAACAAAAATAATTGTGCTACTTTTATACATCCATTTGTGTATAATATGCTTCATATCACAGTTAAGGTATTCAATTCCTCTAATTAACAAATTATACTGAGTGAAATTGGTATCCCAACATGCATGAGGATGGCATGTATTTATGCTTAATATACTTTTGTTTTTGAAAGGTATGGATTGTAGCTTTCGTTTAGCTTGTTGGAAAAGAGTTTCTGAGAGTTTTTGTGAATTTTGAAAATTGAGTTGTATCTTCTGTGTTGTTGGTAGTTACCTTGTGAACATTAAAGGTTATTCCTTGAACTTGGATTGATAAATCTGATGGCGTTAGAGAAGTGATAAACCTGCAAGGAAGATAACATTAGACGCAGAGATGAGAAGCAGCTGAAAACAAAAAGGATTGGAGGAAAAATGTGTAAAAACCAAATACTATGCCAGGGAACTCATATTATGCTGGGGATGTCTAATGGGAAAATGGTGTTTATTGCCAATTGTAAACTAGCTTTTCTATTACCATGAGTGTTCTTTCTTTTCAAAGCTATCATCCATAGCGGTGAGTTTGCCAGGGATCACGATGCTTTGGTCATGAACTTGGTCATTGCCATCGGAATCACTTCCAGGGCTTCTTGGTGGACTCTCTTGAAGTGACTTCTTCATGGTGATTCTCTGGCTGGAGAGTGGAGACATGTCATGAGTGACAATAGATAAGGTCAAATAATAAGACATTGGGTAGTTGGATACGATCTAAATAAATGCCTGAGAAGTGAGTATGTGGTTGGACTAGGAGTACCTTTATGAGGGTTGGTGGATTGTTCATTCTGTTCCTCTTTTTGCATCAACTGTCACGAAATTCGATTGTGACACAAGGAGAATTAGGTCAGTGTAATGTTAGCTATGAAATGTTCATTTTGCACCACATAATGGTTGTGTGGCTCAGACAAAGCTTGATTGTTTCTGGCAATTAAAGCACCTATATATGTTCTCTTAATTGTGGATCTCTTAAAATAGAAAAATGCACAAACATTGATGTTACTTCCGTATGAGATTTTAGAGATTGAATGCATATGAAAATTGTATTTGGTGATCACTTTCGACTTCTTGGAGTTCCTGCATGAAATAGACAGGATGCTATCTGTTTTTCCTTTTTTTTTTTTTCCTTGGTTGAGATATAAATGGATCCATCCAGGAACACCCTCTGGAATATGAATGGGCAGCATTAAAAATGCTCATTGTGTAACTGCTTTCAGCACTATGTGCTTTTGCTGTGTGGTAAAAGAGTGTTCATGCTTGTAAAAATTAGTAATAGTTGTGTGGTCTGTTAAGACAGATGAGACCATTTTTTAACCCTGAATCAGTCAGCAACCAAGGCAAGTGGACGAGGAGGAAAACATTGGGGTATTGGGGTTCAAGAAAGTAGCCCAAACATGGGTTCCTTTTGCCGAAAATTCCAAATTGTAAAGACTAGTCTGTCCTTTGTTTTAAGAAAAATGTTAATGAGAAATGATAGTTGCAGTTGTGACTATGCAAGCGTCGTGCAATCACTTTAAAAAAGTGGATAAATACGGGAACCATATGAAAAAAAAATTAATTTTTTAATAGTGGACTCCACTCTTTTTCAAAGCGATTGCACGGTACTTGTACACTTCATGACTGCATATAACATTACTCAATGTTAATTGTACTTAAATTTTTTTTTTATAAAAATCTTACTTTTTCTAGATGTCAGCGATTGATATGTTGAAGATTTTAAGTCTTGTATGTTTTTTATAAATAAAATTTTAAGTCTTGTATGTTTTTTATAAATAAAAGGAAAATATTAGATGCCCCGCTGTGAGCTCTCGCTGGGCATCTAGTGTTTTTTTATGTGTTTGTTTTAGTTTTTTTTTATATAGATATTTTAAATATTTTTAAAAAATAAAATAAAAATTATAATATTATTAAAAAATACTTCTTTAATCACCAAGTAGAATAAAAAATATTTTTTAATAATTTTTTTTTTACTTTCTGATTAAGGAAGTGTTTTTTAATGGTATTTTAAATTTATTTTATTTTTTAAAAATATTTAAGTGTAAAAAAAATCTATATAAAAAATAAATTAAAAAAATACACGAAAAGTACATGTTAAATCCAGCGGAAACTGTAGCATGACCCTTATATACATAAAAGGAATGAAAATGACAGTGTCACCGTTAGTTTTTACTGTTCCTTTTTACCGTTATAGTTTTTTATTTTATTTTTTAATTTTTCTTTTTACTTAGTGATTAAGAAAATATATTTTAATAATATTATAATTTTTTTATTTTTTTAAAAAATATTAAAAAATACATGTAAAAAAAAAGCTCCCAGCTGGGAGCGGTGACGTAGCACCATCCTAAATAAAATTATAAATATACGAAGAACTACTCTTATTTTAAGTTTTTAACAGTATCTGGTGGAGGAGGCCTTTCAGGTGCGGTACTGATTTTTACGTTTCATTGGACATGAGGCCAACCTTAGCGTATGGAATGGATATTTTGTCTGTGAGTGCAGCAGCCAGCAAGCAACCGCGTAAGATCTGTTCTTCAGGTTCGGTCCTAAAATATTGGCTGGCGTTGACCGGGAAATCTCTAAATCCTGGAGTCCTCATTGGAATGGTTTGTTCGTTGGGGGCTGCTAGGGTCACCGAGACGTTCGAGAATTGTAAAATGTAATTTTTTATTTTGTATATTTATTTTAAATATTTTTTAAATCATTTTAAATATTTAAAAAAAAAATTACAAACTCATTTAAAGACACTTCATTAACAACTAAGTAAAAGAAAAAGAATCGGTAACTTTTATCGGGATGCATCCTCATTTCCCTTTTTCATTTGCTAATTTGAGAGATTTTGTTTTTTCTTGATTATGTTAGATACGGTCATGAGTTGTGTACGTATTGTACATTCCTTTAAAAGAAATGAAATTTATTATTAAAAAATTAATTTTTTTTTATATAAATTTAATATTTATTCATTTATTTTAAAAATATATATACATTTCACACTCTATAATTATAAATATTATTTTCCTTTTTCTCCTTTAACCCGTTTACCTTTCTCTTGCATGCTTTCGTTTACAAATTCATGCGCGCATTATTGGTCTAAAACTTGCACTTTTTTAAAAAATGATTATTAAAACAAATCTCTTCTTGGATCAAACCCCGATCTGCAATCATTTATTCATAAAATTTTTCTTTATATTATAGTGTGTAGGAAAAGTGGCATGCCTTTACGGCACAAGGATTCTTTCCCTGAATTTAGAGCTGAGCATCGTCTCATGCAGGTAGGGTTCAGCCCTACTTCGGCCCCACGTCTGCCTTTCAAGGGTGGGATTCAACGTTTTATTTTTTCGAAAAATGAAATATACAAATCATAAAAGTACGGATCTTGCGCAAACTTTTTATAAAAAATAATCCCATCATTAAAAAATGTAAAAATTTTATTTTTTCTTGACGAGGCTCTTATTTTTACAAAAAAACTTATACAAAATTTTACATTTAAAACTTGTGTAATGCACATACAATTGTGGAATACGCAAGTACCGTACAATCATTTTGAAAAAGAATAAGATTTATTATTAAAAAATTAATTTATTTTCATATGAATTCCGTATTTACTTATTTTAAAAAAAAAAATTACACGACATTTACACACTTCATAATTATAAATATCATTTCTCTTAAAATTTATACATTATTCTTATTTTATAGTTCGAGGGTTAAAATCTATTGACACGGCGATACTGACCCATTCTGGACGGACGAGAATTTTTTATTCGTAACCCACCCTTTAACCATAGTGTCAAAATCTCCAAAAAGAAAATGAAGAAGATTCTTCTTTTCCTATATTCTCCTCTTAGGCTTCGTTTGGAAATTAAATTCATCTCAACTCATCATTACAACTTTTTCAAATCCCAACACAAAATATAATAAACAATTCAACTTTTTCAAATTCTAAAATAATAATAATAATAAACAATAATATTCTAACAATATTTTATCATCTCAACTCAATTCAATTCAACTCAGTTTAACATCCAAACGTACCCTTAATCAAATACAAATCAAAACCAGACAGAAGATCAAGAGAAGAACCATAAGTCAACCAAAAACAATAAAAATAAGCAAATTAAGGTAATTAACTAATAATCCAAAGTAATCCACACGCAACAAAAGATTATCTTTTGTCACATTTTATCATGAAAAAGAAGCAGTTGGAATGAAACGAGAAGAGGAAATCAAAACTCTTATGTCGTTTAAATTTTTTTTTCCTTAATTCTCATTTCAATTATTTTCTAAAATAACTGCACGATGGTTATTTAGAGTCATAATAAAATAAAAAAAAAACTTTTTTAATTTCAAGTAGTGTGGGATTTTATTTAACACTTATGCTCACTCGACATGGAGCATCACAACTCGCAGCTAATTGGGTTATATGTTTAAAAATAAAAAAACTCTATGAATGAGAAATTGTTGCTTGCTAATCCCACACCCCACAAGTTGGGTTTTATTTTTCTTTTCTTAGCTTAAGGGGAGGGAGGGAGAGAGAGAGAGAGAGTGGGAGAGGAAAGCTAGAGAGAGCTCGAGGAGAGAGAGAGGTCGAAGGTGATAGCGATAGGTCAGATATAAAACTAAAAAAATAAAAAATGTGGGGTGTAAAATAAAACAGTAGCTGATGTATAACAGAGCTCTTAAAGATAGGTCGGGATTACACATTAGCTTTTACTTTGTACAGATTTAAAATACTTTAATAGTTTGAATTTCAGTAGCTTAATACAGGGTCATATATATATTATATATTGCCAGAATTTTTTCTTGTATACAGTATCCTTTCTCTAAAATGGTGGGTTAACAATCAGATAGAGAATACCATCCCTCTACCTGAAAAAAAAAAAAAAAAAAGTTTCTTTGATTATAGGCACTTGGTTTAAAGGTTGTTTATTCCAATTGTATAATGCTGAATGCTGATCCAGACGTATTACAAATATAAGTAGGATTCAATTAATCTATATTTCACAAATTGACATATAACCGTAGAAGTGCTATTAACTATAAAAAATTTATAAATTTATATATTCGTTAGATTTAATTTACAATAAAAATAATTTTATAAATTGATGTTTCACATTAAGTTACGTTAATTTGTGAATCTATTTTGTGAATCTATTTTGTGTAATGACCAAATTATTTTTTAATGAATAATTATTTTATTTTTCAATTATAATATTATGTTATAAAAAAGTAAAAAGAAAAAAAAGTATAGGGGCAGATTTGGACATATGAGGAGATTTGACCTTTTGCCGTCTTCGTCGTGGTTGGCGGTTTCTCCTCCCGAGTATGCATATAAATAGCTTAAACTCAAACTCAAAACATTCTTCGTTTCTTCTCTCTCTCTCTCCAAATTTTCAGAGAATTTCTGAGATTCAGATCTGAGCAATCTTTCCATCGCCTTCACTTTTCTCACAATTAGAGCTGAGAAATGGCGACGGTGTCCCCTCTCGCCAAATACAAGCTCGTTTTTTTGGGCGATCAATCCGTCGGCAAAACCAGCATCATCACCCGCTTCATGTACGACAAATTCGATACGACCTATCAGGTTCCAATCATACCTCTTCCTCTCTATTTTCCTCTCTTTTCCGTTCAAGCCCCCTATGCCTTCATTTGATGGTCTATATAGTTGGAAGGATGATTTCATTCGGTTCTTGATCTCTGTTCTCTGTTTTCAACGCTGTTTATCGAATTCTCAGTCATGTTAGAAATTGCGGCGTCTTGTGATTGATTAGTTTGAGAGTAATGGCGTTTTGAGATTGGTCCTGCATGCTAGCAATGATTTGTTCTTGTCGTACTAGTTCTGAATAAAAGTTAATGCGATTGAAGGTATGCGCATGGAATGTGTGCATAAAAACTATCTTTGACTGTTAACCATTGTTTGTCGGTTTTTTTTTTAATGTCTTGACAAATTTTCTGTCCTTTGAGGGATTTATTATAGTTGTTGCCTTCTTCCATTTTTTTTTTTCCTTTAAAAGGTATTTATGCTGAGTTTAGTTGAACCAAAGTTGACCGTTTATCAGATCGTGTGGTGTAATTAGTTGTACCCATTTTTTCTTTCAGGGAAAACAAAGAGATAAGCATGTTCTTTGCTGTCAAATTGTCAATGCTGATTTATGTTCTCGTTGGAATAATATAAATCGTATTTAGTTGCTACTGCTAAAAAGATAAAAGACAACCGAGCACGAAGTTTTGCATTGGTAATCTAAACGAGGTTTCAGCCAATGTTTCCCCTAGTGTAGAGCTGTTACTCACAATTAGCTTCTATGGAGCATGTTAAACTTCCAGAGTAACAAATTTTTGCCTAATGTTCGGCTATATATAAATTGCAGGCCACCATTGGAATTGATTTTTTGTCGAAAACAATGTACCTTGAAGATCGGACAGTTCGTTTGCAGCTTTGGTAGGATGTATCCCCAGTTCTTCTAGTTTTTATAAGCAAGTCGATTTTTATGCTGCAGGCCCGTGTAGTATAACCACTTGTTATATCTTGATCCTTCAAATCCTTATAAAAACCATCATTTATAAAAAGTATTCTCTCTCATTTTTACTACCCGATGATGGTGATACCAAGATTATTTTTACTATCATTTATGAATATTCTCTCTCAATAATATTTCAGTTTTAAAAACATTTTCCAATTTAAAGGTTTTCGTTGGCATAATAAACACGGTGGTCAGAGACTCAGAGTTGCCAAGCAAAGTTCATTATGCTTTATACATTTATGATTAACATTTGTTTGCAGACTGTCCAATAGCTGATTATGGTATCGCAGTATTATTGTTTTTCCAATCCTTCTATGTATGCGTTATGTATCTACAAATATTTTAGTTTTATCAGTGTAATATTATATATTCAACTGCACAGGGATACTGCTGGGCAAGAAAGATTCAGGAGTCTCATTCCAAGCTACATCAGAGATTCTTCCGTTGCTGTAATTGTCTATGATGTAGCAAGTGAGTAGTAGGTCCAGCTCAAAAGAAGTTTGCTGATTTTTTTAGGTTTCCTTCTTAATACTCCTTGCAAGTTTCCTGTGTCAATTTGAATTCATTTCACAAGGATAAGTAGAAACTTTTTTCTCCACGACTTGGACTTTTTGGTGGTAAACAAATATTTTTGTCCACTTTTTGTAAAATGTTGACATTTTATGTAGATAAGATTTTCATGTGCCTATATCTCTCATATATGTCTAGGAAGGTAGATCTTGTCTCCTTACGTAACTTACCCTGCATGAAACACCATGTGATCAAGTGATTGTGTTTCTAATCTTCTCCCAAACATGCTATGCATTGAAAAATATAGCTTATGAATTCCTTACTTAGCCATCATCATGCAGATAGGCAATCATTCCTGAATACTAGTAAGTGGATTGAAGAGGTACGTACAGAACGGGGAAGTGATGTCATCATCGTCCTTGTAGGGAACAAGACCGATCTTGTTGATAAAAGGTGAGGAATTAACGAATTTAATATCTTTTTCTGGTCTTCATGTCTAAATTTCTATCATAGTAGGTGACATTGACCTATTTCTCCACTTTGTTCTATAATTCTATTAGACTTCAAAAAACTTTCTTTGCAAGATGGTATCAGGTTATCTTCTGTATGTCGTACTATAACATTTATCATAAAGAGCTTAATGAACCCAATTTTGGTATCATTCGTACATTTCCTGTTGTGTTTATGTTGGAACCTTTTAGGAAGATTATCTGGTTATTAACTTATTTGCTAATAAAAATAAGTCACTTATTTTCTTTTCTTTTCTTTTTTTTTATTATAAAAAAAGAAAGTTACTTTTGCCACGGTTATTCTATTTCCAAAAAAGTTGTTCTGATTATGTTGTTCTGTGGTGATTCGAACAGGCAAGTTTCAATAGAGGAAGGAGATGCCAAGTCTCGGGAGTTTGGAGTCATTTTTATAGAAACCAGTGCAAAAGTAGGATTCAACATCAAGGTGAAAGATTAAGGGGGAAAAGATCCTTAATTACTCCATATCTTTTTCCTAGTGGGAAATTTTTAAGTCCGTATGGACTAGTATATCTACTATATCCTTTCAACTATGCATTATCTCCTCTGACACGAACATAGCTGTCTGTTTTTGTTTATAGCCATGTTTTTGGGTTTTTTTTTTTCCCACCTTTTTCATAACTTCAGTAATTTATTATTGCAGCCTCTCTTCCGTAAGATTGCTGCTGCCTTGCCAGGGATGGAAACCCTTTCTTCCACAAAACAGGAAGACATGGTCGACGTAAATCTGAAGCCCACTGTTAATTCATCCCAAACAGAGCAGCAAGGGGGAGGTTGCGCATGCTAGAGAAATGTATTTGTTTCAGAAGATAAAGACAGAGAGAGGCAATTAGGACATGGAAATTCAAAGAGAGAGATACATCTACGGCAAGATAAAGTAGCAGCAGCAGATATGATGCTTTGTGTTCGACGTACCGTCAGGTTGTTTCTTAGTGTTCAGGGAACAAAAGGTAGAAAAGGCTCTGTTCTAAATTACCAGATTTGATCATTTTGAGAATCTTCGTTACCATTACCATTTTTTTTTCTGCAGTAATCATGTTGTTAGTGTCTGTAAACTGTATTCAGAGTTTCATTTATTACAGAAGATTTTCTTTTCATCACTTATTCTAGGTCTGGCTGGAGAACAATGATTTTTCTTTTTAGAGATCACCTTATAGATATTATGAAGGTTTCTGTTGAAACTGGCAACACTAACTAGATATGAAGATTGAGAATGACTATTAGGAGTTACCAGGTTAGCACATGAAATAGGTAAGATTAGGAAGAAGAGAGCTCCAAAGATGCGAAATTACAAAAATATGAAGATGGCGATAAGCCCATAAATAGTCAGATATCACAAAAAATCTAGTAGAAATGTGAATGATACTATGTACAGAGAACACTCAAAAACATGTTTATATGAACAATAGGAGAAAGGGAACTCCAATGATACTTCTCAAGAGAAGTTTATAAAGAAGAGCAAGAAGAAGCATGAATTGGAAGCAGAGGAAGGCAAGACCTTCAGACACGAGCATAAGCATCACCATTCTGCCTAACTTTCAACGTTAGATATATCAGTACCAATGTTCCCAAACTTGATCTAGAAATAAAATAAAAATAAAAAAAACACACGGTTGAGTCAAATGGTCAGTACAAGAAACAACAGAGAAAGGATAAATATAGACGAGGCATTTAGAGTAACTGACAACCTTTACAGTAACTGCTAAATTGTTAGTATTTAGTTCAAAGAATGCATCAAGTTACTTGGAAAGTGCCCCATCAACCAAAAAAACCCTTCTGTACAAAGACCATCTAAACCTTAAACCATAGAAGTTCAAATTTGTCTTCTCGTTTTGTAAGCAGGTATGACCTTTAGTTACAGAATGTGTGACCGAGTGTAATGTTTCAAACCATAGGGGCCCACTTGCCTGATTACTGGTGATAACAGAATGTGATCCTATAATTTCTAAGTGATGAGTCATTCGCATGTTCAAATTCGCAAGTGTTCAATGGAATATGATCCTATAAGTGAGTTACTATAATTTAAACGATATGATGACAACTCAACAAAGCGGAAAATGGAAGGTAATATAGAACAAAAGGGAGAGAAAAAAAGGTTGCCCTAGCCCCAATAACTAAAGGCTGCAGCACAATATTTTTAAAAAAGAACTTTAGATTTTCATGTCTTCCTTGCAGCCTATTCTTCTTCACCTTACAGGAATCCACATTCCTTTTTACATACAGTGTCCTCTAATATTATGCTCCTTGATGATCAATCCGTAATAAAATATGGTCACCCTTTGCTAACTCGGTAACTCTTGTAAAATTTCAGCAGCAGGCCGCCGATCCGTGCACATGTAAAACTACAATTTTTGCTTTGGTACTAATTTTAAGACAAGCATCTCTTAAGAGTTTAAAGTTCAGAAGGCATCATCATGATTATTCAGGAACATAAAAGGTTGATTATTAACATTAAAATGAAATGCTGGGGGCTCAAACCAGATCTTAATGGAAAACACTACTGTCGCTACTAAATGTCATGTTAATTACAGTAACTGGTGGGATCTTTTTAAGATGTTAGCAGGATTTTTATATTTTTATTTTTTTTATTTGGAAATGTTGTCAGGAAGCTAATATTACTCATATTAGGGAGATTACTTGATGTATGAGACAAAATTTTAACTACATTCAATTCCTTGTGGATCTGGAGCTTACAAGATTGAAAATAGGAGAACGATCTTTCTTGAATCGAATGAGGTGGCACGTTTATATTTCCTCCATCGATTATTTGAAGTATCATGAGTCCTTTCATTCCCTGATTTATCTGTTAGAGATGACAGTTGAGAGACAAATTAAGTGCCTAGATGTAAACCAGTTAAAGAATTCGGT
Organism: Juglans cinerea; assembly: GCA_961763995.1. Taxonomy (NCBI): domain Eukaryota; kingdom Viridiplantae; phylum Streptophyta; class Magnoliopsida; order Fagales; family Juglandaceae; genus Juglans; species Juglans cinerea. The sequence continues at coordinate 31,646,988 of CAUIVZ010000002.1, read as the reverse complement.
AAGTGTTTGAGAAATCATGTGAGAAGTTAAAAATATGTGTATTAAAAACTAAAATAATTAGCAAATGCTTCAGAGTAACAATGTAAGAGAAATTGTAGAGAAAATCAATAGAAGATGAAATATATGTGCCCTACAAGGAAGTTGACTTAATTTTGAGATGAGAAACAATGAAAGATTCAATACATCCAAAATACTACAATCCGAGGAATATGATAGCAAAGACTCCTGATAGAAGTTTATGAGCTATATTAGTATGAAGGGTTCCAATCTGATTAGTGATACAAAGCAAAGGGGTCATGACCAATAATTCTATCTTCAAGTTCAGGTCAATATTGGAATTTTTAGTGTCAGTGCTATTATGTTCATGTTTGCGCACTACCAGCTCACCATTCTGCAGAATATAAACCTAATATGAAGTTATCTTCTTTTGAAAAAGGTGGTCAACCAAATCTCATGGAGTTTTTAGTATGTCCCAGTGGTATGTTCATGTTTGGCACAGCCAGCTCATTATTCTGTGGAAAATGAACCTAATATGAAGTCATCTTCTTTTAAGAAAGGTTTTTATCATTCTTTGATTTAAACATGTACAGATTTAGTAAAGCACCACATAAGAGGTTAAAAGACGAATACGATAAAAAATATCACAAAGAAGAGAGTAAATGAATGGTCATAAATGCTCATATACCTCTTGAATTGTTTGTCAAAAGTTGCACAATTTTTCCACCTATCTTAAGGCTTGCCTGTCTCCACAACACCTTCTGCAAATGCTTTAAGCCATTAAGTAGAAACATTAGAGACAGGAAAACAGTATCCAAAAATGAAAGAGAAACTAATTAATTAAAAATCAAATGCTTTTACGGTCTGAAACTTCTTTACATATCTGCTATTGTTGGTCTGATATTAACATTCGCTATTTTACATCATCTAAAGGCTATACGATAAGCAGATGAGCAGATAAAAACTTACAGTCAGCACACCCTCACTTTTCAAACTTTCATCAGTAGATTTGGGTGTTTTTGAATTTTCCTTTTCAATATTTATGTCAACAATGCAGGGGGGAATAGCATCAGCACTGTTCATTTGAAAGTCAATGCAATTCTGGCAATTCAATTGTGCATCCAAGCACATCTGATCATTTGATGGGTTAGCAACTTCCAAGAAGCTTAGAAATGCCAACTCCGAAGCACATTGTGGATCGTTGCCTTCATTGGACAACACTGAAATGCTGTAGACGTCTTGGCCCTGCAAGAATGAGGGACTCAAAAATCTAAACAGCATATCTTAAATCATTTCCAAATGCTAATTTTGGTTTTAAATTAAACATACAGTGGTAAGAACAAAAGAAATGAAACCAAGGGGGCTTTTGGGAAGTGAGATGAGTTGAGAACATCTCATCTCATCTAAAAAATTATCATAATTTCCTTCACAAACATCACTCAAACACAAAACACTTTTCATTTTAAATCTTCAACTTTTTCATCTAATCATTACCTAATCATTACAACTTTCCCAAACTTCCAAACAAAACACAAAAAACAATACAACTTTTTCAAATTTTAAAACAAAAATAATATTCAAACAATTTTTTAACTTTATAATATTTTTATTCAACCTTTTCTCTCTCATTTCCCAAAACCCAATAAAACATCTTAACTCAAACAATTTCACTACTATTCATAGAATTCTCATCTCATCTCATCTCATTACCTAAACTAAAGTGATAAGAACTGAAAATCTACAATCAAGAAAGATGACTGTAGCAAAAGTAACTATAGCATAATCCATGTAAAATTTCATTGCCCATGAGGGTCTTCTTATCATCCCTTACTAAAAGCAAAAGAATAAATTTAAACACATTATTCAGGATGCTAAAATGTTATAACAGCTTGGTCTAGCATCCTTCAAGAACCTTCTTGCATACGATGTTTGAGTGAAATGCCAAATTAACTTCTTTTTTTATTTGTGAAACGGCAAATCAAACATACTTGGTTTTCAAAAATTTGCTATAAGAAGCAATGCATTCATAAAAATGTGCTTCTGAATGAAAATTCAATCATTTTTAAGCACCAAACTCCCAGTACCACAACATTGATGTGGGAAACTTACATGTGAACTGTGAAATCTTTCTGGAAATGAAGGCCCCTCAAGAAGAATTGGCAGAATGTCTGCAATGAATTGTTAAGATAACCATTAAAGATACATATCAAAACAAAAACAGTAAAGATGCTAACACAAATAAGGTACTTCACTGGGAAACTGATTACGTGCAATTACCTATAGAACAGTGCTGGCTGATCTCATCAAAACTTGGCTCTAGTAGTTTGATACATGGACAGCTGACAGGTGGGCTGCAACTTCCATCCAGGATGCCCTTGATGTTCTGTTGGCACTGCAAATAAGTACGTGTCAGAGTCATGCATGAAAAAGAAACTCTAATTCAAATACGTGACTTATATATGGTACCACAATCATTAAAATCAAAATGCCATCATCACAGTGGGAAAGTTAGTATTTGGCTAAGAGTTTAGATGGTCATTCCATCTTATTACAGATACAAAGGTTGCGATCCCACTGGAGGTGGGACATTTCGGTATCCAAAGAAAGCACCATAAAATTGGACTTCCTCTATATTTGTGACAGCACAAAGGAACAATTTTCCTACAAAGCTAGATAATAACCAGAGCAGTGTCTTGCCAATAGGAAAAGCCTAAGAGACATTTGGAAAATTCTCCCAACTAACAGAATTCTCAATGCAAAATAGAAAACTTCAGGCAATCATTAGTGGTTTTGAGTCGAAATTCTCATTCTTGCATCACATGAAGAGAAGATGAAGTCCATTGAATCAGCAAGCCTTAGTAGATATAAGTGTAGAGCGTTTTAGCAACACAATAGTGATAAAGCTTTAGTGACAATAACTATTAATCCACAGCATCGGATTGCAAAAGCTTGACATTAGTTCAATTATTATTTTTTATTGGCATAGGGTGTTCTAAACAAAGTCCTGGTTAATTGGGGGTCTAAGACTCTTGACAAGGAGTTTCTCACAAGTACACCTCGATAATTTAAGAGAATATTCTCTCATTCCAATGACCTCAAGAGTGTGGATGCCGAGTTTCAAACCCATAACGTCTAATTTATACAGCTCGCCCTAGATCACTACGCCACCCCTTGGGGTTGACAGTAGTTCAGTATGTACAAACAGAAGCCTTTGGCAAACAAAATTCGAAGTTTTACATGCCGATTCAAGTCCAGAAGAAAAATTACTTGTGAATGCACTGGATTAGAGCATAATTGGAGAAGTAGACCATGTCAATTCCACATTTTAATTTAACGAAATTAAAAGAGAAATGCATCCATAACAAGCAGTCACAAAATTCAGTTCTTAGTACAAAAAATAAATAATAAAATTAATTTTTAGATATATGCTACTGGTAGCTGTGGAAAATGAGTGACTAATTTTTTTTTCCTCTCTAAGTTTCAGTAATGAAGAAGTCAAATGAGTGAAAACTCAAAATTCTGATTTCGTTTTGGTTTAACTTTTCCTTTTTCAAGGTCTTGGCAAATAAACCTTGCAGTGTAGTTTGGACAGCGAGCAGTTGAATTCGGAATGAATAGTGAAAAATGAGAGAAGTAAACTGGAAATGTAGGTGAAATCAGAGATCCAAAGGTTGAAATGGTTGGGAATTGTGACTCACAAGTAGCTTAAATTTCGAAACGCGAATAACAAACTTTACCTCATCGAACGGAATCGCAGCCATTGCGTAGAAATCTGCAGGGAGACTGTGTGTGGCCGTGGGTTCGGTCATTGGAGACAGCCTTTTATTTCAGATTAGATGAGAGAGAGAGAGAGAGAGAGAGAGAGAGATGAACGTTACGTGCAAGAGGCGCTTTTTCTTTTTCTTTTTTAATAGGCAAGAAAAGCTGCTGATTAGGAATTTAGGACATCGACCGTCGACGACGTGACAAAATACTTCATCTCGCTGTGACCAAATTGGCCTCCCCTTCTCATACAATGACTCCTTTACCTCTTCTTTATCTCATCCTCCCCCCCTTCATTATCATGAATAAAATATTACTTTTTATTTTTGCTTTCCTCTCGAATCATCAATTATTTGATATCGAATAACAATATAATAATTAGAATGTTTAGAATAATATTATTTATTATACTTTTAATTATTATCATTTTATTGTATCTTTATATAATATTTAAATATTATTTATTATTTTCGTCTTATCGTTTGATGACACGTCAAAAGATGATGAAATAAAAAAAAAATTAAGTAAATGATGAAAAATATTTATCAAAAATGTATGATTACCCATTCCTCATAATTAAAGAGATTACACAACCATAGCATGATAATGCCACTCAGATCACACTCAATAATTTTGATTTGACACGATGAGATATGGTCAAATAAATTTACCTAAGCTTTGTAGAAGTGTTAGGTACTCATGTCAGTGGAGTTTGAGATATCTTTGCAAGAGGTTAATGTTATAGCAACATTTTAAGTGTAGGTAGTTGGGTGTGATCAGAATTAGGGTAGTTCGGCCACCATTGATTGAGAGATGCATTTACTAGTAGAAGTAGAACCGATCATGTAATAACTTCATGACATTGCAGTTGGGCCGGGCAAGGCAATGTGGGGCATCACCAAAAATGAAAAGGGCAAAACCAGTCCGATAGGAAAATGCTAGTCCTTCCGCTGCAGTTCCGGTTGAGGTTTTTTTTTTAATATTGTGATTTAAACAAAATCAAACATATAGAACCACCCCAGTCCGATAATCTTGCGTGAAATATTTATGGTACGTACGAGATTTGTCTGGACGTTGGGATTAGCTGTAACAAAGACAAAACAATGTTAATACGGAGACAGGGAGAGGAAAAAAGTCAATCCAAAGGCAAGAGTAATAGAGCATGGTGTCACGGATTGTTTACTATTAGAAGGTGGAGGAGGAGGAAGAGGAAGACGTCCCTCTCTTTCGTGAATGTTTAAGGAAAGGTTTGGATTCAAAACTTATCTCAACTCAACTTATCTCATCTTATCATTATAATTTTTTTAAATTCTTACATAAATTATAATAAACAATTCAATTTTTTCAAATCTCAAAATAATTTTTCTAAATTTCCACACCAAATATAATAAATAATTCACATTTTATTCTACTATTCACAAACCATCTCAACTCATCTCTAAATCCAAACTTCTCCTAAAAGTACGCTTACTACTTTCTATTACTTATTTTTTATTTTTTATTTTTTTTATTTAATAATTAAGGAAGTAGCTATTAATAAAGTTATATATTTTTTTTAATTTTTTTTAATAATTAAAGATGTTAAAAAAATATTTAAAATAAAATAATAAAAAAATAAAATTTTCAAATACATTATAAAAAAGTAAACATGTGGTAGAAAATAACAAGTCTATCATTATTCATGTTTAAAAACGCAATTATTCTAAAATGCTCTCAACAATTTAACTTTTTTTTATATCCAAATTTACCTTTCCTTTGTTTAACCCCAAGGGGTTGACCCAAGTGGTAAAGACCTTAGTTTTGAGGTATCACTCCATTCAAAGTCTAAGATTCAACACCTCATAAATGCAAACAATCATTTGGAACCATACCTCCTAGCGAAAAGCCAGCGATTTAACCAGTTTACTCTGCAAGGATGGGTCTGAAGGGTCCTACCTTGGAGAGGTTTCCAAAAAAAAAAAAAAACATTTCCTTTATACATGGGACTGGGTTGCTTACTATGAGCCACTTTGACGTGTCCCACGTAGTGTTGTGGACTTGCCTCAAATTCGCTCTGCATACTGAGTAGGCCTCATTTGGATACATAAATACTTTCAATTTATCTCATTTCATCATTACAACTTTTCTAAATTCTCATACAAAATATAATAAACAAATCAACTTTTTCAAATCATCAAATAATAATAATATTAAAAATAATATTCTAATAATATTTTATTCAACTCATCTAAAATCATCTCATATTATCTCACTTTCCAAACGAGCCCTAAACTTTATGAGAGTATGTTCGTTGGTTGGGTTTCGATTGTCCTCTGTGAGTGTCAGAAACAACAGTTCCACTTTGAAACGGTTCGTCCATTGCTTCAATAGAAGTTTGCCACGTCAACAATTCCACACAAAAACCATAAAGGTCTGGATGAAATCAAAATTATTAGACGCATACGACGTAGAGCAAGGGAGAGAGTGTGCGCAAAGATGAAGAAAGAGGACACGATGAAGCTAATCAGCGCCGAGGGTTTCAAATTCGTGATCAATAAGAAAGCCGCCATGGTTTCTCAGACCATCTACAATATGCTTACCTCTCCAGGTCTCTCTCTCTCTCTCTCTCTCTCTCTCTCTCTCTTAAAATTATTTCCGCACTGAATATGTTACGGGTCAGGCCCCGTAATTGGGTCTGCTATGCTGGGCCACAGATGATTGAAACGTGATGCTCTCATGGCTATTAGGCCCATAGGCTCATTGCCTTAATTTCTTATTCCTTCAGTTGAATTAGTCAATTGCAAATAAACAATATGATACCAGAAGTTGTTGGTCTACAGATTATCGTGTGGAGTCGTTTGGTCGTGTCTTAATTTTCAGTCTGTTATTTAATTTTAAGTGTTTCGGCAGCATGTGCCAGTCAGTTATTTAATTCCCTGTAAGTAGGCAATTATTTTGCCAAGTCAGTAGAGTCATTTGTCTATAAATATTGTTTGCATCAATGAAAAACGTATAATTATTCAAGCCAGCAGATATCTTAGAGAGTGATCTTCTCGAACAGATCAATTCACTATCCATTTCATTAATTTCTTATTTTCTATCCTAACATTGGTATCAAGAGCTGGTGCATCTATGACTGAGGGTAAAGTCAGTACTCGTTACTCCCAGTTAGCCGACTCATTAGCCACTTTAAACAAGGTCTAGGACACGCATAAAAAAGAGCAAGCACACCTGCAACAAACTGTGGAAGGATTAGCACAACAAGTGAAAGTAGTGGCTTCTAATTTAGAACTATTGTTGTAGCATGAAGGCAAGAAAGTGGAAGCTGAACCTAATGTCATGGTCACACACTCTTCGAATCCTCTATTTGAAGATACTAGTGGCATTCAAACCAAAACAATTCACTTGGAGTTTCCCACGTTTGATAAAGCTGACCCTAACGAGTGGTTGTATCGAGCCAATCAATTTTTTAAATACCATCAATCACATCCAAAGCACCGTGTTTTATTAGCTTCCATTCATATGGAAGGCAAAACCTTGACATGGTTCTAGGAACTAGAAGCGGCTTGTGCATTCACAAATTGGGAAGTATTTGAACGTGCCTTGCTAACTCGTTTTGGGCCATCCATTTATGAAGATGCTATGGAAGCCCTCACAAAACTGCGACAAACAACGACAATGGAAGCTTACAAGTCCGACTTTGAGAATCTTTCTAATCAACTCCATGGATTAGTTGAATCTTACAAACTTGGCTATTTCTTGGGTGGATGGTGGATTACGTGAAGATATTCGCTATATGGTGCGCATGATGAGGCCAACTTCATTATTGACTGCTTTTGGCATCGCTAAGTTGCAAGAAGAAAATGTGGCAGCACTAAAGCGAATTGTTCGCATTCCAATGGGTTCTACTAAACCCCAATTGGCTCTTCCCGAGACAACAACCAAGATGTCGGTTCCCATTCAACGTTTGTCTCCAACCCAAATGAAAGAAAGAAGAGACAAATGATTGTGCTATAATTGTGATGACAAGTGGGGCCTTGGCCACCATTGCAAATTCTCCAAACTTTTCATTATGGAATGTGAAGATTCTGATGAGGAGGATGCAGTTCCATATCCTACCAAACTTCTGGAAGCAGGAGGGACGAGTTCAAAGCTTATAAGCCTGAAACCCAATGCCAAAGAACCTGAACCAGCAATCTCCATCCATGCTCTTGTTGGTTCTCCAAACCCAAGAACCATGAGGCTTATTGGCTCTATTCGTGGTGTACGAATTGTCGTGTTGATCAACATCGGAAGCACCCACAATTTTGTGGATCCCTCAATTGTAACTAAGGCACAATTACCTCTATGCCATACACTGGGGTTGACAGTCAAGGTAGCAAATGGCGAGGTTGTCCGTAGCAAAGGACTTACGCAATCTGAAGCTTTTCAGATGCAAGGTATTCACTTTCGCACATAATTTTTTGTCCACACCTTGGGTGGTTGTGATGTGATCTTAGGTGTTCAATGGCTAAAAAATCTTATTCTATGGGATTTTTCAAAGTTATCTATGGCCTTTACTTACAAGGGCAGCAAGGTGGCGCTCCAAGGCCTTACTCCTTCTGCATTCTCACTGGTGGTAGGTGACGACTTCGGGAAGGCGACTAAAATGGACAAAAGAGGTATGGTGTTACACTTAATTGAGAGTCTTGATTTCCCCACCACTACCATTCAAATTCACCCCAAACTCGAGCCTCTTTTAGACACTTTTCAATCTGTTTTTCAGACTCCTACTGGTTTACCACCAACCCGCACTCATGATCACCATATTGATTTCTATGAAGGAACCAAACCAGTTTTCACTAGGCCTTACTATTACCCATATTTTCAGAAAACTGAAATTGAAAAATTAATCACAGAAATGCTCACTACCGGGGATATTAGACCTAGCCAAAGCCCATTTGCATCACCCATTTTATTGGTACGTAAACAAGATGGAAGTTGAAGATTGTGTGTCGATTATAGGACTCTAAATAAAGAGACTATTAAAGCCAAATTTCCAATTCCTATTGTAGACGAACTACTTGATGAATTACACGGGGCCACCATTTTTTCCAAACTTGACCTTCGTTCGGGATACCATCAAATCAAAGTTTTTCCTAGTGATGTCCCAAAAACAGCTTTCCGCACCCATGATGGGCATTATGAATTCCTAGTTATGCCATTCGGCTTGACTAACGCTCCCACTACCTTTCAAAATTTAATTAATGAAATGTTTTGCCTTATCTCCGTAAGTTCCTTTTGGTTTTTTTTTTTAATGATATTTTAGTCTATAGTAAAACTATGGATGAACATATTCATCACTTGAAACTTGAGCTTGAGACTTTGCGGCAAAATCAACTCGATGCTAAACTTTCAAAGTGTAGTTTTGGTTGCAATGAAATTAATTACCTTGGTCATCTCATTTCTAAAGAAGGTGTGCAGGCCAATCCATCCAAAATAGAGTATATGCTCAATTGGCCTTTGCCTAATACTCCAAAGTCACTTCGTGGGTTCCTAGGGCTTACGGGATATTATCGGAAGTTCATTAAAAATTATGGCATCATTGTAGCCCCATTAACAGCCTTACTTCATACGAACAATTTCACTTGGTCCGATGAAGCCATATTCTCATTTCAGGACCTCAAAAGGGTTGTAACATCACCTCCTGTTTTAGTGCTTCTTGATTTTTCTAAACTTTTTACAATTCAGTGTGATGCATCAGGTTATGGCATTGGAACAATTCTCTTACAACAAGGCAAACCAATTGCTTTTTTGAGTCAAGCATTGAAAGGAAAGGCTCTTGCAGTTTCCACTTATGAAAAGGAATTGCTCGCTTTAGTCTTGGCAATTAAAAAGTGGCGACTCGGGACAAAAATTTGTGGTTCAAACTGACCAACAAAGTCTCAAATATTTGTTGGATCAACGTTTGGGTACTCCCGCTCGAAATATTTGGGGTATGACTTTGAAGTGCACTACAAGAAGGGCAAAGAAAATTCTGTTGCAGATGCATTATCTAGGAAGGATCATGGAGAACTCTCGGCTCTTACACTTCCCTTAGCTTCTTGGTTATCTACTTTACGTTCTGAATATGCCACTTCTCCTGAACTAATTAAATTGCAGGATCAGTTTCGTAAAGGGAACCTCGATACTTCTATTTTTTCCATGAAGGATGGATTGATTTTTTACAAAAACAGAATTTTTGTTGCTACCCAATCTCCTATGCGGGATATGCTTATGGAACTCATGCACTCTAGCCCTCTTGGAGGACACTCTGGGTTCCACAAGACCTACCACAGATTAAAATCTGTGTTTTATTGGAAAGGCATGCGTCGGGACATACGCATCTTCATTCGGGAGTGTGAAAATTGTCAAAGGAATAAATCTAAAAATATTCCTACACCTGGTCTACTTCAACCTCTCCCATATTTGTATGGATTTTATTAAAGATCTACCTTTCTCTCATGGGTGTAGTGTTATTATGGTCGTTGTGGATCGACTCTCCAAGTATGCACATTTCATTGCCATATCTCATCCCTATACAGTTTCGAAAATAGCTACTATTTTTCTAGGGCACATATTTAAATTACATGGAATGCTTGCATCAATAGTCACAGACCGTGATGCCATTTTTACAAGCATGTTTTGGAAAGAAATTTTTAAGTTGCAGGGAACCACCTTGTAATTCTCTTAGGCTTATCATCCACAATCTGATGGCCAAATTGAGATCGTGAATAAAAGTGTGGAACAATATCTACGGAGTTTTTCGGGTGCTAAGCCCAGGGATTGGAAAAATTGGTTGGCTTTGGCTGAATGGTGGTATGACACAAACATTCATACTTCCACAAAGCTAACACCTTTTGAGGTCGTCTATGGATACCCACCCCCGAAGCTTCTCCCTTTTTCTCCAGGTACAATGAAACTTCAAGTTGTCGAGGACACCTTGCATTCTAGGGATGAGATACTACAATTATTATAATGTAATCTTCACTTTGCGCAAGCTAGAATGAAGAAATATGCTAATATGAGAAGGTTGGAGCGTGCATTTCAGATTGGGGATTTTGTCTATTTACGTTTACAAATCTATCAACAACAATCCCTAGTCAATCGGCACAATATCTCCTCGTTTCTATGGTCCCTATAAGATTCTCGAGAAAATAGGGACAATATCATACCGTTTGGAGCTTCCCGGTGACTCTAGGGTTCATCCCACCTTTCATGTCTCTAGCTTGAAGCCAAAGTTGGGTCTCTGCAACCTCCTCTCCACCAAGATGCCGCCTACTGTTGCAGATGGATCTCTTCGACCTAAGCTAGAGAAGTTTCTTCAACACCGAGTGGTGAAACGAAATAATAGGGCCGGCGTCGAGGTACTGGTTCAATGGAGAGGTCTGGCTCCTAAAGATGCCTCATGGACAGATTTCTACCAATTAAAGAAGGACTTTCCATTTTGGACAAGGTCGCCCAAAAGGAGGGGAATGTTACGGGTCAGGCCCCGTAATTGGGTCTGCTATGCTGGGCTGCAAATGATTGAAACGTGATGCTCTCATGGCTATTAGGCCCATAGGCCCACTACCTTAATTTCTTATTCCTTCAGTTGAATTAGTCAATTGCAAATAACCAATCTAATATCAGAAGTTGTTGGTCTACAGATTATCGTGTGGAGTCGTTTGGTTGTGTCTTAATTTTTGGTCTGTTATTTAATTTCAAGTGTTTCGACAGCATGTGCTAGTTAGTTATTTAATTCCATGTAAGTAGGCAATTATTTTGCCAAGTCAGTAGAGTCATTTGTCTATAAATATTGTTTGCATCAATGAAAAACGCAGAATTATTCAAGCCAACAGATAACTTGTAGAGTGATCTTCTCGAACAGATCAATTCACTATCCATTCCATTAATTTCTTATTTTCTATTCTAACATAATACAATTAGGGCTGCCTTGGGTTGATGTAGACAATTCATTATCTTGCATGATTAAAGTTTAAAATTTTTGGAGAAAACAATTCTTATTGCCTTGCATACTTTTTGTGATTCGTGCCTAACGAAGTGGGTCTATCTATTCTTTAGTTTCTAATAGGGAGCTTTGCGAAAATGCAGCATGGGGAAGTGACTTTCCCTGAGACCAACACAACGATTTTAGAGAAGATTAGCAAGTATTTCTACTAGCATCTTCAATTTGATTGGTTGTCATCTTCCCCTTCATTTATTTCTTCATTCGTGTCCTTCTTTTGGCTGTCTTGCCCAATAATTGGCTTTGGTTTTCGTGCGAGATGATCTGGAGAGGGGGGAAAGAGGAAGGGTTACGCTAGAGAGGTTTCCGTGTGAGAGGAGGGGCTTTGGAGACGGGGGAGAGGGGAAGGGTTACGTAGGATGATTTTGTTTCCGTACGTTATCATATGATATGCAAGAACATGGAAGCTAAAATAGGAAAGCCTATTTGTCATTCATCTATTAGAAGGCTGTTATTTAGAATTTAATGGACAGACCGACCAAGAAGATTTACTATTCATTATTCTGTTTCACCCTAACCCTTTAGGAGATAACAAATACCATCTGACTTTTTTTATTATTATTAGTAAGATATAAAATAAATAATAAAATTTATATCTTTTAATTAATTTAAATTTTTTAGACAAGTGGTGATTTCACATGGTATCAGAATAGAGGTCCTGAATTCGAACCCTAATTCTATACTCTACCACATTAATTAAATATTTCACGTATTGGGTCACCCACTGAGGTGGAGTTTGGCCCACACTTAAGAGATAATGTTAATATATAAAATAAATAATAAGATTTACTTATTCCTATCAATTTAAATTTTTAAAACAAGTAATGATTTTATATTCATGTCTCTCCTATATATATATATATATATATATATATATATATATATATATACCTTATTTTTTGAATGAAAGGAGTCGATACTAATTTTTCCGTATAGAAAAAAATTGAAGAAATTAAAAGGAGAATTTTTTTTTTTTGACAATGGGAATTGGAAATTGGGAATAGTGATGGAGTCCGGGTAAATTGGAGTGCGGGGAGGCTGCCAAAGGAATACGAGAATATGATATTTCATTATTTCTGGTAGTTGAGCACTTCTTTAAAAAAAAATGAATATATATATGATTTATATAAAAAAATTAATTAATTTTTTAATAATAATTATATATTTTCTTAAAAAAATGTACAAGACTTATATAATCAATAATTATATCTAAGATGAAATTTTATCTTACGGACCAGGACCAGGGGTTGATGGACTTCCAAGTTCCAATGCCAAATGGGGAAATATAACACTAGCGTAAAACTTCAGCTTTGGGCCTCTCTCATAGGCTCCAAACTCTTTTATTTCTTTTTCGTTGTTTTGTAAGTGGGCTCTTCCAATCTTTATATTTCCACCTCAATCGACAATCTTCACGTAAGCTAGAGCCTAGTAGACAAACCCAAAAATAATAAAAAAAAATTATGGGATCTGTTAACGTGTTTTGTACAACTTTGAGTTGGATTTTAACAACTTGGGTCTTATCCTCGCACCTGCACACTTAAAAAAACATAGAGAGGGAAACATTGGTGGAGGCCGGGTAGTCTCCAATGTTTAAGTTAGTATATTTCCTTAATAATTTGTGCAAAAGTTTAGAGGAGTCAGAGAGAGATCTACATAGCTGGAGGTTAGTTTTTATACCAGATTTTTTAGTGGGGACAATCCATACCTTACCTCAAAGAGTTTAGGTCACTTCCATTGTTTGCATTGTCATAATCATTTAATGTGGTGTGACTCCTGGGGTAGCGTAATTAATGTGACATAGAGTTCGGGGAGTAGAGCCATTAATGCGGCGTGACTCCCTGACTCACTTTATCCTGTGGATGTCCATTGTTAAGTCTCTTCATGCCTGCTGTCAGGAGATCAAGGGTCTCCCTCATCTCTCGCCCACTTGCCTGCAGGGGTTCTTGAGAGCTAGGTATCATTGGATAGTATCAGGGCAGCGAGTCTCATCTGCCCATACCGTCCGTCTTTCTCATGTGAGGCTTGCTTCACAGGTTGGTTTTGATCATGGGTTGAGCACTTTGTAAAAGTCCAATGACTCTTTTTAGGGGAGGGTTATTGGGCCTGGTTGGGTTCTCTCTCCCTTCTCTCGAGGTCCCTTATGGGCTTGTTATACGGACAAATAGGAAAGAAAAATCCCCTTACAAAATCATTATAATGTGATATTATTTTTTAATTATTAAATTTATTATTTTTTAAAAAATAAGAGTCATAATTGATAGGCGAGATAAAAATGAGATAGAGACATAGCATATAACATATCCCTTAAAATATTTCCATAATGTGGATTTTAGAATCTTGGACTCACATAGGCCATGACAAAGATAAGATTGTCATTTGTCCATTTGCCAACTGAAGTCTAAGCGAAAGGAATCGAAGGAGGGAACATATTCCAGGAACAAGTGGACTGGCTGTATTAACTTGTAAAAATGTTTGGATTGGATGATATATATACCTTTGCCCTTTCTCCATTTTTTAAGCGCGGGAAATTGATTTCTCCTTTTAACTTTTAATTGAGACCAGGTGACTCTCTCTAACTTTTGACATCATATTTTTTTAAATTTATCTCAATTCATCTCAACTCATCATTATAATAATTTTAAATTCTAACGTAAAATATAATAAACAATTCAACTTTTTCAAACCCTAAAATAATAATAATATTAAAAAAATAATATTCTAACAATATTTTATCATCTCAATTCAACTTAACTCAACTCAGTTCAACATCTAAACACAACGAATCATGCTAATCGGCAACCCAATTCTTACTCTTGGGCATGGCAGCTAGTTCATTCCATTATTATATATATATATATTTTAAATATTAAAAATATATATAAAAATTCATTAGCAATAAAAATTATTAAACATTTACTCTTTACTTTTAGTTATGATTATTGGGATGAATGAAAAATAGACGACGTGACAATCTTGATGTTCAAATCTTAATGGATGATGGAAAATATTAGTTTTCTATAGTTTCATCATGCAATATACAATATATATAAATATGCAATATAATTTTTGTAACTATAGAGTGCGCAAATACCGTATACTTATTTTGAAAAAAAGTAAGTAAATATGAGACTCATATAAAAAATTTAATTTTTTTAATAGTGAACCTCACTCTTCTTTCTTTTTTTTTTTTTTTTTAAAAAAAAAAAGTGCAATGCTTGCACAACTCATGACTATACCTAGCATTAGTCTATATATAAACATGCAATATGAAAAATTCTATTTATCAGACTCATACACCACACACCACATTTTTTGTTATTTTTTTCTCTTATCAAATGTATATGGATGATAAGTAGAAGAATTCAATTATTTTAAGAAGAATAAAACTAAAAAAAAAATTAAAAAAAAATAAAAGAAATTGTGGTATATGATGTGTGGGGTTTATGAATAGCAATGATCATACAATACATATATATATATATATATATATATATATATATATATACACACACACACTAAGTGAAAGCAACGTGCATTGTTTGCTTAGTTTATATTTATTTATTTTTTGTTAAGAACTAATTTTTCCTTAATAGGATGTAATGTTTTTGGTTAATTAAATACGATGTTTTATGTAATTTATAAACAATTACATGCTGTGATATATTATAAAAGAAGAGTATTAATAGAAGCTATAATATAGCCTTACAAATAAACAATATCGCCCTAATTTTATGAAAGTTGTTTGAGATAATTTTAATTCTAGGATGACGATCCAACATTTTCCTCATCTGCATTGCCTCACGTTAGTAAGCTTTCTCTTTTCTCTCTCTCTCTAAGATTCACATCTCTTTCCCTCTCACACGAAATTTCTTCTGAATATATAGTTTTGAAAGTGCAGTCTGTGGTTTCTGGGTCTTGTGGATCTCTCCTGCAATTTTAGTTTGTAGTTGGGTGCTGCGATTGTTGGGCATTTTTTTCAGATTTGTGATACACTGGTAAACTCACTGCCTTGTCCCTCATTGTTTCTCATCCACAATATCCTTCCACTTCTTGACTAAAACAAAACCATCGCAATAAATCTTGAACAACTTTCTCCATCACTTGCACATCATGCACAAGATTAGAAACGAAAAAAATAAGAACATTTGTACATATTTCTCTTAAATTTTGGTCGTTCAAAACCTGACTAATAGCTTCACCAATCTCCGGACATCGCTTGATGAATGCTTTCACAATCGATTCACATGCCTTCCTATATCAGTCTCCTATAATTCAAAATAGCAACAAATGAATAAATATTAGATAATCGTTATAATTCGAAGAGATTAATTTAAAATTACCAAGAAAAATCTGGTAGCATAAATTAGAAGATAAAAACATTAGTTCAAAGACAAATAAGTTAAAATAGGCCATAGGTTGATACAAGTTTGGGGGAATTGAAATTACGATTTTTCCTAACAGGAGCATATATGATGCAGAGGTTTTCTTGCACAATTTTTTATTTTTCTTTTTTGTTAACATAAAGTTGTGAGTGACTCCAAATTATCAGATTCAACATTCATAGAAGGTTTAAACTTCAGGAGCTCCACTTATGATGGTTTAACTGTGTAGATCTTTTTGCTCTCTAAGAGAATGAATGAAACTTGGAAACTCCACTACAAAACAACATATGCATTAACAAGAAAAAGTTTTCAGAGAAAAAGGGTCTTGCAAAATCAACACTAAAAAAGGAAATAAATCTCAATGAAAGACAAACAAGAATCCACGAAAATATAGTGGCCATCATATACATCTATAAAATAGTGGCCATCATATACATCCATAAAAGCCAGAAGATATGCCAAATATGCCAAATTCTTATATAGTAGATGAACCTTTAAGACGAGTTTACACCATAATCATGATTATCATAAAACAAATCTTTTAATTAAGATAGGCTAAG
Source organism: Juglans cinerea (assembly GCA_961763995.1). Classification (NCBI taxonomy): domain Eukaryota; kingdom Viridiplantae; phylum Streptophyta; class Magnoliopsida; order Fagales; family Juglandaceae; genus Juglans; species Juglans cinerea. Next base: position 31,630,282 of record CAUIVZ010000002.1, on the reverse strand, counting down.
CTTTTCATATACACTAATGGGCTCGAGAAATAAATCATCCCACAAAAAAACAAATATTGTATTAGTTTTTAGATATAAAATTGTGACCTTGTATAGGTGTCATCCCCAAAAATTAGTAAATTTTTAGAACAATTAAGTACAAAAACAAATAAATAGAGCTAAGCATGGAGCCAATTCTTTGTTTCACAGTCAGCCTTGCAAACTGCAGGGGATGGTAGCAATGCAAGATAAAATCATCAAATCCGTATATGGAAAATGGATAAACAAAAAATGAAATATAAACATTAATGACAAAAAACAACTGCAGATAAAAAAGGCAAACCATATGCATGAAGTGGTGGGCTTACCAAGTAGGATAGCGATCTATCACCACTTGCATTCGTGTAACCACCCATATTAGGTTCTTTTTGCACATCTCTGGCGTTGAACCAAAGTCATCACCAAGAAGTCCAACACTCTTAACATGATTAAGGGCAGTTTCCTGGAACCAAAAGAAGGAGGAATAAGGCAATAGCTCATGAAAAACAATCTCTGACACATGCTATTCAAGAAAAACAGAACGACCTATTAAATGATGTAATTTTGGTTTTTAAATAAGTGGTATAAAATTTGAAGAATTAATCGTACCTGCAAATGATTCATCAATGTCTCTATAGAAGCTGTACGATCGGCACCTATTTCATATGATCTAATATAAAAATTCTGTTAGAACACCAAACCATCCTGAACAATTCTCCCAAGACCAAAAGGGTCAATGAGCATGTCAGGCCGCCTAGGTTTCCAATCAAGCATCATCCACTGCTACTCAGCAGCCAAGAAGATTATGGTGATAGCAGCAAGAAGCATGCCCCAATCAGGTAACGTGTTAATGAAAGTCCTAGGGGCAGGTGACAATGTGTCACACTCATGTTGCCAACCCAACCGAGGTACCATTTATTTTGGGAGGGGTCTGGGCATTTGTCTTGACCTACAAGCCACTTGAAGACCCATCAGATTTTGACTTCACCCCTCCTAAATTCGAAAGCTTGGCAGTCGTCTTTGTACTATAGTTTGGAGTGGGGGATAAATAATGCGGATGTAGCGGCAATAGCAACCATGATGAGTTTCTACGGCCCAATCGAATCAATCAACGTTTGTCGCTAATCAAAGCACTGTTTTTAGAGAAACTCTGTGTTTGTCATGTAAAGGAAATTACAACCAATGGCTATAATATTTAGAAACACGAACCAGACACCAACATGTAGCAAAAAAGCTTGATTAAGCATCGTGAAAACCCAAACAACTAAAGCAAAGCAATTGCCTCGACGAATTACAATACAAACAGAACGACGTCGGTCTCTATGGTTCAAATGAAGAATAAGTAAAAATAGAAGCAAAAACTACTCAAAAGCGAGAACGTAAAACACACACAAGATATGTACGCAGGTGGTCCGTTTTCAATATCCATTTTCAGGAACCTCTGAAAAAGATAGTCCTAGGTATTCAAATCCTGTGTAGAAACAACCGGTTCATAGAGATTTTTGCAATCTAAAATTTCAAGATTTTGACCTCCTATTTCCAGAAAGAAAGGCTTTGAATGGAGAAAGAGACCGGCGCTCAAAGTTTAGCATTGGCCCATTTTTGTTTCCTTCACTAAGCTTTCCGAAAACTAAAGGAAACAAAAAAAGACTAATGGACGTTTTCAAATAAACTTAAAAATTTCTTACTAATGAAAACCATGGGAAAGAGAAAACCGCAAAAGGGAAATTCTTTTGAAAAGAGAAAACCACACAACTTAAAACGCACGACCATTGATATTAACCGATGCATAACTATTCCTACATATGCAACAAAAGCACACTAGATCTGACATCAGAGCTCCAAATTGCTATGGTTAGGGCCTTGCGATGTTGGGGCTTTTGAGTTCTGGGTTAGAATTCTGTGACTCACGGAAGCGAATCCAAACCGAAGAGAAAATCAAAATCAGAAAGATAAAACTGAAATATAAACAAAACAATTATTAGAAAGAGAGGAAAAAAAACCTGGTTAGGATCTTCGAGGTGCTCCTTAATTTCTAGAATTTTTGTCTGCACATCATCGAACAAACCACTGTAGGTATCCAAATCTTCGACGTCCTCGCCTCCTACGGACTGCGGCATCATCGGTGACCCTCATTTCCCTTCATGGTCGCTACAGTCCTTCCTTGCCTAAGCCTGAGCCTCGTGATGATTATTAGACCACAGGTTGTCTACGTCGTCGCAGTTTCGGCTCCGAGGCTGCCCCACTCGAAAAGAGAAAACGAGATCCTCATCAGAGAGATGAATCATCGAAATCCCCATTCGGACAAAACGAAAGGAGCACACAGATTTGAGAAGCAGGAAAAAGCTAAACTAGATTTTTGGGGATGGGTAAGGGAGGGCAGAAGAAAATGATCTCTGTTATTTTTATTATTCCTTCTTTTTTTTTTCACAATTAACGGATGGATTTAGAGGAATGCGTTAACTTTAATATAAAAAGAACCAAATCTATTAAAATAAGAATTTCCGTTACATAGCCACTTTATATATAAAGATATATATATATATATATATATATATATATTTTGGAAAATAATTTTTTTTGCTTCTGTCAGAATCTTGTCCTTGTCCGGATCTTTTGAACTGGTTTGAGCAACTTTAAAAGGAGTAGCAGGTACATGAGTACCTTTAAAAGGAATTAAAACAATCTCTAATGGAGGATGAGTGGCCTGGACCACTGTATTTCCATCTTCCTTGACAAAATCATTCTTAACAACATTTAAAGTATTTTTAGAAACATAAGTGTTTTCAGCAAAATCAAGAAGAGAAATATGCCTTTGGAGCCTATTCATTTCTTCCTTCCATTTGCGTTTAACACGCTGTTTCTCTGGATCAGAAAACTTTGCAAGGTAGGCTTTACGCCTTTGCTTGTTTTCTGGTGCAGCAAAATCTTTTAAAAGAGAAGGTAAATCAATTTCAAAAGGTTTATTCAAAACATTTAAACTGTGATGAATAGGTGCAGGTGCAATAGGGGCTTGCATATCTGAAACTGTTGGAGACATAGAAGAGTTATCTTCTTTGTCTGCTTCGTCATTTACCTTTTGATCTTTGGAAGATCCAGCACCCTGTGCAGTATAAAAAGCAGAAGTAACTTGAGAGGATGTGGACAATCATTTCAGTTTCAAAGCAGGTTTAACAGGTTGAACTGTTCGTATAGAATCTTCAAGGAATTGGTTGAGTTTAGAATCATCCCTTAGATTGTTCTGAACAGTATCAATAAGACTAGATCTGGAGCCAGCAAAAGAATTTCTTCTTTTACTCAAGGCTTCAGGTTTATTAAAAGAAATTTTAACAGTTCCACTTAAATATTGTTGGATGATGTCAACACCAGCATCCGGGACAATATTTCTTGGAGGTTTTGGAATCTCATCTTCCAAAATTCATTCATTAGGAAGGGTTATATATTCCCAATAAATCCTTTTTGGAATATTTATATCAACATCTGAAGAACTACTCTAGATCAGGAGAGTATGTTTTCCAGAAGGTTTTACAATAGCTTTAGGATCTAAATTCGTTCTTAAAAGACGATAATAAACCCTGAAAATTAAAGCAAGAGGTTTACTTCCTTCAAGCATCTGATATCCTGAAGTTAGTATATTCAAAATTAAGCATTTTAAAATATGGTCATCAGTTAAAGCCAAAGTTAAATTAGGAAAACAATCAAAATGAACAGGTCCTTTCGAAAGAGAGGATTGAATCATTCCGAGAATGCTATCCTCAAATTTGAGGAATCGGCCATCTCGTAAACAAAAAAGAACAGAGGCGTTGATGCCTAACCTTGTTAGAGGTTTAGCAGCAACTTGAACAGACGCTATATGTATATACTTGTATCCCTCAAGAATGTATTTTTTAATGTCACGTTCTTTAAAGAGATGACATTTTTCATGGGATGCAGATATACTATATGTTTGTTCGACTGTTCGAACATTCAAAGATTTTTAAAAAGTCTTTTTTAACCAAGTGGTTGAATAAAGAGAATTTGGATCAATCTCTGGGATCTTCCACGATCTCAGAGCAGGAGATAGCTCTTCTCCAAAAGAGCAATCTTCTTCATTAACAATATCAGTAGGCACAGCCGACTTGGAACTAACTGAGGAACTAGTCCTCCCCCACATTTTCTTTTGTCTGTCCTCCATCTATAAGGTGGACATTATTTTTCTTTCCTGGGAACTTACCGTTTGAGAGGCTACCCCAACTGAACCACTAACTGCCCAACACGCCACCCTAGGCTTCTCAAGGGACTTACCTGGATTCAACTGAGCTACTCTGACCCGATCCTGAACACAGGGTAAGAGAAACAAGTTCGCACCGGATAGAAAGAAAACAAACAAGAGGAAATGCAAAGGAAAATAATTCAATCAGATTAGATACCAGAATGGCTCTGATACCAATACAGCGGAATGAAGAGGAATACGCTAGTGAAAATGAAGAAATAAAGAGTATGCACAATTAAAGGCAGGCGGTAGAACCGACCATATGCATGGATGCGATGCAAAATAAAATAAACAAAGAAATGAAAATAGACATATTCATAATCATAAATTTTATTACAAAATTTATGGCACAAGATAGAAGGTAGAGCGGTATTTGCTCTTGATAGTTTGAGAAGGTTTAGAAGACAGATGCTTACTAAGTTCTCTGAGCTTGGTAATGAAACTTCTCAGTGGTATAAGAGTATAAGACTGGGAGCGTTCTTATACTCCCAAATCCAGAAAGTTCTTATTCTGCATTCAGATTTGAGGATATTCTTATCTTGGTTATGATTAAGGATTTGATCCATAAAAATTTCTGGATCAACCTCTTGGGTTCCACGCTCTAATTCAGCACTCTTCTGGACATAAAATGCAGGACAAGACCAAGGGGACTTGCTGTCTCTGATACCAATATAGCGGAATGAAGAGGAATACGCTACTGAAAATGAAGAAATAAAGAGTATGCACAATCAAAGGCAGGCGGTAGAACCGACCATATGCATGGATGCGATGCAAAATAAGATAAACAAAGAAATGAAAATAGACATATTCATAATCATAAATTTTATTACAAAATTTATGGCACAAGATAGAAGGTAGAGCGGTATTTGCTCTTGATAGTTTGAGAAGGTTTAGAAGGCAGATGCTTACTAAGTTCTCTGAGTTTGGTAATGAAACTTCTGCCTAAAAATGAAATGAGGTTCCCCTTTTATAGAATAAGGAGTTCCTGTTTACAAAAGGTTCCGCGAGCACAGCTGTCAATTACTGTGTAATCACAGGTAAAAATAAAGTAGGTCCGTGAGTGAACAGCGTTAGTACTATTTAACCACGGGTGTCATTATTGTGTCTGGCGGCAGATGCTGCTTTCGGCACAAAACGACAAATCTGTAAAGGAGACCGGTCAGTGGGTCTTCTTTGAACTCAAGTAGTGGTCTGGACAAAAGGAGCCTGTTAGTGGGTCTTCTTTTGTCTGTTCTTAGCAATTATTCTTCTTTTGAGTAGAACCCAGAGTTACCGAAGACATTGCTGTATGAAGCCTCTGATGCTGTGTCTGAATCTTCATCTTCAGATTTGCTTTGAGACTTTGATAGTGATTCTTTGAGTATGTTGATTAAATCATTCTTTTTAAGTCCATCAAAGATGTCAATTTTCTTTTTAGACTTGGAGGATTTTGAGGATGAACTGTCCTTTACTCCCCCGGATTTTGTTGGAGAAGTAGGGGCCTGAATTAGAGGATATTCAGGAGCATTGGATGGTTCAGCCATGATCTTTGGAAATTCTGTTTTGTTCTGCAGGTTGGGTGCAGTAGTTGGAAAGTCCTTGATCATTAAATCAACAATTTTTTCTGAATTGGCGAATTTATCCCACCATTTTGTGAAATAAACTCGTGTCATAACATCACCTTGCTTTTCATAATTCCATTTAAAGATCCACGGGAGGTGGTATCTTTGACAGAAGTGCAAAGTTTGATGAAATTTTTTGGAGTGTTGATCCAAAGTTGGACCAACGATATTAGCAAAATGTTGGTAAGCTTGAAAAAGCTGACCAGGAAGATTCTCGGGAATTAATCCATATTGATTCCACCATTGAAGGAACCATAAAGGAAAACTTCCTTTGAATTTTGAGTCAAATCTTATGAACCAAGAGTGGTCCATATTTGGGGTCTGGAAAAACATGAAGCGTTTCCAGGCATCAATATAATCAAAATAAGAAAAATCAGTGTCTGAAAAAGCTAGTCTTTTGGTGGTAGATGGGTTTGATCCCCATTCTGCCTGAGTAATGACTCGATGAATGTAGGCACTGTGAAAAATCAGTTTATTGGTGTCAACCTTGTCATAAATAGGTTTGATCACCAAGGAATTGGTATGAATGAGAATACTGAAATAAAACTGGAGATTCTTGGAGGAATCTTCTGGAATCCAGTGAAAAAGAGGAGGAAAATAAGAAGAAGAAATTTTGAACACATCTGTATGTATCGTGCTATTGGGCTCGATATGGAACAGATAGGAGGAAAAATTCTTTTTCAAATATTCAGATTTTCCTTTTGGGAGGAAAAACTGAGAGGTAACAACATTTTTATTTTTTGACTTAATTGCTTTCGCATATGGGTCAAAAGTAGTAGTAACCGCAGACGAGAAAGTCTGTGGCTGAACAGGTTTGCCAAGTGGCTGGAACCTGTTTGCAATATCAAGTGCTGTAGATACAGCACCTGTAACAGTGGATGATCCAGATTCATTCTTGATGAGTTTTATACTGGGTATTGGTGGTGGTGGATGAACCTTTTTCTCTTTTCCTTTCTTCTTGCTGGCCATGATGGGGTTTCTGCAAGAATTCACGGGTAAGAAAATCAAGGATGGAATTTTGCGTGCCTTTGATGTATTCAATATCAAAATCAAAAACACTTAAAATAGCTTGCCATCGTGCAAAAATATGTTTTGATGCAATGTTTTTAACATCTTTTTCTAAAACAAATTTAGCACTCATGCAGTCAATCCTGACCAAAAAATTTTTGGTTTAAAAGGTCAGATTGAAATTTTGAAATACATAGTACTATAGCTAAGATTTCTTTCTTAATAGTACTATATTTTTCTTGTGCAAAGTTCCAGGTTCCAGAATGGAAACGAACAATTTGTTCAGAAGAACCTGGTGAAACACATTGTTTCAGAATGCCGCCATAACCAATGTCTGAGGCATCTGTTTGAACAATTTTGAAAGAATCAGAAGTAGGGATACCAAGGCACGGAAGAGTTTTGACATGTGCTTTGATTTTCCTTACTAAGTTTGTATGGATTTCTGTCCAAGGAGGAGGATTAGAAAGGAGTCGTTTGAACAAAGGACGACATTGTTTCCTCATATCCTTGTAGAAATCAGAGACATAATTGAGAGATCCTAAGAACCTCTGCAATTTTTTTTATCCAAAATGACATCAGGAAATTTGTCAGCAAATTCGATGGCTCTTTGGATGGGCCTGATTTTGCCTTCAGAGATTTCATAACCAAGGAATCTAATCTTGGTTTGAAACAATTTAATTTTTGTTGCCGAAACAACAAGACCATTGAATCTAATGATGTCAAGAAACGATTGCAAGTGTTTCCAATGTTCATCAATAGATTTGGAAAAAACAAGTACATCATCTATATAGACAATGGTAAAAAGGGAGAACGAATTGAAAATATCGTTCATGATGTTTTGAAATTCACTGGGAGCGTTCTTAAGGCCGAAAGGCATCACGTTCCACTCGAAATGACCAAAAGGGGTTACAAAAGCAGTCTTATACCTATCTGACTCGGCTATTTGGATTTGCCAAAAACCAGACTTTAGGTCAAATTTGGAGAAGACCACTACATCACTCAACCTATGAATTAAGTCATTCTTATTGGGAATAGGGTACCTAATCCACTCTAAGACTTTATTCAAGAGTTTGTAATTGATAACTAGACGAGGGGTTCCACGCTCTAGTTCAGCACTCTTCTGGACATAAAATGCAGGACAAGACCAAGGGGACTTGCTGTCTCTGATAATGCCTTTTTTCAGAAGATCTTGTATCTCTTTTTTACAATATTCCAAAGTCTTTCTATTCATTTGAACAGAAGTGACTTTTGTTGGAATATTGGTTTCATTAAATCCTTTGATGTATGAGAGAGAAACTATGTGTTTCTTTCTATACCAAAAAACATTAGGTAAATCAGAACAAACATCTGTTATTAAACGTTTGTTAAAAGCATCAATTTTTGAAAGTAAAATAGAAGAGGATAATTGTTCAGAAATCTTTTTGTATTTGATCTCCTGTTGGAGGAAATTCAAATGTTTTTGTTTGGCTAAAAACAAAGATTTCTTGCTATTATCCGTATCAATCTCAAAACGAGAAGCAAAATGAAATTTAACCTTTTGACCAAAAGGATCGGTAGTGATACCGTCTTTTTCAGTCATAAAAGGATATAAAGAGGAAATAAAAGGAATTCCCAAAATCACTTTGTCGGACATGTTTTTGACTAAAACAGAGGGAATTCGAAAACAAATATTATCCTGGCAAACATGAGCATTATTGAGCTCATAATTAATGGTCATCTTTGAGCCATTTGCCGAGAATAATCTTTCAGTAGATTTTTCGAAATATTTGCTAGGAATGAGTCCTTCTTGAATGCAATTCAAGTCTGATCCGGAATCAATCATAGCAATAACAGAAAATTGGAAATCATGAGCAACAATAATATTAACTCGAGTAAACCATTTGGGAGGAATGGTATGACGAATTAAACAAATCTGGTTGTCGGCAGGAAGATCCTGTTGACTAGAACCAGCCTCGGTCTGCTCATTGTCAGAAGGAATATCTTGATCAAGTTGTTTGTCAATCTTGATTAATAGAAATTCTTGTCTTAAAACTTCGTTCTCAGATCTGAGGTTATTTATTTCAGATTTGAGATCTGCAATTTCCTTTTTGACAGAATTTATTTCAAATTGTAAATCAGAAACAGAAATATCCTTGGGTTTTTTCTTTTGAAATCTTTCTAAGGTTTCTTGAAAATTAATCCTTTGGTTGGAAGTTTCTGGATCTTGACAAACCATCATCTTCTTTAGCTTAAGAAGATATTCTTCTTTAAGCTCAGGATTAGTGATTTGTGAAATCAAGGTTAACAAGAGGTTCTCTTGTTCTTCAGCCTTAGATAAGACATTGATTGTTTTATCTAGAGGCTTACAACAAGTAGAATTGCAATTGCAACCTAGTTTTAAATCAGAAGGATTAGGAGTTGCAGTTTCATAGTGATATTCTGAATCACTAGAACTGTACTCAAGCATCTCCGATGATGAAGACGATTCTATTTCTAGGAGTCGAAATAGTTCTTCCTTATCATGGTGATTAATATCCATCTGGTTAATCTTCTTTTTAAATGTCTTGGCCTTCTTGGGACATTTATCAGCAAAATGCCCAGTCTTGCCACATAAAAAACATTTTCTTGTAGAAGCATCCTTTGATTCATTTTTCTTGGAAAATGGTTTGGAAAATGGTTTTTTATGAGATTTTTTATAAAATTCATCACGGGATTTTCTCCTGAAACCACCATGAGGTTTGACAATTTTATGCTTTCTTCTAGATGGAGCAATACTAGGAAGACCGAATTGTTCACAGAATGTGCCCATTTCGTACTTGGCCTTCTTACTATTTCTCATCTGTTCTCGAAGCATTTTTTGATCATGACACATACTAATGCCGAGTTTCTTAACAATGCTGAAAATATCACCATAAGTGTAATTTTCATAATTAAGAAGCCCAGAGGCATCTGTAAGTTCTTCCTTGACCTTATAAGCAAATAGTCGAGGTAATCCATCAATAAATTTCTCCTTCCAGTAAGGCTTCTGGCTATCATCACGAAGCATTACTCTGGAAATAAAAACATCTTGGTATCATCTATAATCAGACATCTGATGACTTCTTAGATTATTCAACTGGTCATTGATGCGACTAGTTATATCGGATGGTGTTTCAATAAAATGTTTTAAAATAGTATAAATCAAAGTATTAACACCATCAGAATGTGCCATCCCAACAGCTTCATCAAAAATGGGTGTGCCATCTTCTTTGCGTTTTACCGCATGTTGGATGGTTTCCCTTGTATCATTGGTGAGGTACTTATCCCACCAATTTCTCAAAACACCAGTAAAACCTTGGGTTAAAATCTTGACAATGTCTGGTTGTCTAATGTTATTGTTGATATAAGCATTTGCAACCATAGACATTTTACTCATGGTATTAATGATCTCTTATTCAGAGAAACCATCAATATTCCATTCGTAAACTTTGTCAGCAGAATAAGAAGATTGGTTTTGAAAAACATTTTCTTCAAATTGAATATCAGGTGGAGTAGGCCTGGAATACCAATTCTTCGTCAGACTCATTGGTTTGGGTCCTTTTGAAGAAAATCTGGCAATCTCCAAATCTTGAAAATTCTTTTGAATTAAATCAATATCCTTATCTTCAGAAGAATCATCGCTAGATGATTCTTCCGAATTCTCAGTAAAACCTACTTCATTACCATTACTGTTAAGAGTACTGGTTGAAGGTTGGTCTTTCTTTAGATCAGCAAGCATTTGATCTATTTTATCCAGAGTTTTGGCCTGTGTATTTTGAAAATATATTTTAGACCGTTCTTCTGGTAAAATAATCAAAGGTTTTTCAGTTCTTTTCTTTGCTTGATCTTTAGAGATATTTATAGGATATTCATTTTTTAAAACTGGATTTGAAGTGAATACAGGTTTTTCAACCTTTTCTTCAATCCGATCAAGTTGTTCTCCGATCGTATGAAGAGCAAGATTCGTAAAATTATTTTGGAAAATAATCTTTTTTGCTTCTGTCAGAATCTTGTCTTTGTTCGGATCTTTTGAACTGGTTTGAGCAACTTTAAAAGGAGTAGCAGGTACATGAGTACATTTAAAAGGAATTAAAACAGTCTCTAATGTGGCCTGGACCACTGTATTTTCATCTTCCTTGACAAAATCATTCTTAACAACATTTAAAGTATTTTTAGAAACATAAGTGTTTTCAGCAAAATCAAGAAGAGAAATATGCCTTTGGAGCCTATTCATTTCTTCCTTCCATTTGCGTTTAACACGCTGTTTCTCTGGATCAGAAAACTTTGCAAGGTAGGCTTTACGCCTTTGCTTGTTTTCTGGTGCAGCAAAATCTTTTAAAAGAGAAGGTAAATCAATTTCAAAAGGTTTATTCAAAACATTTAAACTGTGATGAATAGGTGCAGGTGCAATAGGGGCTTGCATATCTGAAGCTGTTGGAGACATAGAAGAGTTATCTTCTTTGTCTGCTTCGTCATTTACCTTTTGATCTTTGGAAGATCCAACACCCTGTGCAGTATAAAAAGCAGAAGTAACTTGAGAGGATGTGGACAATCCTTTCAGTTTCAAAGCAGGTTTAACAGGTTGAACTGTTCGTACAGAATCTTCAAGGAATTGGTTGAGTTTAGAATCATCCCTTAGATTGTTCTGAACAGTATCAATAAGACTAGATCTGGAGCCAGCAAAAGAATTTCTTCTTTTACTCAAGGCTTCAGGTTTATTAAAAGAAATTTTAACAGTTCCACTTAAATATTGTTGGATGATGTCAACACCAGCATCCGGGACAATATTTCTTGGAGGTTTTGGAATCTCATCTTCCAAAATCCATTCATTAGGAAGGGTTATATCTTCCCAATAAATCCTTTTTGGAATATTTATATCAACATCTGAAGAACTACTCTGGATCATGAGAGTATGTTTTCCAGAAGGTTTTACAATAGCTTTAGGATCTAAATTCGTTCTTAAAAGACGATAATAAACCCTGAAAATTAAAGCAAGAGGTTTACTTCCTTCAAGCATCTGATATCCTGAAGTTAGTATATTCAAAATTAAGCATTTTAAAATATGGTCATCAGTTAAAGCCAAAGTTAAATTAGGAAAACAATCAAAATGAACAGGTCCTTCCGAAAGGGAGGATTGAATCATTCCGAGAATGCTATCCTCAAATTTGAGGAATCGGCCATCTCGTAAACAAAAAAGAACAGAGGCGTTGATGCCTAACCTTGTTAGAGGTTTAGCAGCAACTTGAACAGACGCTATATGTATATACTTGTATCCCTCAAGAATGTATTTTTTAATGTCACGTTCTTTAAAGAGATGACATTTTTCATGGGATGCAGATATACTATATGTTTGTACGACTGTCCGAACATTCAAAGATTTTAAAAAAGTCTTTTTTAACCAAGTGGTTGAATAAAGAGAATTTGGATCAATCTCTGGGATCTTCCACGATCTCAGAGCAGGAGATAGCTCTTCTCCAAAAGAGCAATCTTTTTCATTAACAATATCAGTAGGCACAGCCGACCTGGAACTAACTGAGGAACTAGTCCTCCCCCACATTTTCTTTTGTCTGTCCTCCATCTATAAGGTGGACATTATTTTTCTTTCCTGGGAACTTACCGTTTGAGAGGCTACCCCAACTGAACCACTAACTGCTCAACACGCCACCCTAGGCTTCTCAAGGGACTTACCTGGATTCAACTGAGCTACTCTGACCCGATCCTGAACACAGGGTAAGAGAAATTCACCCTTAATTGCAATTGCCAGAATGGCCTTAAGAACGCTGTATTGGTATCAGAGCCATTCTGGTATCTAATCTGATTGAATTATTTTCTTTTGCATTTCCTCTTGTTCGTTTTCTTTCTATCCGGTGTAATAAAATTTATGATTATGAATATGTCTATTTTCATTTCTTTGTTTATCTTATTTTGCATCGCATCCATGCATATGGTCGGTTCTACCGCCTGCCTTTAATTGTGCATACTCTTTATTTCTTCATTTTCAGTAGCGTATTCCTCTTCATTCCGCTGTATTGGTATCAGAGCCTAAAAAAGACTGCCGATCCTCTCACTCTCCCAGTTGGGTACGGAGAGGCTCTCCTGCGGCAGGTGCGTGTCCGTTAAATGGCTAGGACACGTATGCTCTGGTAGGTACGGGTGTGGGCCATGACGGGGAAAGCCGTCCCTCACGCTTGGAGTTCGGGTTGGTCAGGTATAAGCAACCTGGCGTCATGCCCCTCGAGTCTGCTTTATCGGACAAGAGCTCCCAATTTGGATATAGTAAGAGTTATCACGACCTAGTTAAACATTGATATGAGATACTCATAGATGACAAAATCCCATTTTTAGAGAATCTTAAGAAATCTCAACATTGATAAAATGTGAAATGAGAACACTCACAGTACATATGGTAGGACCCGTTTAAGAAGAATCTCAAGAGATCCGATGTAATTAAAACGTGACATGAATATTCTAATTTTTAAAGATGGCAATAGGAGTAATGCTATATCTAATCGTAGAGTGTACTATTGTCGTATAGTCATTTTGAAAAATAGTAAAGTCTATTATTAAAAAATTAATTAATTTTTTCATGTGGATATCGTATTTATTCACTTTTTTCAAAGTGATTACGCGACGCTTGCACACTCACGATTGCAATTATCATTTCTTTTTTATAAAATACCTTATAAAACTAATATCATTTTATAAAAATACCCTTATTTTAGAACATGTGTTATGAAATATATTATGAAATGTATTGTGTATTACTCAAACATATAATCATAAAGTACGTAAACGTCGTATAATCATTTTAAAAAAATTTAAAATCTATTATTAAAAATTAATTTTTTCATATAAATTTATATTTTATTTTTTTTAAAGGAACTCACGATTATAATCATATTTTTCTCCTTTAAAAATGAGTAAAATATATCGTTTTACTTTTACCCAATGGCAAAGCGAACTCTTTAAAGTGCTCTCATACCCTTAAACCCAGGACAGAAAATTGCGAGTGAAGCAAAGGACGGCACCACCAACTCCCCAACTACGACCCGATGAAAAACTCCAGTCGAGTGTGAGGCCATGGAATTGGAAACCAATCACTATCGATTCCATTCTAATTCCTGCTGTCCCTCTCTCTTCCCAAATCTGGTTCCATTCTCTCGTGCTCTTCAAGCTTCTCTTCCCATTCCTCCTTTTTCTTCCTCCTTCACTCTCTCCAACTACCCCTTAAATACCCGATGCTGCTGCTGAAATCCAAACACCACTTCCATCTGCTCAACCAAATCCAGAAACCTCTGTCTGTACCGCCGCTTTCACCGCTTTGCAATGCACGGTCCCGACCGCTGGCTCACCCACCTGATCAAATCCGAGCCTTCCGATTCGTTCCTCCTCCACGGACTCGGAGGCTTGTTCCTCGACCACGGCACCATTCCTCCTTCGTTTGTGTCGCTGATTCCGCCTAAGAGTTGCTCGGACTCTGCTTCGGGTTTGATCTCGGTTCCTCGGAGTCCCCGGAAGGTGGTCAGGTTTGAGGCTTCGAGGCGGGGAAAGAGAATCTGCGGCCATTTCTTGTCGGTGAGCTTGTCGATAAATGGAGACTGTAATGGGGACGATGGGTACGTTCGGGAATCAGGGGAAGTCCTGGGGCAAAATGGGAATAAAAGTCTGGAGGAAGAGGAGGCAATGTCGTATAAGGACGAAGAGAAGGTACGAACGGTTAAAACTGGGGGATCAAATGCTTTGAACGTGACCAAGCATCTCTGGTCTGGAGCTGTCGCTGCTATGGTTTCAAGGTTCTTTTTTTTTTTTTCATTTTTAAAATATTTTATTATCTCAATGCTACTAGACATCGGTTGTGAATTTGTGCTCTTTTCGATTAATAAACTGGACTTCCGATTAATGTTGATTCGGATATGAATGTTTCTCTGTGCTTGCTGCATGCAAAACCTTACTCTCAGTTGAATGGCTATAAACTTCGGTTGATCTATAGCTGCAGCAACAATGTAACTTCTTCATAAAGGAAAACGATTTGGTTTGTAGGAAATTGTTGCGCAAAAAAGCGAAGAAAATGAATAATTAAATTAGTATTTTCAGTCCCAAGTTTGCGTCGGACCAGGACTTGTAATAGTAGGATCCTAATGCACTACTCCATAAGAATTTTAGTATTTTGTAGATCCGCCTTTTTAATTCCATCTGTATAATAATTCTGATGGTTTGAATTTTGTTGGTGCTCGCGTTATGCTGTATCAGGACCTTTGTTGCTCCTCTTGAGAGATTAAAGCTGGAATATATAGTTCGTGGTGAACAGAAGAACCTTTTTGAGCTGATCGCTAAAATTGCGGCTACTCAAGGGCTTCAAGGTTTCTGGAAAGGAAATTTTGTCAATATTCTTCGCACGGCACCCTTTAAGGCTATCAATTTCTATGCTTATGATACATATAGAAATCATCTGATGAAGTTGACCGGAAATGAGGAAACCACAAATTTTGAGAGGTTCATTGCTGGTGCTGCATCTGGAATGACTGCTACCTTGCTCTGCATACCAATGGATACTGTATGTGGCCATTGATCACTTATGTTTTTTGTTTTGTTAGCCTTGGCGTGACATGCTATTGTGACCTTACTTTTTGCCTAGAGAAAGTTTCCAACTCTCATACATATATAAAAAAAAAAAAAAAAAAAACTCAATACATATAAACTTTCACGTATCTGTATGTCTCTATTATGTAAATTCATGTGAGTTAAGACAGAATTGACATAACCAAATTTTACTCATTTTGCGTTGTTCTTGTGTTGTGTAAAGAAGGATTAAACTCCACTTTTTTATTGCCCCGCCTGGAGAGGCTCCATTGCCTAAATGCCACTGCATCATTGCGATCCTTTAAACCCCCCCTCCTGGGCAATCTTTTCATTTAGGTGGTTACTTGATACTGAACAGGGTTTGTTCTTCTACCAATTTTTTTTGGATCGCATATCTGTAAAACCACTTTATACATTTGAGTGTTTTCGTGGCACGTCTAACTTTGATGCCGAGTACTGATATATGATTGCATTTGGTACCTAAAACCTGCACATCATTCTGGCTTTTGAAAAATCTGTAATCTCCAGCCATTTTAAACCCTATAGTGTAGTTTTATTGCTCTCTTATTTTAAGATGGAGCACTGGATTTGCACCTTTGTTGTTCTTTATCCTCTAGTGCTTTGTCAAAAGGGTCAGGGTACCCAACTTGGGCAAGAGTAAGAACCACCAAAAATAGGTTTCTATCTAACACTGTTTCTTTTGTACTATGTTGTAACATAGTGCTGAAAGGCCACTTCAACTTGTACCCATTTCTCATTACTGTTGCTCTTCTAGACGCTCTTTTATCTATAGGACTTTTTAAGTAGTTATCTAATGACAAGCCAAGGCATGTGAATGAGGAGGGGCTGGAGAGCGATGTGGACATTGCAACTCCCTTAACTAATCTTAGTGGAATACTCTTGCTTGCAAGGGGTATAACTTTAGCCTATGAATATGGTACGTCAATGTACTTGCCAATAGACCCTAAGCCACTAATACTTTGGTGAATAATAGTTGAATTTGATATAGTATGACCATTTCTAGCAATTCCTTGTAGTTTATTCTGACATACATTTTTTTCATGGCCCATTATGAGTCTATCTGTCTATGAGATAATTGTAGCTTTTCAATTGAGATAATTGTAGCATTTCAATTGAGGATCTTATTTTTGTTGCATATTCATTTTTGTGGTTCACTATGTCATACATGACAAAGTTTTGATTTAATATTGGAATCTTAGGTTCTAGATTTATTACAGCTAAATGGATTCAACTCAAATGCACAATTATATTGAAATAAAATCAAGTATGCTATCTGGCATACTTTCATATTACGCATGTTCATAAAAGTGGATATAAAATGATATTTGGTTCTTATGGGGGCATGTCTGTGAGTACCTCCATGAGATTTTGAGATATTGTTATGTAACTGATAGGTAGCTTTACATAGTGATAATGCCGTGATAGACATTAGCCTTCACTCTTCACACTGTTTTCAGTTTTAATCAATCTAGAATAGTAATGCATGTGTAGGAATTACTTTCAGAGAGAGATAATTCATAGATCAAATCCTAAAATTTGAAATATTTCAGATCAGAACAAAGATGATAGCACCTGGTGGAGAAGCCTTGGGAGGTGTTATTGGTACTTTCCGCCACATGATTTATACAGAAGGGTTCTTTTCTCTTTACAAGGGCTTAGTACCCTCCATTATAAGCATGGCCCCTTCAGGTGCAGTGTTCTATGGTGTTTATGACATGTTGAAATCAGCATATCTGCATTCACCAGAAGGGAGAAAAAGAATCCAAAACATGAAACAAGAAGGTGGGGAACTTAACGCTTTGGAACAGCTGGAGTTGGGTCCGACTAGAACATTATTGTATGGGGCAATTGCTGGTGCTTGTGCTGAAGCTGCTACTTATCCTTTCGAAGTTGTGAGGAGACAGCTTCAAATGCAAGTGCGGGAAACAAGGTTAAATGCCCTGGCAACTTGTGTAAAGATTGTTGAGAAAGGGGGTGTTCCTGCTCTTTATGCAGGATTAATTCCCAGCTTATTGCAGGTAATTTTTGAGTATTCGATGCCCTTAAATTGATAACTTGGTGTATGAATGCGTTAGTAGACCATAAAGTTGAAGTAGATGCTCGGGTTTTCATTTGTTGTTCTGCATTTACATATTAGCGGTCAGCATATAGCACAGCTTTTTTTTTTTTTTAAAAAAATTTTATAATGGGGCAACCCCATGGCAGAGCCCTTAGGACTCACCCATGGAACCTAAACCCTCGGGGAGACTAGCATGACAACCCACTGCCATGACCTCTCACTTAAATCGCAGTTTGATCCCAGGGGGTATTGAATCTGTGACATGGGTTTCATGCACACAAGTTCGCCCTTACCACTTGGGCTATCCACGGGTGGGTCATATGGCACAACTTGAAAGATGAAGTTTATGATAGTTTATACTGATAAAAATGATGGTGACAGTTTATGATCCCCCTTCCCATCTGCTGTCTAATTTTTCTTTCCCAAGATTAAAGACTTGTTCGAAAATATTTAGGATTTACATGGTCTGCATGTCTCTTGACAAAAAGGTGAGCTTGCTAGTTTGTTCAGCTGGTTTAGCATTTATTTTCAGTATGTTGCAACTAGTTGATCTGCAACTGCTTCTATTTCCTAGGCAAGTTAATATAATATATATGGAAAAGTTTTACTTTAGTTTGAGATAAAGGTGTGGTGAGAAAAAAATAGATTTGAAGAAACTGAATTCATAATTCAATACCAATTTGAGTTACAGAGGCTATCACCGGTCCTGCCCCTTCAAGTAGAGCCATCATGTGGCTGGTCATCGGTCTTACAAAAAGGCCTTTCATCTTGTTTGTGTGGCAGGCCATCGGTCTTACAAAAAGGTCTTTCATCTTGTTCGTGTTGCTGGCCATCGGTCTTACAAAAAGGTCTTTCATCTTGTTCATCTTTATCTTTTGGTTCGGTGACCTTCTCTGCCATTAGGCAAAAATACAGGGACCTCTTTTGTATAATGATCTCTTCTTAACTGATTGTTTGCTGAACAGTCAACTAAGTAGGCTATCTCCGGTCGTGCCCCTCCAAGTAGAGCCATCATGTGGCTGGCCATCGGTCTTACACAAAGGCCTTTTCATCTTTATTTTTCGTTAGGGCTAACCTTCTCTGCCATTAGGCAAAAATACAGGGACCTCTCGTATAATGCTCTCTTCTAACCGATTGTTTGCCCTACAGTCTCCTTCACTGTCATCAACACCTTTGTTTTTTCCTTCCACTCTCCTATATCCTCATTCCTCAAGTCCAAAACTTCACGAAGAGTTCAACATTACCAAGATTATGAAATTCTTCCTAACAAAAAATAAAAAACTATGCTCCATGCATCTGATATAAATTCACTCTTGGCTCAAACCCCAGAATTTAAAACCCTATCTACAACCTAACTTACTGTAGAAAACCCTGTGTCCTCTTTTTTTAATAGAAAGCAATACATCCTACCGAGCCAATATGTGAAACGCTACCTCCAACATGTTAAAGTTCGATTTACTAGTTTTTTGTGGAGCATATGATGAACTCAGTTTGTGATTTCAAGTTGCTAACACAATCTCATACTTCCGTCTTTGATTTTCAGGTTTTACCATCAGCTGCCATAAGCTATTTTGTCTACGAGTTCATGAAGATAGTTCTAAATGTCGAGTCCACTTAGACTGATAGAATTGCAAGCCAGCTCAAGTATGCAGAGCGCTTTGATAGATTTTGTTTTTGTTTTTATTTTTTTTTTTAAAAAGTGGGGAGGGGGTCGATGGGATTTATTTGGAGTAAAAGCAGCGATGTTTTCAGTTATGCCAGACGATGAGAATCTTTTAAGAACAAATTTCGAAATATATATTTTTTTTTGGGATAAAAATGCAAATGTCTTCTGCTAAATTTTTGATCGTTAGCAAAGTATGTTGGACAGACCGAGCACAGTCCGTTCTGCAACTTCTCCGATTCTCGTTTGTAATGTGTGCATGCACTAAAAATGCAACTATAATTCAGTCTAGCCCCTGTTTGGATACAAGAAGTATTTCGTCTCTTCTCATCATTATAATTTTTTTAAATTTTAACATAAAATATTTTTATTATAATATTTTAACAATATTTTATTTAATTTTCATCTCATATCAACTCACTATTCAAACTGTACCTATATTTTCAGTCTCGTTCACTACTACAATGCAGGTAACGTTTAGATAGATAACGTAGTAGTTATACTTAATTTTTCTAGATGGGAAATGATTAGCGGTGGCAAATTGTGTTTTTGAGTCATGTTAAGTCATGAATATTTGACTATATAGGTCAACCCCCGACCCGTCAAGCTATACATATAAAACTTTCAAATCCTAACCTAACCAATTTAGATAATGAGTCGTGTTGTGTCACCTGTTTTGACCCGTTTAATAATTAATTAAAAATAAATTAACACAACACGATCCATTTAAATCCGTTTCATATAAATAGGTTGAACTAATATGCACAACTCATTTGATCTGATTAACATAATTTTACATAAAAATTAAAATTTATATTTATTAGTAGCCACAATATCTTAAAAAATATATATCAATATTTTTCAAATTCTAACATATAATAAAACCAATATTACAAACTATACAATAACAAATATGAGCATATGTCTAAAATTACAATTCCAACAATAAAAATAATAAAAACATGAATATACTAAGAAATATCAATATTACAACTTAACAATAATAAAATTTTAATTTTAAAATAAAATCTAAATGAATTGATTTCATATTAAGCACGTTGACCCGCTATTCGCTCGTTAATAAATCATGTCTTAACGAGTTAATCTGTTTTGACCCGAACCTGTTAACATCAAATTCAAACCCGTTAATTCTATCTCGTATTCGTGTTGAGTTTACGAGTCGTGTCACATATTGTCATCTCTAAAAACGATGGAGGCTGGAGAGTGCATCAAATAACATTTTTCAGCGATAGGGGCTGGCCAAGCTTATACATCAACCATGCATCAGCATGTGTCATGATTTCATTAAAGTAATATTTCTACTTCATCGTCACTTTAGCCACAAAATGTCTTATGTTCATTAGTAAATCAGTCAGTCGCTACTCAAGGATTTTTTTTCCTATAATGTGTCAAACGTACAGGATTGTTCGTGTTACGTAAATCCTCTCATCAACACTTGGTTTTTGCCATATTGTGTTCCTTGTCTGCATAGAAAGAAATAGTTCTTAAAATACACGATGAAACAGTTTTATTTTACTGTTGGCAGATAAAATCTAACGAAAACTACATAAGCGTGGAGGCATCATGTTTGAGCTAATCTCAATCGTTTCCAGAATAAGTCTAAAGTCTTTACTCGAAATTCACCGAAACATTTTCGGCAAGGGCATCATTCATGGTTTTCGTTAACACTTCACCAAAGTAGATTAAATATACCTTGCATTATAGCCGAGGCCAACTTCACACTGATTTCTCTCCTCTTCTGGATCATATAAATTGAGTTAAAATATACTCACAATTCCGAGCACTGGTTCTCTAAAGCTATTGCTGCCAACCATACTGTTGATTTCGGTTACCACCCAATGGGTTTGGACCTCTACCACCAGCTGAACCTCCAAATTGACTACTTTGGGAGTAATTCGGAGGGGCAACACCATAACCACTCGTGGCCCCCCTTTGACCTGGGGCGGGCATACCACTCCCACCATATGGTGGACCCCGTCCCTGTGGTGGATATGGCCCACCACTGTAGCTTCCAACTTGGGCACCGCGGTTTTGGTTATACCCTCCACTCTGGTTTGCACCTGGAGGGTACCTATTTGGACCTCCAGGAGGACCACGCGGCCTACCATATTGGTGATGACTAGGTCCAGTAGAAACTGGAGGCTGTGCATTGGTGATGGGATGATTAGGTCCATGCCAATGAGAAGGATGAGCTTGCCCAGTATGCTGAATGGGAGGCAGACGGGTATGTGGCTGAGGGTGCTGCAATTTCTGTCTCTTTGCTGTTTCTTCGTTTTGTCGTTGCTGCTGCCTCTTTTTCTTTGTCTGGAACTCATGTGATGATTCATACTTGGGGAGGCTACACGATCCAAAGATAGACAGGGCTCAACATCTCATAGAATGAAGAGAGCTACACGTATTTGATAAGAAGATAAAAGACAACTGAATTTTGAGGCAGGTGGCACGCAACAAATGTGTTTGGGGACAAGACAGTTCTCTGTAACATTTTTTATTTGAGCGAAATGCATAAAGAAATCTATTTTTTAATAAGAAAATGCACAAAGTAGTCTTGGAACTCCTATGAAGCATATTATAATTTAAAGATGGAACCGTACCTCTTGGGATCACAAGGTAGGGGATCATTCCAGAAATACTCTGCAACTAGTGCATCCTGGGCAGATATTCTCTACAGAAACAGGTGATCAGTAACATAAAATGAAATAAAGGTAACGCTGAGGTGATCCAGAAATTGTTTTGGATGGAATAAGGTTGCTTCATTCAGGTGGAAAAAGGATAATCCCCATACTATTGACAGAGATATTACTTGAAGAAAAAAACTATCGACAGAGATATTGGCATTGAGATTCTTCCTCTAGGGTTTATAATGTTTTTACTTCATTCAGCTTTTTGTGGATGATGGGGCTTGTTACCCTGTGTAATTGTCAGCTAAAGAACAAAAGAAGAATAAATAATGATAATAGCACAGGTTGTTTGAGTCCACTCGGGCCTTCTGATTCTGCTTTAGTTTGAGAAAAATTCAAATTCTATACTATCTAGTCATTGGGAGTCAGGCTAGAAAGTAGAAAGAATGATGGCAAGCATGTACCAACTGATGAATGAAATACAAAGAACCAGCCCAAAGAAGAGATGCAGTGGTTACGAAGCTTGATTCCATTACAAATGTTCTGCACTTCCAATGGACTTGTAGATGCATTCTAAATGGATATGCTTAAACAAATTCAAAGCTTTAAAGATTCTATATGAAATTAAAAATATTTTTTTGGCCAAGTAAAATAAAATAAGAAAGTAAAAAGTATTCAGAGTACAACAAGGATTCATGTACCAAAATAAAGAATGGTAGAAGAATATTTCAAGCAAAGGAAAACAATTACATTGATAATGGAATACATAATTACCCAACGAGTAATCATAATGAGGTAAGGATCATGTCATAATCAAGAAAGGCACAACTTCAGACGATCATCAATACCTTATCCGGATTTAGAGTTAACATGAGGTCCAGCAAATCTAGAGCATGACGGTCAAAACTGTAAGCCAAATAAAATTACAAAATTTAGAATTTCCTGTTTTCAAAATTTAGAAAAAGAAAATAAGTATTCCGATATCTTCTAGCTGTCAAATCTTTTCCATTAATATTAAGGCAGAATATAGGTACTATTAAATTATGGCTGGTTTCCCAATTGGTGGCCCAATAAGGGTACTATTAACATTTCTCATTTGTTGCTCGCAGATGATACATTAATCTTGTGTGAGGCAGACCAAAACCAGGTTCGGGCACTGAAGGCCCTCCTACTCTATTTTAAAGCAGCATCCGGTTTGAAAGTGAATTTTGACAAATCTGAAATGGTGCCAGTTGGAAGTGTTAACAACACAAGGCAGTTGGCTAGCACGTTGGGATGTAAGGTTGCCTCTCTTTCCATGGAATACCTTGGCCTCCCGTAAGGGGCTGCCTCAAGAGCCATTCCAATATGAGACACTATGATCGAGAAGATAGAGAAGAGATTGGCAGGCTGGAAGATACTGTATCTGTCAAAGGGTGGCAGGATTACCTTAATTAAGAGTACGTTGTCTAATTTACCTACTTACTTCCTGTCTCTATTCTCTATTCTTGCAAGTGTGGCATCCCGGATTGAGAAACTTTAGCGTGATTTCTTGTGAAGTGGAGTGGGAGATGAATTCAAATTCCATCTAGTTAGTTGGGCCAAGGTCTGCTCCCCAATCTCCTCTGGTGGGGTTGGGTATTAGAAATATGATAATTTTTAATCGGGCGCTACTTAGAAAATGGTTGTGGAGATATAATATGGAACTAGAAGCACTATGAAAGTTGGTGATTGAGTGCAAATACAAAGGTTTTTTTTTTTTTTTTTTTGGGGGGGGGGGTTGGTGTACTAGAGAGGTGTGTGGGGCTCATGGAGTGGGAGTTTGGAAGCATGTTAGACGAGGACAGGGGTTCTTTACTCGACATACAAGATTCGTTCTGGGCGAGGGCACTAGGATTAAATTCTGAAGCGACATATGGTGTGGAAATAGTGCCCTAAAGGAAATATTCCCTTCTGTGTTCCAGGTGACATGTGAAAAAGAAGCTTCATTGGCTGATCTCATGGTGATATCAAGGGAGCAAGTTCAATGGAACATCAATTTCAATAGGGCGGCCCAAGATTGGGAAGTGGGCAGCTTTGAGGATTTTTCAGCCTACTGTATTCCATAAAACTGAGCAACTAGCAAGCTGATGTGTTGTGGTGGATACCTGGGAAGTAAGGTAAATTCTTGATTCGCTCTTTCTATAAGTCTCTCAAACCGAATAATCAGTTTTCATGGAGAAGGATTTGGCCAAAAGGCATTTGGCGACATAAGGCGCTTTTTAAAGCAGCATTTTTCACGTGGAAAATTTCCTTGGGTAAGATCCTGACAACAGATAACTTAGGAAATGAAGGGTGATTATAGTGGATTGGTGCTGCATGTGTAAGAAAGCCGGTGAGACTGTGAATCATCTATTACTACACTGTGAGACTGCTAGAGTGTTATGGAATGAAGTGTTCAGCAGATTAGAGGTAGCTTGGGTTATGCCTGCTACAGTGGCTGCCCTATTGGAAAGCTGGACAAATTTAAGAGGCATTCAACAAATCAAAACTGTGGAAGATTGTCCCAATATGTATTTTGTGGTGTCTATGGCAGGAGCGCAATGAGCGGACGTTCGAAGACAATAGAGGAATTAAGAGCTTTGTTTACTAGAACTCTATATACATGGGCCAGAGCTGTAGACTTTAATGACCCCGACTTTCATGACTTTCTTGTCTCTATTGCTTCAACATAGATAGGGCGTATCTTTGTATATCTTCTTGTATACTCGGGCCATGCCTATCATTATTCAATAAAATTGTTTACTTATAAAAAAAATATATTAAGGCAGAAAATAAATGTATGGTTACTTACTGTCTGAAAACCTCTCTGATACGTCTCTTCATTGGCCTTGATGGCTTGAAATTATTATACCAAGGCATCTTGGAAACACCAGGCCAGTTGATCTCATCAGGTGATCCACAAAGCTCAAATATCTTGTTCAATTGCTCAGGCTACAACCAATGTGAAGAGTTTAATTTCAATTTATTGATGGAAAAAACAGTTTATTTCTAAACTTCTACATATAGATGTGCAACGCCATGAATCATTGCGTCTAAGGTCAATGATTTTCTCAAAAGGTTTCTCAAAATTTTAAAAAAAGTTTCTAATAATCTTCCATCTATGAACCAACAAGTTTGTGCTTAGTTGTAATAAAGCCATCATAAACCATAGGATGATTACTTAGGCCTCGTTTATATAGTAAGATGAGATGAAATGGTTTGTGAATAGTAATGAAATGGTTTGAATAATTTTGAAATTGTTTGAGTTAAAATGTTTTATGGAGTTTTGAGAAATAAGAGAGAAAAAGTTTGAATAAAAATATTATAAAGTTATAATATTGTTATAATATAATTTTTTAATATAATTTTTGTTTTGGGATTTGAAAAAGTTAAATTATTTTTTGTGTTTTGTTTGGAAGTTTGGAAAATTTGTAATGATTAGGTAATGATTAGATGAAAAATTTGAAATTTAAAAGTATTTGTATTTGTGGTGTTTGGATATTGAGATGAGATAAGATGAGATGAGATGAAATGAGATTCCCATGGGAGGATTTTACTATCCAAACCAGGCCTTAGCCTTTTGAAACAACCCAAGGCCTAGCAAAGTATGGTGGAAAGTGCAATAAGGTCGCGAATGTAATTGCATGATATTTCAATTTCTTCCAACTCAACCAAGTCCTGATCCCAACTAATTGGGATGTGTAACATCGATTCTTTTCCAAAATGAGGATGTGAGATGTTGGGGCTGTAAAAGTTGGTATTTAATGAAGCTGATATGGAATTACATGAATATTATATGTGCATTTTGGTTCATAAATTTCCCTAAGCAGACACAAAACACAACAAGGTCAGAGCTAATCTAACTAAGATCCAAAGAGTATACAAAACCATGTTACACCACCAACCATGCTCACCCACACAGATATCAATAATAAACCACAATGAGCCTGCTTATGCACATCATTCATTCTGCAAAATATCTATCAGACCAAAAAGACAAAAATCAGTGAGGATATCTAACCTCATTTTTCCCAGGCAAGATTGGTTTTCCATTCAAAAGCTCAGCAAAGATACAACCAACAGACCACATATCAACAGCAGGGCCATACTTTGTGGCTCCCAGCAGCAACTCTGGTGGCCTGCCCAAATCATACCAATCTGAACCCACTAAATGGAAATTGGGGGATGCTCAGAAAAAAATAAAATAATCGAAAGCATATGTTGTTGAGAAGATTGAACGCTCGAGTAAATCGGGGATATTCTTGAAATTGGGACTCACACTCAATGACTGCAATGTAATTTCTTGTGCTCAAAGTAAATTGGCAGTTTACCTATACCACAAAGTGATGACACGGTTAGTAAGATTCCCAGTATGGTCAGTAGAAAATGATCGTGCAAGCCCAAAGTCCGCTAGCTTCAAATTTCCCTCATTATCTATCAAAAGATTAGAACCTGCAAGAGAAGGTATTAGTCAAACATAGCCCCAATCACAAAACAACAACAACATCATCTACAAAAGATACTATATTAAATAATAATACAAGGAAAATCACCTTTAATGTCCCGATGAAGCACTTGATTAACATGACAATAATGGAGCCCAGTCAATAACTGCTTCATATAACACTGGATGAAAATGATACTTATCAGTAAATTTATGGGCATTAAATGTTGATTACAACACATACAAAGTCCAAATTTCCAACATAAATACTTTGATCTGGGGAACCGTAAATCTCAGCCCAGGACGGTCAGCAAGGCCAGTCAAGTCATGGTCCATGTACTCAAAAACCATGTAGATGCCTCCCTTAAACTTATTACCATCTGTAGTTCCCAAAAGATATAATGTATGTTAAAAACTACCATATATTGCAGAATTTAGGTACTGGGACACTTTTACACCAAATGCACGACCATAAAGAAACCACAGGATGACAAGCAAGCACAAGTAACTCATAGAACTAACCAATCAGGAAATCATATGACAGCTCTCTCACCTTGATTCCCTTGCTCGTCTGTCTCAGGACCTTAAAGACAATGAAAAAATATAGAAGCTATGAGTGAATCAGTGTGATATTGGTGCAAAGAATCTATAAATGATGGAAGTCAAACCTGCAACTAAAGTACCTGGAGACGTCACGATCTCTTTTAACTTAATAACATTTTCATGATGAAGCTTCTTCAGAATCTTGATTTCCCGAATGGCTGTTATAGGAAACTGCATCAAGTAAAAAGTGCCCGAAAAATTATTCTAAATAAACATGAATTTGTGTGAATCAGTTCACACACACCTGTGTCCTTTGGTGGGCTATAATTGCCATAGAGCACGCATAGTAAATGAAAAGAAAAACATTATTTTTTATAGTTAGTAAATGAAAAGAAAAACTACCCCTTCTTTTTCATTGTCCATGCGTATCCTTTTCAAGGCAACAATTTCCCCAGTTCTAATTTCTCTGGCCATATAAACTTGACTGCAGAAATACACATGGAAAAATATAAAAGTGAAATATCATTCTCTAGTGTGTAGAAACAATAGAAAAACTTAAAAAAGATTAAAAAAAAAAAACTATATAGTGGCATTAAATAAACTACAGTCCCTGCGACATTTCACAGTAAAGTCATCAAAACTTCATTCTTTATGAGCAAATATCAAACTCAAGGCACCTTGTCTCAGCTATAACTTAATATCTCCAAATAAGAAATGAGATCCAAATGTATTGTTTCTAGATTTAATCATGTCTTTTCCAGTTTACCCCACCATAAAGAATCTCTTTGAGTATGAGATGAGTTGAGATCAGTCGTTGCAAAAATTGTCATTGTTGTGCTTCAAATATGTTTTTTTTTTTAATCGGTAAAGCTGTGCTTCAAATATGTGACACCGTCTAATTACTTTATATATACTATGTTATACCCATAAAACCCTAGTATCCCACGAGAAAGGAAAACAGGTAACTACATGAATTCCTATGCCAATATAATTCTCGTTACTGTCATACACTTGAATCATCCTGGAGAAGCAAACGACTTGGCAAAACTTTCTAGTTACATTCAACAGGGATTGTGCAAGAATGACTGCTTCTAGGAGTAACTTCCTTGTCTAGATTCAGAAAGCATCTCAACTCATCTCATCTCATCTTTACAATTTTTTCACATTTCCAAACAAAATACAATAAACAATTCAACTTTTTCAAATCCCAAAACAAAAATAATATTCTAACAATATTTTATTCAACTTTCAACTTTCATCTCATCTCACTATCCAAACCTCCCCTTAAAGGATCACACTAAAGAAAGTAATTAAAAATTCGAATGCATATTTTCACAAGATGAAACACAAAACTTAAAAACAAATAGCTTGAAATCTAGAGATATTGCACAAAAACATAGTCCCATAATCATTTGGCAATCATTGTCAATAGTTAGAACCTATACAGATCAGTACAGACAGAATGCCAAAGTCATAAACAAAAAAGTGACACAAATAGAACCTCGAAACATGAAAAGGAAGCTACTTGGGCTCAAAAAAGAGAAATAGAGAATGCTCGAATCAAAGGAGCAGGAAATAAAGGAACCAACAACAGCACTACCACTTCTTCTTCATGCCCCCTAAAAGGGTTGCCTCAAAAAATGAGATAAAGGCCAATAGATCAGTTAACCACACTAGTTTTTGATATATTCAGAATCGCAATTAATAAAGGAGAGACGAAATCGCACACTTAAAAAACTGAAGAAAAAGGAAGTACATAGAAAAAAAACATAAACTTTGTCAACAAAACTCTTGTTCGGCAATACTTATTCCAGCTATGAACTGCGGAAGCTCCAATGAAAATCCCAAAACCCCGACAAAAATCAGCGGATAACAAAATGTACAAGATCAAAGCCCGCAACCAAAAAAAAAAAAAAGGTGATCCACGAATTCCATTAAAAAAACAAAAAAGGCAATATTTTCTCATGGTAGAGAAGGAACAACGAGAAGAACAAAAAATTACAAATAAAAAATCAAATAAAAAGAGAATTATGTGTGTGGGTTTTGGGGGGGGGGGGGGGGGGGGGGACTGACCCATAAGTGCCTTCGCCGATCTGCTCCAATTTCTCGAAACAGTCGACGCTTCGGGACCCCCAAGAGGGGTACTCCTCCACGTTAAGCTGCCCTGGTCCGGCTACTGCCATCTCCCTCCCCTCACTCGTTCTTCGTTTGCCTTTCTCGTTGAAATATAAAAAATAAAAACAGCGGCTGGGTGAGAGGGTCTGCTTTGAGCTTTCTCTGAGTCTTTTTTTTCTTTTATATTCTGGGTGCGATGGATTGTTCGGTCTTTTCATTGGACGAGGGTACCTTTGTCCATACAAGAGAGTATAGACTGTAGAGGACATATTTATTATATTATTAATAAAATGAAATCTAATTTACTCAGTCTCACCGTTAAAAAGAAAAGTATATCATGTATGGCTATCGGTCACAGGCGTTTTACACAAGTGCGGACATAGAAATGAAGTGGAAGCAATATATTTTTCACGCTTCCTGCAATATCTGTTGTCGCGAGTTTTACGTCAGATTGACCCCAAACTCCAAAGTCTTCGACTTTCCTTTTCTTTTTAGTATTATTTTTCTCATTAGCTTTTATTAATGACAGGGAGCCGCTGTTTGTTAATCGACACTGTCTGAATTCCACTTCGGCTGCGACCTCTGTTTCCTCCGTAAGTTCCTCTTCGTACACTCCTATGTCTCCCACTTCTCTAATATGATTTCTTAGTTCTCACTAATATGATAATATCTCTCCACCAAACACGTCTTTATTATCATAGACGCGTTTCAACTCCACCTTTTTCGGATCAAAGAACTATCTGTCAATCAATTGTGTTTGTGATGATTGCGTTAGAGTGCTGAGTTGGAGTAGGTAACCCAGAACAATTTCATGGCGGACAGCAGGCGCTACTCTTTTGGTAACCAACTAGGTGAGATTTTTGTTGAAGTATTGGTTTTCCTCGTTTTTCGATCCTAGTATAAATTTGGGTTTTAAGTGTTTTCATTTTCTTTTTCGTTATATCTGATGGATAATTTCATGGTTTTAGCATGTTTTTATGAGATTCGCCAAGAAGTGTTTGTAGTTTTGTTTGTACGTAGTTGTTTGGGGAACGTTGCATTTGGTATTTATATTGCTGAATTGGTAACACTTGTTGAATTTCTACTGTATGTAGCATTACTCATTTTGGAATGCTTTCACTTTCTACATATGGTAACAAGGGAACAATATACATCAATGCTAGAGCACTGGTTAAATCGTGCTTCGTGAAAGTAGACTTTAGAGAGAATCTTAAACCTGTTAGTCCCGATTGGGTTGTGTATTGTGGAAGACACTATTTTTTTTTATCGATAAACAATTTTTTATTTTTTTTTGGTAAGTAATAATCAAAATTTTATTGAGCATGAAATAGACAAAGGCCCGAGTATATGGGACATATACAAGAGCATTGCCTATGCGTGCTAGTTTAGCGATATAGGGGACACTATATTAGAACTGTGTAGACGATGTTGTTGTGATGAGAAACTAGACTAATAAAGGACAATATCACTTCTTTGTAGCCCA
This sequence comes from Juglans cinerea, assembly GCA_961763995.1. Classification (NCBI taxonomy): domain Eukaryota; kingdom Viridiplantae; phylum Streptophyta; class Magnoliopsida; order Fagales; family Juglandaceae; genus Juglans; species Juglans cinerea. The sequence continues at coordinate 31,599,856 of CAUIVZ010000002.1, read as the reverse complement.
AAGGTTAAATTTTGATGACAAGATGAAACATTTATCTGCTCAACTTGTCTATGTATGTATGTGTGCACTTATTAAACAAGAGACTTGTCTATGTATGTATGTGTGCATAAAGAGAGCCCAGCTTAGATTAAAAACCATTTTCAGTCACTTGCCCTCTGAAAATATGTGCTTTGTATGTTCAAGAATATACTCCACAGATGTGGATGGAGACTTTTATTTGGCACTGGCCATAGGCCAGGGAATCAGTGTGCCTATATTTTATTAGTCCTTATATGGCCTTAAATTATTTCTTTCGACCCAAATGCATATTTGATGTTTAGGAACTAATTTGTTAATTTTCTACTTGTTAGTTTGAAGCCTGCTCTACATGTAGTGGTTCCCTAGGATCAAATAATTGTATAGATGTTTCGTGAATGTTATTTGGTGGAATGCAGATATTGAACAACTACTCCTAGAAGCACAGCATCGATGGCTACGCCCAGCTGAAATTTGTGAAATTCTTCGAAACTATCAAAAGTTCTGTATTGCCCCAGAGCCTGCAAATATGCCATCAAGTATGACTCGTTACTGAATTTCTTTTGTTTGATATCATGTGCAATAATTGTTAGAAGTACTTTTTCTCGATAACAGCAGCTATCTAAATGATATTATTGACACATTTTTCTAGATGAATTTTCTATTTTTCGTATATTTGTGGAGTCCTGGAGAGAGATTTTACATAAGGTTTAACCTCCTTTCTCTATGATCTACTTGCATTATATTGGGAGTATAGGCTTTTGTTTTTAAGCTCCTCCATCTTATAGCTGAGATCAAGTATCACTTATATATATATATATATATATATATATATATATATATATAAAGCAGAGACCAAGTTTCTCTTTCAACTGGTTTTGTTGATGATATTTCACCAGCATTTGTGATCCTAACCAATTCCTTGGTATAGTCTCTAGTCTATGTTTTAGTACCAAATTGTTATCAGTTATGTGGACCAATCTGTTGTAGTCTTGTAGACTTGCTATGCTAGAGCCTACTAGGCATGCTACCCGCACCCCCGAATGGGGGGTGGCCTTGTCCCGCTCCCCGGCCCCTGTGGGAGGGGCTTCCATTCGCCCACCTCACCCATCAGACAAAACCACCAATCAGATCAGATTCATAATCGACCACTAAAAACCACAAACCAGACAAAAACCAAGATCATAATCAACCACCAACCAGACAAAAACCGAAGAGACCAAACTAGTGAACCACAGTGAAAAAAACCAACGAGAGAGAGAGAGAGAGGCACGAGGAGGGGAAGGGCTGGGGGATTTTATACGAAAACCCTATATCGAAAGGACATCATTTAGGGATTTTCCCCAAAATGATGTCATTTACTAGAGAAATATATATGTATATATGCGGGCGGAAGAAGCCCAATGCGGGTAGGCCTGGGCCCCATTCCTGCTTGGGTTCTCAGGTGCAGGCGGAGGCCCACATCCCGGCATCTGACGGCTGGGGGCAGCCAATAGCAGTTGGCCGGTGGGGGCGGGCGGACGGGTGGTGGGGCCCCCACTGCTCACCCCTAGAGCCTCCTATATCATCCCTCTACTATTTTTTGTGCCCATTGATTTTAGCAATCAACATTGGAAATCTAATTGCTCTACAAATTGTTTTCCCAACTTATTATTTATTTGTCTTTTGGATATATGTAACCCATAGTCTTCCAAAAACTCACTGTGATGAATGCTGGTTTCACACCCAAGCCTGAAGTATGGTGGTTCTCCATGTCAAAATACTCAACAAACAAGAGTACGGAGAGAACTTTTTGTGAAAAACCAGTCTGCTATTGTGTGTAGCCTCATTCTCATTGAGTAGGCAATATGCCAGTCTTTACATGGTTAGAACTATACATGGTAACAACTCCTAACTATTAGCATCTATACATGATAAGAATAACTACTGAGTATATACGGTAAGGATAACTATTAGCATCTATATATGGTAAGTATTAGTATATTTGAATATATAATAGCTACGTTAACATCTCCCCTCAAATTGATGCTGGTAAGTCAACTAACAACAATTTGCCAACAAGAAATTGATGTCGTTGTCGAGTCATAGCCTTGGTGAAGACATCAACCACTTGGAGATCAGAATAAATGTAAGGAAGAGATATCACCCGACTTTCCAAGGTGTCACAAGTAGAATGACAATCAACCTCAATGTGTTTGGTGCGTTCATGGAAGACGGGATTGGTTTCAATCTGAATAGCACTAGTGTTATCAGCATGAAGAGGGGTAGAAGTAGTTTGAGGAAACCCAAGCTTCTCAAGAAGACTGCATAGCTGTACAATTTCAGAACAAGCAGTAGATATGACACGATACTTTGCTTCAGTAGAGGATTTAGAAACACGATCTTGTTTTTACATCTCCAAGAAATTAAGGCATCACCTAAAAATATACACCAACCCGTAGTAGATCGACGCGTATCCGGACACCCAACTCAATCAGCATCACTATAGGCAACAAGTTGAAGAGATGAGCCTGTAGGAAAGAATAACCCGCGAGTAGGCGAACCTCGAAGATAGCGGATGCGTCGAACTGCAGCAAGATGGAGATGCCGAGGAGAAGACATAAACTAACTGACCTGATGAACGACATAGGAGATACCGGGTCGAGTAGTGGTCAAGTAGATAAGACTCCCAACCAGGTGCCGATAGAGAGTAGGATCATCCAAAAGATCCCCTTCATCTTTTCTGTATTTGACATTTATCTCCATAGGAGTATCAATAGAAGAAGTGTTCTCCAAACTAGCCAAAGTAATAAGATCTTGAATATACTTATGCTGGTTTAAAAAAATACCATTGGCCCGATGATGAACTTCCAGTCCTAAGAAGTATGTGAGCTGACCAACATCTTTCATATGAAAAGTTGTATGCAACAGCTACTGAAACTTAGTAATCAAACCACAGTCAGTGCCAGTAATGATAATATCATCCACATAGACCAAGAGAAAGACTATACTCGACACAGACTTGTGGAAGAAGAGAGAAGAATCATACTAACTTTGTGTAAAACTGAAGGTAAGAAGTGTACTACGAAACTTCTCAAACCAAGCCCGGGGAGCCTGCTTGAGCCCATACAGAGAACGCCTTAGCTTACAGACATCATGAGGAGAATAAGTAGCCATACCAGAGGGAAGCTTCATGTAGATCACTATGAAGAAATGCGTTCTTCACATCCATCTGATGCAGTTGCCATGACTGTGAAGCAACAATAGCTAAGATGGTTCGAACCGTGGTTATTTAGGCAACAACAGTAAATGTCTCCTCATAATCAACCCCATATTCCTGTTTGTTATGCAGAGCTACTAGGCGAGCTTTGTATCGGTCCAAAGAGCCATCAGAACAAAGCTTTACAGAGAAAATCCATTTACTCCCAATAGGTTTGACTGTAGGAGGACAAGGAACAATATCCCAAGTGTGATTCTCCTCAAGTGCTTGAAGTTCTGTTTGCATTGCATTTTGCCAACACTCATGTTCCATGGCTTGTTTGTAGCAAGAGAGAATGGAAATAGAGGATAAAGTAACTACAACAGAGATAGGAGAGGAGAAACCATACCGATCAGGGGGATCAAGAAGGATGAGTAGACTGGCGAAGAGTGGTGGAAGCAGGAGCAGGATCAGGCGTTGGGTCAAGATCGTGAGGGAGCACAGTGGAAGTGGAACCAGACTCATGTTGACTACGTCTCTCAAACACAAGACCATGTTTGAACCTTTCCACAATTGTCGGGGAATCAGAAAAAGCTAGGCAGAAGAGATAAAGATGCAGATGGCAACTCAACATGAGATGTAAAGAAATATTGATTTAAAAAAAAAATCACATTTCTAGAAACTCTTATACGACGAGCATGAGGATCATAACAAACATAACCCTTTTGAGATAGCATAACCAAGAAAAACACACTTAACAGATTGAGCAGTAAGTTTATGTCATTCATGAACAGGGAGATACATAAAACAAACACAACCAAATGCCCAAAGATCTATATATATGAAGGAGAATGACCAAACAACTTAAAGAAGGGAGAAACATGATGTAATGTAGGAGAGGGTAAGCGATTGATCAAATGAACCGAAGTAGAAAGCGTTTCACACCAAAAACGAGGAGGAACAGATGGTTTAAGTAAAAGGGTTCTTACCACATCAAGAAGGTGACGGTTTTTCCTCTCAGTAACACCATTTTGTTGCTGTGTCGAAGGACAAGAACGCTGAGAGATGATCCCTTTGCTTTGAAGAAAGTCCTGAAACTCATTAGACATGTATTCTTCGCCAGAATCATAGCGCAAGACCTTTATGCTGGTAGAGAATTGAGTCTCAAGAAGTGCAAGAAAACGCTTAAATACTGAAAACACTTCGGCCTTAGCCCATAGGAAGTAAACCCAAGTAAAGCGAATGAAGTCATCAATGAAAGTAATAAAGTACTTGTAATGTGCATGAGAAATAGCAGGTACAATCCCCCAAACATCACTATGAATAATATCAAAACATTGTGAGGCACGAGATGCATAATGAGGAAAAGGTAACTTTACTTTTGCAAATTTACATGATGTACAATTAAGAGAAGAACATGTTTTATTTCCCAATAAACCAAAATTAAACAAAGTACGAAGTACATCAGAGTTTGGGTGGCCTAGACGTCTATGCCACATCTTATTTCCAGAATCAACAACATTACATGCAAATGAAAGTGAAGGAAAACTAGGAATAATGGTGGAAGGAGAAACGTGGAGAGGAAAGAGGCATCCCACTTTAGGCCCCTTCGCGATTATTTTCCTTGACACTTGATCCTGCACAACACAACCAGAATGAGAGAAATGGACATTACAATTATTATCAACCAATTGACCAACAAAAATAAGATTTGTGGAGAGGTCAGGAGACACAAAAACATCAGTTAAAGAAGAGGAAAGATCACCAACTGCACTGATACCATCAACAGTGTTAGTTTTCAGATTTCTATCATAATTTCTGACATTGGAAATAGGAACAACAGTATTGGTTATATGGTTAGAGGCTCCGGAGTCAAAATACTATAGCTTAGAAGAAACTTTATGATTATCTGAGAGCCCAAAAGCAGAAATGATCATTTGTTGTACCATTTCAGGAGTGAGTGTGTTCAGGTTTGCTAAAGCTGTAGGAGCAGGAATAGGAACAACTGGCAAGGCAGCAGGCAATGCAGCAGAACTAGAGACACCAATGGAGGCATGATAAGCAGTGCATTGCTTCCTTTCAAGTCGAATGGGACAAGCAGAGATGATATGGTCCTGTTTCTTGCAATAGTTACAGAACTTTTTGAGACAATCTTGAGCAATATGACCAAAAGTTTTATAACTAAAGCACTGGACAACACGTATGTCTCTACCCTTATTCCTCTCTTGTGTTGCATAAGCCACAGTAACAAGTACACTAACATTAGTCCGATGTTCCATGGCAGCCTGAGTTACTATACATTGCTCCTCACAAAGAAGTTCACTCAAACAAGCATCCAGAGATGGTACAAGATGATGATTCATCAGATTAGAATGGGCAATTTCAAAATCGGAATGGAGCTTCATCAAGAATTGATCTCTCTTGCTTGTTTCATGCACTGCTTGAACAACAAAGAGAGCTGCAGCGGGAACATTAGCATAAACAATGTCTGAATAATCAGCCCAAAGATTTTGAAAACCAGAAAAATATTCTTCAATGGAGAGACTTCTCTGTGTGAAATTAGCCAACTCATACTCCAATTGAAAACGCCGAGCCGTGTTGTCCTGATTGTAAACCTTGTTGAGGTAATTTCACATGTTAGCAGCAGTTTTATAAGGCCTCAGATTGAGAACAAGGTGAGGCTCAACGGAGCCAAGGATCCAGGTCATGACCCTAGCATCCTTGATTTCCTACTTTGACAAAGCCTCGACATCTCGAGGTGCGGGATCACTGCCATCAATATGACCCCACAATTCCTTCCCTTTGACAAATAACTGAGCAAAATAATTTTTGCCAGTAAATCTAATATGGAACGATTTTAACTTATCTAATGACATGTTGCAACTGAGAGACAAAAAAAAAAAAAAAAATAGCCCACCAGAAAGTTGTTGCGGGAAGTAAAAATATATATGGTGCCGTCGTGCCGACAACACCCAGACCAGAGAAGACAAACAGAAGTTGCCGACAGTTATACTCACACTAGAAAGTGTAATTAGAAGGTGCTGAAAAAGGGAGCCACGCAAGAACAGGAAAATAAATTGCACCAAAAGAAACAAGCACAAACCAGAAACGGGAACAGACTGCACCGACGTGCAGAGCAGAACTAGAAACTGCCACAAAGGGTGCTGAGATACACCTGGGAACCAGAAACAGTCAACTGAGGTGCCAAAAACCACGAACCAACCAGACTCCAGCAACAGAAGCACCGAAAAACAAGAACCCAGACCTGGAAACTTGACCAGAGTGCACCGACAGCGAGAGAAAAAGCCAAGACCAACACCGTAGGCGCCGAAAACAACACAAAACCAAAAAACACCCAACAGAAGGCGCTGAAATCACCAAAGAAGACCCCCGAGAGAAAAAAAAAATTTTCAAAACAGGCAAGAATTACAAACCTGCTCTTGATACCATGTCAAAATACTCAGCAAACAAGAGTATGGAGAGAACTTTTTGTGAAAAACCAGTCTGCCATTGTGCGCAGCCTCATTCTCATTGAGTAGGCAATATGCCAGTTTTACATGGTAAGAACTATACATGATAACAGCTCCTAACTATTAGCATCTATACATGGTAAGAATAACTATTGAGTATATACGGTAAGAATAACTATTAGCATCTATATACGGTAAGAATAAGTATATTTGAATATCTAATAGCTGCGTTAACACTCCAGCCATGGGTTTTAGCTCCTAAGCTAGGTGGTACCTATTACTCAATGAGTTAAAAGCAGAAACCTTTTAATTTAAAATGATTCTGACACATACGTTATTAGTTTCTAACTGGGGAAAAGACATTTTGTAGCTCTTAACTACCATTGTTTTTTCAATTTCACCCTAACATATATATAAAACAAATGCCCCTTAAAGTATCATAAATGGTAATTGATACCCTAAACTACCAATGACAATTTTCGCTGTTAAGATCTGACTGTCAAGATTGATAAAAAAATAGAAAATGAGATATAATTTTTACAATCATATCTCAATTAATGTTTAAAATTTTCAAAATTTGGTAGGTTAGGATGCCAATTGCGAGTTTTGGTAGTTTTACGGTGCATATTGCAATAAGGTAGTGGTTTGGAGGTACAACGTGTAATATTTCCTTTTTGATTTGTCATTCATTCCTCTAGACTTTGTTTCTCCCTCTGCTTGTTCAGCTTCGAAAGAATTCCAGCATACTATTGTTTCACCTCAAAGTTATTTTGGCTAGTTGAGAATGCCTTAGTGTTGGATTTAGAAATATATGCTGTTACATATCTCTATGACGTAGCCTTTATTCTTTGGATAAACTTTCTGTTGTCTGTAAATGATGTTTAGGAAGCCTAAAGATCATGTAGTTTGTGTTAGCTTGTAAATAATGACATTTCTTCATTTCTTTTAGTTGGAGGTAGATTTTAAAGTATTATCTACTCCAAAAATGAGGCATTCTTAATTTCTTTGAATGGTTTTTTCTTACTTTTTGAAACACTTCTTCTAAGCATATCTTCACCTCACATGTATTTCCAATTTCAGGTGGTTCACTTTTTCTTTTTGATCGGAAGGTGCTGAGATACTTCAGAAAAGATGGTCATAACTGGAGGAAGAAAAAAGATGGGAAGACAGTAAAGGAAGCTCATGAGAGGCTTAAGGTAGGCATTGCGCCTGGTTCTTCATTTTAGACATTTTAATCACGCTGCTCTCTGCTTTTACAGAATCATTGTTTTTAGTGTTTCATTCTAGTTTGTGGAGAGATATATGTTCAAAGACTCTTTAAGCCTCTTATAACTGTGTAGAGAAAATTGTCCTTCCTTTCAGGCTGGAAGCATTGATGTTTTGCACTGCTACTATGCCCATGGTGAAGAAAATGAAAATTTTCAAAGGCGCAGTTATTGGATGCTTGAAGAGTGAGTGTGTGAAAGATTGTTTTTGTGTGTGTTTACCAAACTTATTGTTTGAATTTATCATTTTTCACCCTATGTTTTCTATGCTGTATAATTATAAAAAAAATGTTTTCTATGCTGTATATGTTACAACAAATTAGATGTAAATGTTAATGTTCTTTGAAAAAAATTAATCGTCTATGTACTGTTATTTGAAGGATAATTAAAGATAGTGAAACATTCACTTATGTTAGAATATTATTTAATGTTTTAGTTTCACGATCTTTGGGATATCTTTGAAGTCTGTTATTAAGCATGGAGACCAAGCTTTCATTTTTAAAATTTTTAAAAGACTTGTTTTTTATTGAGAATTCTCAATTCTTTTAGTACATTCCAATGAGTTGTATTTTTTTGGCCTTGCAAGGAATCACTTTCGAATGAAAAAAAGAGTTAAGATTCACTATACCTGCTTCCAAAGTAAACAGTCTTCTTTCTGCTTTCTATGTTTGATGTGACTTGGATGGAAAAAAAGGAATTTTCAAGTAGATAAATCAAGGACATAAACACTAATAAAATGAGGCCGGAAATTAACAAAATCATATAAATTCCAAAAAGAAGTAAGGGTAGATTTCCCAAATCAACCATAAAGTTTCTGATAAAAATAAGAGTTATCCACAGATACTTTCTTATTCACCAGAGTCACGCTTCGAGCCGCAAGTTGGCTTCTTCCTCACATTTAAAGGGAAATAGAAAACCTGGAAGCTGAGAGAGGACTTCTAGGATGGAGATCTTGCTGTTTTTGTATTTCCCCAGCAGGAAGTTCAATGGAGGCTGCAACAGATGAGGTGAAAGCCAAAAGGAAAGATAAAAATAAAAATAAAATCATCAACCATCTTTTTCTTCTTTTTTCCCTTATATAAGTAAAAAATTGTCAGCTGTATTAGCTCAATATATATTGTAGTATAACTCTTGAGTGCAGTATCCTACAATTACCAAGCCTCTAGACTTGTTACCTTTTTGTTTCTGTTTTTGTATCTTTTTAGTTTTCTCAAATTTTTTTCTTTTGCCTCACCCCCCTCTCCCCAAACAATGATTTATATCAGTGCTCCTTGGTTGCAAGGGTATGCGATGAGTAAGAGATAGCTCTGGTTCTAGTTATCAACCAGTCTTGAGCAGCTGATATTTTTATTTGTTCACTTTAAGTAATTGCCATTGTACTTCCTTATAGTTTCTATTTCTAGCATGGCTTATGGTTGGGGGTTTCTCTTCTGTTTCTTACCTAATACTGCAGTGACCTCTCACACATAGTTCTTGTCCACTATCGGGAAGTAAAGGTAAGACTCTATCCTCTCTCTCCTACTTTTATTGCAACATATTACCTATAAAAAATTAGTCATAGATGGATAAACTGGAAGGCTTAGCTTTTCAATAAATAAGAGCTTTTTCAGTAGTGCACGATAATTTTGATACCTTAGATAAGGTCTTCGACATGATAAAAACCATGGCCTTGAATTGAAGATTTGCTCTTGTTGAAACACATCTCATAACATTGGATTTTTGCCCTTTTTATGTTTCTCAACTTGATCAGGGCAATAGGACAAATTTTAACCGCATTAAAGAGACTGAGGAAGCTATTCCCTATTCCCAAGAAGCTGAAGACATTTTACCCAACTCTGAGATTGATAGCTCTGTGGCTTCTGATTTTCATCTAAATAATTACCGAGTGCCTTCACAAACTACAGATACAACAAGCCTGAACAGTGTTCAGGCATCAGATTATGAAGACACTGAATCAGGTAGATTTGTCAGACATGCCTCAGTTTATAATAAAAAACTGCTAGTGTTACTTCATAAAGAAGATTTTATACAGGTTTGAGGATGATGTATGCCTTGATTGTTCATTGTCAGCAAGTTCTAAATTTTCATTATTTATATATTTGCAACTTAACGTTATATATGCAGCATACAATCACCAAGCAAGCTCTGGACTCCACTGTTTCCTTGAATCACAACAGTCCATGGTGGAGAAGATTAATGCCGGACTTGCTAATCCTTATTTTGATTCATCAAGTTCAAGTAAGCTTATTTAAATTCATCATTCTATATATTTTCATCATTGATGCATAGAGAATCTTAATATTAGTGTTTGTTAGCTGATACTCTAAACTGTTGACATGCCATACCAACTTCATCATAATACTCTAAACTGTTGACAGGAGATTTTCAAGGAAAGTTGTCAGTCATTTCTAGGGTAGATTTTGTCTCTCTCACTCTAGCAGATAAAGTGAAAGACAGCAACAATCCTGAATTAAAACACCTTGATTTTGCGTTGTGGGATGATATCTTGGGAAATGGTACTTCTGGTGGTGAAGCTGTCCCTTTTCAGCCATCATTTCCAGAAACACAACCTGATACCATTGGAGTCCTTCCTAAACAAGAAAACCAGATACTGGGGCAACTTTTCACTAGCAACTTTGAAAGGCAGGAGTTTGGGAGTCACCTGCAGGTCCAAGAAGAGTGGCAGGTACAGAGTTATATACAATTTATAGTATATCTAATCGGCGTGAAGTATTTATAATATTGCTAAAATATTTTCGGGCATTTCATCAGGGTTGCTCTCAAGGATCACTTTAAATTTGGAAAATCTTTATTGTTTTTATGTTACAAGCTGAGCTGGGATTTCATCTAGAGATATAGTATGGTAGCGTTTTGTGTTATTGCTCAGAATTATATGTTCGCAATAGTTTCTAGTTTCTTTTTATTTTCCTGATACTATGGTTACTTCCATTTGACAACTCCAACATTTTTTTCTTACTACAACAGAGATGCTTTGGGTACAAGTAATACCGATTTTATTTATTTCTAAATAATATTTGGAAGCAAGGAGGCCAGCTCAAGAGAACATTGACCTTCTTCTGGTCTTAAATTGTGGTCCCTGTGATTTTCTTATATCTTTTTCTACTTCTACCTAGGTGTTTCTCTTGTATGCATCATGTGCACTTAGGTTGCAACCTTTGCACTTTTAATTGAAATTTTTTACTTGCAAAAAGAAATTGTGGTTCCCCCCTAACAAAACAATAGGATGCCTCATTGACATTAATATGTGAAGTTTATATATATATATATATATATATATAAGTAAGAAGTAATTTTATTAGAAGCGAATGTATAGGCGCAACCCTTGTACACAGGAAGTATACAAAAAAAAACTCGTAAATACATTATAAGAAACAGAAAGTGACATTAGAATCATGAGCAGAAGCTCCGTTAATCACTAAAGCAGAAAACCAAAGCAATAAAGAGTGCACAATAAAGTTTCAGAGTTCCTCCAAAGTATGCTCCTTATCATTAAAACACCGCTCATTCATTTCCATCCAAATGCACCACGTAAGACACAAAGGAACCTTCTTCCAAGCCGCATCCACTTGAGAAAAACCATGAAGCCTGTTCCAACACGCAAGAAGATCAGCCACTCTCAAAGGCTTCACCCAAGCCAACCGGTTCTGCAAAAATTACCATCCCACTAAGCCCTTGCCACCTCACAATGCAAAAGTAAATGATCCACGGTTTCCCACATGCTTCTTACAGATGAAACACCAATCCATAACTGTAATACCATGCTTCCTTAAATTGTACAACGTTAAGATTTTCCCAAGAGAGGCAGTCCTTATGAAAAAAGCAACTTTGGAAGGCATGTGAGACCTCTTTAATATGTTGGAAGGCACGTGAGGCAGTCCATAACTATAATATGTGAAGTTGCATTACCTCTTTCAACTTGTGATGGTCTATTTAAGATTTGTCAAGGTGTAAAGATGTTGCATATCTATAAAGATTTGATACCCACGCATGATCTGTCACAAAACTTGGATAATTTGGTAGTCATACTTCCCATGATAGTTAAGCAAGCATTTTGTGCTAGATCACAAAATGTCTACTCTTTCAAGTATTTGAATTGTCTCTCTTTCTCTTCATGTATAAAATTGTGATGGTAATGTAGCTGCTCTTAGTTAATAATGAACTAGTAGTAGTTGCAGATTGAAGATGCCGACAGTAACTTAAAGTCAGAAATTTTGTTGTAAATGCAGTGGTTTGGATTTTGACTGTCTAATAGAGTATGTACTTATATGTTGGGCTAAACGTTAGCTGCTGTTTCTTGTCAACTCCAACTAATTGTGTCCAGGCTTTGCTTTTTCTTAAAAACAGACTTCTGAAAGCAAGTTGCCCTTGGATCGGGTTGTGCAGACAGAATTAGCATCTGAAGTCACTTCCAAATTTCATGAAGATGTCATCCGAGCCAATCTGCTCAATTCTCTTGAGCCTTGCTTTGCAGATAGTGATAAGCTAGAAAATCATCCTAGCCAAAATAACCTCCAAGTACAGCTTTTAAACGCAGAACACGAAGATTATCTGAAATCCGATCGAGAGAACAAGATGGCCTTAGAGGGAAAAACAAACTACTCTTTTGCCATAAAACCACCTCTGCTAGATGGCTCTCTGTCAGAAGAAGGTCTGAAGAAGCTTGACAGTTTCAATCGGTGGATGAGTAAGGAACTCGGAGATGTAAATGAGTCACATATGCAGTCCAGTTCTGGGGCCTATTGGGATAGTGTTGCGAGTGAAAGCAGGGTTGATGGATCCAGTATTTCTTCTCAAGTGCACTTGGATAACTATATTCTGGGTCCCTCTCTATCCCGGGATCAGCTTTTCAGCATAATTGATTTCTCACCAAATTGGGCATATGAAGGCTCTGAAGTTAAGGTACTCCAGGATTTAATCTTCCTTCTGTGCTGTAGTAGTATCTTCTAAGCTTTCAAATGTTCAATCTATTTGCTAAATGTTGGTACAAATGCTATCTTATTTATTTATTATTTTTCTGGTCTATTTTTCTCTTTTTAATTGTTTCTTTTTTATCCCACAATTTATGCAGGTCCTGATTACGGGGAGGTTCTTGAAGAGTCAACAAGAAGCAGAAATTTATAAGTGGTCATGTATGTTTGGGGAATTGGAAGTTCCAGCTGAGGTTATAGCAGATGGTGTTCTACGTTGTCATACTCCTGTACATAAGGCTGCAAGGCTGCCCTTTTATGTAACAAATTCCAATAGGTTAGCATGTAGCGAAGTGAGAGAATTTGAATACCGAGTTAGCCATATAAAAGATGTGAATGCTATAGATAGTTATAGTAAAACAAGTGAAATTCTTCATATGCAATTTGGAAAACTATTGTGTCTGAGCTCTGTCAGCCTTTCGAACTCTGATTCCATTGGTGTGAGCGAGAAATCCCAATTAAGTGATAAGATCAGTTCATTGTTGAAAGAGGATGATGATGAATGGGATCAAATGTTAAATCTTGTTTCTGAGAAGGACTATTCTCCTGAAAAAGCACAGGAGAAGCTGCTTGAAAAGTTCCTGAAAGAAAAGTTGCATGTATGGCTCCTGCAGAAAGCAGCAGAAGGTGGAAAAGGACCTTCTGTATTAGATAAGTGTGGCCAAGGTGTGCTACATTTTGCAGCCGCTCTTGGCTATGATTGGGCCCTACAACCCACAACAGTTGCGGGTGTAAGTGTGAATTTCCGTGATGCGAATGGATGGACTGCACTTCATTGGGCTGCATTTTGTGGCAGGTGAGGACTCACATTTCTTGCTTGTGAGCTGTTTCTTTGTAGTAAACATTGTTTTGTGCGCTTCTATTCTTTCCTCTTCTTTTTTTAGGTAAAACTTATTTGATCAAAATAAATAGTTAAAGCCAATTACATAGGAAGTATACATGGAGAACACCTAGTTACAAGTTAGGATCTAGATCATGGGAACTAGTCCCATTGAGGACGTTGACAGAAGCCCACAAGAATAAAGTATGGAAGAAGAAACATCTAAGATCATCCAAAGAGCGTTCTCCAAAACTCAGGCCATTCCTTTCCAGCTAAATACATCACATGAGACATAAGGATATTCCACACTGCAGCAATTTAGTGATTACTCTGATTGCCCCTCCAACTCAAGGAGATCCACCACCCCTCTAGGCATTGCCCACACAAGTCCAGTCCTGCTAAAAATTTCATCCCATAAGACCCTGACCACCTCACAGTGAAGCAATAAATGATCCATTGTTTCACCACTTTTTTTACACATATAGCACCAATCCATTACAAGCCCTCGCTTCCTCAGATTGTTCATGGCCAAAAGGATAAAGAGTCATTTTAATCTATTCTTTCCTCATCCACCTTCTGGTGTACGGACATCACATTCTAGGCTGAACCTGATGGCAGAGGAAAGGGGAAAATATATGATTTAATATCAGAAGATATTATTGGAAAAAATAATGCAATGAAAGCCTTCCCCATACAATGGGAGGAAAACTGAATTACATAGAAATCTTGTTTAGGTTAGAGAATAGCTGCCCTGTCAGGAATAAACCTGAGAACCCCTATGGGTTGGCTCAAGTGGTAAAGGCCTTCGGCTTGGGGGTATGCTCCCCCTAGGTTTAAATTTCGAATCCCCTTGGGTACAAACAATCTCTAGGGGCTGTTGGATTGAGGGATTTTCCCCTTGAATTACTCGAGGTGCACTTGCAGGAAACTCATTGTTGAGGGATTGTGCACCCCCAGGATTAGTCGGGACGTTGTTCCTGGGCACCTGATGCCAATAAAAAAAAGGAATAAACCCGACCACCATAGTCTTTCAAACTTCTTACAAATGCTATTGGTCATCCATAACCTTTTTTTTCATCTCCTTTCCTATTAACATCTTTTCTGAACTTCCTTTATCAGAGAGCGCACAGTTGCTTCCCTTGTCTCTCTTGGTGCTGCTCCTGGTGCGTTGACTGATCCGTGTCCCCAATATCCTTCAGGCAGAACACCTGCCGACCTAGCTTCTGCCAATGGACACAAAGGAATTGCTGGTTATCTTGCAGAATCTGATCTGAGTGCCCACCTTGTATCCCTTAAGTTGGACACCAAGGAAGGTGATGCTGCAGAGATCTCTGGATCAAAAGCAGTACAAACAGTTTCAGAACGAAGTGCAACTCCAATCAGCAATGGGGAATTATCAGAGGGATTATCACTGAAGGATTCGTTAGCTGCTGTCTGTAATGCCACCCAAGCTGCTGCTCGGATTCATCAAGTCTTTAGGGTGCATTCATTCCACCAAAAACAGTTAAAAGAGTATGTTGGTGGTACATTTGGAATGTCAGATGAACAAGCTCTTTCTTTGCTTGCTGTTAAGATGCACAAATCAGGACAACATGATCTGCCTGTGCACACTGCTGCAATTAGGATACAGAAAAAGTTCCGTAGTTGGAAGGGTAGAAAAGAATTTTTGATCATCCGGGAGCGAATTGTTAAAATTCAGGTTCATTGTCATTATTGCTTTTCTATGTTTAATTTATGGCTTCTGCTTTACTTTCAGCATTTATTCTTTCCTGTCTTTGTTTCACGAGTAGTGCTATTGAAGGCCTTGACACTACGCACCATCCACGTGGTATAATTGGATTTGGATTCAAATTTTAAAATTTATCTTTCAAATCAAATTATGACACGTGAATAGTGTGTGGTGTAAAGGCCTTCAAATGGAATTGTTATTGTTTCAAACTTTTTCCCTCAGTTGAGTAATCACGCCCAGTTCATGAATACTAACTATTCGCTCTCATGACAAAAGGCCCATGTAAGAGGCCATCAGGTCAGGAAGAACTATAAAAAGATAACCTGGTCAGTTGGAATTTTGGAGAAGATTATTTTGCGTTGGAGACGAAAAGGAAGTGGTTTGCGTGGATTTAAATCAGAAGCACTTACTGAGGGTTCCAGAATTCAAGATACATCTTCAAAGGAGGATGACTATGATTTCCTGAAAGAAGGCCGAAAGCAAACAGAAGAGAGGTTACAAAAAGCCCTTGCTAGGGTGAAGTCCATGGTTCGGTATCCAGAGGGAAGAGAGCAATATAGTAGGCTGCTGAATGTTGTGGCTGAGATTCAGGAAACCAAGGTACTTGATTTTTCTTGTAGATCTCTCTCTCTCTCTCTCTCTCTCTCTCTCTCTCTCTAGCGATATCCCATCGGGAATATGATTTATGTTTCTATCACAGAAAAAGAGTTTTCACCCAACTCTTGTAGCTTACCCATAGGGGCTTACACTTTGCCTATTAGGAGAGTGGGGAGGGGAGGGACAAAAGGAATCTTGCCCTCACACATTGTATTAGATTACTGAAGTCATAAAAAATTAATACTTGTGTTGACCCCCAAGCCTTTAATCTTGTGATTGGGAATGTGATTTTCTCGTTAGCCCCATAATAGTAGGCATGCTATCGACTTGGGAGCTCATCTGCAATGGATCTCTAAATAGGATGTCCTTTGTTGGTTTGTTTATTACATGTACTCGGGTTATTCCTTTTGAATTTTCTAATAAAACTTCAATACTTCTAAAAAAAAAGGATGATGTTTGTTGGTATGCTGCAATATGCTTCATCTGATTGGGTTCATAACCAAAGTCTCTCTGTCTCGCTCCTGTTGATTTGGCAGGTTTATGATGGGGTTCTAAACAGTACCGAGGAAGCGGCTGATCTTGATGATGATGACCTGACGGATCTTGAAGCATTGTTGGATCAGGATGATGACACTTGCATGCCTCCGACAGTGTAGAAAGTGAGCCTCTGGTTCAGTCTTTTATCGTGTAAAATTACCGTTTCATTGTAAATTTACTGTTTCGTTACTGGCAGTAGGACTGGTATTGTCCATGTAATCTTTTGGCTTTTGCTAAAATTTTCTGTAAATGGAAAACTCATCCGATTCATCTATAACCAAACTTTGATCCTACCAATAGATTTCGCCTTGCACTTAAGACTGTTCATCCGGGTTCCGGACCGGATTTCCGGGTATACCCGGCCCGGAACCCGGGCTCCAAACCCGGACCGGGTTTCGGCCCGAGTACACCCGGGTTATGACCCGGGCCGGAACCCGGATGAACCCGGGTTTCTACAACCCGGAAATCCGGGTTCTAGCTTCAACCCGGTTTTTTTTTTTTTTTTTTTTTTTTTTAAATAAAAGCCTACACTATCTATTTTTTTCAGAAAAAAATATAAAGCTGGTAATATATATATTTAATTTGAAATTAGATGATCATATACATGTAATATATTCCTCTACTACTTCTAACCTTCCAAAACATTAAAATGCATTATCATGTAAAATGCATGCAATAATGCAATTCACTACATATTAAATTAAATTACATTACATTATATTACAAAACACAAAATTATAATATATGAAAATTACAAAATGCTTCAATTTAAAGTTTGAAACTGCCATCTATTCTGCTGCTTTTGTGTCCTTCAAGTGTTTAATTACATCAGCACGTCATGAGAAACTAAGGAACCTGAAAAAACAAAATTTTAATGCAATCACAAATATATATAACATTAGAGGCGTAAATGGCATATACCTAGCTAATATATACATGATAAATCAAGTGAAAAATCCATTAAAAAAAAAATTCAAGTCTCAAGCTAGCAGCAGCATACTCCTAAAACCAAACAAGACAATAGACAATTCGGGAATTTTAAAGAGCTGGTCCTTTAAAAGGGCTCCAAAAATTAAAGAAATCTACATTCATTTTCCACACTTATGTTGTGTGCATCCCAAGTTAAAGAAAGTACTTACTCTAAATTTTTTTCAGCATCAATGGGAAGAGAGACTCACAGCATCCTCTGTTGAAAATGAAGCTAGATGATCATCTAAAAAAATATTAAAAAATGAGTTAGATAGATAATAAACCAAGATATTAAAAAAATATTTCAAGTTTCAAACTTACCTTCAAGGTCCATCGACTGTACGTATTCTTCCAACTCCCGAATGTCGACAGGTTTGGTCCTTAACCAATTTTGGGTGCAAATGAGGGCTTCGACAGTTTCCGGAGACAATGAACTCCTAAAAGGATCCAATATTCGTCCTCCAGTACTGAATGCAGACTCTGAGGCAACAGTGGAAATGGGGGTGGCTAACACATCACGTGCTACCTCAGCAAGGACAGGATAATTGGCGGCATTAACTCTCCACCAATCTAAGAGAACAAAACCGAGCGAGTTATTTACACACGCCTCAGACAAATACTTATCTAGCTCGGATCTAAACGCCATAACACCCTGCTCCTCAAGGAATTTGGTGAACATCATCTGAAATTTAGTCGGAGGCAGTGTTGGCTCATTATAACTCCCCCCACTCGTAGTGTTTGGCCTCCATTGAGCCACATTAGAACTCCCTCCACTAGCCACACGAAATGTGTTATACTGCTCGATCAAGCGGCCTAAAAGGAGTTTAACCTTGTCCTCTATCTTATCCGCCAACTCATACCCTTTGCACTTTTGCAACCAAAACTTCATTGCCATCATTTTGTATCGTGGATCAAGCACAAAAGCGACATATATCATTAAGTTGAACCTATTTGTGTTACCCCAATACTTGTCATACTTACTTCTCATATTTATGCCCATAGTACAAGTGATAATATCACTACTCAAGCACATATCATTTAATACATCTTCAATTGTGCAAAGTTGCTCAAAATATACATTAGCAGTCACATACAAAGAACCAGAAATGTTCAATGTAACATCATAAAAAGTTTTCAGCAACTCTACAAAAATCCGTGCATTTTTCCAATCATCACTAGTGGGGTTCACAAAATGTTCATCCACAAAAACAAATTGATCAAATGCTTGTTTATGTTTTTCAGCGGTACTCAACATCAAATATGTGGAGTTCCATCTAGTAGGAACATCCAAGCAAATCATTCTCCCAATGATCTTTTCCTTTGCCGCACAAACCTTGAACTTCGCAAATCTTGACGGCGAAGATTTCACATACCTGACGGCATCCCTAATCTTTGTTACAAATTCATAAACATCCTTCAAGCCGTCCATAACAATCAGATTCAATATATGGGCAGCACACCGCATGTGAAGAAATTCACCACCCAATATAGTACAATCATTGTCTTTTATTCTCATTGTTCTCAAGCTTCATCATGATGTGTTGTAAGCATAGCAAGAAATCTCATGAGAAGAGTACAATATCGTGTTGAAGTTGTAGAGTAATGGGTTTTGCAAATATGTAGGCTTTACAAAACTTTCAAGCACTTTCAAAGATGACCAGGTCATTCACCGGAATGAATTATAATCTTTGGCATTACAATGTAAGTTATGAATGCTGTTCAACTACTATTTCCTGCGCCTTGGAGAACAAACATCCACCCACTAGAAAGAGGAAAGGGAGAAGTTCCACACAACTCAGCTCACTCTTCAGGCATGAATGTATGATAATGCATGAACCGTGCTTCTGGATTTGTTATCATTGATCCTAAGAATAACAAATTCCTGTTTTTTAAAGCTCTGGTATGCATCAGAAATCAACTTTACATGCTTAAACAGAAAACATGCCTTGAAGTTCTATACTAATCTTGTTAAGATGTGTTTGGATGCTCCAGCTATCATAAAAGAATTGCAAGAAGTTACAGTTAAATTCTGACATTGGTCCCAACTTTTATTTAAATTCGGCCAATGTATCTTAGATATTTATCATATACCTTCCTGTAAGCAAGCAGTAGAAATCAAATTTCTTTTTCTTTCTTTATTTTTTCTCCTTATAATCAGCTCCACTGATCTATATCATATATCAATAATACTGATGAGATGCATCCATTCTGAATATGAATCTTATCAAACTGTTAGCCTTCAAGCTACATTCAACTCCATGAATAGGGAAAATCTATATGATTCAAAATCCATCACATTCTTCTGTATTATCCAATAATTGTCAGTATTGCTTTGTTTCCTCTAGTTTAGACAGTTATGCAAATGGACTCTATCTATGACATAGAAGTCTTACATCTCTAGCTCCAGCCTGCTTTCTATTTTCAAGACCAAATAGGGTCCAATAAAAAATTGCATACAAAAACACCCTCCAATCATGCATAACTTAATCACATTTCAACATCCATAATTTTTCAGGGAATGACGAATAACAGTTGGACTGGGCTCTAAAAGGGGATTTGCTGTACAGATTGAAGTTATCAGGAAAAGGGGGTTTTGGAGGTGCTTTTTATCAAGTTTTATGAAAATACCCATGTAAGCGCCATGTAAATTATAACAACAATCACCCGTTACCCCATATAATGTTTGATATTATTCGTGAATCACAAGATATTTCACAGCAGATGAAATCATCCACATCGAGGCCAAACCCAGAAATCCAATGGAGAGAGAGAGAGGGAGATAGAGATAGAGAGTGAGAGAGAGAGAGACTCACGGGGTCACGACACGATGGAGATGCGGTGACGGAGATGCGGCGGCGGCAATAGGGTCGCGGCGAATAGTCACGGTCTAGGGTTTCTTTAGCAGGCGAAATGAGTCGCGCGGGGGGGGGGGGGGGTTTACGAATCAAAACTGGATACCACGGGGGGGGGGGTGTTTACGAATCATAAAACCCGGGTACCGGGTTAAAACCCGATACCCGGGTTTGTAACCCGTATCCGGGCCGGATAGGTCCGGATTTTTCAACCCGGGTTCCGGCCCGGATTTGATCCGGACTGAAACCCGGAACCGGAATCCGGTTTTCCGGGTTCCGGACCGGGCCGGGAAAAAACCCGGCCCAGTTGAACAGTCTTACTTGCACTATACATTCAAATCTGACTAGGGGTGCGGGATGGGAGGTACCTCTGTGGGGGGGGGGGGAGTTTGGGCCCCGGACGCCCCACCGCTCCCACCACGGCGAAAAACACCAAAAAATACAAAATAAACGAAAAACATGAAATCCATAGAATCACAAATCCATCCACAACAAATTGGAAAACAAAAAAAATAATAAAAAGAAATACAAAACAACCAAAACAAGTTAATAACACCATATCTAAGAAAAGTGGTTCCTTTTTTTTTACGTTACAGATCTGAGCAAAGATTCAAAGAACCACAATCACGAATGGCCATGGATTTGCAATGCCATTTGTGGTCGTGGATGAGGAGGAGAGGAAGAGAGTAGACTTAGGAGACGCACGTCGTTTTATTTAAAAATAAATAAGTTCTTCGATAAAACATCATTTTATTATTTTTTTTAATATATAGTGGGTTGGGCCGAGCGGGTTTGGGCCTAGCCTCTGGTTCCCAGTTGCTTGCGGGTATTCACCCACACGACCCCCATCTGCAGATGGGGACCCCGCTCCAGCAAGGCAAATGCCGGACGAGGTGAGGTAGGTGGCGGTGCTCCACCGCCCAATCCTAAATATGATTGTTAAAATGATGTCACTTGATCATATTTTTTTTGTTCATTTATAATCTTCATATCTTAACTTTTAATAATTATTGTAAAGCCTTATAAATTTAAATTGTGAATCTCATGATTTCATGATCTTACTGCAGTAGCTTTGGGCAAAAGCATCATGATAAATTGATTAATGTAATCAGGACTTCTTTGGTTGATGTTTGGCCTTTTGATGTTACACGACAGCTAGGGACAATGAGGTGACGAGGAGAAGTGCAGTTGCGAAGGGGCATACGAAGTGATGAGGAACGTGATGAAGACTTGTGAGTAATTGGGGAAGAATAGATCGACCAAGCCCTAGAATGATCAAGTAATGTGTGGACTTCATGGGCCAACGGAAAGAAGAATATCGGGCTTCAAGTTACAATGGACGTGGTTGGAAGCTTCACCGACTGGGCCTTTGTTATTTGTTTTATTTGATGTCTAATGTAATAGCTACAGCCCATTATGTGTTAAGGGCAGTTTAGTCATTTCTTGCTTTCAGTATTATTTAGGTCTGTCACTATGATAGAGTTAGTTATGCAAAAACAATCAAGAATATTCTCTATCCAGAATTTGGAGGATGCCTCCCTCGAAGTAGGCCTTTTCATCTTTATCAGTATACAAATTCTCATTTTTCCAGTATTCAATCTCATTCATCTCTCATCACATTCATCCACTACAATTAATCTGTTACAAGTGGTATCCAGAGCCCTCGGTCCTCTTCTTACAATGGCTGAAGGTACGCGTTTTGCACAGCTACTGGAAGGATTTAACTCCTTCAAGAACTCGACTGAAGCCCACATGAAGCAGACCGAATCTCAGTTTAACACGATTGGAGTAGAAATGCAAGCTTTACGTCGGCAAATGGAGGCCATGATGAAGCAGTTTACTGCTATGTCTTCGGACCTGCAAAATGTGAATAACCAAAAATCATCAAACTCAGATCCAGGTGGAAGTTCAAGTCAGAATGACCAGATGGTGCTGCATACAGGAGAGGTGTACCCGAGAGCTATAAGGCTGGATTTCCCAACTTTCAATGGAGGTGACCCACATGGATGGCTCTACAAGGTGAACCAGTTCTTTTCTTTTCATAATACGTTACCTCAACATCGTTTGAGACTTGCTTCTTTCCATATGGAGGGCAAGACCCTCGTATGGTTCCAAGATCTTGATGAGCCGGGGGTCTTAACATCTTGGGATGAGTTTGTTAAAGTCCTATTGCTTAGGTTTGGGCCAAGTAGCTATGATGATCCCATGGAGCAATTAACTAGGCTCCGACAAGTAGGATCTGTTGAGGAATATAAAACTCAGTTTGAGTCTTTATCAAACAGATTACGCGGGCTCTCAGAACAGTACAAACTGAGCTGTTTTTTGAGTGGTCTATGTGATGATATAAGGTTGACAGTCCGCATGTTTAACCCACACAACCTTCTCTCAGCATATGGCCTTGCAAAAATTCAAGAGGAGAAAACTACCTTACACAAGAAAGTCATTCCCAGAACCATTAACCATCACCACTTTGAACCAGCCACCTTAAAAATCCATCCCACCCAACCTGACAGCCAGAAACACAATCCAAAAGCTATTGTACCTGTCCACAAGATTAGTCCAGCCCAAATGAGGGAGAGACGCGAGAAGGGCCTTTGCTATAATTATGACTCCAAATGGCACCCAGGGCATAGGTGCCAAAGTCCTAAACTCTATCTCATTGAGGAGGTGTTGGAGGATGACACTTTAATAGAAGCACCACCAGACAGTTTGCCCTCACAACTTATTTGTTCAGATCTACCCAGACCAGAAAAAGAGCCAGAAATCTCACTACATGCCATTATTGGCTCTCTTAATCCTAAAACCATGAGGGTTAGAGGGAAAATTGGCAGTCAAGGTGTCACTATTCTAATTGATTCAGGGAGTACACATAACTTCCTAGACACTGCCATTATCTCACGTGTTCCATTGTCAGTTTTATATGAGCACAAAGTTAAAGTTAAAGTGGCTAATGGAGATCAACTTGAGAGTGAAGGTAAGGTGTTAGGAGTCAATATCAGCATCCAAGGGGAGGTGTTCCAGGTCAACATGTATTTGCTGGACTTAGCTGGTTGTGACATGGTTTTAGGGGTCCAATGGCTGCAAGCATTGGGATCCATCCTGTGGAACTTCAAAGAATTGACCATGCAATTCCAACACAATGACAAGGCTGTAATATTGAAAGGGTTGAATGCTCATCACTTGCTTGAAGATGGGTCAATGCAGAGAACTAATCATATGGAAACAAAAGGACTTTTATTGCAGTTGATTGAAGAATCCACAACAAATCCACCACATTCTCTACCTGAACCAATTCAGCACCTACTCAACCATTACCAAGACATCTTCAGCACCCCAAAAGGCCTTCCCCCTAGCCGTAAACATGACCATTCTATCACCCTACTGCCAGGAACAAAACCAATCTCTGTGAGGCCATATCGCTACCCTTATTTTCAGAAGGAGGAAATTGAAAAGATTGTGAAGGAACTCATGGAATCAGGGGTTATACAACCCTCTCAAAGCCCTTACTCATCTCCATGCCTTTTGGTGAGAAAGGCAGATGGGACTTGGCGATTATGTGTGGATTACAGGGCGCTGAACAGTGTCACTATTAAGGATAAATATCCTATTCCGGTGGTGGATGAACTAATGGATGAACTCCATGGAGCTAAAATTTTTTCTAAGCTTGATTTGAGGTCGGGTTACCATCAAATTAGGGTGCGTCCGGAGGATGTTCCTAAAACTGCTTTTAGGACACATGAAGGTCACTACGAGTTCCTAGTTATGCCCTTTGGCTTAACTAATGCGCCCTCAACATTTCAAAGCTTAATGAACCAGGTTTTTAAGCCCTATCTCCGTCACTTTATTTTGGTATTTTTTGATGATATACTAATCTATAGTAGTGATGTTGAGATGCACTTATCACACTTGAAACTCACTTTTGAATTACTAAGACAACATCAATTATTTGCCAAGCTGAGTAAGTGTTGTTTTGGGTAAGAAGAAATTGCCTATTTGGGTCATCTAATTTCGGGCCAAGGCATTAGAGCTGATCCAGATTAATTGAAAGCCATGAAGAATTGGCCTGTTCCAAGATCTATCAAGGCCTTGAGAGGCTTTTTGGGACTAACGGGGTACTACCGACGATTTGTGAAAGGATATGGGGCAATTGCAGCAAAGCTAACGGAACTATTAAAAAAAGACAGTTTTAAGTGGAATGAGACAGCCCTAACTGCCTTTGAACAACTCAAACAGGCCATGAGTCATCCACTAGTTTTGGCCTTACCTAATTTTCAATTACCTTTTGTAATTGAATGTGATGCTTCCGGGGAAGCTATTGGGGCTGTGCTAATGCAAGAGGGAAGACCACTAGCTTTTTTCAGTCAAGCTCTTAAAGGCCGAGCACTAGCTATGTCAACATACGAAAAGGAGCTAATGGCACTAGTTTCAGCTGTACAGAAATGGCGACCCTACTTGTTGGGCCACTCTTTCGTAGTGAAAACAGACCATCAAAGTCTGAAATTTTTACTAGATCAGAGAGTGGGCACTCCAATGCAGCAAAAATGGATTTTGAAGCTTATGGGGTATGATTTTTTGGTGGAATACAAAAAGGGGAGAGAGAATGTGGTAGCGGATGCCTTATCTAGGCAAGAGCTGGAAACTGAAGTGACGGTGGCTCTAATTACACTTCCTAGCTGGGATTGACTCACTGAAATTAAAAGTCTCTATGAGTCCGATGCAGAAGTAACTTCATTGTTTCAAAAACACCAAGAAAACAGGCTGCCTCCTCAATATGTGGTCAAAGATGGGGTCTTATTTTATAAAAACAGAATCTATATTCCAGCCCACTCAAACCTCATTGACAAAATCCTACACTTGGTGCACAACAGTCCCATAGGAGGACATTTGGGATTTGATAAGACCCTGCATAGACTCACTAAATATTTCTTTTGGCCTGGTTTAAAAAGAGATTTAAAATTTTTTCTACGGAGCTGCGACACGTGTCAAACAGTGAAGGTGGATAACACACTACCTAGTGGACTCCTACAACCTCTTCCAATACCATCCAGACCTTGGACAGATATCTCCATGGACTTTGTAGAGGGTCTACCCCATTCTCAAGGTTTTAATGCCTTATGGGTAGTGGTGGACAGATTTACAAAGTATGCCCACTTCGTACCCATCTCACATCCCTACACAGCTAAGGTAGTGGCTCAACTGTTTGTTAAGCATATCTTTAAGCTACATGGAATGCCCTATTCCATTGTCTCAGATAGAGACCCCACATTCACAAGCAAATTTTGGAAGGAATTGTTCTCATTGCAGGGTGTGCAACTGGCTTTCAGCACTGCCTACCATCCTCAAACAGACGGTCAAACAGAGGCAGTGAATAAGTGGGTCGAGAACTACCTAAGGAGCTATGTCAGTGACAATCCTAAGGATTGGTCTAATTGGGTTGCCTTGGCTGAATGGTGTTATAATTCAACCCAACATGCCTCCACCAAAATTACTCCCTTTGAGGCACTGTATGGCTACGTACCACCTAAACTGACTAGTTACCTACCAAACACAACAAGGATAGCAGAGGTCGAAATTACCTTGCAGCAGAGGGATCACATTTGGCACCTACTAAGACACAATCTTGTTAGAGCTCAGGAAAGGATGAAGAAATATGCGGATAAACACAGGAAAGAACAACAATACAAGGCAGGGGATTGGGTCTATTTAAAACTACAGCCATATCGTCAGTCTTCAATTCATCATAGACAAAATTTTAAACTGTCCCCTCGTTACTATGGCCCCTTCCAGATCCTAGAAAAAATTGGTGAAGTGGCTTACAAACTCCAGCTGCCTAGCACTACACAGATACACAACGTATTTCATGTGTCTCAGCTCAAGCCAACCCTAGCTCACAATGTGAACCCACTTCCTACCCTACCACCAGTTAACTCAAAGGGGATTTTGAAGCCAGAACCAGAAGAAATAATTTCAAGGAGGATGAGAAAGGTAAAGAACCTACCTTTAATCGAAGTGCTAGTTCGTTGGCAAGGGCAACCCGTGGAGGAAGCTTCTTGGGAACCTTATCGACAGCTCTGTGGGGACTTCCCTCACCTTATGGGCAAGGTTCTCTAAGGGAGAGGGATTTGTTACACGACAGCTAGGGACAATGAGGTGACGAGGAGAAGTGCAGTTGCGAAGGGGCATACGAAGTGATGAGGAACGTGATGAAGACTTGTGAGTAATTGGGGAAGAATAGATCGACCAAGCCCTAGAATGATAAAGTAATGTGTGGACTTCATGGGCCAACGGAAAGAAGAATATCGGGCTTCAAGTTACAATGGACGTGGTTGGAAGCTTCACCGACTGGGCCTTTGTTATTTGTTTTATTTGATGTCTAATGTAATAGCTACAGCCCATTATGTGTTAAGGGCAGTTTAGTCATTTCTTGCTTTCAGTACTATTTAGGTCTGTCACTATGACCGAGTTAGTTATGCAAAAACAATCAAGAATATTCTCTATCCAGAATTTGGAGGACGCCTCCCTCGAAGTAGGCCTTTTCATCTTTATCAGTATACAAATCTCATTTTTCCAGTATTCAATCTCATTCATCTCTCATCACATTCATCCACTACAATTAATCTGTTACATTTGAACTTTGCTTTGTTTTTATGGGTTGAATAGAAATCTTATCCAAAAACAAGAAAGCAGATCGGTGCAATGCCGAAACCAAATTGAACCAACAGTGACACTTCGAATAGTGGAAAACGGAAGTAACCGCATTTTAGAAGGAGACAACTTGTAACAATTATAAACATTTTAGAAGTAACAACAGACCGATAAACCCTAACAATAACCCAACAATCGAATTACGGTCTTCCGGCTGCTATTCTCGCTGGCTCAACAGCTTTGAGATCTACAGAGGCAGTACCCTTAATCCATTCTCTGATGCATTCTTATTCTATACCTCTCTTGCCACAAGTTGTAAACATGGAAATTCCAAGTAATCTCAGAACCTCGATATCCTGTGCTCGAATCTTTGAAAAACCAGACTGAATGAGACCATTTGACACTGTCCATCACACTCCAAAGTATTTGCAGCAGTAACTGACGACTTTAAAAGTTAACCCAAACAACAAAATCTTCCTGATGAGCGTTTGGCGATTGTGCACTACAGGGAACAGCCTGAATTTCCACTGAATTTTCCGATCTAACAAATTGCCATTTTGCCAACAAACGGGACAGAAGATAACCAAAATTAAATTGCACAAAACCATAAAAGGATTCTGAGATTCCTGTGATGACCACTTTTTTTTCTTTGTGAAGGTAATATTGTTGGGATGACTAAATGTCACTATGATAACTGCCTCCAATAACATTATTTTTAAGGCAAACAAAGCTAATAATGATATAGAACCGTCACGAGCAGATCCAATTGCATTTCATTTCTGATGTGGATTAAACATTTTCTCAATCATGAAGAATACAAACTTTCTCTGTGAGGTTCTCTCACACCATATACACTGCTCTTTTCTTCTTATTGTGAAACACCGAAAAGGACAGTGTGCTTCCACCATCCACTGTACACGACAACCACCTAAGTATACAATTTCTCACAACCCATAAAATCTCGTTGATATTTGACATCTCCTTCCCATAGGTTGAAAAAAAGTGGGGGGTAATAACAGAAGAAAAATGAGTCTGAATAATTAAAGTATCTAATCTTAGTAAATTCAAAGCACCTCTTCTTAGCTCCTGTTACCAGCCCCCAGGCTCTCGTAGAATAAAATGTACCCATGATCCGTATTACTTGAATATTCCTGTGCTGACCCAAAGAATGTCTGCACAACGGACTCATCAATCATCTCCACATTTTCATCGTCAAAAAATAACCAATGGTTATGGCTTTTCACAAGGCTGACATAGTGTCCATGGTTGGGCCCACTTCCAACATGGACAACTACGGCAAAGAGGGAATACTCGGAATCTGCATCTTCCATTGTGTTGCTCAGCTTCAGCTCAAGTGGGAAGACAACCCTGTAAGACAGCTTCTTATAGCGACCCAGCTGCTCAATGTATTTGAAACGCTTCAGATGGATTACTAATATGTGAGGTGGCTTCTTTATCTTCATCCTCTTCTGCGCCTCTTGCAAACTGCATAATGAAATCCACTTTCAGTTACCACAAGGGGGAAAAAAAACAGACTTAACAATATAAAGAACGAAAGTGCAATGCTTCTTGGTTCTTTTGTTTGGATGCTCTCTCTTTTCCTCCAGAAGAATCTCCAGAATCTCTGTATGGTGTAAAAGGGTGGAGCACTGCTCAATACAGTACATAGTTAACCCAAGAGGAACTAGTGGGTGGCTGCACTCAGACACAGCATTTGGAATGGCACAAGACAATAAATAATAAAGTCCTCAAGAAAATGCACATGACTATAATAAGTTCATCAAAGAATAAATTGCCGTATGGTGCCAATAATCTTTAAGACATCACCCACTCAAAGAATCAAGTCGGTGAGGTTTATAGAAGAGGGAAGGCTTTGTGGTAATAGTGGGGAGAGAATTGTAAAAGAAAGAGAGAGATTCATTATTTTCAACCTACGGTGTTAACAAATATCAAACCTCTCTCTCTGAGCTAAAAGTTGTTCCCAACACATTGTAGCGTTGTTGAATTCATTACAGGCAATGCAAACTAATATAACTTTTACAATGATGGCTATTCCATTTTAGAGTGAGTGCTTCAGCTTTGGATGCAAATATAATCACTCTTACTATCTAAGACCTAAACTCTGTGTCAAGCTGCCTCATCCAAATTAATATGCATAAAAGATACCTTCCGCATTTGTAACATACAATAATTTGATTAAATTGCCTCATCCAAATTTCTCAGTGAAACATGTAATCAAAGCCATCTACAACTAATTAGACATTAGTTAACATTTAAAAAACAAGGCACGTAATACCATATTAATGTGCATAAAAGCTACTTACCTACAGCATTTGTCACAGAAAAATTTGTCCTCTGCATTCAATGTCTCTGTTGAGCTGAAGTTTTTCAAACAGCTCGTAATTGAGCTATTTTGTTCAATATCGAGGCTCAAGTCAAGATATGTTTCATCCCTTGCTGTCACTGTCTCACATCGCAGGCACCTTGTTTCATTGGTGAGTATTCCCTGACCAAATAACCAAACCATCTTATGAGAATCTACACAAAATGTCATGAGAATCTTATAGAGGCAGCAAAGAAAAAGGCAACCATACCATCACTGCTCAACGATGTATTAAGGGTAACTATTATGCTGCTACTCTTTTTTTGATCAGTAACTATTATGCTGCTAATCACACATCAGCACGGACACAAGGATGTCCTGTACTTTTTTCCCTTGGAGTGAGAGTAGTGGGGAGCTCATTTGATAATATAATAGGCCAGAGAAAAGGTATAGATATCAAGAATTGGACCAATCAAAACAATAACAAAACTGATTTGTACAGAAATTCGGAACACAAAATTGGTTTCATTGCAGCATCTTTAGCCATTTATCTTCCCTGACGAATTATCAAAATCAAATACTTGAACAAAATATTTTTTTTTATATAAGTAAATACTTGAACAAAATATATGAAATGGCAGATCAAAGTCACCTGAAAATTTTTGTGCACCCAGGTAACTAAAGGGTCTTTTTGACAACCGTTAGCCTGAACATTCTTTGGCCCATTTGCGGCTTTATCAGAAGGTGATGAAGTTTCTGGATCACTTTTTACAGCTTGGGCCTCTTTCTCCAATATGTCGACGAGCTCATTCAGCAAGAAATTCAGAAATTCATGGGCATCCTACAAAAAGGAGAAAATGTCTTTATAATGAAAGGAGAGATACAAAATCTGATGCTTTGTATTAGACCAGAGAAAGTTGAGAAATTCAATCAAGATACAATTAGCATCATAATTTTTTGATAGGTAAACAATTAGCATCATAATTGAATAGTTGAAGAGAGAGATTTAGCAATGATGCAAAATGAGACATCGATATGACCTAAGAAAAAGCCCAAGCTACATATGGGCCTATACTCCAAAAGGACGAGTCAAGTTGCAATTGGAATCCTTTAAATCATAACAAATTGCAAGAACTTCTCTCTCCCAAACAATTTAGAATCCAATTCACTACTCAATCATACAAATCCAGGGTATTACAGCCTTTCCCTTAAATTCTAATTGTCGTCGCTAGGCCATTTTGTTGTAAGCAGCAAGACTCAAGTCCCACAATTCTAGTTGGAATTGGCTTTGATACTATTGGTAACAACAACAAAAAAGCCGAAGCCATATGTTATACTCCAAGAAACCTAGTTAAGATAACAATTGCAGCTCCTTGAAATCATTAGAGCTTGCAAGAACTTCTCCCTCCCAATCAACATGGGATCTCATTCACCACCCTCATACTAGATACGAGGTATCCTTTTTTGTTTTTGATAAGTAGATACGAGGTATCCTAGACACTAATATCGTAAGGAAAGAAGGAATCTCCACTTCAGAAATATTATGTATTGCCCATTCAGTAAGCATTATCTTAGATCAAAATGTATTATAACTGAAGATGTCTATGCAACACTACATTCTCAGTCCTTTACATAAGGAAAAAAAAAATTCTCAAAGAAAATTTTCTCAAGTTAAATATATGTAACTGTCAGTTCACCCAGTCAAAGATGATTTTGCTCTAAGTTAAAGTACTGTATACATACCTGGTGCATATAGCTACGAAAAAGCTCATTTTGTTTTTTCAATCTTTGTACAAAGCGCTTTGGAGCAATGACACCTGTTTTCTTCTTCTGTGAGCTTATCTAGACAAAAGGAGCAATGAACTTTTTTAGACCCACTATCATGGCTGAAAATATTAGCATGTAATAAGCATTGCATGAATAGACATTCCTGTTTTGCCCAAGGGGAGAAAAGTGTTGGGGGGGGGGGGGGGGGGGAATAGAACTTAAGAAGACACAAAGAGACCAAAAGTTCCTAAACTCCAGCTGATATCTTAAAATATGACATAAAAATCTACAGAACTGCATTAGATGCCGATGTTATATTAGCTCTAGAAAGAAATCGAAACAATCTATTAGACTATTCGTATTACTTGAACCTAAGAGTGATGACCAAAATAAGCCATTGGACATGTTATGTTAGTTCTAGAAAGAAAAATATATCTCAAGAAAGGAGATGCCAGATCTATCCAGAAATGAAAAAAGATTCAAGAGTAAAACCTGCCAATGAAGTATAAGTAAATCCCTAAACAGGGCCTGATATAGCAGAACTAAGCTATACATATGTGATGGAAGGAAGATTTTTTTCTCTCTCTATAAGTAATCAGTCAATTTAACAAATAAAATACAGTTAGGGTAGAAGAGGATCTCCAGAGGTTGAAATCTGAAAACAACAAAAAGAAGAGTTTGCAAGATTTGCAACTAATATAATAAAGATCCCTAAATCGTGGTATCCATCTACTGCAATGATGGTTTTCTATTTAGAGTGATAACAGGCACCTAGACAATTTCATTCATATTAAATCACGAAGTTTTTTTTATCAGTTACTAGATAGTAAGTAGTCTGCCATCAAAATTTCAAGCAACCCATATTGGAGAGTTCTACTTGGATCATTCTCAAGAAACAAATGCTCTGGGCTGGTTTACTGCTTAAAATATGTATATCTGCATAACATAAATGCGTACCCACACCCACACACATAGTTGTATACATATTACGCATGCACACACATCTACACACACCTATAATAAGATCCTAAATGCGTGTCTACATATATATATATATATATATGGGCTAGATACTTTTTTGATAAGTACATATATGGGCTAGATATTAACCTGCGAAAATAGGTCTGCTAAGCATGTTAATAGATTTTCTTCTGCATCCCCAATGTTTTTGTTATTTGCATAATACTCTAGCAGTTGCTCACGAAATGGGACACAAAAGTAAAGTGCCTGCGAGCACAAAAAAAATTACATTAGTGGAGTACCATAAACAAATGCCTGTCAAACGTAATCAAAATTCTCTATTCACCCATCATTAAAGTAACATGTCAATGGATACCATTCAACAAATTTATGACACCATTGAACCCCCCAAATGACAATAAATACAGTGGGCATATCCGCTTAAAAGCTTGTGGGTTCTAATCTTACTAGGGCATTAGAAATTTGAGAAAATGCTTACTAAGCATGTGTTCCTCTTGTATAACCCCCATGTACTTGGCAATGCTTATTTTTTATCATCAATAAAATTATTATTTACCAATAAAAAATGGGAAAAAATAAACTGTAATCACCTTCCATTTCTAGATTATATAATGAGATGGTGACTATCTATAATGAAATTTAGCAAACATTGTTTGTATCATATACTAGCAAATTTTTGATAAGAAAATAAATTTTTAATACTAGCAAATTTGAGCCAAAATAAAGGTAATAGATTCACTTTTCCCCATAAAAAATAGATTAAAAATAAAGAAGACAATTATTCAAACATTTTGAGGAGACACCTGCAGATTGAAACAACTTCAAAGTCTCTTTTCTTTCCATCTTTTCTTTTTAACTACAACTTCTCGACGTAACCATGTTGTGCATGCATTCAGACCCAGACCCTCAATACAGCCATATAACACAGGCGCCTATTATGACCACCGCGTCTCAAAAAAACTACGCCCTCGCTACACTAGCTATTGATTTCAGCTACACGCCCACTACCAAATGTAAAACCAGCACTTCGCACAAATAAGCGATCACCAGTAATAACACAGCTCAAATTTCCAAAATAAAGTATATTAGTTTAAGAAAAAGGTTATACTCACTATCAAACCCCGCAAAACATAGATAAGCAAGCTCTCTTAACCACGATTAACATCGAACACGCAGAAAATTAAAAAAATCTTTGAGTTCATATATTCCATCGGAAATTAAAATACTAATAACTACAACACGGAAAAAAAGGAAGAAAGTTGAATGGTCAAGAAAGTGGATTTGATGGAAGCAAACCTGCAGGACGCTGTTACAATAGCAAGTATTGCCGAAATTCTCAAGACCGAAGTAGCGCTCGCCTTCGGGGAACTGGTCGCCGAGAGCCTTCTCGAGCTTGGAGCCCGCGGCACCCATTAGCGCGCGTAAAACACCGATGACTTTTGGACTCAGATCTTCAACCGCGCTCAACTCTGCGATTTCCGCGCCATCCACGATTCACCGGGACTTTATCCGTTGGAATCGGTTGGATTCGCTTGGGGATGTCAGTAGGGATGGTTTTCTGGTGTTCTTTAGGTCGGGAGTGGAAAGGGAAACGAGGGTTTCGTTCGAGACTGAGAGAACATAAGACGGAAGAAAATGAAGGTGGAGAAAAAATATTAATTGAGAAATAAGCAAAAATATTTGAGAGACAGCTCCATTTGCAGCTGGCGCTGCACATTCTCACGTGCTGTGCCAAGCTGTAAAATGGTTCTGGAATTGTTGTTACAAATCTTTCGGGCCTATATTTTCGGGCTTGGGCTTTTTTCTATTTTATCTGTCAACCCATGATAACGGATACAACGGACACACCTGTACGAAGTTATTCTCGTAGTTTTAATATGAGTAATGCTAGAGAGAAGTCACTATAGCAGTATACACTTTGTACTCACTGCGTGACTACTTCTAGTTAATTGTTCCCAACACTCATTTGAGGAGATGTGTGGTCTAGATGATGTCACATCATGTGTACAAAATGGATGCTCTCAATAATGACTTTTATCTATATTTATTCTTTTAACATCTATGAGTTTCCATCGTTGCATGTACTATTTATTATTATTATTATTATTATATTTTTTATTATTGAATAAAACCTCCATTTCATTTCATCAAACTGTTCTATGGCCATTAGCCATTACAAGAGGCAGAATACTTAGTATTACATTGTCTAGATGAATAACTCCATTGCATAATGAAGCTGCCTTTTGAGCCAACATATGTGCCACTTTGTTTTCATCCCTCAGCCATCAATTTTGTATCTCTCACCATGTAATTCAGAATACCATGTTGATCACTTCTCTTCTTCACTGCATTTACAACCTACCTCGAGTCTCCTTCCAAAATCACATTTTACAAACCCATATTTTTACACCAACCTATTGCAGTGACCAAACCCCTTGCCTCTGCTATACTAGGCTGCACACAAAAAGTTACAAGTTACATAAGAGTTGCCAAAACTTCTCCTTCATGGTCTCTTAACATTACTCCAACACCTATCTTCTGGTCTATCTTTCTAATTGTCACATTCCAATTCAGTTTTAACCAGTCTGTTGGAGGAGGTTGCCATTGTATACCAACCTGCTGGTTTCGAATACTGCTTGAACCTCTTATCTGAGTATGAGCTTGGATGAATTCTTCATGTGCTATTAAGGATATGTTATATAGAATTGATAGATGTAAAAAAATATTTTCAAATATCAACTTATTTCTTCTAATCCATATAGACCTTGTTGTTTCTGCAAAGAAAACAATCTCCTCAGGTCCAATTCTATTAAGCACTTGCTTAAAAATATTCTCAAACTCCTCATCTGTAATAGAAGTTTTTTGCAGTTTTTTATTACCCAGCAGCCAAACATCTTGAGCAGAGGGGCGTGACCAGAGAGTATGTATGAGTGAAGGCAAATGGGACAAGTTGGGTATGTAATTATTATTTTCTTGCATAAATTCTGTTTGGTAGGTATTTATTATTATATTTTTTTAGTGTTGGATTTGAGATGATTTTGTAAGCTTGCTGTGGATTTGAGATGACTTTGTAAATTTGTCGTGGATTTGAATTTTTTTGTATATTTTATTTTCAACTGGGGCAACCCACAGTTGTGGATGACGATGGACAGGAGGGGAACAGATGAGGGGCCCACCCCCACCCCCAGCACATGGACGAGAGTCCCACCCCCGCATCACGAGACGGATTGCGGGGGAGCAAACCCTTCCCCCCGCCCCGTAGGGTGCGGGGGCGGGATGGGTGCGGGTAGCACCAATATTACCAGGGGCAACGCTTAAAACGCGAAGGACTTGGTGTCGTTTAGTTACCAAACAATTGAACTGGAATCAAACCAAAGTTAACCCGCCTCCCAGTTCTTCACGAGCTACTCCCCCATCTTCTCGCGCACTCTCACAGGCTGAGACAATGGAAAACGAAGAAGCACGCTCAACCTCAACCTCAAGCCAAGCCCTAGGCTCAACCCTCCACAAAAAGCACCTCTCGATGCTCGAGCGCCTCTCCAACCGCGAACAAATTCGCCTCGACAACTCACTCGCCCGCCGATCCGACTCCGACTCCCACTCTAACTTGCCGTCGTCTTCTACCGCCTTCCTCTCCCGCTTCTCCGACTCCAAGCGCTCCATAGAGTCTCGAATCGCTCAGTCCCGACTCGACCATCCCACCGACCCGAGTCAAGTCAGATCCATCCTCGACAATATCTCTGCCTCCATCTCCGACCTCGAGAAGCTCGTCGCCGAGAGCTCCTACTTTTTGCCTTCCTACGAGGTCCGTTCCTCACTCAAAACCATTTCCGACCTCAAACAAGCCCTCGAGACGCTGAATTCCGAGCTGATCCCCAGAAAGAAATTCACTTTCAAGAACAAAGCCGCCAAGAAAGATCCGACCGCCGAACCCAACGAAACCACGCCCGAAAACCCTGAATCTGTTTCATCTAAACACGGGAATTTGAGTTTCCCGGTTAGGGATTCCCCGGGGTTTAGAAACAAAAAGGGTGAGATTTTGGTTATGAATTTCAAGGGTTCGGACATTGGAGAATTCACGGTTTCGGATCTCGATTCTTGCGAAGTGAGATTGACTGGTTCCGTGAGAGCATTATTTATCCATAGGCTGAGCAATTGTAGGGTCTATGCTGGGCCGGTAACGGGTTCGATTCTGATTGATGAAGCCGACGGGTGTGTGTTCGTGATGGCATCGCATCAAATTCGTATTCATAATGCCAAGGGTTGCGATTTTTACTTGAGAGTGAGGAGTAGGCCGATAATTGAGGATACTAGCGGCGTGAGGTTTGCGCCGTATTGTTTGAACTATGAGGGTGTTGAGGAGGATCTGAGGGGTGCGAGTCTCGATGAGGAGACAGGGAACTGGGCCAATGTGGATGATTTCCGGTGGTTGCGTGCAGTGCAGTCGCCCAACTGGTCGGTTTTACCGGAGAACGAGAGGTTTGAGGTGGTTAACATTTCAACTTTCGGAGGTGGAACTGACGGCAATTAACTTTGTTTCGTCCTCTTGATTTTAGCGTCTATTCGAAAGTTTCTATCTATTTTTTTTTGGTTAAGGAGCACGTTGAGCTATTCAAATTTGAGGTAACGTTCTTTGTTGTACGTGGTATTTAAATTAATGGGAAATATATGATTACCGATTTTCAGTGCTTCATTTTTGTGATAATTCTTTTTAGTCGAACATGATGGTGGTCGGCCAGCAAGTTTTTGCTATTTGTTAACTAGCTTCTCCATTATTAGTTTGCCAAAGTTGGACTAGTTAGTAGTAATTTGTATTGTACATATCTTCCGTCTCCAAATAAGTAGGTTCCATGCAATATAGAGTCAGGCGTGTTCTATACTGATGGTTTGTATTTGGGTTTGACCCAAAATGTCTCTTATTATATAGACCCCCACTGGTTTATAGATTCCTCTTGGCCTAGTTTACTATGATGGCTAGTGTTTTCTCTTGTGTGGAGAATGGTGTCAATCTTTAGTGGTTTTGCTTCTTACTGTTGGCTCAAAACAGTCCCTTATTCATATTTGTGTGGCTCAGAGAAAGAGACACTTGAGACTAAAGTTATATGGAAGAGAGACTGAAGCTTGAACTTTCAACTGTTAGAGAGGAAAATTTGAAGTTTCTATTGAATACTTTTTCGTTTAGTGATGGTTCTTGTTTGAAGTTTAACTAAAATGGTTCCACTCAGAACTGAATAATATTCACTGCAATCAGCTTCTTCTCATGTTACAATACTCCACATGGGACATTTTAGCTGTCTACATTAAGAAAGGGGTGATAGCATTGGCGTTTTCTTCCTCCCCTGAGAGAATATAAAATGGTTTCTCAGATTTGACTGTTTCTGGAAGTCCCTTGTGATATTCCACAAGTAAAACTTGTTGGTTCTGGCTTTAATGTTGGTGGTTGCTGGATCAATTGCTAGGGTTCCAAGGAGTGAGGTGTGAAAACATTCTCCATTCTCCATCCTTCAACTGATTTTCTCATTTTATGTGCTGAAGCCATAAACAGAAATTTGCTGCACAGAAAACGACATATAGGATCTCTGCAGTGGTGTTTATGTAAAATTGAGGAGGTCGTTTGTTTGATGGAGCTTTATTTCAACAGCAGGGGATGGCTCTTATGCTATTTGGGTATGCCATGGTTAATCATCTGGAGATATTGAGATTATTAGACTTTTCCAAGTTTATTAGAAGATAGCATGTTGATATGATTTCTTGTATCCTTGTAGTTGCACCCATTTTTCATTGCACATTGTATTACTCTTACAGCAAACCTCGACTTTAGTGATTCTGATTAAGATAATACAACAATCTTCTTATTTCTTGTAGAAGGAAGTTTTGCTACAGTAAGGCTTAAATAAAATTTAGTGAATATCCAAATTAGAGAATTATTGGAATACCTAAGTTCAGTTAAAGTATTAATACACTTGTGAAACTGGATACAATTTAGGGGTATAATGTACTATAAATGAATTGTACTTTAGTTTTAGCAACTATTTTCATCGATCCTGACTTTTATATCAGTGCAGTCTGAGATGGTATGTTAGGAAGTTTTTATATGCTATATAAGATGCATACTCTTGAT
The DNA here is from genome assembly GCA_961763995.1 of Juglans cinerea. Lineage (NCBI taxonomy): Eukaryota > Viridiplantae > Streptophyta > Magnoliopsida > Fagales > Juglandaceae > Juglans > Juglans cinerea. The sequence continues at coordinate 31,561,599 of CAUIVZ010000002.1, read as the reverse complement.
GGACTTGAATGTTTTGGGAGAATACATTTTTGACCTTCTAACTAATATGCGTTTTGCTTTGCATCCCATTGACACTTTACCCCCACCAACAAAAAACTGCAATATGCACTTTTTGTTAAGATCCGATGGTCAATGTTCTGCCACTTCATATATTTTCACTTATTTTAATTCATCTTAACAGCCAGGATTGGAGAAGGTTGTTACAGCTTGTCAGTTTCTGGTAGTTATAGGATGCAATGTGTTAGTGTTGGTAGTTTGAGGTTGAAATTGTGAAACGCCTATCAGTTGGAGGGTGGAATGGTGATTCAAAAATTGAGAGGGGCACAACTTACAGAAAATCACATCATGGCAGAAGTTTCAGACTAAATAAGAGATAAGCATTCAGTTTTAACAAAGAAAATGAGAAAATGATCCACGTATGACAAGCAGTAAAGGAGTAGTGATCCAACCCTAAGGCTATTATTATAAATTTTGAATTGAAATAAGTTAGATGAATTATGTTTTCTAAACAATTCGAGTTGCGGCGACGACTAGAGGCTGTGCAACGCGAGACCGAGAGGCGAAAGAGAGGAAAGAAAGAAAAATCAAGACTGAAGTGTTTGGAGCGAGGGGGAGAACGTTTTTATGCAATGCCCAGCTTGACACCCGTTTTCCCAGTCAATCCGCTTGCCTAAGGCAGGGCTGGGTGCGGGTACCTGGTCCCCACCCCTAATTTTAAGACGTTGGTTCTTAATTAGGTAGAATATTCTTGTTCTTATTTTTGGCTTATGGTTTTTTGATTTTGTGACTAATTGATAAAAGATCATATTAGTTGATTATTTATTTAGTAATGCAAAACTCAATGGATTTTTTTTTTTTTATTTGACTCTTTTTTGGCTTTCTCAAAGTATTATTTTCTGATGCACTTGCGTTTTTTCTATATCTTGCCATTTAAACTATGTGAAACAATGAATATATAGTTCGTTTTCATAACTTCTGAAGTGTCTCAAATATATGCAAGGTTCATTTATATTTTATTTTGACCTTCTGATTTTAATGGCCTTAAATACAAAAGTCCATACATTTTTCAATCATATGGGGTTTTAGTTCTTACTTCTTTTTGATAAGTAGTTCTTACTTCTTATCATTTTTCAATAAACTACCACTTGTTTTCCATAGTGTGGCCTAAACTACCAAACTTTCAATTTGTACCCTAAATTACCTGTACTTTTCAATTTCTCCTTCGGTTAAAGTTTGACCTAGATATTGTCATAAACAAATTTTCATCCATCCTAATGGTCAGATCTTAAGTGATTGTTGAATTAAATATATATATATATATATATATATATATATATAGGTAATTTAGGATGCAAATTGAAACTTTCAAAGTGAAAAACATAGGATAGTTTGTAAGTGAAAGGTGTAATTTCCAGGACTAGTCCATGGTAATGGTTCCTGTTGAAGTCGTGTTTCCCAGCTCGATCAATGCCACAATTGCCAATCCTATGCCACTTACAACAAGGAGGGAGAATGGGTTTCGGTGACTTCCGGGGTCACTTCGATGCCAAAGTTAGTGAAGAATCCGAATTTGATAGGAAAAACTTAAGGGACTAGAGAGAATGGTAAAAAGTTCAGAGAGTCTTTCTGTGGAAGGGATGACTGTTATTTATACTTGATTTAGACTCTTCTACCGAGGGAGGTTGTGGGGTGCTAGGTGGTACCTGACTTGCCACCACTCCCACTCCCCCTACCATGATAGTGTGTCAGTCTGCAACTCAGACTGTCGCGGGAGGTCGTGACGTGTCAGGTTGTGCTCGGTCAGACCCGCTACCACCATCCTGCCAAGCCAGGGTGTCAGATTGTGGCCAAGTCGTCCTGTGTACTCTGGCAGTGTGCCGTTGAGTGCCGGGTCTTCTGACACACGCATTGACTGCACAGTGCCTTGGGTCTGATGTGCCCATGATCGGGCACGTCCTGCCGTGTGCATTCAGTGGGGTAGTTTGCATGGTATCTCATGGCAGGACTCGGTAGGTCACCGAGTCCCGAGACGGACTCTTGGCGTATCCGAGCTTGGTGCCAAAGTTTTCCAGATAGGTTTACGATTATGGGCTCAGTGTGTGGTCTCCCGGTCTGGGTTTCGAGCCCATGTCAGGGTCTTGTTCGAGGGCCCTATGATTCCCGTAGCTCTTTGGGCCCAGGCTCTATTGATATGGGCCCCCCTCCTCAGTTCCAAAGGGCTAGTCGGATGCTATAGGAGAGAGTTGCATTCGGGAGCTTGAGGAAGAGCTCCGGGCACCTCGTTAGTAAGAATCCAATTCTTTGTTGGAAACTGCGTCATCCAAAGTAAGCTAGAAATTCAATGGATTTAGATCCCTGGAATTCAATGGATTATTGGCCTTGTTGATGGGAATCTTGCGGCCTGTTAAAGAAGTAGAAACTTGAAACTGAAGTAAGTTTGGACTTAATATATGGTTAGACATATATGAGCATGTGGCAGACACAACCAAAGGTTAAAAGACTAATTAATTTACAGATCCATAAGTGAGATCTGGATGTGATACACTTGTTAGGCACTAATTCCTCCTTCAGCATTTCAGAGTTGGAGTTGGCAGGATAAGCTTGCTATGAGATAGAAATTAGACAGACCCTGGTTAAAACTTTACACTTTCCAGCCCATCTATTGTTCGCTTTTAGGAAATTATAGAAAAAATGCCGCTCTCATGTGGTTGCTTGCGCATGTTATCAGCTTTTCATATGACATGTACGCATATGCCAGCATTTTTGTTTTTCTTTTTAAAACATGGTTCAAATCAGTTTATTAATGCATGGTGCTATACGTGATCTTAATCATAAACAAATTTGAGCATGATATTTTGTCGAGTTTAGATATAAAATATATATAATTTCTCCAAAACCGTCGAGTCTGGAGGGGAAAAAAAGGTCTCACTGTTACTTGGATTTCTATATTCAAATCATGTCTTACCAACTCCAAAACTGTGTTCAGTTCCATGTGTGCATATAGCAAATTTTCCTCATTTTTTTTTTGAAGCTTTGACTAGATCTATAATACTACCAACTAAGATATCATGCACCAACCTAGATCGATGATCATGGGGATCTCTGTTGCATTCAGAAAACATCTGTTAAATTATCAAGCGCTTATCTTCATAACACAAACTCATCTCTGCCTCCACGCTCTTCTACATGATGACATGTTTCTGTGGTCAAAATCCTCGTCTTCTTCTTCTTCCAAGATTAGCGCAAATCTTTAAAGATATTTTTTGCCTGCCTATCTTTATCAGTTGTTATTGTTTGGAAATGTCACTGAAACGAAGTGCCGAATTAAAGTATATGTTTCATGTATTTATTCTAGAGTACTCCAAAATATTCGAATATTGCACCTGGGATCTCCAGGCTGCATGTTCAATGCAATATTATAAATAGTAATTAGAACATAACCCTGAATGAAGAAGTTATTTCGTATGTTGGCACGCAAGTTGCAGATCATGAGAATAATTTGCCTGTCGTCTTCTACGTCCCTTTGTCATCATCATATGACAGATGAACATTAATCCTCGACTGTTTATTTTTGCCTGAAAACTTTCTTCTATTTCAAGTGATGCCGAACAGCATATATAGCTTACATTCTAAAAATTCTTTGTGCATTTCAATCTACCATTTCGTTGGATGAAAATCATGTCCCAAGATACGTAGGTTAGACATGAGTGGTTAGTGGTTAGTGTAATTCTGCACACAGCAGTAGGGTTCCGCCAAAAGTAATGTTGGTCGACTCATCATTGGGCTAGTTTGACATGTATGAATTTGGCCCATAAGCCTCTCTTCTAAAGAGGAGGCCGGAGTAGTTTAATTTATTTAGGCCCAGGTTTAAGATTGTTAGGCCGAACATGGATCTGATCTGACTTTTGGGTATAAATATCTTTCGAGTTTAAGTAATTTTAATAAGTGAATCGATAAATGTGTAAGCGTTGTATAATTATTTAAAAAAAAATTAGTAAATATGAGACTCATATGATAAAAATTGAATTTTTTAATAATGAATTCTACTCTTTTTCAAAAGGATTGCACGGCGCTTGCGCACTCCACGATTGTATTTAGCATTACTCTTAATTTATAGATCTAAATTTATTATGGATATCAAATCAGAAATAGATATAGAAGTAGTGGATCACATAGTATTTGTTATTGTTTGTGTATATTTTTTTTTAGAATAATTAAATACTCAATAAATCTTAATATAGGCTTATTTCATGTTTTTCTCTCATTTGAGATTCTCAAATATAATTTAAACAAGATTATGAGAGAATATTTTTCCAACTTTTGATCTTATCTTAATTGGATGTTGGCCGGACGAAGGGAAATATATATATATATATAAAGCTTGGACCCAACCTCCCCAAGATTTTTTTCTCCTTCTATAACCAATCATTAATCCAACTTGACGAAATGAATTTTAAACCAAGTGACCGAAAACTTAGGTCTAATTTTTCAAAATTTGAGAACTCAAGATATTAATTAATTGTAAAATTAAGCTGGAAAAACACATGAATCAATATTTATTTTCCTTTTAATTTTAATTTAAAAGAAGGCCGTGCTAATTCCATTCGACAATAATATAATTCTTGTCCATAAAACAGCTAGTCCTTATTAACTAAAGCATTTCTCAAAAAAAAAAAAAAAAAAAAAAAAAAAAACAGGACGTATATTTCATCAATTGCCTAGCTAGCTTCATTTTGATCCAAAACTGTTTATAGAATGCTATTGTACGAAGTTTTCTAATCTAATTTACGTTCTGATCATGATACTGATCATGATGCGCCATGAAGTCCATCATCATGCATGTATTAATATTATAGAGGGTTTGGTCTCCAATTAAGTGCATCACCTGGATGATCGTTTTAAGTAGCGGACATTGCCACACAACCTCCACCACACTCTACATTTTTTAAAATATTTTAAATTTTTAATATTTTTAAATTTTTTTTTGAGTTTATTCTTTTTAAATTATTTCAAATTTTTTATTCATTATTTATATAATAAATATTTGATAAAAGAAAAAATAATAAAAATTAAAAATAATGTAAAGTGTGGAGTGTTAGAAGGTTGTGAAGATTTATTATAAGTAGCAATCGTATACCTGCAAATTTACCTCATTCCTCCACGTAATAGTTTCTAAACATAGCAATTTTGGAAATAAAATAGTCAACCATGCATGGGTTCCTTAATTTGATTATATATATGCTGATTATCAGCTAGCTCAGTGGATTTTTTTATTTTTATTTATATATAATTAATATATAGTTTGATGATGATTATCTTATATATATAGTTAATATATATAGCCCTCACTACAATAAATTTGAGCTTTTGACACGAAATTATTTAGGGACGAACAAAATTTCATCCTTAAAAGTCATTTTTTGGGATGGAATTTAAATTTCGTCCTAAAAAATTGATGACTTTACAAAATCGTTCGAACGGTCAAATACCCGTTCGAACAATATTTTCTGTAACGAATTAAATCGTCTCAAAAAGTTTTTTCCGTTCGAACGGGAAAAAAATACGTTCAAACAGTAAAATCTTGGCGGAGAAGTAATTTATTATGGCGGGGAAAGTTCATAACCGATCGAACAATATTTTCTTGTGTTCGAACGGATAATATTTAGTGATAAATCCTGGTGGGAAGGTTTCTAAACCGTTCGAATGAAATATATTTAGTTAGAACATATTCAAGCACCACATTTATACATTCGAAGGTATAATATTAATTTCGGTACGAAACTCAAAATATAAAAAATATATATATCATACATACAAATTCATTAATTAATTTTATGTAATTAATTTAAAAATATTTTAATGATTTCTTTTATGTTAAATAAGATTTTTAGTTAAATAAATATTATCAACCATACACCACATAATATAAATCAATAATTACTCCAGAAAAAACAAAATATTTAATTTATAACTAAAGTAAATTATCAAAACACCATATATACTGTCCATAACTATAACAAAAAAAAATATAAATAAAAAATAGAAACAACAGTGATGCGAGATCTCTACATACATCCTCGACTGCAGCTAATTGTCTCTCGACCTGTGTCAGTCGAGTACTGAGCGTGACCTGAGTTGCATTATTGGCATTAATCTCTATACGTAACTCATTAACCTCTGTACGTAACCCAGAGACGATAGTCATAATCTCTGTACGCAACTCAGACATGGCAGTATGCACTGCATCAATCACTGCTGATGTGTGTACACCGATCTCAGCACGCAGTATGTCGGCCATCGCCTCGCGAGTAGACGTGCGTGATGCCTCGACTTGTGTAGATATCTCACCAACCGATACTCCAGTATCTCCCGGCTGTGCATCTCTCTGAATACCAGCCCTGTCAAGAATAGCTCCATGAAAACAGAATCTCGAGTGTCCAGTGCTCCGTGACAGGGTGGTACTGTTGATCGGTCCCATCGGCTCCTGGGAACGCTCGGCAGGTTCTGGCACGACCCCGGCATGTAGCAAAAATCGAGTGATGAGGATTCCAAACATCTGCCGTAATGAAACGAGCCTCTGATTGGATCCTCTCAAATATATAACCCAGGAGGTCGATCTGAATGTCACGAGCGACCCGTATCATAAATCTCGCTCGATCCATGCCGATCTCGGTCTTGTGCTGCCGAGTGTTAATATTGTTGACGATGATCAAATTCATTATCTTGAAGAAAGAAGATAAATCTACCTGCCTAATACTCTTCTTCCCATCGTACATTGGAGCATCTGGACCAACAATCAAGTCTCTGATCTCATGATCAGCAAGTGTGTCGATCTCATCTGTGTAAACTGGTCCCTCGTCCTGAGACATCTATGTGTCACCTGAAGGATTAGACTCTCTAGGCGGCATGTTCGGATAGGCATCGAGAAGCCTAGGAATCTGGAGATATGCAGTGAGTCCGTCCTCTGAAAATAGAACAGGAGCTCCTCGGACACAGATCCTGTATGCCCCTCCATCGTCTGGGTTGGCACCACCGAGCTCTTTATAGAACTCAATAATGATCTCAATGTAGCAAATGAGCTCCATTCCTTCTTCTCGCTGATCTGAGATTGGTGCCCAACCACGATCATTTAATACTGATGGGATGGAATGACCCTTCCATATAAGAGCCACAAAATCAGACAGTTTTACCTGTTGCTCAAATAAAACAGTCCACTCTCGAACTGTTTGGATGGAAGTTTCCCCTGATCTACTACATTTACGGCCCCTATAAGACATTATTATGAACCTGAAATTTTAATAATAAAATATATATTCAACATTAGTGATAAAATTTAATTACGACGAAAAAATTTACAAAATTATATACTAATAGCAATTTAATAAATTAATTGATAGAATAATTCAATGAAACGATGAAAACAATTTAATAAGCTAATATAAAGTAAATGGGTCGAATGTAATAGAAAGCGTTCGAACGACAAAATATATGGTTGAACGGACACAGCAAACCGTTTGAACGTTTTAAAACTGTTCGAACATCAAGGTTAAATCGTTCGAACAAAAACCAGATCGAACTCGGCCATGGTTGAGTCAACTCAGCGGCTATGGAAACACAAAAAAATGCATCGATTTCGTGGTTTCTTTGACAAAACACATACTACTCTTCATTACTAAACATCCTACAGTGGATTTGTGGTATTCTACGGTGACTATTGATGAAAAAATATAATTTTTCTAGAGAAAACGAATAAAACCATAAAATCATAAAATAAACGGTAAAATATCTTTAAAAATGCATACCTTTGCTTGGGAGGAAGAGTGTTTGACATAGGTGCTGATTACGGCGGCAGACGGTGGTGATTGATGGGCGTTCAAACGTTTCCTTTCGTTTTCAAATGGAGGAGATGGCAGCGTGAGAGAGAGTTCTGCCCGCGATAACTTATATGTGCATAACCGTTCGAACGTTATACTTGACCATTCGAACGGTTTTAAACTAATGTTCGAACGTTAATGTTTAACGTTCGAACGGTATTTGTTTTAAGTTTAGTAAAAATTTATATTAAATGTATATTATATTTATAATCATATAAATTAATATAATATATATACTATTATAGTAGATTATATATACTGTAATATATATGTAACTGTAATATATATGTAATATTATAATATATATATATTATGATAGTATAATACTTTAAATGAAAACATAATAACTTATATATATTTTATTATAGCATAATAGTAATATATCATAATACTTTACTATCAAAGTGTTATATATATATATATATATATATATATATATATGAATGATAGTATATAGTACTATATACTATGAGTTTATACTTAACTACATATATATCATACTATATATTCTATTATACTAATTTACTATATATGTTATATATAATACTATACAACATATATATATAGAGTATAGATTACTAATATACTATCATCTTATAAATTTCTCTATACTTTACTATGTGATCTTAGTATATTTGATACGATATATATGATATATAGTATAGATTACTATATATCATATAGTATATATTACTAATATATTTTCCTTTATACTAATTTAGTATAGTATAATATATACTATTATACTATACTATATCTATGATATTTAGTATAGATTACTAAATATATGATAGTATATCTTACTATATATATGATACTATATATTACTATATATATGATAGTATATATTATTAATATATATGATCTTATAGTACTTTTCATTTAATGATGGTAAAAAATATATTTAACCATTAAGGTGATGTGTTCGAACGGTATTCATAAACCATTCGAACACATTATTTGCGTTTGAACGTATGAAAAAAAACATTCGAATTGATTATTGCAGTGATGGAAAAATATCCCGCCAATTAATGACTCTGGATTACCGTTCGAATGATATTTGTAATAGTTCGAAAGGTTTATTGCAGTGGTGGGAAAATACCTCGCCAATTAAAGATTTCTGGATTACTGTTCGAACGTAATTTTTAGCCGATCGAATGGAATTGAATAAATTTGTGCAGGCGGGAAAATTGGCGCGCTGAAATTTTTCGCGTTCGACTGCACTTTATTTACGTTCGAACGGTTGGCCATAACTTATACAGAACTTCTACGTACAATCGCCCCGTGCAAAATGGGCGTAAACGATAGATATAATAATTCCACGTCAGTTTTTATTTATTATTAAAAAAAAAATGAAAAACATAACATCCCGCTTTGGTTTGGTGCTCTGGTTTTTGAGATAGCTTCCATCGAGCTTGCGTGGTGCTCTTGTCAAAAGCTGTCTTGGTGTTCTTCTCTCATATTAGTTGCGTTTTGTTGTGGTCTTTGAGTGTTGCCTGGGTCATCTTCCGTGTGAATCTTCGACTTCACCACATCAAGACGCCCAGCAAAACGGTGCATCGACTCTCTCTGTAAAGCTCTTGGATTTACACGTCGTTGTGGTCTTCAAGTGGATCTATGCTCACCTATATGCGTGGGTCATCTTCCTTGTGTGGGTTTTCGACTTCCTATCAGTGCAAAGTTCCATGAAATGTCTCAAATAAGTGCGGCTATTTGTTCCCTGAGTTTACCGTAGTCTTCAATTCATTTCGTGGTCTTCAAATCTTCAAGTGGAGATGTGCAAGTATTTTCTTCAAATACTCCCAGTAAAAAGTTGAAGCTTGTGTACAATGGTAAAGTTCTGGGTTTTATTTGCTCTTGTTTCATGAGTTTTTGGGAGTTGTTGTTTGAGGAACAATGTTGACAAAATCTGTTGGTAGGAACAATATTGCACATTGGTTGAGTTTATTGCTTAGAAATGCATATGTTTTGTGTGTATTTGGAAACATCTCCAAGGCAAGGTGTTTATGCCGTAGAAATGCAAATTCATGTGTGAATGAAATTCATGTTTCTGTGTCAAAACCTGACACAGTTTGTGGAGGAGAAACTCCCATTACAGACCATAATTATTTGTGTTTTATAAGTTAGTTCAGAAGTTGTGCGACTTTTTCATGGCTTTTTGGTTTATTGAGTATTTAATGTTGCTCTAAAAATTCATTCGGATATCAATAAATATTTTAGAGTGAAAGAATTATGTTTTTTCAGAGAAAAAAGAAGAAGAAAGAATTGTGTTTTTGGTTGAAGTACTTTTGCATTTGTATTCAGTATACAAATGCACTTTTTTCATTCGTATTAAGTAGACATTAATTTCATATTCTTAACTTGACATCTACAAAAACTCGAATCCATAATTTTTTTTATCCATAACTTTAAAATTTACTTTCATGAGGCCTCAAACCATTTAAAAACTTGGTAGAATTCAATTTTCATTATTTCTAATATTATATTCTTCCCAAAGACTGATTTTGGATATTGAACAACGTGTACAGAGAATTGGAAAAGGGGAAGAACACCCGTCTCCGCTAACACCATCTAGCTCAAATTGCCCAAACTCAGTATGTTATTTCATATTACAAAAACTGATTGGAATGGGTATGCTCAATGTTTCTCATCTTAATTATCATTATTATTTTTATGTTAGGACATCACTTAAACTGGTCTAGCAAACTTTCCAAATTATATGCACGGTTACTATGGACCAGTGTCTGCATGGTCACCAGCTTTTCTGCCATATCTAGATGGCAGCTAATATCCCAGTAACATTGAGGTAGTTTTCAACTTCGTTCTTGTCTTTTATGTCTAAGTTTGGGGATTTTTTGGAGTTTAATTGCTCTCATTTTTTTAAGCAAAATGCTGGTTACCCATTTCAATATGGGATGAGACCTCCGACTCATCAAAGTCAAGAAAGTGTAATCATCGTAAACTTTTCACATTTTAATTGTAATAGTTACATTACATTAACATTTTATATTAATCCATATAGATGCAATTTGAGTTGGATGGATCACAATCGGTGCAGCAAGGATTGAATTTCTTACAACCGGAAAAATGATATGGGCGAATGCATTCATGATGAGATTGTTACTTTAGTGACTGCTATTATAGTTTATGCCGCTTGGCACTAAGATAAGCTATTAAGAGTCCGTGTGGTTTTGTATGGCGAAGATATGTACAAATTTATTTATCCTATAAATCTGATTCTGGAAAGGAATTTGCAATATAATTTGTTACTTTATGATATAAATATGATTCTGGAAATGAATATAACTTTATGCTTGAAATATGATTCTGGAAAGGAATACACAAAACCACTGCTTCCATTGATTATAATACAGCTACTTTACAACCAATTTAGCGTTTGTCATGCCACAAGCATAAGAGGCAAAATGCAACAAAAAAGTCCCCATCTATTACACTGCAGCCTAGGCTATTTTTATGAAACCAACTATTACATTGAACTCACTAAGTAACAACAAACAACAAATACAAAAGCCGAATACGCCCAGAGAAGCGTGCATGAACGTCTTATTCCATCTTCTTGCTCATGAAGCATCTCTGTTTTCTTCAGAAGCATCTCTATGTTGTACTTTGGACACCCAAAGAATGGTCGTCTTGAATTTCTTGTAGTCTTTGAGTATCTCAATGTAGTTTGAAGCTCACAGAAACATAATGGTTCAGCTAAAGTACGTATATCGGAGGATGACAAAGATAGAGTTGATGACGACATTCTAACATGAGCTAGAAGCACAATGAAAAGGCACACATATCAAAAGACACATATTCAAGAAAATAAATTCATTAACTAAGAGAATAAATTCATTTATATGTATCTTTGCCATTAACTAAGAGAATAAATTCATCACCATTTGAAGCTTAGCCAAGAATGCACTCATTGCATGCTTATAAAAAGTGCAGTGTATGGGATCCAATGTTTTGTAAAGCTAGACTTAGGAAATTTCAAGCTTTCAAATTTCTATGTATGTCAAATTGACATTTGCTTAAAACTGCTTATGTGGATTTGCATGGTATCAACAGAAGTGCTTCATGGGATTTTAGACAGATAATAGAGGGCTTACACATAGATTTGCATGCAGCCATCCATCCATCAAATTGTTTCTTTGCAGTGTTACAAGGAAACTCATCAAACATGTATGCTTAAAAAGTTCATTCCATGAAATTTAGACTATAAGTTCAACTTAGCTGTAATAAATACTACAACATCATTTTGTTTCAGATCCCGTACACCCAAATAAGCAAATATCTTCATGGCATAATTAATTGACCCAAATGTAGCATACATTTCCATGAGTGAATCAGCAACAACTGGATCTGACTCAAAACCCGATTTAACAACCAAAGCATGAATTTGACTACCCTGCTCTGCTGGGGGAGTCTACAAATAGTACTTAGAACACTGCTAAGTGTGAACTTAGTAGGCTTGAAATTCTCCCTGAAGCTCCACACAAAGAGTTACAAAGCATCCTCCGCATAACCATGTGCTGCATAGCTTGAAATCAAGGAATTACTAACTGCTAAATCCCACTGATCTAGTTCTTCAAATGACTAGGATGAATCCCCCAATCGATTGCATTTAGAAAACAGATCAATAACAATGCTATTAGAATTAAATCCCACCTTGATGCAAAGAGAGAAAATCTGCTTACCCTTTTCCAAATCTTTCAAGTTCGAACAGAGTCTGTGGATATAGTATACTGATCGGGCAAATACTCTGTGGTTGTCATCAAATATAATTGATCTAGTGCTAATTCTCAGTACCCAAACCTCTGACAACCCATTATCAAAGAGTTCCAAGAGATTATATCTAACTCCTCCATTGTCAAAAACACACCAAAAACATAATCAATATCCGAACAGTAACACCAACCGAGAGACCAAATCCAGAGCTAATTGAGGTGAAATTGCATGTGCAAAATTAATATATAAAACTGTATAAGTCCTCAAATTCAAATTCAAAAAAAAAATATTGCAAGAGTTCTCAGAAATGCTTGCTTTCAGGTTAAAGGGGAAAGGACTAGGGTTAGGGGGTTTTGGAATAACGGGATTGGGGGCGGGCTAGGGTTAGGGTCGATTCGGGATTGGCGTCGTTCCGTGCTCCCTCCCTGGCTGAAGACGACGGCACACTATGGCAAAGAGAAACTAAGGTGCGACGAAACTTAGGGCTTACCAGTGTGGGTCTCAGAGAACCATCAAGACACTGAGGGAGGGAGGGCGGCAGCTACGAGGGGAGGGACGTGCCATCTTTGACGGAGGCGCTTCGAGGGATGGAATCGCCGTCTTCGACTTCAAGTGGAATCGCAGAGGGAGGGAATGCAGAAGGAAAAAACGCAGAGGGAGGGGCTTGATGTAAACGGTGCGTTTCGATGAGGAACACTGATTTTGAATCACATTTTGGAGACGGTGTGTTTTGAAACTGATTCCACATCAGCAGCCGCTTACATGGCGTCTACCACTGGCGACTGTGTTCAGCATTTTTGTAACTTATAATCTTCCTGCACGCCGTCAGTCTCTCATTTTTATCTCCTCTTTTTCTCTCTTCTCCATTTTCTCTCCAAAATCTTACATTTTCTTCACACAATTCTTCATTCTATCATCTTACAAAGATGATTGCTTAGTATATTTTGCTTAAAAATATGACTTTCTTTATCATTTTACTTCTAAATCTATCATTTTTTTTATTGATTTTTTTGTTTATATATATATATATATATTGTGTAGGTGTTTGTTAGATTAAACACAAAATATGTTTGTTAGAGGGTTGCTATTCGAAGTATATATGTTTTATGTTTGTTAGATGATTGTTATTTGAAGTATATATATTGTATGTTTTTAGTATTTTATGAATATGAATTTATGATGTTTTGTGAGATTGTGGCTCGTCTGAGCTGGCTTGCATATGACAACTGGGTTGATACCATTCGAACGTGGTAATTAACCGTTCGAACAGATACACATGTTCGACCGTGGTAATATACTGTTCGAACGTATAAACATGTTCGAACAATATATTACCGTGTTCGAACAATTGTAAAAACTATATTAAATTATCATATAAACATGTAATATTATAGTAGATTATATATAGTATATATATATAAGAATTAATAATACTTAAACTCATATTAATATTTAAAAGATAATAGTTGTAAAAATTATCTTATAACTAATTACTTAATATGTGTTAAAATTATATTATAAAAACATAAGAATTATATTATAGTTAAACTCATATTAATATTTAAAAGATAATAGTTGTAAAAACTATCTTACAACTAACTTAAAATGGGCTAAAATTATATTATCAAAACATAAGAATTATTAATACTTAAACTAATATTAATATTTAAAAGATAATAGTTGTAAAAACTATCTTACAACTAACTTAAAAGGGGCTAAAATTATATTATAAAAATATAAGGATTATTAATACCTAAACTCATATTAATATTTAAAAGATAATAGTTGTAAAAACTATCTTATAACTAATTACTTAATATGTGCTAAAATTATATTATAAAAACATAAGAATTATTAATACTTAAATTCATATTAATTAAACTATGAGGACTAATTTAACAAATAATAAAAGATAATTAATATTAAACTATGAGGATTAACTAAGATATATATAATGTATCATCTTGTATTCTCGCATTTTTTTATTATTGTTGTGTTTTAATATCATATCTTCTACTTGGCATTGAAATAAACCTTAGACCCGTTCGAGAGTTATCAATCATGTTGAACGGTTGATTCATAACTCTTGAATTGTCCAGAGTGGACAATTTGGGATTGTAAGATCATTCTCGCAAACTATCAAACTATATCTGTTGCATCCGACATTATGATTTTGGTAGAGTCATCCCTTATTGTTCTCTGGATATGCAGTTTCGGTGAAGGTGCATCGATGTATTACTCGTCGGTGTGCATGACTAAACGAGCATATTTGGAGAACTATGGGGAGATGCTGCTGAAATTTTGTTGGACGTGACAGATAATAGTTGGTAGGCTGGCTATTATGATCTTACAATTCCAAATGAGATAGGATCAACTACCCGGTGAAATGAATAAATTGCATAATATGTTAGATAATTGATTGTTTGTTGATGCATGTGACTGTTTGCAATATGATATTAGACATGGATAAGAGTTGAATGCGAGTTAGAGATCGGTTGGATGAGGATTACAATGTATACGCTGAAGGAGTTGAGAAATTTTTGGAGTTCGCATCTTGTACAATTGGCAGTGACGGATGTATTAGATGCCCATGCCGACTTTGCAAGAATTTGCGTTATC
The DNA here is from genome assembly GCA_961763995.1 of Juglans cinerea. NCBI lineage: Eukaryota > Viridiplantae > Streptophyta > Magnoliopsida > Fagales > Juglandaceae > Juglans > Juglans cinerea. The sequence goes on along the minus strand of CAUIVZ010000002.1, from coordinate 31,546,372 downwards.
ATAAGATAGAGTTGGTGAGCGAGCATCTGTTTGTTAAAGGTATTGACCAAGGTTATACCGATTGGGTCTTACATAGAGAACCGTATCCAACGTCATTCGAACTTCGAGATGAAGAAGAAGACATCAATGAAGATGTACATCCTGAAGTTGTTGGTGATGATCCCAAAGAGGATATGGAGCAAATACTGGGCGACATTGGTGCGTGAATGTTTATAGATGAAAATGGAACAGATTCATCAAATTCAAATGATTCGTGCCATGACATTTTTACCCGCTTGTGGAATGATTCATAGCGTGAGTTATATCCAGGGTGTAGAAGGCACAATAAGTTGTCATTTACATTTAGACTGCTTCATATAAAATTCATGTGCCGAATATCTATTAAGGCTGTCAATATGTTGCTCGAGCTGTTTAAAGAGAAACTTCCATCGAACAATATTTTACCCTGCAACTTTTACGAAGCAAAACAGTTGAAAAAAGGACTCGGGTTTGATTACAATATAATACATGCATGTAAGAATGATTGTGTATTATCTTGGCGAGAGAATGAGTAGTTGAATGAGTGCCCTATTTGCCATGAATCAAAATGGACAACTGAGAAGCAGAATGTGCCGCGGAAGGCTGTACGTCACTTTCCATTGATACTTAGATTACAACGGTTATTTATGTCACGTTCAACGGCTGTGGATATGACATGACACTCATCATCTAGAGTTAAGAATGGTAATGTTTTGTCACATCCTGCAGACCCTCAAGTTTGGAAGGAATTTGACTTGGAACACCCATGGTTTGTTGAAAAATCTCGTAATGTTCGACTTGTGTTAGCAACAGATGGATTTAATCCATTTGGGAACATGAGTACTAGTCATAGTACTTGGTCTGTTATACTTATGCCGTACAATCTACCACCATGGAAATATATGAAAGATCCATATTTCATGATGAGTTTGCTCATTCCAGGTCCGAGATCACCAGGAAATGATATAGACGTACACTTGCAGCCACTGATAGCAGAATTGAAAGATTTGTAGGAGAATAGGGTCTTAACATTTGATTGATCAACATGCAAGTCGTTCAAGATGCATGCTGTGGTGTTATGGACAATAAATGATTTTTCCGCTTATGGAAACTTGTCGGGTTGGAGCACTAAGGGGAAATTGGTATGTCCGACTTGTAACAAATATACCCAATCTGAATGGCTTACGTATGGGAGGAAATTATGCTTTATGGGTCATCGTCGATTTTTACCTGGTGACCATAGATAGCGTGGAAATTATAGGATGTTTGATGACACTGTTAAATGGGGGCACCCTCCACCATTATTGTCTGGCAAAGATGTTATTGCACAGTTTGTGGATGTCGGAAGTAATGATTTTTGTAAAAAAGAACAGAAGAGAAAACGAAGTGCGAATGAGTTGAATTTGACAAAAAAAAAGTTTATTTTTTGAACTCCTCTACTGGTCGACATTAAAATTGTGGCATAGTCTCGATGTTATGCATATTCAAAAATATATATACGAGTCCGTGTTAGGAACATTGATGTCAATTAAAAGTAAAACGAAGGATAATATAAGCTCACGAAAATATCTAAAGCGGTTGGGAATTAAACCTGAAATGCACTTGCAACAAAATAGTTCGTCTGTTTACATGCCAATTGGGTGGCATACATTGTCAAGGAATGAAATGGCTACCTTTTGTGAGTGGTTGCAAAAGATTAAATTACCGGACCGGTATGCCTTGAATTTAACAAGGTGTGTGCGAACAAATGACTGGACTAAAAAGCCATGATTGTCATGTATTTTTTACAATGTATCTTGCCTGTTGGTATCCGTGGGTTCTTGACCAGAGATGTGCGGGTTGCGTTAATTGAGCTGTGTGCATTTTTTAAAGATTTATGTGCTAAAACATTGAATGTAGAAACTTTGGATCATATGGAACGGGAAATTGCAGTTATATTGTGTAAGTTTGAGAGTATTTACCCACCGTCATTCTTCGACATCATGGTTCAATTAGCCGTTCCTTTGCCACGTGAGGCTTGGCTTGCAGGACCAGTCCAGTATAGATGGATGTATCCCATTTAACGGTTTCTTAGAAAGTTGAAACGCACAGTGGGTAATAAGGCCCGTCCAGAAGGATCAATTATAGAAATATATATTGATGATGAGTGGCATACATTCTGATCCAAATACTTCCATGACGTTGACACAAGGTTTGATCGGCCGGAAAGAAACTTTGATGTTGACCAAGCAAGACAACGGAACAGATTTTCTGTATTTTCCCAACAAGTATGTCCACTTGGTGCTCAGCGTGGTTATGATTTGTGTGAAAGGGAGTTCGAAAAAGTTTAGTGGTACGTGATAAATAATTGGCCAGAGATAGAGAGCCACTTGAAGTAAGTTCAAATTAATTGTTAATTAATCATTGAATTTACTTATTAAACAATTATACGAATATACTTATTGTTGGTAATTTTTAATTTCAGTGATCATATTAACGTGCTAAAAGAACTGGGAGTAAATGATATAGACCAGAGACATGAACAGGAGTTCCCGAAATGGTTCGAACAATGGGTAATGACATTAATACAGATGCAATTTTGTACTAACATATTTTAAATAGAGAGGATTGTTAACGGTTGAATGTTTATATCTTATTTAATATGTAGGTTGTACAAATGCATGCAAGCAATCCGAACGATATATCAGACGAACTATATGCACTGGCGCGTGGCCCCTCGAGAAGCGCTGCTCGATATTCTGCATGTATTTCTCGAGGAAGTAGATATCACACAATTGATCGAGAACTTTATAGGAAAACACAAAATAGTGGTGTCTTTGTCGAAGTGAGTCATGATGGAGATAATGTTGATTTCTATGGAGTTATCATAGATATAATTGGAATGAGATATGTGGGGGAGCTTGTGGTTTATATACTTAAGTGTGAGTGGTGGGATTTAAGCAATCCTCGAAGGGGAAGATGCTAGGATGAATATTTTTTGAGTATTAATACATCAAAAAAATGGTATGAAGATGATCATTTTATTTTGACTTCCCAAGCATCTCAAGTATTTTATTTAGACGATCCTCAGTTAGGAAATCAATGGCAAATAGTACAAAAGTTTTCTCCTAAAAATATTTATGACGTTATCCCTGAGGCAGAGTGACAAGATGAAGAAGAAGATGATCCCTCTACTCAAGAAGCATACCAAGAGAGTCAACCTGCCTTTAACTTATTTGTGGATTTGAGCCAGTATGAGATGATCCCATTACATAGGGAATATATTGAGGCTGAAATAGTTGAGGTGACAGTTGATCAATGTGTTGACTCATCTGAAATATCTACAGATGATGAGAGCGAATCTATAGCTGAAACTGATACAGATGATTGATCGGTTTTGTGTTCACATTATATAGTATCTCGAAATTATGCCACCAAAGAAGAAGGAAGTTCGCATCCCATCTCTACCTGTTTCTAGCTCTCCGTTTGACTCACCATTAGAGATTGACTCTACGGAACAAGGTAAATAACTCATTTTTTTTATTTAAGATATATGATAATTGATACAAGGTAAATAACTAATATTATTTTATAGAGATAACAGTACAATCTCGTCACAGACGAGGCACTACTAGAGGCGTGACTTTGGAGAAATATCGTAAAGTAGGTAAGATTAAGGTTAAAATTCATGACGAACATACCGGAGGCGAGGGACAACAAGCAGCTTGGCTTGCATCGCATGTGGGTGCTCTTACACGGACTTATGTACCTTTGGCTACGAGTTCATGGCATAAAGTCCCGCAAGATGTGAAAGAGCTTATAAAGAAGCGTTGTTTGTACGTAATATTTAAATAATAAATTTTTATTGATATTGTTTAATATTCTAAATGATAATATCTTTGTATATATACTTTTTCAAGGATGACTTCGAACTAAATTTTGGTCGGAGAGAGGAGCGTAGGACTGTCGAAGAGTTGATGTGTAATGCATTCCGCAAGTATAAGGTGAGGTGTCACGAGCATTACAAGAAGTACGAGAACAAGGACGATGCACGCCAGCATCCTTTTCAGGATGTCCGACCTGAAGAATGAAGAAAACTTTACGACATGTTTGGGGATCCATCATATAAGGTAAATTAAATGAATTCATTATGTGTCATATTTGTAATTTTCACTTACTAACTTTTACAACTTCTAAGCAGGAGCGAAGTTCTATAAACAGAACGAATAGATCGAAGTTAAAGATTCATCATCATGCAAGCTCAAGATCTTTCCATTGCCTCTCTCAGAAATTGGTAATGTCCTTTTTATTTTTATTTTTTTTATTCTATGTAGTTTGTTTTTAATATAGACTTTATATCTTAATAATGTCTCTTGTAGAAAGAATCAGACACTAATTATGATCTGACAAAATTATATGCTGCATCACATACTAATAGTAATGGAGAGTGGACTCATTCTGATGCTCGTGAGAATTATGTAAGTATTATAATTTCTTTTAATTAACTATATTTAAATTATTGTGTCAATATTAATTTTATATGTTCTGTGTAGGATAAAATGGTTGCCCTCTGTGCTGAAGCTGCATCAGATCATAATTCATCAACAAGTGATGTTAAAATTTTTCACAAGTTCTGAGTCAACGTTCGGGCTACTTGAGGGGTTTGGGTCGCTGTGTAAAGCCTTTAGGCTCTTCATCAACGTCAAGCACTACTGTCATTACGTTAGAGAATGCAAATTCTAGGATCGAAGAATTGATGGCAAAACAACAGGAGTTAGAGGCTCAATTGACGAAACAAGCAGACATTAAGATGCGCATAAAACAACAAGAAGATCAACAAAGAGAGATGCAACTCCAAATGCAAGAACAACAAAGACGGATGCAGCTTCAAATGCAGATGCTTATGCAACAATTCAGGCCTCCAAACAATTGAATTTCATTAGAAGTGTTTTTGCATATTGAACAATTATATATCATGTACTAATAATTTTATTAGTATTATTAGTATTTTAATTATTTATTTCTGACTTATTAGATTAATTTTATTTATATTGAACAATTTGTAATGTATTTTTGAAATATAAATATCTAGTTGGTTTTAAGTATTCAGTATTGTCCAAGAAAATAATAACCGTTCGAACTCTCATCAAACGTTCGAACATATATTAATCGGACACAACCGTTTGGACATCGTAAGTTAGAGTTCGAACGGTAAAAAATTGCGCGCCGTTCGAACGCGTTCGAACATGCAATTCACTATTTGCAATCGATCATCAATTTTTTTGTTTGAACGTTTCTTCATGTGTATTTGGTCGAACGGAGTGGTATCGATCGACTAGCCATGAAATATCTGTTCGAACGTTATTTACAATGTTCGAACGGATTTTTGAGACGAATTTAAATCGTCCCAGAAAAAAAATCCGTTTGAATGTGATTGAACGGTTCAGCTTAATTTCATCCCAAAAGATATTTTTTGGGACGAATTTGTGATTTTTGTCCCAAAATACCTTTTGGGACAGTTTTATAGGGACGAACTTGGGACAGTTTTTTTTCATCCCAAAATATACTTTGGGACGAAATGTCAGTCTTTTGGGATGAAAATTTTCGTTCCAAAAGACCTTATTTATTGTAGTGCCTATAATATTAATATATATTAATTGTGAAGCTTCATGCATGTATATATACAACAATTTTGTATGAAAATGTTAAATATATATTATATATTATAATAAGATGATACAATAAAAGAAATGAAGTGGTAGCTCAACATGATCATCAGAGGCGCTAGACCCAAACATATATATATATATATATATATATATATATATATATAATAACAAGCAATTTTTGGGAATCTAAGCAAAAAATAAATAAATAAATAAATTTGGGAATCTAAGATAATAAAAAGAAATGAATGAGCTTGATCATTGTTTTCGTTTCTAACACTTAATTAAATACTATCTAGCTATACGTGGCTAATCTAGCCTCCTGCGCGCAGTACCGCATGCTAACCCATTAAATTAGAGAAACTGATCTCTATCAGCTTTAATTAGTACCTCTCTCGATCTCTCTGATCTCTCTCTCTCCAATGGATAAGTAATTAGTCCATATGTACATGCATGTACATGTCATGCACGTATCAAGCCGGTAACACGTTTGGTGGTCGATTGACAATGATATAGAAGGAATAATCATGCATGCTATACGTGACAACAAGCTGATCATTGGATAGTATATATATATTGTCATGCATGAAATATTATATATCGTACGTATTCATAAAAATTAATATCATGTCTAATAATGTTTGTGCAAAATACAATCTAACTGTCAGTGTCACCATACACTATCTAATTTCCATGTCCTTAGCTGTGAAGGTGATGTCATGACTGAAGCCAATGCAAGTTAAGCAAACTTATATATATATATATATATTAATTAATAGTCCAAAAAATCATAGATTTGACATTAAACTTCTATACAAATTAGTCCCAATGCACGCACAATATTATTACAAACAACTCCTCTATGCATAAACAAAACGGTTGGGAAAACTGGAATCTTATATATATATATATATATATAGTATTAACGACGCGCGAGTGCTCAAAGTCATGGCCGGTGTCGTTACGACAGAGAAGAAATTATATATATAATATAATTCGGCAGTCTAGCTTATATATATATAAATATATAATTAATTAGCACCTTAAATATTATTAGGTGAGAAACTGTATTACGTGGATGCATGCATGCATATATATATGCTCGGGTAAAAGACCGACCAATTATATATAGTTCAAGGCTTATATATATATACCTTTTAAAGTAACCATATATATATAACTTAATTTTGACATGATCGAAGACGTTATTATTCATGAAATATTTAGGCAGTCAAGAATCAAGATATGATGAAATTAGCATAGATTTTCAAGACCCCACTTCATTTTCTATATATGCTTTCTGTAATTAGGGTTGTTAATTTGCCTTATGAATTGTTTATAAAAAGCGTCGAAGTTGGTACTGTTCGGTGCATGCATGCTCACAACTACAATTCACTTGCACTGGACGCATTGGAAGATTATTATATCTGTTAATATATATAGCTATATATAGTGGTGGCGGCCTCTAGCTTGCATGGTTGCATATGCATGCATTTGTTTAATCTATATATATAGACGTACCTGCATGCAGATATTGCTAGCTTATGGCCTCGACTCATGTAGTACCTTTCCCTGATAAGAAAGAAATTAAAAAACCCTACGGCCAGTCTAGCTAGGCAATTATTCTCGCGGATCTGTCGGTTTTATTGTATTTCCAGACAAATACAAAAAATAATATATTATAAGTAGCACTGAAAATTATAGGATCACTACAAGAAAATTACTTATTTGCGACCAGTTTATTCTAACGAAATGATTATTTACAACTAAAATTGATTGCGAATAGTCTTTTGGTTGCAATAAATTGATCACAAAAACCCATTTTTCTTGTAGTGGATTAATTAAGTCTTTGATGACTTTATTCTCAGCTGATTCAGCTATATAATTATTCTCATTCGATCCTCTATATCTTAACATATAGAAGGTGATTATTCTTTGAGTTGTTTGAAGATGAGGGAATTAACTCAAAGGTGCAAAAGAAATTAATTAATAAGTTATATTTTAACACATCGATCCTGCATGGCCAGGTAATCAAAACTACCCAGTGCTGGCCAGTACTGCTAGACATGATCATGAGAAATGCATTGGATTGAAGAGATCTGGATGATCACCTCATTTAAGCTGGTAGGGTATCTAATGATCTACTTGGAGGTCAGGTGCGGTTTCTTCCGATCGAGGTATACTTTAATATTTCAAAACATTGATTTTCAGAGAAAATCAGAACAACAAAAACATACACTTCATGTAAAGGCAGATCACATGCATGCATGGAACTAAACCATGTTTTAAATGGTTTATATTTTATTTTTTTCAGTGCATGCAGAAGATCAAGAATACAAACTCAAAAACTTAAACGTAATAATCTATGACGGCGATTCATTTACTGATCTTAGGAAAAACGGGTGAAATACTTTGAAGCTGGAAAATGCTTATAATTAATTAGCATGTAAAATTTCAATAAGCTGCGCTTTTTCCCCTAATATTTTGATTTCCTCTGATCTCTTATCTTCGTAAGAAAGTTTAATTGTTAGATGGGTATGTATATATATACGTACGTGCTGAAGTTAATAATAGAAGATGGAGTAATGTCGTCTTCTTCAAAGGGAAAGTCGACAAACCATATACGTGGCATGGGGAAGTATAGAAAGTCCGAGTTTTAGATCATGTATTGGGTAGAAACTTAACTGGGCAAGCAATTCAGTTGTTTAGCTGACACTACAACCCTTGATTTTTCTAATGATTAATCACACTATATATTAAGGTGACATCACGTCCGATTCCTTTTTTATTTGAGAAGATAGTCCACTGGACAAGGAACCTTGGTTGAAGAAGCAATCTTAATTGTCTCTATGTGTTTATGTTTGTAAAATCTGTCAGTTCGTAGCTTTTGTCAATAATTAGGAGGTGTTTTGAGGTTTTAAATTAAATTAATTTAATTTTTTCCCATACTATCTCTAACCTTAATTAAGTTGGAAATTAATATTTTAAGATTGATCATTAAGTACTTGTGCCGACAGAAAAATATCATGAAGAGGATGGAAGATGGGGGTTGGTTTGTTACTTGATTAATTTGACTCTATGCCCATTGATGTGATGCTTCAATATGATGATCATCGGCTTTACAAGTTTCAAAGAACTATATTATAACTAGCTAGCTTAAAAATAATTAAGGCACATGAGATTATAACCTTCTGTAATTTGGACGAAATGACACTAGATCATTTTGAGTTCATATGATCTACATATAATCAAGCATTTGTGACGGCGACGATAATGACTATTTACGACAAAACAAACTTATTTTGACAGAAAATACTAATTTTCGCTAGAAATAATTGATCACAAATAAACAGTTTTCTTGTAGTGCGTACATACATACATATTATCTAGGAATATAATATTCTGTATATATATATATATATATTTGTATATATGTAGTTTACATGCACAATCTTAATTTAGAGAATATATATATCCATATGTACATATCTCAAATAATGGGACTGCAAATGAATTCAAAGACGAAATTAAGTTGAACATCATGTCGTGCAAACTAACCTGTGAATATATAAAGCTAGGTAGCTTGAATTAGTTCCTGAACAAACTCACTATCAATAATATCAGTGATGGAAACTTAATTAAAGTTATTTATTTCCCACCAAAGAAGAAATTAACAATGCCGCAAACTAATTTACATGCTTTGCTTCTATCATTTTTTTTTCATGATCAATAATTAATGAATCTTCCTATCTGAGGAAAAAGTGATGAAATGAACTCTCTCTCTCTCCCTCTCTCTCATGTGTGAGTGTGTACGTGTGTGATGAATATATATATATATATATATATATATATATCTCTAAAAACAGGACAAAGAAGAAAGGACGAAGGCATCAACGAATGCCATTGACACGTTCTCCTCGTTAAAGAAGATTTTCTTGGGGTGTCTAACGGGCCTGGTGGAATCTAGGGCGTTTGCTGCACCAACTTCCTGTCTAACCATCACCCTCAATGGTCAAATTAATGGGTCACATCTTTTTATGTCCCTATCTCAGTAGGTTTTGTGATAAAACCAAAGTTCTCTGATTAAATTGCCATGGTATCACATTTCGCATGATCGATCAATATTAATTGCTTGCGCCCATGCATGTTTGGTTCGTAAACTTTAATTTAGCATGAGTTATATATCTAGGTAAGCTAGCTATATATGCATGGAGCCGTAGTAGTATATATTATATACAATAAATTCATGAATATTATATATAATAAATATTGTTGTTTTGTGATATATATAACATTAACTCGAAGAAGGCCTGTTTCGTTTAAGAAGATTTTTTTTGAAAAAGAAAAATGAAAGCGCGAGATATATAGAACTGGCCATCATGAGCAATTAGGTGATCATAAATAGATAGATACAGCATGCATGCAGAATTTTGATGCATAATCAAATCCAATATTTTAGTAATCCAAATTAAGTGGATCCTCGAAAAGAAATAGCCTTTACGAGAGCCTTGTGATCTGTTTCAAGTGCCAAAAATGATCAGCCTTTGCATTAACCGAACAATATTATATATTTACATGATTATCATGATCATTTGGCACGATAGGATTGGGGAAGTACTGCATGGATAGCAATAGATCGGAGATGATACGTACCAGAGAGGAGCAAAACCGGTCCATCCGATTGATCGAGAGTAGGCATGACATGCACTCTATACGTTTGTCGTCTACAGCGTAAGCTGGCCAGAAATTTCAAAAAGCGACTCGGAGGACCCATCTATATAAATACGTAAAATGATATATTGTGATGATCAGAGCCTTGCAATCAGTGACGAAATCGGGCCTTTAATTTGTTGCGTGAATGAAATGGGGTTGTTGGTCCCTCTGACCAGCTATCATGACGTGCCACCTATTCCCTGATGTTGACTACCATGCATATATATTATAAGTTTGATCGAATTAATAATTTGATAATTATTCAGTTAATTAAAACCAGTTTTATATATATATATAAAATTTCCCTCACCCGTCTGCATGCATGCTTTGTCACGTATGCTCTTTTCTTTTATATATAGACTGATAATTAGTAGGATATGATACTGCTATGATCTATTTTGGGTTCTCTTGACCTCCTCATCCTCATGATCGAGTAAGTCTTAAATTCTTTGACGTTCCTCGATAAAGTATGAAAGAGATGGAAATATATATGCAAAGCGCATATCATTATATATATAATATTAATTCGTGACCATTCCTCACTATTTGATCAAGCAATGAAGTGAGCTAAAAAAAAAAAAAAAACTAAGACTCAATTAACTTGATGTACGTTATACGTACGTACGTGAAGGCCAGGTTTCACTACAACACAATTGGTTTTTAGTGACGGTTAGGAATTTGTGACGGTCTCTAGACCGTCACTAAAAGGTATTTTCTGTGACAGTTTCTGGAAACCGTCACTAAAGATAGAATGAGATGTTTTTACGTTCCAACGTATGGGAAATATGCGTTCGAACGTTACATATACGTTCGAACATTATGTCTGTTTACGTTTGAACGTAAAATGTTTTGGCGCAACCGTTCGAATGTTATTAATTTTACGTTCGAACGTAAAATGTTTGCACCAATGTTCGAACGTTAAGTAATAACATTCGAACGTTCATTGTAAATTTAAATTAAATGACTTTAATTTAAAAATTATGTGGTTTTTATTGTGCATAATTTGTGAACAAGTCTAAAAAATTGAATTGTATATATTTATATATACACACTTTGTAATATATAAATATATATTATTGATTTATATATATTTGAAATGCAGTGATTTAGTATTAAAGTTGAAAAATATAACATCAAAGAAGGTTAAAAATTGAAATTAAAAAACGATAGAAATATTCAATAATATTTTTCGTTACAAATATTAAAAATAAAATATAAAATTTGATATTAACAGTCAGATGATAACGTTATCCGCAAAAGTCGAACTCCGTACCTCCTCAGTCAAGGTATCAACCTTGTCGTTGAGGATAGTTACACGATGGGTGAGTTCGGCAACAGACGCCGATATAGCCTCGAGCGATCGATCGATCTTATGATCGATATGCGCAGTCAGCTGTGAGATGACCGCATCAACCCAAGCAGGCCGCACATCTCCTGCAGATGTACTTGGCGTATGCTGACTACTACTCCCGACATGACCTGGCTCAGGCTGCGTCGGAGGAACTAGATCCTCTACAGGGGGTGGCTGACGTCCCCTCGCCTGTCCAATGCTACGTCGATGCGTGGTCATGTCGAGGGGGCTCATCTGATCTTTGACCCGGTCCTCTGGCTGGGTCGGCACTCCCCGTGCAAGTAATAGTCGGCTGATGAGGACACCATATGGGAGATTATCCGTGGAGACGATGCTCGCCTCGTAACGGATCCTCTGAAAGATGTGCAATGGCAAATCTATAGGATCTCCACGTGCCACTCGTATCAAAAATTGTGCCCGAAGCCGACTAAATGTGGTTTTATGAGCCACAGGATCCACATTTGTTGCAACAATAAGGTGCAACATGCGGAAGAAATGCAGCAGATGGTTCTGGTTGAAGGCGTTCTTCCGCTCGATCTGCATGCGATCCCTCCCGGTGAGGATGTAGAAATCCTCGTCTCGGTCATCATCCCGAGCCTCGACGCCAGTATCCTCAGCCTCTGACTGGCCTGCATCTCTGGCTGATGCTGGCTCACATCCCCGACCAGTAGATGATGTAGAAGTGCCTACATCCTCACGGGGTGTCGAGTGTGCAATTGTCTCCACTCCTCGACGAATCCCAAGGTGCTCGCCGATGACATCTGCTGATACCTCAATGGAAACACCGCGTACAGTCACGGTGTGAGAGGATGCATCCTGAGGCATGTCACACATCCCCATATAGAATTCTTGAACCATTGAGGGGTATACCTTCCCCCTCAATGTGCAGATATTTCCCCAGCCTCTACTGAGGAAAACATCTCTCAGGTTCGTCTGCTGCCAACAGAGTTCGTCGAACTCATTAATTAAGATCTCTCGCTCTACCATAACAGTACGAGCTCCAATGCGGGCAGTGTCCGACGTGGCTCCTTCCCTCCCTCGTTTCCTAGTATGCAGTGGAAGAGCCATATCCTGAAAATAGAAAAGGAAAAAAAAAATTATTTACAATAATGCATTTTTTTGATATTAATTCTAAGATGCTCTGCCGTAACGTTCGAACGTTTTATCTATAACGTTCGAACGTAAAGATAAAACGTTCGGATGTTTATTTATACGTTCCCACGTAAAATAATGTCAATATATTTACATTCGAACGTAAAAAAATACGTTCGAATGTAACAATGTACGTTCGAACATAAGCAGTAAATAAATATTGGCTGACGTACGTTCGGACGTTAAAACAAATACGTTCGAACGTATTTGTTTTACGTGTGAACATAAATATGGACGTCCGAACGTCGAAGCATGAATATTGTAGAAAATCATTACGTTCGGATGTTATAATCAAACGTTCGAACGTGGAAGCCGTAACGGCTTTGTAATTTAAACGTCGTACGTTCGAACGTCTTGGTGAAACGTTCGAACGTTTCGACGCAGAATGGCTGAGTCGACTCAGCCATTATTGAAATCTCAAGAATTTCGCTACACGGTTCTAAATACCGAAATGTCACCGTGGAAATGAAGTATACACTTCAAGAAACATTTCTACGGTGACTATTCGGCAAATGACTAGCCGTGGTGGCCGGAAAATGAAGTTGAAAGTCTTGAAATAACTTATCCGGTTTAACACAAAACTCAATCCAAATTTCAATAAAATACATGTTACTTGAATAAAAGATGAATGCCTACCTTTAGTGACGGTTGTGGCGGAGTTGACGGCGGCGGCGAAGGAGGCGTGGCGGCGTGCAACGGAGTAGACGATGAACGTAATAGAGATGTCGTTTCGACGTTCGGTTTTGGCCTTATATACACAGAACGTTCGAACGTAATTATTATTACGTTCGAACGTTATTCAATTTAATATTATATTATAAATGTTTTCTTTATAGATTACGATGTTATATAATATTATTGACAATTAGATTATTGGTTTTTTTGCGAGTGCTTGTTATATTTCTAAAGTTTAGCAATATGTTTATACATGTTGTTGTGATTTTATGCTTACTCTTGAAATAATTATGATTATTGTTTGTGAATTTTGTGAATAGTTTATGAGCTTATGGTATTTATTGATTATTTAATAAGTAGTATATAGATATAAATAGATATATAAAATGTAGAATACATATTATAGTATAAGTTAGTATATAATAAAGAATTTAATAAATAACAATTTAATATATATTATTTATTTATATATATGGTAAGTTTATATATTATATACATTTATATTCTCATCTAAAGTATTATGCTATCATACTATACAATGTAGTATATAGTTATAGATATATAAAATGTAGAATACATATTATAGTATAAGTTAGTATATAATAAAGAATTTAATAAATAACAATTTAATATATATTATTCATTTATATATATGGTAAGTTTATATATTATATACATTTATATTCTCATCTAAAGTATTATGCTATCATACTATACAATGTAGTATATAGTTATAGATATATAAAATGTTGAATACATATTATAGTATAAGTTAGTATATAATAAAGAATTTAATAAATAACAATTTAATATATATTATTTATTTATATATATGGTAAGTTTATATATTATATACATTTATATTCTCATCTAAAGTATTATGCTATCATACTATACAATGTAGTATATAGTTATAGATATATAAAATGTAGAATACATATTATAGTATAAGTTAGTATATAATAAAGAATTTAATAAATAACAATTTAATATATATTATTCATTTATATATATGGTAAGTTTATATATTATATACATTTATATTCTCATCTAAAGTATTATGCTATCATACTATACAATGTAGTATATAGTTATAGATATATAAAATGTTGAATACATATTATAGTATAAGTTAGTATATAATAAAGAATTTAATAAATAACAATTTAATATATATTATTTATTTATATATATGGTAAGTTTATATATTATATACATTTATATTCTCATCTAAAGTATTATGCTATCATACTATACAATGTAGTATATAGTTATAGATATATAAAATGTAGAATACATATTATAGTATAAGTTAGTATATAATAAAGAATTTAATAAATAACAATTTAATATATATTATTCATTTATATATATGGTAAGTTTATATATTATATACATTTATATTCTCATCTAAAGTATTATGCTATCATACTATACAATGTAGTATATAGTTATAGATATATAAAATGTTGAATACATATTATAGTATAAGTTAGTATATAATAAAGAATTTAATAAATAACAATTTAATATATATTATTCATTTATATATATGGTAAGTTTATATATTATATATATTTATGTTCTCATTTAAAGTATTATGCTATCATACTATACAATGTAGTATATAGTTATAGATATATAAAATGTAGAATACATATTATAGTATAAGTTAGTATATAATAAAGAATTTAATAAATAACAATTTAATATATATTATTCATTTATATATATGGTAAGTTTATATATTATATATATTTATGTTCTCATTTAAAGTATTATGCTATCATACTATACAATGTAGTATATAGTTATAGATATATAAAATGTAGAATACATATTATAGTATAAGTTAGTATATAATAAAGAATTTAATAAATAACAATTTAATATATATTATTCATTTATATATATGGTAAGTTTATATATTATATATATTTATGTTCTCATTTAAAGTATTATGCTATCATACTATACAATGTAGTATATAGTTATAGATATATAAAATGTAGAATACATATTATAGTATAAGTTAGTATATAATAAAGAATTTAATAAATTTACAAACGTTCGAACGATAAATTGTGATACATTCGAACATATATGAGGAAAGTGCGGGAACTTTCCCGCTAGATTTTATGATATAAATTAGAAGGGTACGTTCGAACGTGTATTGTAAACGTCCGAACGTTATGAATTAGTGAAATTTTAGCATATAACGTTCGGACGTAAAACTTAAACGTTCGAACGTTTAAACTAATAATTTGCGGTATTAATCAGTACGCGCACGGGAGGAAGCGGATCATTTCTCTTCTCCCGTGCGCGCAACAGACAGAGAGAGAGAGAGCGAGAGAGAGAGAGAGACAGAGAGAGAGAGAGAGAGAGAGAGAGAGAGAGAGAGAGAGAGAGAGAGGGTGTTAGTGTGAGAGAGAGTTGAGTTAGAGAGTAAGAGAGAGTTGAGTTTTGGTAAGAGAATATTTTTATTTCTTATTTTTATTTGAATTTTATGATATTTATAGAATGTGTTTTTGTTATAGAATATTTCTAATAAGTTAGTGTTGTATTTTTTTGAAGGATTGCTTGTTTTGGGAAGTTGGAAGATTTTGATTTGTAAGAGGATATTGTGAGTGCTAGGTATATTTCTAAACTTTATCAATATATTGTTGTGATTTTATACTTACTCTTGAAATATTGTGATTATTATTTGTATAGTTTGTAAATAGTTTGTGAGTTTTTGTAAATATGTTGTGATATGAATTTGAAATAAGAGCGGGAAATTTCCCGCTCAAGGTTTCTGTGTGATTATTGTACCGTTCGAACGTTTAGACTATGCGTTCGAACGTTACTTAAATTAGTGCGGAAAATTTAACTCTCAAATATGGTAACACTTTGATGAAATAAACGTTCGGACGTTTAAGTTAAATGTTCGAACGTTAATCTCTAAATTTACAAACGTCCGAACGTAAACTTGTGATACATTCGAACATATATGATTAAAGTGCGGGAACTTTCCCGCTAGATTTTATGTTATAAATAAGAAGGGTACGTTCGAACGTGTACTGTAAACGTCCGAACGCTACGAGGAGAGGAAATTTTATTAAATAACGTTCGGACGTTCAACTGAAACGTCCGAACGTTTAAGGTAACGTTCGGACGTACAAGTTAAACGTTCGAACGTTTAAACAAATAATGTTAGAACTTAATCCGTGCGCGCACGGGAGCGCCATTGAACATTTTTTCTTCTCCCGTGTGCGCAACACAGAGAGAGAGAGTGGAGTTGGAGAGTTAGAGAGAGTTGAGTTTGGTAAGAAAAAATTTTTATTTCTTGTCTTTATTTGAATTATATGATATTTATACAATGTGTTTTTGTGATATGGATTTGAAAAATTGTGATAATAATATGAAGTTTTAAGTAATAATAAATAAAAGTAACTCTTTAAGAATTATAATAATTAAAATTATTGTATAACCATTGAAATTTAAGAATGATAGTGTAAGTATAACAATTAAAATTATATTTTAGGAATGATAATAATTAAAATTATAATATAACCTTTAAAATACTCTTCAATAAAAAAGTCTTGAAACTACTAAATAAGTAGAGTTTGAATATGTAAATATACTTATTTATTACAAACTAAAGAGAAAGGAAATAAGGATCAAATAGATTCTTATATAAAAATTATATACTTATTGTCTATATAAGTAAATAACTCACTAAATTAAGTATAACAATTAAGATTATAATTGTAGAATGATAATAAGTCGAAATTATATAATAACATTTAAAATTATATATAACAATTATAATCTCTAAATTTTGGTCTAATTGCTTGACTGTCATAGTCTCTTCGGCCTTGAGAGGAGTGTCGAGGTCGGACAGTTTGTGACGGTTAAGTAATTAGACCAAAATTTAAACATTTCATCAAGATCATTCTCCCTCGTTGTGTACAAGACACGAAACAGGGGGTCACATAATCTTCCATCCCTCTTTAGTTTAACAAATATGGAGATATTATTGTATGATTATATTGCTAGATGCGTGTGTCATTGCATAAATACCCTTAGACCCGTTTGGGAATCAGTGTACATTTATGTGTCCACTGATTCCTGAATTGTCCAGTGTGGACAGTTTGAGATTATATTATCTGTATTGCACATTTTTGTTACTCGCTACTTTCCACGTTTAATATGAAGTTTCGGTGTCTTCTTCATTGTTCTTCGGGTATACTGTTCGTCGGGTCACAATCCCGATATTTGAACATGTATACTTGGAGAATTATGGGGAGGTGCTGCCGAAATTTCTACTAACGTAGAAATTAGTAGAGTGACGAGATTTGTGCAATATGGAGAATATAATCTCGAATGGGATAGGACCAACTACCTTATCAACAAAGTAATGAGAAGGCATGGTAAACTGAAGATCACAATTCCTGATAATTCCACTGGAGGAGTGGATGATAGTGCAGCAGCGCTTTCCTCCTATATTGGCACATTAGTTCGAGCTTATGCTCCATTTTATGTGCGCTCATGGCGAGATGTTCCGAATGAGATTAAGGAGCACATTCGAAGTCGTGTGCTGGTGAGTTTACTTTTCAGTACATTTTTTTCACCTAGATTAATATATTATATTTTTTAACTGATTCCCTTATTAGGATGAATTCGACCTCGACTTTGGCCGTAGCGAGGATTTGAGAACCGTGAATGAGTTGATGGCTACACTATTCCGACGTCACAAAGGACGATGTCATGACCACTTCAAGAAGTTTGAGACGTTGGAAGAGGCTGCGCAGTCTCCTTTTCAGCAGATGAAGTTAGATGATTGGAGAAAGTGTTGTGATCTTTTCGCATCTCCAGATTATCAGGTATTTTACATTTATCTCTTTTAATTATTTACATTCATATTCGTTTTATATATTATATGTATACATATTACAATTAACATTTTTAATATATTTTGTAGCACTTGAGTTCTACAAATGCACAGAATAGATCCGTTATGACTGTCCACCATCGTGCCGGTTCAAGGTCATTCCACCGTCTTGCTGAAAAAATGGTAATTAAAAAATTATAGAATTCATTTATTTTCCTGATATTATTTCTGATAAGTACGTACTAATATTATCTTTTTAAAATTGCTAATATTCTCGCTTTGTTAGAAACGTGATGATCCTGAAAACTTTTCCCTCATTCATGTCTATGCTGCTGCTCACACTAATGAGCATAGTGAGTGGATGGATCCTGTCGCTGCAGATAATTATGTAAGCAGTGTTAATTTTGTTAAATAAATTATTTATATAATATTTTAATAGTTTATTTCTTATTTCTATTTCTTTTAATACGTTACTAATTATTTACGATCATTACCTTTTAAATTGCAGAGCAAAATGTTGGAGATGCAGTCGGCTTCTGAGGAATCATCTCCTAGTGACATAGACATATTCACGCAAGTGCTCGGGCCGCAGTCTAGTATGGCAAGAGGTTTGGGACGATCTATCAAGCATAAATGTTCATCCTCCTCAACCTCATCGGCTTCACAAATTAATAATCTTACGGCAGATTTAGAAGCTGCACGGCGTGAGAATGAGTATATGAGGTCTAGGCAACAAGAGTTAGAGTCTCTCTTAGAACGACAGTCTCATTTAGAGACGCGTTTGCAGGACCAACAGAGAGACCAGGAGGAAAGAATACGCAATGAAGTGCAAGAGCAAGTGCAACGGGAGATGATGGTGCAAATGGAACGTGTTATGTCGTTGCAACAGAATCCCCGTGGGAGAGGGAAAAAGAAGAAATAAATTTTATCAATATTTCTGACTAGTTTTAATATCTAATTTTGTACTTTTATAAGACATTCTTACTTCTTAATTGGGTATGTAATATGATACTATTGGTATTATATATGTTTTTAAATTTTATGAAATTAGTATTTCTGATCTGTACGTTCGAATGTAAATAAAAATCGTTCGAACGTTGGTTCACACTGTAACAAACGTTCGAACGTAAATACAATTGAATCGTACGAACGTTAAACTATACGTTCGAACGTACTCACGCTAAAACGAACAAACCGTTCGAACGGTAAAGCGACTAACGTTCGAACAAAAAACTTGCATTCGGACGCTCCTTCGTTTACATTCGAGTATACGTCCGAACATTAAACGCGCTACGTTTGAACATTTACGTTTACGTTCGAACAAATATTCGAACGTTTAATGTAATTAACGTTCGGACGCATTAACATTCGAACGTAAATTTATACGTTTGAACACGATATCCAACGAACGTCAACTTCTCTCATTCGAACGCCAATCGGTCGGGTATAACGTCCGAACGTTTTATTTTACGTTCGAACGTGATTTTCTGTGACAGTTCATAACCGTCACCAAAAAATGAACGTTCGAACGTTGTACCGAACGGAACACTTCCAACCGTCACTAAAAATATTTTTTGTGACGGTTGTACAGTAAACCGTCACCAAATGTTTTCTGTGACGCACTTTAGGTGACGGTCATGGTGACGGTTTCAAACCGTCACCAAAAATTTTTAGTGACAGTTTGCCATTTTTTGGTGACAGTTTTCTCTGTCACAAAATACACATTCTGTTGTAGTGTTTGGTGTCTTTTAAGACATGAATATATATAAACCAGATGTTAACAGCTAAGTGTTTGTGTACATTGGTTATATAATTTATGCTTAAAGTGCTGATCAAATGCATGCCTAACTAGCTGTGTACATGGCAGTGCTATTTTCTACCAGCTTGTTGTGGCTTTAGATCATCGAATATGATCCGAATATTATCATTCCAATATCATATGATCATGAGATCGTAGGCTTAAAAATAGTTCATAAACAACCGGTTGTCTCTAGCAGGAGATCGTAAAGCAAGTATGTACTATGTATAAATAGTTCATTGCAATAACGCGTCGTTTCGTATGGAGAGAAAAAAAAAGGAACTTTCGTTTCTAGATCTTTCGCCCAGAGGATGGCTTCCGCCGGGCCCCCCCCCAGGGTCCTCTGGCTCCGCATGGGAGGCCAAAGTCCTTTGCAGACATGGTTTCTCAACCCTCTCTGCCTCTTCCTGAGGTGGAGATCCCCCTCCGACTACCGAAAATCATTGATGGGGAAATTTGTGATGTTTTCTCTAAGGAGGAATTAGAGAAGTCGGCTTTGCCTTTTCAATATTCTTTGGTCCTGAAGTTCCTCCGGCAATGCCCAAGTCTTGATGCCATTCGATCTTTCATTCGGAGCCGCTGGGGGCTTGATAAACAGCCGGTTGTCTCTAGCATGCGTAAACCTCGCCTGGTGTTTATTCGGTTTGCGCAGGAGGAAGATTTTTTGAAAGCTTTTGCTAGGGAGGCCTGTGATGTTGATGGGGTTCCTTACCGAATGTTCCAATGGAGTATTGATTTCAATGAGGATATGGAACCGTCATTGGTCCCTGTTTGGGTGGTTTTGCCGGGATTACCCTCGAATTTCTACCATGAATCGTTTCTTCGGAATCTAACTTCGCCGATTGAGAGTTTATTAAGCGTGACAGCAGTATGAGATGTGCTACGTGTACTGACGGGGGCTCGTGTGTGTATCGAGATGGATGCAGCTGTGAAGCCTATGGACGGGTTCTGGATTGGGAGACCACGAATGCCAGGAAGCCTCTATCAAGAGGTAATATTTGAAACGCTTCCTGCGTATTGTACTTCCTGTAATATGCAAGGTCATAATCTGATTACGTGTAAAAAGGAAGAGGTGATGAGGAATAAAAAAGATGGAGGACAGCAGGGAAATGGGAGAGAAGAGAAGCAATGGGTGAAGAAAATAAATAATGGTGGGGGCCCTAGTGGAGAAGAGGAAAGAGCCGCGCATCATAGTGAGCAACAGAAGTTGGCAAAGGGATCTGAGGTAGTTGAGGAAATGCTTGTTTCTAAGGAGAATGTTATGGCACATGAAGGGTATGACATGAGGGAGAGGGATGTTGGGAATTCTGGAGGTTTGGTTCAAGATAATGATGTGGTTTTGATTGAGGAACTTGATGAGGAAGGGGAAGAGCGGGAGGAGGCTGGAGTGGAGCCTCTGTTACCATCACTTGTTTTGCTAGACAGGGTGTTTGCTTTAGACCAACCGAAGGAAGTGGGAAGATTTGCAGCAATGTGATGGGCTGTAGGATGCACTTGTGCAGATGGGTGCCTTGCAGAGTTTCTCTGATTCGGAAGTTTTGACTAGCCCAACCCACTTACAAAGGGAGAAATATATTCTTTCAGATTCTGATGATCGAGGAAATAAAGTGGGAAATAGAGTTCGAAGTTCGATTAGGGCCAAGAGCAGGCCTCTAAGACTTGATTTATGAATCCAGTTGTATTTTGGAATCTTAGAGGCCTTGGCACCTCTCAGAGAAGGCTGTTGAAATTTGTAAGAAAGCTACAACCTAGTATTGTGGCTATTGCTGAACCATTTGGTAATGATAACTATATGAAACTTTTACTAAAAAAGCTTTTGTTTGAGGGCTGTATTTCAAATGAGGAGGTTGGAGGTAAGTTATGGGTGCTGTGGAAAAAGGGGGTATGTGTTTCAATAGATAGTTTAACTAACCAAACTGTTTTTGTGGTAGTTCAGAAGAATAATGTTAAGTTTGTTAGTACTTTTATTTATGCAAAGTGTACGTATTTGGAAAGAAGGAAGCTTTGGGAAGATTTATCGTAGATGAGACAAGGATCCATTCCTTGGATTGTGTTGGGGGATTTCAATGTCATGAGTAGTGATGGGGAGAGGATAGGTGGGAGGCCGAGACCAATTATTGCTTTGAAGGAATTTAATGATTTTATAGATGTGGTGGGGCTGGCTGAGTTGAAGTTTGAAGGAAATTCCATGTCTTGGTGTAATGGTCGCCATGGAAGTGATAGAAGTTGGGCAAGGTTGGATAGGGCTCTGGAAAACTCGTCGTGGTTACTGGAATTTCATGAAACTAGTTTAAAGTATCTTCCAAGACTTACGTCTGATCATTCTCCTATGGTGGTCTCTTTGAAAACCCAAGATCAAGGTTATGGTTTTCGTCCTTTTAGACTTCATAATATGTGGCTCTCGCATGAAAATTCTTGGGATTGTGTGAAGGAGGCTTGGAGGAATCTATAGTATGGCTCGAGTATGGTTCAGTTGGCTAAAAAACTCAAGCTCCTTAAATGGGTATTGAGGCGGTGGAACAAGGAAGTTTTTGGGTGGAAGGGTTCACATATTCAGTGGTTGGAAGAAATGGTTCATGTTTTGGAGTTGCAACTTCAGAATGGGCCCTCGGAAGATACAAAACTTGATTTGGTGGCTACTAAGGTGGAGCTAGCTACATGGGTTAGTAGGGAGGAAACTAGGTTGGCGCAGCAAGCTAAACAAGCATGGATTGAGCAGGGTGAGGCTAATGCTAGTTTCTTCCGTGTTGTTTCTTCTAGGTCCCATAAAGTGGTTAGAGAGATGAAGTTGAGTAATGGTGTATGGCAACAATCCCCTGAGGCAGTGCACTTGGGTGCAGCAGAGTTTTTTAAAAAATTCTCGGCGTCTTCTCACTCAGGATCGTTACCAGATTTATTCTCTTTGGGTGAACAAAATGGTAAGTGATTATGATAATAGTAAGTTTTTAGAGTTTCCTTCAATCCAAGAAGTTAAGGATGCTGTTTTTTCTATTCCTATTGATAATAGCCCAGGCCTGGATGGGTTTGGGTCTTGTCTCTATAAGTCCTGTTGGGATATTGTTGGTGGTGAGGTTGTGGAAGCTGTTCATTATTTGTTCAAGGGTTCACCCTTTCCTAGATTGTTTTCTTCTTCCTTTTTGGACCTATTCCTAAAGTGGAAAATCCTCAGGGTTTTGAGAGATTTAGACCTATTAGTCTTTGTTCAGTTTTTTACAAAATCTATTCAAAGATACTAGTGGGTCGGTTGTCACCTTTTCTCCCTAGAATTGTTTCACAGGAGCAGGGATCATTTATTCCAGGGAGGAGTATTTATGAGAATATCAATTTGACACGGGAATTGATTCAAAGCATCGATAAGCCGAGTAGTGGAGGCAATGTGGTTTTGAAAATTGATATGACAAAGGCGTATGATCGTGTTGACTGGAAATTTCTGATTCATGTTCTTTCAGCATTTGGTTTTTCGAAACCTGTTTGTTGTATGTTTTGCCAGTGTATTTCCTCTCCTTGGTTTTCTGTTGTAATGAATGGTGTCCCCAATGATTTTTTTTCAAGTAGAGAGGGGACTGAGGTAAGGAGATCCTATTTCTCCTTATCTTTTTATAGTTGTGAAGGAGATATTATCAAGGCTATTGAGGCAAAATTTTCTTGATGGATCTATTGGTGCTTATTATCTCCCAAGAGGGACTCCGCTTGTTTCCCATCTTTTATATGCATATGATATAGTGATCTTTGCGAATGGAAGCAAGCCTTCTTTAAAAGCTTTATCTATTACTTTGGGAAAGTATGAAGAATGGTCTGGCCAAAGGTTGAGTAAAGAAAAATCCTCTATTATTTTTTCAAGAGACATAATTGCTTCACGGTGCAGGTTTCTTTTGCAGACTACTGGTTTTCCTGAAGGCTCTTTGCCATTTAAATATTTGGGAGTTCCTATAGTTGCAGGTAGGCTCAAAGCTTCCCATTTTGATGAGATTGTTGGCAAGATTCGTGACAAAGTTGGAGGGTGGAAAGCTCGGATGCTATCTTGTGGGGCGATGCTTTTTCTTCTTAAGCACGCGCTTGGAAGTCTCTCTATTCATATTCTATCCGTTCTGCAGGTCCCTAAAATTGTCTTGACAATGCTTAACAGGTGTTTCAATAATTATTTTTTGGGTTTTCATGAAGGAAAACCAAAAAAGCATTGGAAAGCTTGGGAGATGATGTGCAAGCCGGTCCATGAAGGTGGGATTGGGGACTTGAATGATATGCAGAAGGCTCTTCACATGAAATTTGCATGAAGGCTCCTATTTGAAGACTCTCTTTGGTCACGTTTTTTTATGGCAAAATATGTAAAACAAGAGCATGTTTCTCCCTTGAATCCAAACAAAGGTAGCAGATTTTGGAGGATGGTGTTGCAAGGTATTACGGATGTTTTTGCTCATTCTAAATAGAAAGTAAAGGAAGGGGAAGTTTCCTTTTGGTATGACAAATGGCTTGGTGATGAACCTATAAGTGCAACATGAGATGTTGTGGAGCTTCTAAGGCTTAAAGTAAGGGAATGCAAGTTGGAGGAGGGATGGGATATGGAGCTTCTTTCAAGGCTGGTTGGGTCTTAAAAATCGGAAGAAATTATGGAGTTTTTGGGTGGGCAAAAACAAGGGGATGATTTGTTAATATGGGTAGCGAAGGAGGATGGGAGATTTTCCACTAGAAGTGCGTGTGAATGTGTTAGAGTGAAAGCTTCTATGATAAGGTGGGTGGATTGGATGTGGCATCCTTGTATGCCGAAATTTATTTCGACAACTATGTGCAAAAATATAAATAATGCTCTTAGTGTGGATGATAGATTATGTTGAATTGGTATCTCTATTGTTTCAAGATGTGATAGTTGTAAGCAAGGGGGATATGAGGATATTAATCATGTGTTGGCGTTGGGGGAGGTGGAAAAGGGGATTTGGGATAAATGTGCAACTCAAGTGGGGTTGGCAAGGCATTCTTATCACACCTAGAGAGAAACGGTGCAATATTTATAACGCTCCGGTCCCGGATGGGTCGGAGAGTTACCTCTTAACACTTAAAATCATATCTCATTGTACAAATGTAAACTCCAATTCCTAATTTACTTATAGACCCCATTGCTTTAAACCATCTACCCCAAAATAAATAACTAAGATTACGATGAAATCTCAACATAAAAGTCAACTTCCCAAAGTACTAAGTCAACAGAGCAAAACGAAACTATTCAATGAAATTCTCCAATAATAAGTACCCTCTCTGCATTTAATAGACTATGCTCACAAAACCTTACCCATGCTTCCTATTCTTGAACCTTCGCTAAAGTATCCAACATATCTGAAAAATGTTGTGGAGATAAGGGGTGAGTTATCAACAACTCAGTAAGTAGAGGACATATGCTAGCGTGCAAACATGAGCATTTACAAAGTACAGTATGCAGAACAAGATATTTTACAGAGTTATCATGCAGAACAAAACATGTTTTCAAAAGTAACAGAGCGATGGTTTTAAGATAAGCAAAACCCAGAGTACTTTGGCATAACATAACCTGAGCATCATCATCACATCAAAACAGAGCATCTCACAGAGCAGAGACCATATTTCACCCCCGTGGTAGGGTTGTGCTAACCTCGATGGCCAAACCGGGCAGAGACAGAGGTGAAATCTTTCCCTTATTCTTCTCGAAACCCCGAGTATGCACACAGAAAAGATCACAATAAAACCACTTTATTTCCAAAGTGGGTGCACTCAGAGACAGAGAAGTTGGTACCAACTCAAACAGAGCAGAGCATAACAGAGCAAAGCAGAGACAGAGTCAGGTACAAAATCAGTACACCATGCTAAAGGTTTTCAGATGCCATATCAAAATAAAACAGAGTACCAAAACATAATCAGATCCTTCTCACATTCTGAAAATAAAAGTCGGAGCATCTTTTTAAATCAATGCACAATTTTTCAGATTCTCAATATCGTTTTTTTTCAGATTTCAGAAACAACATGACAAAATTTAGCTCATGTTTACATAATGCATGTCAGAAATTATTTTTTTTTTTCGTACAGATTTCATGAGTATTGCATATAAGCGACCGATGTTGGTTTTTCCCAAGTTCTCATTTCATCACAAAATATGCAAAGTTTTCAGAAAGTCAACCTCGATCTCAATAATTCATATAAAACCTAGCATAGGAACCCCGTTTACCTGAACTTCTTAGCTTTTCAGAATTTCTCCACAACAGTACTGAATGAAAATCAATCGTCACCTATAAAATAGTCATGTACTCCCATAAATATCCGAATTTAACACAATGTTTCAATGCTTACAACTGAAACGCTAAGTAATCTATTTTCCTAAAAAGCTAAATTCCGCAAAACCCTAAAAACTTTGCATATTTTTACATAATTATACCAAAAATCCCTTTTTAAGTTATACAACAATAATTATTTAATAAACTAGAACATAATAAAATTACAACATTATCACTTACATTTGAAAGAAAACTTTACTTAAAATAAATTTAACCTACCAAAATAATTTCTGTAAAAATGGAAAACTTAGAGTTTACAAATATATATTAAAAGTTTAAAACACAATAATGCAACTTGTAACTCAAAGGTAATAACATAATTTTATCTATTTAGAAGACCAACTATGCAATTGCTTCTGTAATACCTTATCATTTGAAAACGTGGTAAAGGGCAGAACAGTAATAATTCCTATTCTAATAGGTTACATAATTACCCAATATATATATATATATATATATATAACTCTTTAAGTCAGCAAACATGAGAAACAAATGAATTGAAGTGTGGCGGCGTGAACTTACAACTGAAACCGAGATATGCGTTACAACTGAAACCGAGATATGCGTGGAGGGGCAAGGTGCGATGGGCTAGGCTGGAGGAACTGTGGTGGCGCAGCTGGAGTGCATAGAAGGGCGTGCTGCGACGAGGCTGCCACGCTGGGCAGCGAGAGCTAGAGAGGCAGAGAGAGAGATGAGCTGGAGGAAGGGAGTTCGGCGTGAGGTAGGAAGATGTAGCTCACCGTGGGGGATAAAGCGCCGTGCGGCGGACAAAGGGGTGACGAAAAGTTTTTCGCTGGCGGTTTCTGTGTAACCTTGCTGTGGCTGGTGGTACCGAGAAGGAGTTGAGTGACTGTAAAGGGGTGGCTCTGTTTCGGGTGTGGGAAAATAGGGGAATAAACGGCTAGGTTTTCAGTGGGAAGGGTGGCGCCGTGGTGTTGACAGTGGTGGTTTTCGTGAGGTGGGGTGGTGGTGCACGGCCAGGTGGGCTTTGGTGATGCTAGTGCTCGATTTGCATGATGGTACGGGAAAAGATTGCAGCATGTTTGGGCGGCGTTGCTCTGATTCTGGTCTACTAGTTTACGGCAACCGTGGCCACGTCGTGTTGCTGCCATTGGATCGTGCATGAGTTCCTCGTGTGATGCAAGTGATTCTCTCCAAGTTTGGTTTTCTAGCTGGCAGTGAAGGGTGGCACTCGTAGAGATACACTGAGAAGAAAAGAGAGAGAGTTTGAGAGGATGGAAAAAGAAATAGAAATGCACTGCAAGTAGAAGACAATAAAAATAGGTGGGAGAGACTCGAGTGCTTGACGGAAACGAAAATAAAAGGAGAGAACTCAAAAAGGGGAAGGAAGTTCAAACTTCAAACTGCCTAGATCACGTGGAGATAATGGAGATTGGGTGGAGAAATCTTCGGAAGTGCAGAAACTAAAATTGAAAAACGGTTTAGAAGATAAAATGAGATAAGCTCACTGCAAACAAAGTCATGGGGTAGGAGAGGTTACTCAGTTGTGTGAAAACAAGAGAGAAAAAAAAAGAAACAAGAGACTCCAATGGAATGGCCTTGGGTTTAATTGGCCCGGGTGCTACATCCATTTGTAACGCCTCAATGGAAGGCCCAATCCACATAGCCTATAGTCCAAAATGACTAGTCAATAATACAATTGGAGCCCCATTAGAACCTTATAAAGAGCAAGAACTTTTCCTTCCCAAGCAATGTGAGATCTCATACACCACCTACCCTTATCCATATCATATGGGGTATCACAATCTACCCCCCTTAAATTCCCCACGTTCTCGTCGGGCCTGTCCATTATAGGTGGCACGGCTCAAGTCCCACATTTTTTATTGGGATAGGCTCTGATACCATTTGTAACGCCTCAATGGAAGGCCCAATCCACATAGCCTATAGTCCAAAAGGACTAGTCAATAATACAATTGGAGCCCCATTGGAACCTTATAAAGAGCAAGAACTTCTCCTTCCCAAGCAATGTGGGATCCCGTACACCACCTACCCTTATTCATATCATATGGGGTATCACAATATTGGTTTAATAAAGCCTCTAATACAACGATCAAGGGCCAACTTTTTGGTATCATCCCATCACTTGTTACTTGGCGTTTGTGGACTCGTAGGTGCAATGCTAGAATGGATAATAAGCATGAATCAGTGGAGGAAGTTTGGAAGAGTATTAAGTTCTGGATAGTGAAGATCAGTGAGAAATTAAAAGCTGTCAAACCTTTGTCTAGACAAGATGAAATGTTGTTGGCTGGTTTAGACCTCCCTTCTAAACCGATTTGTATAAAGCCAGTCCATGTAATGCAATGGAAAAGGCCTCAACCCAGATGGTTTAAGCTTAATGTAAATGGAAGCAGTAGGGGAAACCCAGGTGCTGCAGGTGCAGAGGGTGTGATTCGAGATGACAAAGGCAAGATGATTTCCTCTTTTTCCATTTCTCTTGCCAATGGTACTAACAATTTTACAGAGTTTTTGGCACTTCTACATGGGGTAAAAATGGTTCGGCGATGTGGGATTTCAAAAGTTGAGTTGGAAAGAGAAAAGATTGTGGTAGATTGAGTTATTTCTTCTAACTGTCATGTTTGGTACCTAGAAGATTATTGGGAGGAACTCATGTCTCTTTTAAAGGAGATCACCTTCACTATAGGCATATTTATAGAGAAGGGAATGCACCTGCTGATTTGCTTGCTAGAATGGGATTGGAAGGTATTTCGAGTAGTTGTGACTCTTTGACAAGAATTCCACTGTTGCTTAGGGGCTTATTGCGTACTGACAAGCTTGGGATTCGTTATTTGAGGAATGTGTTGTAAGTTGGTTTATTCAGGGGATTTTTTTGGGTTTGTTTCCAAGTAGGAAGGGTGATGCTTTTTCCACTATGGTTTTTCTTTAAGGTTTGTAATAAGGTTTTCCTCCGTCATAAGTGATGATTGTTTTATTAAAAGTGAGGTGGCTTGATTTTTTTTTTTTTTTTAAAAAGCTTAAAAAGCAAAGCATTTCATTTATGCTATATGTGAAATATTAGGCCCCATTTGGATAGAGAAATGGTTTCATCTCATCTTATCATTACAATTTTTTCAAATTCTCACACAAAATTAATATATAATAAACAATTCAACTTTTTCAAATTCCAAAATAATAATAATATTAAAAAATAATATTCTAATAATATTTTATTCAACTTTTAACTTTTATTTAAAACTATCTCATCTCATCTTACTATCCAAACGGGCCTTAATTATAACAGCAGGTTCTTCTTTTATAATATTTAATTTAAATCACATGTGTTGTTAGGTTTGAACTTGATGATGAACTATTGATCAGCATACATTTTGGGCATGCACACAGAAGGAAAAACATAAAAAGTAATCAAAACTTAACCGTGCATGCATGATCATCTCGAGGGTAGAAACATACCTAGATCTAAGATGCCGCTCCGTCCATCGGACTCATGTTTGGGTGCAATATGTCTGTGGGTCCCCGACAAACACAAAATAACCGGGGTCCATTATAATTATTTGCAAAAAATAAAGTCAATCCTTGACATCGTGGAGAAGGAAGGATATACGTGTTATTGCAAGAAGAAAAAAGGCTATGTCTAAAGGGTATGGTTGTTTTGATAGCAAATGGGAAGGTAGCACGTCAGACATGAGCTTCCATCTGTTGGGAATTGTAAATCCAGGAGACAGAGCAAAGAGTGTATATATATGGAAAGCTGCAGTTTTAGGTTGGATTCGAGGGAGGCAGCCTAATCGTAAGGAAAGGTTAGATTTGAGTAGGGGAGCCAATTCCTGAAGGAGATAAAAAGCTAAAAATGGGAAGGCCTCCCTCTTGTGATGAGAGTGGCCAGAAGAAAGGCCCTTGGACACCTGAAGAAGACCAAAAGCTTGTCAAATATATCCAGAAACATGGACATGAAAGTTGGAGAGCTCTTCCAAAACTTGCGGGTATGGATCCATGCATGCACACCACTCCCAACTTTCCCCCGTCTTCTCTTCTCTTCTCTTCTTCTTCTTCTTCTTCTTCTTCTCCTCTCTCTCTCTTTCTCTCTCTTTCTCTCTCTCTCTCTCACAAGTGAGTCTTCTTTGTGCTCCTTACAGGGCTAAACAGATGCGGGAAGAGTTGCAGATTAAGATGGATAAACTACTTAAGGCCTGACATAAAGAGAGGAAAATTTTCCCAAGAAGAAGAACAGACAATTCTGAATCTCCATGCCGTTCTTGGCAACAAGTAATTACACCAACATCCGCTTAATTTATAATTGAATATACCACATACTTCTTAACTTGTATATATACTTGGTCTTACGGCTCTCTTACCAGTTTTTTCTTTTTCCCCTCTACAAGATGGTCGGCAATCGCAAGCCACCTACCCGGTCGTACGGACAATGAAATCAAGAATTTCTGGAACACCCATCTGAAGAAAAAGCTTATTCAGATGGGATTTGATCCCATGACCCACCGTCCTCGAACCGATGTCTTCTCAAGTTTTTCTCATCTTATAGCTATGGCTAATCTGAAGGAGCTTTTGGACCATCGCTCATGGGAAGAACAGGCTGTGCAACTACAAGCAGAGGCGGCTGTTCAAATGGCCGCTAATCTTCAATACCTGCAATATCTCTTCCAACCTCTAGCATCCAACGGAACTACCACAAACAGCATAAACAGTTTCACTACTGAAATGGAGACTTCTACTCATTTGAATTTACTCTCTTCAATCAAAGATATTGATTTAGGTTTGAGTTCATCTCAATTGGACACCCCAACACAATCTCTTGTAACATCCACCCTTCAACCAGAACATGATGCAATCCCCTTCTCTCATCTGCCTGACTTGCAGATCATCCCAAGCGCATATGAAACACCGCTAGAAAAGGGATCTAATGTTCAAGCTCCTGAGTATACTGCGTTCAGCCTAGGAGAAGACTCTCCTAATACTCCATGGCTTGCTTCATCTTCAAGTAATCCATCTCCTAATTCTGTGGTTCCGCCTATGACAGAGTCTTCTATCAACAAGTTAGGCGATGTTTGTAGTACTTACAGCTACGAAGGAGCTGCCCCTTCCTTTTGGCCTGATCTCCTCCTCGAGGACCTTTTATTTCATGAGATTTCTTAGGTTTAGGTCATGTGTCTCTGAGGTTTACAGTTGCACCAACCCTTCACTGTGTGTACTACTACTAGTTCGAAGCATACATACTCTTCATAATTATATGCATAATTATCTTTTGTCTGAACGGACTGCATGGTTATCTGGTCGTTGAGTAGCAATATCGAGTTCGATGAAATTAATCTCAAGAATTGCCTGAGTTGGATGGCATTTTGAGCATCAGGAAACAATCGAGCGGGTAAAATAGCCAGCGAGAAAAGAAAAAGAAAGAAGCAGCAGCGCACTAGTAATTAAAGGGGAAAAAAGGAGAAAAAAAGAGAGTTATCGTCTATCCTGTACATTAACAGCACACTACAGTCAGTGTTTAATTAGTAATATTTTATTCGCTTACCATACTGATTTAAGTTTAGGGTCTCAACAACCTTTTACCTTAAAAGAGATGAAACCTAGTTCGATTCAAATATAACTCAAGCATATATGTCAAACATGTTTTCCTCCCAACCAGCTATTAAGCTCATTCAATTCTACCTTTTCATTGCATAAACTCAAACATAATTCCTGGAAGTAGGATAAGATCAAAACATGACCTACAAGTACACGTACTAAAAAAACCTAAATTAATACGTACTTCTTATAGCTATCTAGCTAGGTAGGCTAGCTATTGGAGAAGTTTTCTGTAAGTCTTGATGTTCACACGGGAAACTGAACCTGTTTCTTTTTGTTCTGCCTTTTCTGCCCTACTTTTTAGTTTTTATATGTGTTCATTATTATTATAATTGTAGCTTTATTTTATAGTCTAGCCCACTTGTATTAATATTCTGGGTAAAGTTAATTAAGATATTCAAACCTATGCCAGCCAACCACTCCTTATAGGAAAAGGCTTCATCCTAATTATATGCCAACATTGAGACATATATAGTATGAGAGAGAGAGAGAGAGAGAGAGAGAGAGAGAGAGAGATGACCATGCATGGCATGAAGATAAAGAAAGTGACGTGGGAGGATTCTCAATCATAAGAGGGGCCCTAGCTAGCTAAGTGGTTAGGAAAAAAAGTCTTTCCAGAGTTTTCTGTCTTGTAAGAAGAGATCGATAATGGGTGGATGGTGCAGTAACAGTAGTAGACTTCATGAACTCGATAACCCTATAGTACTGCGTGCATGCATAATATTCTATGAGATGATAATCATTTTCAATCGAGCACTAATTAGCTGGGCCACGTTGATCAGTCCAAACCCCGTTCGATTTTCTATTTTGACTTTAAAACAACTGATTTCGTCTGCAATGGCTAGCTCTGCGCGCATTAATTGATTATTAATTCATAATACAGCGCTTAAACATTTCAAATAGACAATATAACATAATTTTCTTTTAACGTACGTACGTACGTCTCATGATGTCTTTTGATTTTTGTAATCATGGATAGATTAGTTATAATAAACATATATGACTACATATATAATGGTTTGATTTTTCCTGGCCTGTCTCTACTTGAGCAAAATTAATTATGGGATTTTGCTATATTTTGGAAATCAATGTACGTACTGATCATGATCAAGAATTAATATTGGTGCTATGATCTTAAATGTACTATTTATTACATATCTATATATAGTAGCTCATTATTAATATTAATTTTGTTAATTTAATTCATACAATATTATTTTTTGTCTCAAAACAGATTCATATACATTGTTTTTTGTTTTTTTTTTTAATTGTCGCGCATTCCTCGGATTTGCGACTAGCATGGCTATTTAATTTAAAAAATAAAGAGAAGCCTTGGATATTTTTCTTTATATAAGCATTCGGAACCCCGATCGATGATCAAACTTCATTTACATTTCATTATGCAATTGTGAGGAAATTAAATTAATTAGATCCACGTGCTCCACATTGAACTTGGGTCTGTCACCTTTTATGAGCATGTAAGCTAAATTAAGGTGTATATATGCATGGAATTAAGAGATTAATAATTAGCAGATGTTATCATATTGCTTGAGCTAGATCCTCGGTTTAAATCTAAGTCGATCGATTGATTGATCGAGGATCTCGTGAAATCAACAAGCACTACAAGGGGAATCACCTTTACCGGCGATTCACTTTCGCTAGAAAAACCAACAAAATCGTCACCTCTCGCCTATCCCAGCGAATTATAAATCGCTGGCAGTTCGCCGGTATTAAAGCTCCACTTTTGATCTACTCCAACGGAAGCCAAAAATCGCTGGCAAATATTTTTTTTCCCAGCGATTTTTTTTCGCCGCAAATAGTACATTTTATCGCCGCAATTGCACAATACGATTCAGTTATTAATCGTTGGGAAAGATTAATTCCAGCGATTTAATACTGTCGCTAAAAGAGGAAAAATCGCCGGAAATATAGTTTCCCAGCGATTTAGTCAAATCGCCGTAATTGACTAAATAGCTTTGAAATAAACAATTGCGGTAATTTAAAAATCGCTAGTATAGATTAATACCAGCGATTTAAAAATCGCTGCAATTGAGTTATTCGTTTTGTGAACTCAGTTGCAGCGATCTAAACATCGCTGGTATTGATCAATTGCAGCGAATTATAGTCGTCGCGAAAAATAAAATAAATTGCCGCTAATCTGGCGATCTATTCCAACGGCTTAATTAAATCGATGGGAAAACTTTTTGCGGCAAATTTTGATCGCCGGAAAAGATATTTCATAAAATAAAAATAAAATAAAAATCCTGCTCATGAAGAGTCTTATTTCTTGTAGCGTACAAAGATTTGTACAAAGAAGACGTACTAACAAAACAAAGAAGACATACAAAGCTTTGAGCATAGTATGCAAATGCAGTGGAGCAGAATTGAATCACACTGAAATAGGATAAGCCAAAATTAAACTAATTTTTCATGTAATGGTACTAACATGATTGCTTATGGCCATTTTAGATGATTAATTATTTCTTCAAAGATGCTTCTCACCATGGCAACTCGATTCATTGGAAAAGGAGGGATAGCTTAACTTAAAAGATAAAGGAGCTGTAAGAAAATGCAGATTCAGCACTGTTATACCGTTAAAAGCAAAGCAAGACATTTAACAGTTTTGTGGAAAAATGATTCATAAGACCAGCTTTAAATAAAATTCCTAGCTCAAAACAATCATCACCAGCTCCAACATTAGAACTAATTAGTAAGAGTTCTACTTTAAACGTGCAAGTAAGAAATGAAACTATTGGAGATACTAACCTGATGGAGCAAAGAAGAATAAGACCAACATTAAACAGAAAATAGTTCATAAGTGTGGCTCCCCACCTGTGAAACAATCAACCTGATACACAAGCAATGAGAATCCTTAGGAAGACTAAGACTTGTCATCGTCCAAATCATAATACTGAATGTGTCAAAAAATAATGCATGGTAGTACCAAAATAAGTAAATAAAGAATAAGCATCTATATCAAATCAGTAAAAAATCTAAAATCCACTACAGATATATGACAATATGTGCAACCCAAGCCACTGAAACAATCAACCTGATACACAAGCAATTAGAATCCTTAGGAAGACTAGACTTGTTATCGTCCAAATCATAATACTGAATGTGTCAAAAAATAATGCATGGTAGTACCAAAACAAGCTAAGGAGCACATGCTTTGTCAGACTTCAACATTTGGATTTTGGACAGATAAGAGAACAAGAATACAAACCATAACCACTCGGTCAAATCTCCCTGGTCGACTTAGTGCAGGGTCTAATACGTCTGAGCGATTACTTGCTCCAAGAACGATCACGGCTGAGTTACTATCAAACCCATCCATCTCCTGAAATAAAATTAAACACACACTGATTGACATCAGTGACTAAGCTAAAATGTTCAAGAAATTGGAAAACTATGGCTAAGTAAGCTTACAGTGAGCAACTGATTCAAGATCTGTTCTCGCTCATCATTGCTAACAATTCGATAGTTTCCATCACGGCTTTTTGCTATGGCATCAATCTACATAAAAAAAATGTAACCTGAAATGTATTGACAACTTCGAAGATTGAACTTAAATTATCCAACACAATAAGAGGTTTCTAGACTCTTGCCTCGTCAATAAAGATTATTGATGGTGCCCCCTTTGCCCGTGCAAATAGATCTCTCCCACAATGGTCAATATAGAACCATGGATCCATGTAAAAGCATAAACACAAGCTAATAACCACCACGCCACACCAAAACAGAGGAAAATCTAATAGTGGTATGTTAAAGCTTACGAATTTTGTTCTTTCAGCCTCCAGCAAATGAATTTCAACTTAAATAAACCAAATAATTCGCTTAGCACTTATTGTAGTTCAGGCAGGTTTTAGTTTCCTCAGGTACAACTATTAAAAGTCTAGGATGTATTTTCTTTCCCATTCAAATTGTTCAGTCAAATCAATGTGGCAGAACTAATCTGTTTTCTCTTTCACTTCATCAGTTACATCCAACATTACTTTCAATATTATCACCCTCGCTAAAACATGAACAGAAAGGCCTAGAAATCTTTACATGAATTATCTTCAGTGCGACTACTTTCATCAATGAAGCTAGATTTGCTAATTGCCAATGAAAGCTAAAATAAACATTCAACTGAGATCCTTTTGTTTTGGTGTATTTTTTCATGAACTTTCACTCTTCAAATTCAATGCAGAGGAATATTAGAACACACAGGAAGACATTTTACTTCTTTCTTCATGATGGCTAGTGTACTACCGAGGCAGCCCGTGCGCTGTAATAGTTAACACCAATAAGAAAAATAAAAGGAGCAGTGAACCATGCATGCTGTAAGAAGTATGGTTTCTATGTAAAATGAAAAATAATGTTCCAATTTCAACCTAGACTCTATTCAATATATTTATTACTCAATTGATCAACTAAGGTTTGTCGCAAGAATATGGCAACATGTTATTTTTACATTAACATAAAATATGTTATATGAATATATATATATATATATATATATATATATATATATATATATATGCATGCATGCACTACGGAGCATACAGAATGATCATGTGAATCTATGTGTACCTATGTACACCTGATATGTTTCTTCTTTTTTTTTTTTTTATAAATTCAGGTCCATCCTTTTCCCCTATGGGCAACGACATAGAGAAATCCTAGAGAAAGAGAGGTCGAGGCCAAATTCGGTGCAAAGGATATTCCTGCCGTGGGGGCTGGGGGAAAAGGAGGGGGTGGCCATCGAGGTGAGGTGGCGGTGGCGTGGTGGGGTCGTTGGCGACTGGTTGTGCGCGGTGGCGTGGGTTGAGGGAGAAGAGGGATTGGGAAGGCAGAGCGGGAGAGGGAAAGAAATGAGGGGAAATGGTAACGCGGGTTGTTTAAATTTAATTTCACTTTTCCGGCGATTTGGATTTACCGCTAATAGAATATAATTTACTAGATATGCTCTTGCGGCGAAAATACGGTGAATATTTTCGCTGTAAATAGTATCTGTTGTTCAATTTGCGATGATATTAAAATCGCTGCAAAAAGTAAAAGTAATTTCTTTTCCATCAGCTCAAAAATTCGAGAAGAAAAGCAAGCGGTGACTTAGAAATCGTTGGAAATAATGTTTATTAGTGGTATTTTTGCTGCAACGATATTAAAATCGTTGGGAAATGCCTAAATTTTCTAGAAGACTATTTCCAGCGTTTTTTATTCGCCGCAAAACTAGCTATTATGGCGATTTTCCCATTCGCCACAATTAAAATATGGCTACAGTTTCTAATATTATTTGCGGCGATAAAAAAATCGCCGCAAAAGGTCAAATAGTCGCCGCAAATGAGTGAACAGTAATTGCAACATCAGATTTTCGGATACATTGCTTTAGATTTCAGCGACGATAAGAAAATCGCCGCAAATAAGGGTTAATTGCAGCGATGTTTTTGGCGACGATAGTAAAATCGCTGGAAAAGACGTTATTTCTTGTAGTGAGGTAGGTGGAGACGTGTCTTGGTGTGGGAACAAAATCATGGGGTAGACCTCACAATCAAAGTTAGGTTTGTGAAATATTTCTGTTTAGGACTTGTACCATTAATATATATGCGTGTATTCTAGTAATATATATATATATATATATATATATATATATATATATATATATATGCTTTATCCATAACGTAAACGGTCTACATGATGAATATACATATATGTATATATATAGTTGTGTTTCTTTTCCCTTCCTAACACTCAAATGATGAATTTACAGCTTATATATGAGAGGTTTTGTAACGCCCCGACCCCGAAGGTCCGGAAAGTTAACTCATAAGACCTGTAATCATCTCTAATAATATTTTTTTAAAAATAAATCAGAATCTACATAACATATTAACCTATTTGTTCAACACAAATATCCATGTTCCTACATAAGGGCACATCAATGGTGTCTCATTGATATACATAAACTTTTCCACAAGGACTAGAAATATCCATTACTCAACATACCAAAGCCACATAAAATATCGACGCTACCAAAAGACTCTCCAAAAGTCATTGTACCCTAAGGCACATAGTCTTCTATGATCCACAAAACTTGCAAGTATTCCCTATTCCTGATTTCCAACTGTTGCATCAAAATTATCTGAAACATATTATGGAGATAGGGGTGAGTTATCAACAACTCAGAAAGCAGAGAACATATAATAGTATGCAAACATGAGCATCTACAGATTTCATAATGCAGAATAAAATACTTTTTATTTTCAGAATGCAGAGTCAGAATATGATATCAAAAATATCAGAGTGAACGTTCACAATATTTTTATTAAGATTTTCCTTGGCATAGCATAACTGAAACATCATATCAGAATAGAATTCCATGTTTAACCCCCGTGGTAGGGTTGTGCAAACCCAGCGACCAACCGAGCAGAAACAGAATGTGAATCTTCCCCTTATCATTCTCGGAGCCCCGAGTGTGCACATTGGAAAGACCACGCAGAAAACCACTTTGTTTCCAAAGTGGGTGCACCAGAAATAGAAAAGTTGGTACCAACCCAAACAGAGGCCACAGTTTTACACCCGTGGTAAGATCAGACCAGAAACAGAATGTCATGCCAGAGGTTTCATAAATCACATCTTATCATATCAGAGTACAGAACATTTTCAGAACAGAACAGAATCAGATTACAAAAAAATATAATTTAGGCATAAAATTTCATATTCGCTCTCTTGTGCACAGTTCGGAAGCAAAATGTCAAAATAAACTCATGTCTACACTAGTCATGACAGAAAATATTTCCTTCTTATACAGAATTTCATGAGTAATGCAGAACAAATAATTGAGGTCGTTTTCAAAATTTCCTTTCATAACAAAACATGCACATTTTCAAAACTGACCTCAGTTTATTTTATTTTTATGTAAAGTCTAGTATAGGAACCCCGCTTACCTGGACTTCTTAGCTTTTCAAGAATTTCCTCAAAATGCCGAACAAATATTAATCTTCACCTATAACATAATCACGTAATTTTCATATATTTTCAATCGAACACGTATTTCAATATTTAAGCCTAAGATGCTAAAATAACTTATTTTAATTCCTCGGAAACCTAAATTCATGAATTTCTACCAATGTTAACACTTCTCAAATTCTAACTAAATCTCTAACTAAAGTATTAACTCTAACTTATTTACTATCAAAGTGCAACTATAAAATCTAATACTAGATAATATAATTATAAAAATATTTGAGTCCAATTACTCATATTTATAACAGTGAAACTTTAGCTTCATAAAAAAAAACAAATCTCAACCCAATAAAATTACTAAAACAGTTTATTAACATAATAGAATCAAGCCAAATAAATAAATAAAAAATTTACACAAGTCTATCAAAATGATGTAAATCTAATTAATCTCAAGCCGAGTCCAATAAAAAGAAGGTAGCTCACTAGATTAGCCCATACGTAAAAGTCTTGTAGCCCAATTAAGCAAAACCTTTTCAAAAAAATTAAAGCATGTTTTAAATAAAAAGGGGTAGAAAGGTAAAAACCAACACACACTCTCCTTCCTACTAGGTTAACTGATATAAAACATATGTTTTCCTTTTTAAGCAGACTATCAACAAAACAGAGGTGAGCTAAGGCGTGAGCGGCGGCAGCAGCACTTACCGAGAGATGGAGCCACGATGGCGGCGAGCTGGGCGGATGCAGTGGACAAGGGTTGTCCCGACGGACGTGCACTAGGTGGAAGAAAGCGACGAGCGAGACAGAGAACGGTATGAGGGGCACCGAGAGGGAGACAGAGAGTGAGGGAAGGAAAGAACACGAGAAGGGAACACATGCTTACGGCAGCGAACTGGAGGTGCCTCGCGGCTGAGCTATGGTGCACAACGGTAAAAAGGATAGAAGTTTCAGTTGTTGGCTGTGGAGGTGCGACACTAGGCTTTGTTTTGGTTGCTGGAAAACAGGGGAGTTCGTGGGTGGTGTGTCCGTGCGTGTGGGTGGCTCTTCCGAGGTGTGGAGGTGGCGGGTTCAAGATGTGGGATTTCGGAGAAGCAGAAAAAGTGTTTCCGTTGGTGGTTTTTCAGTGGCTGGCGTCGATTGTGCTTGGTGCAGGGTGACGGCGATTCCGTGTGAGCTGGGTTGGTGATGAAGACGCAAAGAGAGCTGGCTCTGTGGGTGGCTGGGTTGTGGTTCGACGTGGAGGAAGCAAATGCTCTTATTTGAGTTGTAAGAACAAGGTGGTTTTCGGTCGTTTGTCTCTTGGTTGGGGTGGTAGCCGTGGTTCACAGTGGAGGATGGATGCTAAGAGTTTGGATGGCTGAGGGTGTGAAAAGGGGCAGCGGCACTTATTCTAGGGTTGAGAATGCTTAACATATATAAGAGCTATAAGAGGGAAACAGATAAAACCTAAAGATGGAGAATGGAGATACGTGCATGAAAAAGGAAATTGGACGCAAACCGTGCGATGGAGTCTGAAAAAAAAAACGATTCCACGGACTGGGTTCTTACTTCTTACGTCTAAAAGAAAAGAAAAATAAAATAAAATAAAATAACATAACATAACATAAAGTAAAGAAAAAAAATATACTTAGGCCCACGACTCGGACTCTTAACGAGATTATTGCATGGCTTTTATCTAAAGTTTTGGGTCTGTATTCAACCTAAAATAAATATAATTATCCCATAAATTTTCTGATGAACATCCACTTGATCCATTAAAGACTTTAAAACCTAATTATCAAACCTATAGAAAAAAAAATTATATATCGCCAAAAATATCTTAGGCTCAAACTCTCTTCTAAAAAATTTTACTCGTAATCCCAAATGATTTTTCATAACTATAACCCAAAAATTTTGTAAAGTGGCTTGACTGGCTCGGGTGTTACAGGTTTGCTAGGAAATATCTCAGACTCATATACGCGTGGAAATTAATTAAAATATTTCAAGCGAATCAGCAACGAGGTTGCCATGCATGCATTATATATCATAATGTACCTTCGATTAAAAGTAGGGAAGTTGTAGACTTTATTATCACTAAATCATTGTCTTATAATAATTAATCAAATTTGAAAGATTAACAAAAGAGTGGATCAGTTCGTTTAGATATAAATTAATATAATTAATTTAAGCTATGTATAAAGTGAAAAAATAATAATATTAATGTTGGTGAAAGTCATCTCTATATATGTTATATATCAAGTATCCGTATGGCTAGCTAAAATTAGAACCTAGTGGCCTGATGCCACTCTTTGCATATATAGTTGTAGAATTATGGAGAACAAATATGAACGAAAATTGGAAAAGATTCAATAATATGGTGACATTCCTGTGAGGGTATTTGTCCTACAAATTGATGATGGACAAAGGGAAATTAAGTGTCCTCATTGTGCACAAATGATCCCTATTTATAAATCATGAGGTACTGGTTGACAATAGACACAACCATTGATGAGACAATGGATGACAAAGGGCACAACCATTGACAAGTGACACAACCTTTTGACTAAATCGAAAGGTTGTGTCTCTTGACACTTCTTCAACCATCACCCCTATAGGAACCATTATCATATAAAGGTGTCATTCCAAAGGGTATACCGTTTGGTGATCACACCCCTTAGAATTATGTCTTCCACTTGATCATATAAAACGGTGATGATCCAATTAAATATTTTACTCTGGTACCAATATAAGCTTTCCACTACTCAATACTCATCTGTACACTCTTTTAGATCGGCGTCAGAGCAAAACAAATCTCTACGTGCGCACGCTTTTGTCATTACCTTATCTAACCACACTCTCAACCATATGTGCTCCCACTAACCACATATAAAGGGTACTTTATTTCACTAAAAAAAATTTAGTGAACGACATCAATTCTCCGTGACTGGATTAATAATCAATATCTCTATCACAATTGACGATTTCAGCCGAATACATAATACATGTATCAACCTGTGCTGAATTTTCGTTAAGTACTTCCTCTAGAGGCTAATCCTGAGACTTTCCCTAATCCCTTATCAGCGACTTTACAAATGATCAACCAATTA
The DNA here is from genome assembly GCA_961763995.1 of Juglans cinerea. Lineage (NCBI taxonomy): Eukaryota > Viridiplantae > Streptophyta > Magnoliopsida > Fagales > Juglandaceae > Juglans > Juglans cinerea. Next base: position 31,504,258 of record CAUIVZ010000002.1, on the reverse strand, counting down.
TTTGGTAAATCAACTTATACTGAAATTTTATCAAGTATTCACCCTAAGGTCATGAGATTTTCCTTAATCACCTTATCAGCGACTTTACAAATGATCAAAATTTTTATTTGGGTATCACCATAACTCCATTTTTCTAGGCATCTCCAGAATTTCCTGAGTTATGCATGTCGACCATGAGGTTACTTTACCTAGGTATCTCTCAATCTCATTCTAGTTACATGTTCTCTAAATTTCTCCAGAGACAACCCTTTGGTCATTGGATTTGCTATCATCTCGGTCGAGGAAATAAAATTATCCTTGATCTCATGTCTTTCCACTATATCTAAAATATAGTGATAATGCACATCAATGTATTTTTCCTTGAAACTCTGTGTTCCACTTTTTATCAATGAGATGGCAGATTGATTATCACAAAATACATTGATTGGTTCTGTAGATGTACCCAAATTTAAGCTTTCAATAAAGTGTTTCATCCACATCGCATTACTCACTACAGTAGTAGAAACAATTTATTCTGCTTCCATAGTATACTTAACAACTCAGCCTTCTTTCTTACTCAACCAAGAAACTGTTGTTCTACAAAACATAAATAGTATCCACTTGTAAACTTTCTATCATATACATTACTTCCAAAATCAGCATCATTATAGCTAATTAATTCTAGATCACTGATTCCAAAATATAATTTCATATTTTAGAACCTTGTAAATACCTTAAAATACGCTTCACTACTTGCCAATATTCCTTACCTGGATTGGATTGATATCTGCTCACTAATCCTATTGCATTACAAATATATGGTCTCGTACTTGTCATTGCATACATGACACTTCCCACAACTTGAGCATAGGGAAGTTTAAGCATTTCGCTTATTTCATCATCATCTTTCTGGCACATACTTTTGTTTAAATCATACCTTTGCAAATAGATGTACTTAAGAGTTTACAATTTTCCATACCAAATCTTTTAAGTACTTTTTCTAAATATTTTTCTTGATCTAAATATAACATCTTTGAATTTCTAATTCTAGAAATTCTTATACCAAGAACATAGGCGGTTTCACCCATATCTTTCATTTCAAATTTAGATTTCAAAAATTCTTTTATTTCATTCATCACATCTAGACAATTACTTGTCAGTAATATATATCATCAATATATAATGATAATAATGTTAATTTATTATCATTCTTCCATATGTATACATAGTAATCTAATGGACTCATTTCATATCTCATTTTCAAAATGACTTAGTGAAACTTCAAGTACCACTGTTTTGAAGATTACTTAACCCGTTTGGATTCAAAAAGTATTTCATTTCATCTCATCTCATCATTACAACTTTTTCAAATTTTCACACAAAATATAATAAATAATTCAACATTTTCAAATCTCAATTCAACTTTTTCAAATCCCAAAATAATAATAGTATTAAAAAATAATATTCTAAAAATATTTTTTTCAACTTTTATCTTTCATCTAAAATCATCTCATCTCATATCTGAATCCAAACCAGCAAGTCCATACAGTAACTTCTTCAATTTGTAGACTTTTTCTTCACGTCTTTTAATTTGGACTTCTTCTGGTTGAATCATAATGATATCCTCTTTTAATTCACCATTACGAAAAGCTGTCTTTACATCTAACTGATGTAATTCCAAATTCATCATGTCAACAATAGACATGATAATCCTTACGGATGTGAACTTCGCCACTGGCGAATACGTATTCACAAAGTCTACACTTGGTTGTTGGGTATATCTTTTGGCCACTAACCTTACTTTATACCTTTCCAGACTACCATCAACTTTATATTTTCTTCTGAGAACCCATTTGTAACCAATAACTTTTCTATCTTTTGGAAGATCTGTTAACTTTCAAATATTATTTTTATTTATCAATTATATTTCATCTTTCATGGCCTCAAGCCATTATCTGAATCGATACTAATGGCCTCAGAATTATGTACGAGTAAGTATATATGCCTATATCCTGAATAGTCATCAGTGAAAGTAATAAAGTACTCCATTCCTCTATGAGTTTTTGTTTTAAAAGGTCCACAAACATTAGACTATATAATTTCAAGTAAATATGTGGATACATGTATAAAAAATTATATGAGTTTATTTGTGGTATTAATCAACTTTTATATATTCAGATAATCTTATTTTTATTTATATGGCCTAATATTAAATGACATAAATATGCACAATTAGTAGACACATTCAAATAATCAGAAATAGATACTTTATTAATATTAACATTCAGTACATACATATCGTGATCTTTCACTGATATATTACCCATACTTATTACAACAGTTCCAGACTTAAACTCAACTGTGTAGCCTTTTTGATTTACACTACAAGAAAAACAGGCTTTTGCGACCAATTTATTGCGACTAAAAGATTTTTTGCAACCAATTTTAGTTGCAAATAATCATTTCGCTGGAATTAACTGATCGCAAATAAGCAGTTTTCTTGTAGTGTTAGTACATTCACTAATACTAAATTCCTATGTATACTAGGTACATATAATATATCACTAAGTAAAATAATGGAACCATTTACTTTAAATTTACATGTACCCTGCCTCAAGCCATCACATCATGTGTTGTTGCCCATATACACTCTGTGCTCTCTTATTTCTTCAAGTTTGACGAATAGATCTTTGTTCCTAAATATATGTCTTGTTGTTGCAGAGTCAACCCACCATGAATATGATGCTGGTTCCACGAACATTACTTCTGAGACTGTCATCACAATTTTCTTGTTTTCTTGTACTTTTCTCTTATTAGGACATTGTGATTTGTAATATCCATTCTTTCCACATTTTAAACAGTTTTCAGTAAATGGTTTACTTTATTTCTTGTTTAACAATTTCTTTTTCTTAAACTGTTTCATCTTGTTCTATGTAGAGTGTTTGTCCTGAGTCATCAACAAATTGGATGATTCACTATCTCTATTCCTCCCCTTCATTATTTCTTCTTCAAGTACTAAAAGTACTAGAAGCGATGTCATTGTTATTTCATTTCTACTATGTGTTAAAGAAGTAACAATATAATCCCAAGATAAAGGAAGACTATTCAGTATGGTTGTAACTTGCATTTTATCAGTCAGAGGATGACTACCATCATATAATTATTTTGCAATCAACTCCATTTGAAGTACATGATCGCCAAAGTCATCATTCTCTTCCATGCAAGTTCGGTTATACTTATCCAATAATAATTGTATATAAATATCTGACCTTAAACTATACTTTACCTCAACGGCATCCACAATTTCTTTAGTAGTTTCATAGTTTTTAAAGAGAGGAATGATATGATCATTCATACAATGTAAAATTAAAACTTTTGCCCATGCATTGTGTTCTTCACACTTATCATTACTCCATACACTGCTTCCACTTCCATTCAACTCATTTTCTAAACTTTCTAATGGCTTTAGAGTTGTCAATGTGTATAAGGTCTTTTCATGTGTTATAAGAAAAATTATATGCCATTTTCAGGCCCGAAAATTTATTCCATTTAATTTTTCTATCCCCGAGAAATCAATACTTTTCTTTGGTGTCATCAATAATAAACCTTAAAAATTAACAACAAAAAAAATTGTAGAAATAATAAATGTGTTCTGATGTAAATAAATTAAATACAATATTTCAATTATGAAAAAAATAAAATTATTATAAACTTAATAATAATAATAATCATTGGATTTAATCTAAGGTGGCAGTTTTAAAATTCTCCTATTATATTTTAAATAAGGAGAATAATGGAAGTGATGCCCCGATCGAGTATTCCCACGAACTTTCCTTTATGTCTCTCTCTTTTCAAAGGATTTCTGGTATTAATATCGACCAACGAGTGTTCTATTATGATTTGGAACGAAATTTGGAGCACAACGGCTTTTGCATAGACCAAATCGGGCTTGAAATGATCTCAAATGATCCAAAATACCAAAACTAGCCCAAACCGGTTTAGACAACAAAATCAGCCGGTTCAAACCGGGTCCAAGAGAAGAAATTTGGTGGTCACAGGAGCAATGAACGGCTAGTTTCTTCTCTCCATTCACGACTTGGTTTAGAACGAGGCTTGCAGCTTGGCTTGCAGCTGCATAGAATGGGTCGGCTAGCGGGTTGGTCACTTGGGCTTAAGCTTGGGCTTGGGCTTGGGTCCAATTCTTTATGAGCCCACGGGCTTCAGAGAAGTGGGCTGGTGGCAAGGCTGGTATACATGCCGTTTCAGATGAAACAGATTCGTTCGGTTTGGCCGAAACGACGTCGTGTTGTTTCTTACGGGCGACTTCCAACGTTCTCGGAATGACATCGTTTGGTCCCTTGCTAGAAACGACATCGTTCATTGTAAGCTTTGGATCCTCAGACGCTGCCAAAATGACAATGTCATTGGTCGTTTTGTTCCTCAGTTGGCTGAACGACAATGTTGTTTAGCCAAGAATAATTTGAATCCTTTTGACCGTTGGTCAAACGACCAGAAACGTTGTCTTCTTCTTCATTGTGCAAGGACGTTGGAAACACAGAGCAACTTTTGTCCTCACTTCCGTCCGGTGAACTGGTTGTCGGCGATTAAGGTTCCGATGTGTCCCTAACACTCTCAAATCCCAGCGATGGTGATGGACTCTGGCGACTGGCCAGAACAGTAATAGTGTGTAAAACTATTAGACAGTGCACTATTTCTTTGTGTAAAAATATGCCAATGATTTTTTTTAAAATAATAACAACTTACAAGATTTTGAAGATTCCCAGTATACTCTAGGCCTCCCACCGTAATTTGGAAAAGTTTTTTCCTTGGATTCGAAAGTCTCCAAAGATGATTGTAATATGCAAGTGTGGTTGTCAAACCATGCACTTGCCTATTGATCATCTTCTCAATGCGTGAAATTAACCCCACTATCATGACCAGGCTCTGATACCATTGTAGAATTATGGAGAATGAAGATGAACGAAAACTGGATAGAGATTCGACAATATGGTGACCCTCATGTGAGTGTATTTGTCCCACAAGTTGATAATGGACAAAAGAGTGAAGTGTTCTCATTGTATACAAATGGTCCTTATTTATAGACCATGCACACTGCTTGGCAAGGGGCACAACCATTGATGAGAAAATGGTTGGCAAAGAGAACAACCATTAACAAGTGATACAACATTTTGACTAAATCAAAAGGTTGTGTCTTGGAATGACACCCTCTCAATTTGTTTTAAAAGGAGTGTGCGCAGCTTGCACACCCTAAGGCAATATATGAGTTTGATACTATATATATATCGCACATCCTAAGACTGTATCTAATATTAATACTATATTTATAGTGAGTAGGCGCAGTAGTACTACTACTTTCTTACTTTTATAACAAGCGGGGACTTGTCAACTGTATTACTCTGCACGCAATTAATTAACCAATCCATTCGTCTCACGAGTAATAAGAGCTCTACGCGTGTGTGTGTGTGTGTACTAGCAATGGGGCTACGTGCGAGTCACGTTTGCCCTGTATTACTATAAAATAATTTTCTAAAATATAAACATCCAGTGTACAAGAAGAAAACTTAATGATAAGGTAAACAAGGATAATATAGCTCGTTCAAGTTAGAAATTACTAATTCAAATAGCAATAAGTTTAAAAAAATCATAAGTCTAAGCAAGTTTGGGAAATAAAAGATCATCTTTCAAATTCATATTACAGTCTCTTCCTTAAACGACTAAATATCACGAAATTTGTTTCTTCACCATTGAAATTGTGGTTAAAAAGTTTTGGGGGTCATGCATTTAGAGGTGGTTTGTTTTTCTCATTCACAACATTTATGGAGAGAACACTAAAGTTTTTGTGGCATTGCTTTTGGAGTTGATCTACGTCTGCACCCAATTGTATGATCCATTTTTTTTTCTGAGCACAATGTTGCAATGTTTTGGATATACGGTAAATGTTCCTACATAAAATGAATTTGGAGTTGAAGCATGATTATCAAAGATTTAGGAGCATATTGATATAGAACATATAAAGTATATGGTGAAGAAATATAAATGTAGTGTTTGGGTCATATGATAGCCATCTGTCAATACTTAAAGTGGAGCAATCTATAATTTGAAGGAGCAATGGGGTCATAAGAGGATTATGTAACCTAGATAGGGTCCCTCACAGTATTAAGGAATTTGTACAATCTGAAATATTTTTAGAAGTTTTACAAGAATGTGAGGCCATATTGTCGATGTGAAATAACAAAGTTTAGAAGATTTGTGTTATCCACAAAGAGGAGGAGATGGATGAGAAATTTAAACAAAAGAATAGAGATACATTATAAGAATGGTTATAATTTGACTTTAAACATAGCGATGATTAGGAGACGAAAAAATCAATTAAAATCATTCATGCCATAGATTTTGAAAAAAAAAAATGTAAAACTAGCTGAACAATTGATTTTATTTGAAGTTCTATTTAATATATTTTATTTTATTACAACCGATTTGTCCGATCTTTAGGAGAAAAAAATAAATAGTTTTTAAAAAATCGCCCCCTCTTTTCTAACTATTCAGTAAACCAAATTATTGTGCAATGATATTTTGTTTTCACGACGGGGTTCAATTTATGTTCTTTTGCAACTGCCGTCAGTAAGTAATGTTCAAGTCGTGCCAATTGTTGTGCAAATTCAAGAGGAGAACTCTAATTTAGATGCATCTAGGAGTCCGAGCAGGTATTGCTACCTTCTTTCATGTTTAAGGTTCTGTTTCAAGATTGGAGTGCATTGTAGTAGATTTTAGTAGTCTAATTACTTTTGCTATTAGTGAAAATTGTTGGGTTCTGCTTTTATCATAGTAAATTGACATCTGCTAGCTCTAGGAAGGGGAGTGGTTATGGATTTGCTGATAAGGTGTGCGTCCACCTTGGCTCAACTTAAACTTATATATTTGGTACTTAGGTTGCTATAATTTCAGTCTATATACATATCAAACCTAAGACCTATCCTCGTCTCACCCCTGCTGCATTTTAATACTTGGTGGGTTGTTGTTGCCTTTATCTATCTGTTTGTTTAAGATTTGTTTGTCTAGCCATAGAACATGGTCATGGATCATTTATAGAGTTTTTATGGATAATTTTACCTTATTTCTCTGCTTTTTATGGAGTTTTTAATGCTTGAATCTTTTTTACAAAGATATTGCAGACTCCTAAAGGTAAAATTATTCACCAGCTTTTCTCATTTATGGAATCATTCATGCCCTATTAACTTTTTCACATTCGTTGACTTTTGTTTGGGGGATAAGAGGATTATCCTAGGCTTTACTTATTTCACTACTATAATATAAAATTATATTTTTATGGGCAATAGATTGAGTACTTAAAATTGAAGAAGCTGTATTTTTTTTAAGAGGAAGATCAACTTAGCTGAACAACAAAATGAAATATTAGAGAATCACAAGCAATGTGTCATTGAAATTTATTGCATGTGACATTTTAAAAATGTAGGAATATTAGATCAAGCAAGGAAAAAGATTTGCAAGAAAAAATATAGACAAAGTAAGGGAAAATTACTTTTAGGTAAAAAAGTCAGGGAACCAGAGTGTTGTGAGTTGTATCTTTAATTGGCACAAGGTAAAAAAGTCAGAAATGATTTAGCAATTCATTTAGTTGCATATCTTGTTAGGAGATATAGTGTTTTAAAAAACAACGTTTTCTTGGAAAAAGTTTGGACAAAATAGGGAAACACTGTTTTTGGGCAAAAAAGTCAAGGGAATATAGTGTTGCGAACTGTATCTTCCATAAATAATTTGCAACATTTGGTTAATCTAGTGTATAACAAAAGAAATTCATGCAACTCACTATTTAAACATCTAAGATCAATTTCTTAAAAATAGAAATATGAATATGAACAAGTTGGTTACCTCTCATGTGTGCTCCATTAATTCAATTGTTGTGCAACCTAGAGCTTCTTCTGCAATTTCACCAAACATGACAGCCCCCAGTCACTACCATCATCGGTGTCAATGTAAGCTCGACAGCTGTAGAAACAAACTATATTCATGAGTTTGAATGATCAAACAGTAAATTGAACCTATGATGTTTGGTGCCATGACGTAAAATACAAATACAACATATATATCGTGTTTGTGCATTACTCATATGCTTGCAATGATAACACGAGAATTTTTCATTTTGTTCGTATCCTGTCCTTTTCTTACATCCAATGCAGGACATGTAGAAGAACACTTGACATAGATCAACCACAAAGATGGTTGCCTTAATTCAAAATCTTGGCTTCTGCATTAAATTTAGAACAAACACACGTTCTTAAATGACTGTAAATATTAGGAAGCTTTTGGAGGAGATTGTATTTACTCTAAGAATGCATGTGCGATATTTTGAACAGGCAATATATACATAGAGTAAAAATTTGAAGAAGACCGTAGAAATGTATGGTCATTGACTATAATGACATAAGGAAGGCAGCAACATTATCAATCTTAATTATGTGTTGGACATTAACAGTTGATGCCGATGCTGATGTGCCATGCAGATTTTTTTCGATGATTTTTTCAAGCATTGCATCATTAAGTGTCACCCTTAATATTTTTTACTTTTAGAAGAAATTCAGAGGAACAATAGAAATCATGGAGGGAAAGGTATAAATGAAAAAAAATTGTCAAAGCTAGTTGATGAATATGAATTTTGTGTATATATTTTAAGACTTTTTAATATAGTATAGAATGTTCAGGTTTGTTCTATAACAACTACGGATTGTATAGGTAATAAGGTAAGAAATGATTACCACTGACACAATGGGGCTGCACCAGGAATGAGAGGATTTAAGGTAAATACACACGTCGATTGAGATGAAAGAGAGAGACCTATGTTGTAAAGAGACAAAAATAGTTATTGGATAATGATATTCCATATTAAACAGATGCTCATATTGTAAGTTGTGAAATCTACCATTGTATGAACCCACTTCCGAATGTGTTGCAAGTAGTGTTGGTTTAGCTCCAATAAGATGAGAGATTGCTTGACATTCACTATCCACAAACCAACCCCACATAGTCAAGCATATGGGCTTTAGACTGTAAAATTTAAGGGAAAGTATTTTAAGATAGTCAAGCATATGTCTAATAAAACACTCATCTCATGGTTTTCAAAACGATAAATTTATACCTAAATTTGTGCCTCGATATAAAAGGAAAAAAAATGAAAAAAAATAAATAGAGTGAGCTGAATATTAAACTCGAAAAAAATTTAAATAGTACAAAACCTAAGCTCTTTTTTATTCGAACTACACAGAAGAGCTCTGATTATTCTTCGCGTGTTGCTAATCTCTAGAATCTCCGTCAAAAGAAATCCAAGCCTTTGGCAATAAAAAATCTCAAAAAAATTTGCAACCGATGAAAATAACCCACAACCAGAAAAAATGAAAATAAACAACTAGAAAAAAGTCCACAACCGACGCCCAAAATTAAAGAGACTCGCTTAAGAGTCAAAATCACCGGCGGCCAAAAGAAGATGCATAAATATTTAGAAAAAAAAAAACAAGATGCAGAAATAAAACCAAGATGCAATTTTTTTTTTTATAAAAAAAGATGCAGAAACAAAACCACAACAAGATTTAGAAAGAACACAAGTGCATACCAGCGGCCAAAACAAAGAAGAACAACCCACAAACACCACGCACGACAATAATTCTTTCTTCCTCTTCGGCACCCCAGTCTCAAAGCTCCACAATCGTGCTAAAAAACCACAATAGAGAACTCTGCCCTCCATCCATCCTATCAACCAGCCAAAAAATCCCTTCAGTTGACAACGTCACACCACGAAACAGTAGGACCAACTGGATGCATGACACCTAATGAACAAGAACCAAAATCGTCACTAAAAGAACGAAATAAATCATGGAAACAAATGAGGGACACCAAAAACATAGAGTAATCTTTGGTCATACAGGGACGATACGGCACTGTGCGAATAAGAAATGAATAGAACTAGGGACATAAACGTAAACATATGGGAGACGTCGATCAGGCATTACACACCAATCAGGGGCAAAAACATAATAATACTCAGTTAAACAAGGGCATCAACGGAACAAAAAAAATCAAATAGTACATGAACCAGGGGCAAAACTGTAATAACAGTGGCTCACAGAAGTGCATATGCGGAAAGTAAAATACAAAAGCCAAGGACAAAATCGTAATAAGATCCAGCCAAACAAGGGCATAAATAGAAAAAAAAAGTGTCAAATAGAAATCACTATTCATTCATGTTCATCTCATATAGTTGTTTTTAATATATAAGATATATATATATATATAATAATAAATGATATTTGCATTCTCATATGTGCAAATCTCGTGTGCAATATTCTTTTTTAAAAAACTGGATAAATCTTAGACCTATATAATTTTTTTTTTTTAATGGTGGATCTCAATTTATTTCAAAAAGAGTGTGCGAGGCTTGCTCACCATAAGACAATATCTGATATTGATACTATATATATATAAAGACTGTATCTAATATTAATATTATATATATATATATATATATCCTTATACTTAAAAGCATCTATCGCCCAATGAACAATATGAACAATAATGAACAGTGCTCTTATTTAACGCTTTTCTTCTTCGTCCCTCTGTATATCCTCACAGCAATATTCTTCCTAAAATACCACAAAATCACCACAACGGATCACAAAATCACCACAACAGATCATCACAAAATCGCCACAACAGATCACAAAATCACAGCAAGCACAGACCAAACTCACCGTAAATCATCTCAAAATCATCGTAGGATGATCACAAACTCACCGTAAATCATCATAATTCTACAAAATCACAAAATGTATAAATTTATAAAATCACAAAATGGGAGGGGTAATGGCTCGGCTGGGCATGGAGGAGCAGGGGAGGTGCTGTGGAAGGCTGGTGGTGGCGTCGTGGGCTGTAGGCGGCGGATCTAGGCCGTCGTGGTGGTGCGGTGGCGTGGGCTTTGCTAACGGTGGTGCTACGGGGAGAAACCCATGCATGTAGTGGCGCTGCGTGGTGGCGCTACGGAGGAGGTGGCTGTCGAAGCTCGTGGGAGGAGTTGCTCATGGTGGCGCCATGGTGGCGCGATGGAGGGAAATCAAAGGGAGAGGAAGAGAGGGCTACGAGCTTCAGTCTGTTGCGGGGAGAGAGAGAGAGGGGTCTGTGGGGAGTAGATCGGCATGGGGAAGGTCGCCTGTGATTGGGCTTGGTAGTGACGCGGCAACGGAGGTCGGCGGCGTCGGGAGGAGCCGAGGAGAAGAGAGATCGAGAGGGAGAGGGGCATGCGGCTGGAGGGGGGATGAGAGAGAGGGAAGAGAGAAAAGTTAGGGTTTGGGCCTTAAGTCCCAACTCTTCATCTTGAGTCTCTAGATTTGATCCAATGGTAGATCAAATCATACATTTAAATAAACTCACTTAAAATAGATAATTAAAAAAGAAATATCATATCATACATTTAAAATTAACTTTAATTTATAAAATACTAGTTTTGTATCATTAAATAAATGAAGTTTTGCTAAATATTTTTAAGAAAATAAAACCATATAAATAATTAGAGTTTTTAATATAATTTAAATCTCATAATATTCTTAATTAACTAAAATCATTTAGATAAAATAATTTTTTACAATTATAATATTATTTCTGGGGCTTCCAAAATATAAGAGGCTTACTTTAATAATGAAAGAACGTGAGAGCAGGAACATAGAGAGTGGATTTGTTTCATACGAGCTCGCTACATCTTCTGCATAGTTGGAGATAACATGACATGCATGCATTGATCTCTACTGTCAAATATGGTTAATTTGTAGAGCTAAAACTTCCATGCAAAGATTTTAGCACGTAATCATAATTGATCTTTTACGTACAGTTGATCAACCCAAAGAAAATGTAGAGAAATTCATAGAAATTTTGCGGTTGGAACAAACTCTTCTTATTAAAGTAGAGAAAAATGAAAATTCATAGATGCTTGCTTATTTTAGGTTTTATGCTCCTATGCATTAGGCTATTTACTAATCTATCTTTTGTACTCTTTCAATTTTGATGATTATGAACTAATAACTAATTCAATTATTCAAAATTATGTACTACATGTAAGGATCAGTCACACTTTATTTGCTATTTAGACATATTATTTTTAAAAATTTTATTTTTTCTTCCAATTAGATAAACGTGGCAAACATGCTTTGCACGTTAAATCACTGTTAGTATTTATATATATATCTCACGCTGTGTCAGATTGATGAGAATCTCATGACGGTGCTGAGCGATTTATGATCTAAGGTCCCTGAGTAAGCTATATTTCGAGTTGTGGAAATCAAAATCTAATTATTAGAGTAGTGACACTGGAACTTGATTTAAGTCAATGCCGGTGCCGATGCATGCGGCCTGCTTGTCAAAGCAGCATTAAAAATCCCAGTAAGTACGAAAAGCTTGTATTTTCAACACATAATTAAAAAAGGTAATCCAAAAGTTTATCTCCATTTAATTAAGAAAAAATCTTCTTTACAGCTTACTATGCATGGAACCCCCAACACACCTAACGTTGGGTTGAAAAAAAAAAAAAAAAAAAAAACCTACGTGAGGTGTGTGGAGAGTGCGATGTACAGTAGGCTTATACCAAGCAACTCTCTTTAATTAATCAGGCCCTTCCCTTTTTGATGATGAATGATGGCCCCAGTTTTCTTATGATCATCATGTATTTGTTTTTGTTTCCAATATCAAAGTAATTCAAAGTCGAAAGGTGCAATGAATGTTGACATCTAATGGCTAGCTAGTGATAGATTTGTGTGCTAATTAAGATAGAGTAGTTGCAATATTGTCATTAGCCTTAATTATAACATGAAACTATGAAAGCCGAAGCATATGCATGGTAGGCATGCATCAGGAAAGCACATACAGACTAAATATGTGAGTACGTGGTTGGTTGAAATTTTGATACCTAATGTATTTTAATTTTTTTCTTTATTTAATAGTTAAGAAATTGACTGTTAATATATTGATATTTTTTTTATATTTGTTAAAATGTTTTAAAATGATAAAAAAAATATGAATAAAAAAATTGAAGAAAAATAAAAAGGAAATTTTAAATTAGCGGTAAAATGGAGCGGTGCACTCTGAGCGGCAAAGTAGCACCGCTCATATATTAATGTGTAAGTTTTGTGCACTCTCTTTAAAAAAAAAATGGATAAATATAAGTTTCACATGGAAATTTTATTTTTTTAATAGTATATTCTACTTTTTTTCAAAGAGAATGCATGCAGCTTGTATACTAGTCTAAGATTATATCTGACATTACTCAATTGTAATATGTTTGGAGCTGGCTTGAACTCAAGGATAATATTTATCAGAATTCATGATAAGGATGATCATAAGAGATCTACGCAATTAAGGATGTGCAAAGAAAGTAGTAGTACTACATGCACAAATAATATTTTCGATCCAAACAAGTAATTAATTATGATCGTGTAGAAATAAACAAATAAAAGGAATAAAAAGATCAAAAAAATATTTTTCCAGATGTCACGATTAGCCAGGCTTGGTTCGTAGCGAAACCAAAATTCTGCATGTAATACGAAATAATCATCAATACCAGAAAGGTTCAAAGCTAACAGGGAATTCGTTATAATTCATTAAGAGTTTTAGCATCTTGGACTTTTTGGCGTTGTTACTAAAAGAAATCTGAAGCCCAAAATTCTTGGCAATGCGGAAAGCCCAATATTCAGCAAGAAAAAAAAAACATGAAAGCCCAATTCTCTTGTTTCCATTACTGGAACTTTATTAATTATTTTAAATATCATTATCCGGAAAGCCCCTCTGTATTTGCACAAGACAAAAGATATTTGTAGATATAGAGTGTGCGACACTCAAGTTTCGCATACTTTTAAAAAAAATGAGTAAATATGAAATTCAAATGAAAAAATTAATTTTTTAATAGTACACCTTACTTTTTTTTAAAATGAGTATGCAGCGCGTGCATAACCTATCTAACATTACTTTTTGCACAAACTAGGTCACTTCATTATATATTGAGAATAACTTCTAGTATCAAGAGAGGCTTTACACCCTCCAATGACCAAATGACACGTTATCATTCTAAAGAGATTAGAATAGACCAGCCTCACCTTAGTAATACCATACAATCTCCCGTTTGCGCTCTCTTTCTCTCATATCTCCCTCTTTCTTTCTAGAGAGAATCTTCTAATCTGTCAAACTGCTAAAGGGCTGAAAACAGCCTCCAATGATATATTGTCGCGTAGCCCACTCATGAGGCTCACAATGGGACTGCGCAGTACACAAATCCCCCTGAAAAGTTTTTGGTCTCTCCACGAGATCCCTCACCCTAGGGGTGGGCAGCGAGGGCAAATCCCCCTGAAAAGTTTTTGCTCTCTCCACGAGATCCCTCACCCTAGGGGTGGGCAGCGGGGCCCCGCCCCCGCACAGGCGGGCGGGCTAACCCGTTCCGCCCATGCGGGGGCGGGGTCCCCCGCCCCGCATAGAGAGGGCATAGCGGGGGCGGGGGGCGGCATGACCCCAGCGGGGCCCCGCCCCGCCCCCGCCCCCGCCCCACATTAAAAATTTTTTTTTATTTATATATATTAAATAAATATATTGTATATAGATATACACAATTTATAAAAGACTTAAAATTATATTCAAGTCATTGGATTGTTTTGGCCTCTTAGGCCAATCTTTATATAGGAGGCCAAGGCAATACAATAGTCATTCTTAAGCAATGTGGGACTTAGTAGTAAGTCTCACATTGCTTAAGGATGACTATTGTATTGCCTTGGCCTCCTATATAAAGATTGGCCTAGAAGGCCAAATCAATCCAAAATCTAACTCTAATGAGTTTAAATTTTTTCATATTTATAAATTTTAATTTATTATTTAAATTATATTATAATTTTGGTCTAAAAATATTTTTTTTAGACCAAAAATTTTTTTTTTTAATATAGTGGCGGGGGGCGGGGAGGATTGGGGTTTTTCCCCCGCCCCCCGGCACCGGGGTGGGGGACGGGGGCGGGGGGCGGGGGAAAAACCCCCATCACCCGCATGATGCGGGGCGGGGGGCGGGGAGGGGGTGCCCCCTCCCCGCACCATGCGGGTAGCACCCCTACCTCACCCCTCTCCTCTCTCTCATCTGTCGACGACCCCTCTCCCAGATACCGCACCACTGCCCCTCTCTCCCATCTCACCATCCCTGACCATCTCTCCCATCGCGGCTCGTCATGAACCTCGTCGCTTTGAACCTCAACATAGAGACCCCATAACCTTTCTATCCGTTCAGCCATCACCCATTGACGCCACAAAGCTATAGAAATTCACCCATCATCGTTACATCGATGCTCATCTATGGTCTTATGCTCAAACCATGGATGCAGGTCTCCTCGAACCACAACTAGGATGTTAAAGGGACCCCACGTACTACGCAATATTGGACTGTGGAGAAGAAAAAAGTATTAGTTCCGATTGGTGATTCAAATTTGTAATTTCTGTAAAATAGCCTACATGAAAAACTAAAATATTATGTATTTTCAATTTGAAGAGTTTTGTTTCAAATTTATTGCAATTAGCGATTTCTGTAAAATAGAATACATGGATTGGCTACGTAAGAGATGAACTGGCTGTGTGTCAAATTGCTAGCGATGGTCTAGTAGTGGTGGCAACGGCTGGTGGAAGCAACAAGCCCAACTCGTCTGGTAGAAGAGGAAAGGGGAAACAATTCATTCGTAGTGCTTTTAATTCTAGCTAGCAATCTCATGTGGTGCTCCTCATGGCTTTAACTTATGCAATGCTGAGATGGAGCCTTATTATTGGAGGGCTATTAAAGGGCTAAAAATAGCCTGACCATTCCAAAGCATTTCTCGTCTTTCTAATTATCCCATCTCCCTCTCTCTCTCTCCCCTCAAGCCCATTCAACACTTTTGCAATTATGGCGTTGAAGGAGCAATTAAATTCCTAAACAGTTCACACCCACCAATTATATATCACTGATGGCACAACAAAGCCGCATTAATGCTGAAAGTTGAGCAATTAGAGATTGGTCAACCCTTAGTGTCAAATCCAATAACCCCATTTGAACAATAACACATGGAGGGGCTCTTTTATCTCCACTAGATGGCCCAACTATACTAAGTAAAAGGCCCATATATAGCGGCCCAACAAGTTAGAAAGTTATGGGCTCACCATATGCTCGGCACGATGAGATCATACCGCCTAATGGGATTAATATGGTAATTGTCGCCAATAAAAAATATCTACTCCTAAAGAAACAACAAGATATTTGAGATGTTTATTCTCGATATGTTAATCATTTCCTTCTTAAAGCAAATTCTGGAAATTTGATAATCGAGTCCCCGAGATTTGGGGAATGGATTGAACCATCCTTATCAGCAATAATCCACATCTATATAAAGGGCCAATGTTTGCAGTCTAAGGTTAACTTTTTAGTCCCTCATTGTAAGGCAATACATAGATATTTCTAACTGTAAGAATGCACAGTGGAATACCTCAAGCACAACTTATTGAGTTGCTCCAAGTCTATCCATCTTGAACAAATAATCTAGCAAGGTTCAAGCGTCTCCTCTTAGTGGTGAAGTGTACTATATAGAATAAATTAGAGTAACACTCAATACACCAACATTGTAGATACTTTCTCAAGAGAACAAAAATATAGAGAGATTCTGTACTTTTTTAGGATTGTCAGAGAACCATCTGAGGGTGGGCTATATATAGCCCTCCCTGTGCATCACATACGGCTGGCCAGCCTTTAATCTATGCAATAAAGTGGTCGTTGCAACTTTTATTCTCAAGCATGTAACGCATGGCTATTACATGTCGTCACAAAATAGAAGGGATTTGCCCATGTGGGCGTCCTTCCATTTTACATCTCTCACTTGCACATAGTGGGCATGACCCCTAGGTCTGCATCTCTCTAACGTTCTCAATCTTGTTCATACACGCAAAATAGGTTGTGTGACCACCAAGCACACCTGCAAAAAGAAAGGTGGGAGCACTATACCAAATCTCTCCCAGAGAAGACTAGTATAACAACATCCCTAAACTGTCTTGTCATGTCCTGGAGTCATTCAATCACATCAGATCAAGTATTTTCAAACTCTCTTGAGTTCAAAAAACTTAGAGCAATGCTTGAATACCTCCAAATCATTTTGATGTGTTCACAACCTTAGTCGCTACCAATGTGTAGCGCCATAGTTCAACGTCGACAAACACCATCGAAGATACAATATCAAATAATCTTCTCTTCGCCCTCATATCATTTAACTTTGGTCGAACTGCTTTCCCAACAATGTCTCTTTAGACCGTACCAATCATGGTCATAGACAGCACGCCAAAGTACCAGACGTCACAACCTCCATCTTATGACATAGTCAAAGGTAAATATAAGACACTTAATAAAATATGAGACTCACATAGTGAGAAAGAATGGAACCATTTACTCACTTACTCATTTGGTCGAATAAGCACATGTAGTATGAAATATATGCTATGGTGGATTTCTCTTCCTCAAAGAGCATATGTCTATATCAACACCATACAGATTTTAGTCTAGCCGTTCCTTAAGCATCCATCTCGAGTCCCTTCATTTGCTCGCCTTCAATGTGTAAAAAAGGATCTCGCATCTGACTAACCACAGGCTACATAGATTGTGGAGCACTCATGCATGGTCATCTCAATACAATAGATCTCATTTTAGCTCCTACTAAGGTGACATATATTTGTGTTAACCAACTTATCCCCTTGGGCAAGTACCCAGGGACACAATGTCTCATCTCCACTCACTACTCAAATGCCAGAGGTGA
This sequence comes from Juglans cinerea, assembly GCA_961763995.1. Lineage (NCBI taxonomy): Eukaryota > Viridiplantae > Streptophyta > Magnoliopsida > Fagales > Juglandaceae > Juglans > Juglans cinerea. The sequence goes on along the minus strand of CAUIVZ010000002.1, from coordinate 31,486,412 downwards.
TTGTTCGTGTGAGTGAGCCGATCTAAGCTTGTTGACATACATTATGTGTTTGTATCCGAAACCATATGATAAAAACAAAAACTGAATAAAATCATATTTCATTAATAACCCGAAGGAAGGTTTCCATCTTAATGTCAACTGAAACATAAATTATATTCACAATTTACGCAGTCCTAAATTCCTAACATGAGCCACAAAAGCATCTATTGTTATAGGCTTTGTCAGGGGATCAGCAACCATGCAACTCATAGAAATGTGTTTCAGAACCACTTCCTTTTGCACCACCATGTCTCTGATGTAGTGATATCTGATATTTATGTGTTTAGTTCTTCCACTTTGAGTCCTTAGCATATGCAAGAGTTGTTATGCTATCGCAGAATATCGTCACCAAATCTATAGTATCCGTGCCAATATCTAGAAGGTTGAGGAACCTTCGTAATCAAATAGCTTATCGAACTACTACTGAGCAAGCTATGTACTCTGCCTCCATGGTGGATAAGGTTATACATGTCTGTTTCTTGCTGCTCCATGTAATGACTCTATTGTTGAGCAGAAAGACATACCTAGTGGTTGATTTGCGCTCATCTTATTCACTGCTCCAATCAGCATCGTTGTAACCTCTCTCCTGCAAATTTGAACCCCTATAACACAACACATAGTCTACAGTTTCCTTGAGACATCTCAGAATCCTCTTGACTACTTCCCAGTGAGCTAGTCTGGGGTTAGATTGGAATCTACTCACCAAGCCAACTACATAGCATATGTTTGGCCGAGTATACATCATTGCATATATCAGGCTGCCCACAACATTAGCATAAAGGACACGAACCATCTTTTTCATTTCACTTTGAGCCTTAGGACACATCTTTTTAGACAAAGCAATAGGGGTGTTAATGAGTTTACACACTCATTTGGAAGTGTTTGAGGACTTTCTTTATATAAGTCTATTGAGACAAACATATAAGTTTCTTTGATTGATCTCTGTAGATCTTTACTCCCAAAATGTATTCTGTCTCACCCATATCCTTCATCTCAAAATTGAAGGATAACCACTCTTTTGTGACGATTATCAATCATTTTTCATTTCCAGCCAGTAGTATATCGTCAACATACAATGATAACATAATGAAGTTTTTATTGGACCTTTTGATATAAACACAATGTTCCTCTGTGATTATCGTAAACCCATTCGAGAGAATGCCTCGATGGAATCTTAGATACCATTGTTTAGATGATTGCTTTAGGCCATACATAGATTGTTTGAGCTTGCACACCTTGCATTCTTGACCTTTGACCACAAAACTCGTGGGTTGATCTATATAGATCTCATCATCTAGTTCTCCATTGAGAAGTTGTCTTAGCGTTCATCTGATAAAGTTCCAAATCCATGTATGCTATTATAACTAGAATCAGGCGAATCGAGGCAAACCTCACCACTGTTAAAAAAGTTTTCTCATAGTTTATACCCTCATGTTGGGTATATTCTTTTGCCACTAAGCCAGCTTTGTACCTTTCTATTGATCCATCCGACTTGCGCTTTATCTTTAAAACTCATTTGTTCACAATAGCCTTGCACCCTAACGGTAGATCTATCAGATCCTAGACCTGGTTAATCCTCATAAACTCTATCTCATCATTTAGTGCCTTCGTCCACTCATCTTTACTAGAAGACGAAAGAGCCTCATGAATTGTCCTAGGCTCATCATCATCTTATGGAGTTACCATGAAAGCTTCCCCTTCAATCTCAAAACAATGACGGGGAACACTTTCACGCGTGCTTCTACGCGACTGAGGTTGTTGTGGTTGATTAACAAGTGATGTGCTCCCACTCAGAGATATGTCACTCTCACAATTTGTAGGAGTTTGAGGAATTTCTCCCTCATTCTCAACTAAACCCCTTGGAGCGTCTTCCTCTTGACCCACAATCTCATGGAGTTCCAAATTTCTATCAAGCTCAACCTTACTTTGAAACTCATCCTCTGTGAAATCTACATCTCGTGACTCAATCTCAGTCACAGTTCCATCAGATTGTTCACCTATTAGCACATACTATAAATATACATTTCTTTCCTCTAGGACCTAACTTCTTATATTCATGAGAAACATCATGAACAAAACCCATTGAACCCCATGGCCATAAGTTACTCATTGGATTTCTTACTGGTCCATAGTTCATATGGGGTTGAAGATACTAATTTGGAGAGCAGTCAGTTAAGAATGTAGGCAACAGTCAAAAGTGCATCCCCCAAAATGAAATTGGTAGGTTTGTTTGTGCCATCATTGACCTAACCATCTCAAACAGTGTTCGATTTATCCTTTCTGCCATGCCATTTTGTTGTGGCATACTTAGCATCGTCAACTGTCTCTTGATTTCCTTTTCATCATAGAGTCTTTTAAATTGCTCAGAGAGATATTCACGTTCATGGTCAGTCCTTAGAGCTTTTAAGCTTTTGTCTAACTTATTCTTAACCATTCTAAGATATTGCCTAAAGCACTCCAATGCTTCAGACTTATGGGAGATTAAGTAGACATAGCCATAACGTGAAAAATCATCTATAAATGTGATAAAGTAGATACCTCTGTTTCTTACCCTCACACTCATTGGACCACAGATGTCTAAGTGGACTAATTGCGATGGAAAAGAAGCCCTAGTGGCTTTTCCAAACAGTTTTATCTTAGCTTTTCCCATCAGACAATATTCACATGTGGTTAATGTAACCTTAGCAAGATTGCCTATAAAGCCTTCTCTAGCTAATTACCTAGTCATTCTTTCTTATCCTATATGACAAAGCCTAGTATGCCATTTATATGAATCCAAATTATCAGACGCAGAAAGAAAAGTAATAGACTCATTCATAATTGAATAATCCAAAACCATTATCATAAAACCGTCTGATAAAAAATAACAATCATAAAAAATATTGCCCAAATATAAGGAAACACCATTGTTTTCAAATACAATCTGAAAATGAAGTCATAATAAAGTAACTACAGAAAGTAAGTTTCGTCGGATCTCAGAAGAGTATAGCACATCATGGAGAAATAGAGTGCAACTGCCCCGCAAGTCCAACTTGTAGGTACCAAGTCCCAGCACCTCCATGCTAGAAACTTAAAAAAATGCTCTGATTCCAATGTAAGAATGCACAGCAGAATATCTCAAGCACAGCTTATTGAGTTACTCCACAAGTCTATACAGTCTTAACAAATAATCTAGCAAGCCTCAAGTGTCTCATCTTAGTGGTGAAGTTTACTATGTAGAATAAACTAGAGTAATACCGAATACACCCACATCCTAGATACTTTCTCAAGAGAGAACAAAAATATAGAGAGATTCTATATTTTTTTAGGATTGTCAGAGAACCATCTAAGGGGGGCTATATATAGCCCTCCCTGTGTATCACATACGGCTAGCCTTCCTTCAATCCCTGCAATAAAGTGGTCATTGCCACTTTTATTCTCAAGCATGTAAAGTCATGCGTTACATACCGTTACGGCATAGGAATGCCCACGTGGGCACCCCTCCATCTTACACTAACTTGGGCATCGGAGATGCACCAAGCACACTGGGCCATAGTTGTTTCTTATCACATGTTAGTGATCGAGATCATTTGGTAGTGAAACACGTCACAAACAACACCCAAACTTTAAAGGGGGGAAAATCCTACCCCCGAGTGCAACCAAGCTTTCAAGTGGACGATTTCTCACTCGAAGGCATGATATAATACCCACCAACAAAACCGAAAAGTTAGTGGCACAATCTTTTTGACCCATGACGATGAATTCTAGAAGATCAAGTTTTTAAGTAACCAATTCAAATGCCACTCCACAAGAAGAATAACTTGCAACCACTGAACACTGCTTGGGGTCCAATGCATGAGATTACAAAGCACAAACCAAACTCTCAAGGAAACCCATGTTTTTAAATCAGGGAAGTCATCGAAATCCGCAATCTCAAGCCCATTCGAGACTCTCACTATTCGGGTGAGCTTGAGGAGAGAGACACTAAGGGGTGCGGCTTGAGGAATGAGAGAGAGAGAGAGAGAGAGAGAGAGAGAGAGGGGCACATGATGGGGAGGGGAATTGTATGAGATTATTAAGGTGAGGCTAGTTCTATTCTAATCACCTTGGAATGATGACATGTCGTTCGTCTATTGGAAGGTATAAATCTCCACTTGAAATCACATTTAGTTCTAGCTTATCTCTTTTTTATTAAACGAGTAATGCTAGATACTGTCTTAGAATATGCAAGTCTTCACATTCCTTTTTAAAAAAAAGTGAAGTCCACCATTAAAAAATAAAATTTTCATGTGGGTCTTAAATTTATCAACTTTTTAAAGAAGTGCACAAAATTTAAGCATCCTAAGACTGCAAATATTATTTCTATTTTTTGTAATCACACACGTTTAAAGGTAGAAAATGCTTGGTTGTCGTGGATGGTCTAACCTCCATGCTCATCGTCCATGCATTAATTTAGGGCTGCAAATGAATAGAGCAATTTGTGAACAATTCGAACTCGATTTGTGTATACTCGGTTCGAAACACTAATATAGGTTCAAATATGAAATGAGCAAAACTTGTATAAAACTCTACTCAACTAAGTTTAGATTCATGAACAAAACTCGTATAAGCTCAACATGACTTGTTTGAGTTTGTTTTGAAGCTCATAATATGTGTTATATATGTATGTATTATATTTATTACATGTTAGTTATATATTATATACTTAATTATATATTACTAATTTATTTATAGTTTACGTTATTTAATATATTTATTATAGTAATGTTAGATACAGTAATATAGTGTACAATATTGCAAGCTCTGCACACACTTTTTAAAAAAGAGTAAGGTTCACCAATAAAAAATTTATTTTTTTCATGTAGATCTCATACTTAGGGGATGCTTAAGGAATGAGATGAGATGAAAAATATGTGAATATTAGTAAAATGGTTTGAGTTATAATGTTTTATGGGATTTTAAAAAATGAGAGATCAGAAAAATTTGAATACAAATATTATAAAGTCAAAATATTATTAGAATATTATTTTTGTTTTGAGATTTGAAAAAGTTTAATTTTTTTTTTATGTTTTGTTTGAAAGTTTGAAAAATTGTAATGATTAGGTAATGATTAGATGAAAATGTTGAGAATTTGAAATTAAAAAATGTTTATGTTTGAATGATGCTTGGTAATGAAATGAGATGGGATCGGATGAGATGAGATGAAACCATCCCATCTTCCAAACAACCTCTTACCCATTTTTATCAAATGAAGTAGGCGAGACTTACACACCCTAAAACTGTAAATATCATTTCTCTATTTTTTATATTCCCAAAGTGTGTATAGGATAACTTGTATAATAATATATCATACAACTAGAACTTTTGATTTATTATATTATATATATATATATTAAATAGTTTAGTTTTTGACATTTATATTATATATTATTATTTTTTAATTATAACTATAAGTTAATTTATTTTATAAAAAGTTATACCATAAGAATTTTTTTAGTTGAATGGTTAAATGGTTAGAATTCTTTTGTAAAATTCAAAATTTTTTTATTAATATTTTTTATAGCAAAATTTCTTTATTAATTAAAACATAAGATTTAGATCGATTTTTTTTTTAAAAAAAAATCTAGTTCGAGTTCTAGCTATTTGTGCTCGAGTCGTTTGTTTATTTTTAGTAACATTAGTGCATGGTTACAAACCGAGTTCAACCAAAGATATTCGAGTTCGAGCAATTAAACATGCTAATCAAGCTCAATGATATTTCAAATTCGAATCGGCTAAATTCAAATCGACTCAGTTACTTTGCAGTCTGATGTTATCGTTACATACCATTATTATTACTATCATAATTAATAATTGTCAATATTGCTGTTGTTATAATTGATTAGAGCGGGTCCTGTCACATGAGTAGTACTCCATGCCAGCCAAATTGATCACCTTTTTTTTTTCTTTGAATACATCCAAATGACCTAAAAACACACACACCCATGCGCCGTAGTTGGTGCATTTCTACTCCATATATTACTTGAGGAGAAATCCTTTAGTTATAAAAAGATATGATAAAAATAAATTTAAATTGATATGTCTTGATATGATATATTAAATTATAAAATTATTTTTATTATAAAATAGATCTAACGTATCATATGAAATCATGCTAATTTATAGATTTATTTTTATAAGATCACTTTGTAGCTATAACACTTTTCTATTTGTAATATTATCTTTCACATAAACATTTTGGTAATTAATTGGCCTACAGTTAGGGTGTTACCTGCCCCCCTAGGGCAGGGTCGACCCCTTCTTGCTCCCCCGTCCGCATGGGCGGGGGTGGGGTTTGCACCCCGCATTCCGGGATTGGGGGTGGACGTCTCATCTGTCTGACTTGTCCACGACTGTCCAAATTGAAAAAACACACAAAAAAACGTTTAATATCCATTTTTTGACTAATGGCGCCATTGAGTGTACCTTAAAAGTTTTAAATAACAAATCCTACCATATGATAATTAAGTACGTTAAAAAAGGTTAAAGATATTTTCGGACGGCTCAAAATTCACAGGTACGTACACGTCAGTGGTTCGTCTCCTTGTAAGAAGAATCGATCGTCCAATTAGAGTACCGTGTCTGTTGAATGAATGCCCAGTCAAACCAGGATTGCTGGTTTTTCTTTGATAGTCTTTAAGAATTGAGATAGTCGAGGATCAGGTCCTGCTTTCCAACTCACGTTGGCTGTAGTCATCAATAATTATTGAAGAAAAAGGCAAAGAGGGAAGGATTTGATTTCTCTTTGATATTATCAAGTTAATGGAAAATAATACAAATCTAATTATTTTTAAATTTTTTTCGTTATTATGTTTTAAATGAGAAATATTTTTTTCATATATCATTAATCTCGTTATCAATACACCATGCTATCGAGTTTCAACTTAGACTAGGTCTTCTTTAGATTCAGAGATGAGTTGAAATGGTTTTAAATGAGTTAAATAAAATATTATTAAAATATTAATTTTTAATATTATTATTGTTTTAAAATTTAAAAAAATTGAATTGTTTATTATATTTTATGTAAAAATTTAAAAAAATTATAATGATGTGTTGAAATGAGATGAGTTTCCAATTGAAATCGGAGTTAAATTTTGGATTCATGAATAATTTAATGTACTTTTAAAATCATTTTAATTAATATCTTATGCAAATTATTTGGTAAATTAGAATACCCCATGAGGGAGTCAGGGACCACTGGGGCTTGATGAATTGATCCGGAAAAAATGGTTGAATCGCCAACCTTTTCATTCATTTTACCTTTTTTTTCCATTATATTTTAATACTCCAGATTCGAGAAAAAAGTGTCCAGACGATTTGGCATGATCACCACTCAGATGAATGCAAAATGAGTGCATGGATTTCGCTCGGGCGAATATTTAAAATGAAATGATATTGATAATTGTGAAGTCGGTAAGCGTCGAGTAATTTCTTTACAAAAAGTGAATAAATATAAGATTTATATGAAAAAAATAATATTTTAATAATAGATTTTTTTTTTTCAAAACGATTGTACAACGTTTATACGCTCTATATGCAACATTACTCCTATTTAAATAATGCTCTATGCTCCTTCTTCATCCATGTTCTTTTGAGTCTTCTGATTATAATTTTTTTAGTTGCATCATTGATCAAGAAACATCGCAGAAGGAGCTGCGGACATCTTGGCATATGCTCTTTTAAAAATATAATATTTATATTAATAGATCAGTGGGAGAGAACGTTGAATCCATTATCTCCGCCTTACCCATTTAAAAATCTGTATAATATATAGAATAAAGAGAGAGGATTGATTATGTGATAAGTTAAGTTTATTTTATAATAAAGAAAAATTAAAAGAGTGCATGTGCGCACAAGTACTACAATATTATCCACAATTAGAATGACCGATTTCGATTTGACAAGCGATTAAGTTCATGTTTGGATTAAAAAATGTTTTATTTCATCTAATTTCATCGTTATAATTTTTTTAAATTCTCGCATAAAATATAATAAATAATTTAATATTTTTAAATTTCAATTCAACATTTTCAAATTTTAAAATAATAATAATATTAAAAAATAATATTCTAATAATATTTTTTAAAACTTTTATATTTCATCTAAAACCATTTTATCTCACCTTTAAATCCAAACTAGTAAAAAACTTCTTACCATTTAATTAATAAAATGAAGGCATCGTCCCTCGTTCTGATAATAAAACCTCTCACCTGTTTAATAAAATGATAATATGATATATAAATTATCAATTTTAATATATCACACGCTAAAATTATTTCTTTTTATTTTTACCAAATGGTAGTCTTAAGTTACGTTTGGATGTTGAGTTGATCTTATGTAATATGTAAATAGTAGTAAAAAAATAATAAATAGTAATAAAAAAAAGTAGTTAATAGTTTATTAATAATAATAAATAGTAGTTAGGTAATCTCAATCACCTCACTAACTAAACACACCTAATTAAGAACATTCACATTGATTTAGCCAAATGTAAATGCAAATTAAAATTTGACTAACAATCTCTTTAAATGATCTACATTGAAGAGGCAAAAAATAAATATTTTACTTTCTAACAACGATAACTCTCTATATTTGTATGGTTACTATTCACCCTCCATAGAATAATTTAATTTAATTTCTCTCATTTTGTTTCTTATATAATAATTGCACCAATAATTATTATATATATATATATATAGGTGCTTGGGTTCATACAATTTATAATACATTTGAATTGCAAAATCTGAGAAAAAGAATTAGATAAAATAATTATAAAAACATTAAATTAATAATATTTTATTATTATTTTAGCTAATAGATAAACAATTCAACGTAGAAATCTTTGTTGAATGGAATAGGAAAACTTTAAAATATATGATTTTAATTTTATCTTTACCTAACTCTTATAATACATAATTTTTTTAAGGAATTTATTATGTATCAACCATTACTTACTCTTTTTTTTTTTATAACTAGCTTTATTCATCTGAAAGAAAACTACAAGGCATCATGCTCAGTGATATGTGAAACCACTTCAGAAAATGAGTTCCACCACACCATTAAGTCACAAAGATACTAAGAATATTTAGCCAGACAATCGGCTGCAGCATTGGCCATACGACCTCTCTGCAGTATTACAATTTTAGGAAACCTTAGTAATAGATTTCTAATCTCAAGAACTAGACTTCCCCAAATAGACATAGACTCCTCCCCTTTTGTAAGCTTTTGCACAACCAAAAGAGCATCACTTTCCACTTGAAGGTCCTGAATTCCCAAAGGCAAACATAATTGTAAACCTCTTAGTACTACAAGCAATTCCACTTCCATTAGATCAATGATCTCATGCTCGGATTTATTAGCTGTAAAAAGCACATTCCCAGTTTCATCTCGTAGTATCATCCCCACACCAGATCTGCCTTGATCATGAAATAGAGCCCCATCAATATTATTCATTTTTACATCTCATATTTATATTTTTTTTATAAGATGTAAGAATGTGAGATGGTAAATAGTGACAGATGAGATGAGATGAGATGAGATGAATTTTTATTTTTTTCAAACAAAAATAGAATAAACGAATCTCAACCTCACGTAGGATTATTGACTTGAACGGTCAGGATCACGTCCAGGCACGATGATGCTTTTGTTGTCCTTTTGAAGTCTAAAGTCAATGTATTATATACGTACCGGACTTTGTTTACTTCTGCACCTCACTCTCTGTGATATTGAATTATTGATGGTATTTTCTCTGAGACAAAATCAGGATAGATGTTCAACACCGGCGAATCTTTCCCGACTCCGGCGAGATATACTGGCGAGCTGGGGTTCGATCCCGCTCAGGTTCGGCTAGGAAGCTCGGACCCCCGAGTGCCGCTTCTGAATCTCTCCACGGTCCGAAACAAAATGGATAACCTGCAGCGCTTCCTATCGGACTCGGTCAACCGCAACCAGCTCATCGGCCAAGATCAGATGGACTTGGTGTCCTCCGAGATCGTCTCCGCCATACACCAAGTCATCGTCAACGGCGCCGCCCTCCTCGCCTGCACTCAGACCCCGAGCCCAATCGAATCGGCTCCCAGCCCCACGATGCCTCCGAAATTCCCGGGAGAATCTTCGGTTTCCTTGAAAGTAGAGGCTTTTAACGAGGAAGTGAAGAACGAGAATCTAGTTTTCGAGTCAGATGACTCGGAGATAGTGGAACTCGACGCCATGGAGCTGCTGGCTGAGCATATTCACTTCTGTGACATATGCGGGAAAGGATTCAAGCGCGACGCGAATCTGCGGATGCATATGAGAGCGCACGGGAACCAGTACAAGACCCCAGAGGCCTTAGCCAAGCCGGAACGGCACCGCGCCGATCCCTGCCTGAATACCAGGTTCTCGTGCCCGTATGAGGGCTGTAACCGGAACCGGCTGCACAAGAAGTTCCGGCCGTTGAAGTCAGTGACCTGCGCGAAGAACCACTTCAAGCGGAGCCACTGCCCCAAGATGTACTCGTGCAATCGCTGCAACAAGAAGAGCTTCTCGGTGGTGGCGGACCTGAAGAACCATCTGAAGCATTGTGGGGAGGCCAGGTGGCGGTGTACCTGCGGTACCAGCTTCTCGCGCAAGGACAAGCTTTTCGGCCACATGGCGTTGTTCGAGGGGCACATGCCGGCGGTTGGGGACGAGGACGAGAGAGCCAAGGACCTGGCAGAGGCGGCCGCAGTGACGGCTATGGATGAGGACGAAAATGAGGATGAGGAGGAGGATGTGGTTATGATGAAGGGAGGTGAATTAACGCCAGAGAATTCCTCGGATAACGGGTTCTTTGATGGATTACTCGATGGGTTTAGTTCCATCGAAAGCTTTTGTTTACGGGATGTGTTGGGTTCGCCCATTGGATTCGAAGGTTTATGATTTTGGAAGATGATAAAGGTATATCTCAGCGTTGAGACGTTGTTGTTGGAGTTATATATCAGATATACGGTATGTATGTATTTTTTGTGATAAGATAGCTATGGACTCTGTTGTTTTTTTGTTTTAATATGTTGTTGCTACTTCTAATAATTTATTTTCCCACATTGAGCAGCAATAAAGTTCATGCCTTGAACAATTATGTGTGTGGGTACTAGTTTGACATGTTTGTTTTCAATCCCGGACTGTCATCTTTAGACGACAATCTCTTGATTTTGAGATTGAAGTTGTTGACATGGGTTAACTCAAATAGTAGAATGGAGCTAGCAATGTTGTCCCATCCAACAAGATTACTTGCGAGTCATAGAAATGATTTTCGATTGTTGGTAACAATGAAGCTACTTAAAGATTCATCGTTAGCTAGCAATTTAGTTTGGCCGAAAACCAGAAATTTAGAACTTTTTTTTTATATTAAGTTGTTGTATTCTTTCACTGATCTTGTCTTGATATCACATCATCATAGTGGACACAGTGAAATGAGAATGGAATACATCAGATTGGAGTTGGATTGAATCGGGGTCCTCCATAGCCCAGCACCTGTTTGGTTGTTGAGATTCTTGAGAACATTAACACGGAGCCATCAATGCTCATTGCAGTGTTAGCAGGGGTGCTAGAGACTAGGATGGATGGATAACCCTCACTTAAAAGCATAGAAATGCCGTGATAATAACCATATCCCAAAGGGTTACACATATTCAATAAAACTGAACCCAGGTGTTAAAAACCACTATAAATTCCAAAAACTATACACGTAATAATAAATCAAGCCTATAAAAATAAAAAGAAATAATACCAAAGCAAAGCAACTCAAAACGAGCATTAGACCAGACCTAAATTAGGCAATATGATCCGATCTCAAAATTCCTTTAAGCATTAGAGGGATATTTTTTGGAGTAATCTCTTGATTACAACCCCGACTACCCAGTTCCGCAAGCCAATCACGACGCCGATGAGGAGAGATTTTGGACGAGAAAAAAATAGAAGACTTTTCTTCATTAACCACCTGTCCCAACCACTGAGCATACAAATTTAGAACTTGTTTTATCATCTTTGCAGATCTTTTTCCACCATTTGCAAATATCACCATATCATTCGCATAAAGTAAATGAAAAATTAATGGTCCATTCCGTGGTTGAGAAAAATAGCAAATCTGATCAAGCTGAAATTTACTTCTCAATAGCCGAGAAAAAACCTCTTCCACAAGAATAAACGAATAAGGCGAAATAGGATCTCCTTAACGAACACCCTTTCCACCCTTAAAGAAACATTTAGCCGTACCATTCATAACAACCGAAAACCAAGGCGTAGAGACACATTGTTTTATTAGGTTACAAACTGCAATCGAGAACCCAAATGCGCTCAAAACATGGAAAAGAAAATCTCAATCAATCATGTCATAAGCCTTAGCCATATCAATCTTCATCATTATATTTCCACCTCTAAGTATTGGCTTGTTAATATCATGCATAAATTCATGAGTAATGCTAATATTTTCAAAAATGCTTCTCCCCGGCAAAAACGCACCTTGTTCCATAGAAATCAGACGACTCAAAACTGAAGTGAATCTCCCCACCAACAACTTTGAATCAATTTTATAAACCGTGGAACATAGGCTTATAGGTTTAAACTTGTCAAAGGAAGTATGATTCGGAACCTTTGGAATTAATACAATGAAGGAGGAAGTATAATACCTGGGAAGAGAGAAACCCAAAAAAAACTCACGCACAACCTCCATAAGATCATGCTTCACCAATGACCAGCAATGATGAAAGAAACTAGAACCAAACCCATCAAGACCTAGGCTAATATCGACCAGAATTGAAAACAAAGCATCCTTAATTTCCTGATCCGAAGAACACCTGCCAATATTCAGATTATCTACATCCGAAACCTCAGCTTTAATCAAACCTCTAAATTCGGAACTTGACCATTGGGACCCCGCTGCAAAAAATTTTGAAAATAAATAATATCTTCATCGTGTATGGCTTCAAGCATCAATAATAAACGCCCATCTAAGGCACATAGTCATAATAACATTTTTATTCCTTGCCTGCAATGCTGCAAAAGAAGACGAGTTTACTTCCCCATGATCAATCCATGTTTTCTTAATTTTTTTAGCAATATGAGACTTCTCTTTTCAGCCAAGTCGTAAGTTCCACCTTAGCTGCCAAAATATCACTATCGACATCTTCAAAAAATTGCTCTTGAAGCCTTGCCTCTCCTTCCTCCACTCGCTCCTCCAACCGTTTAATATGATCTCAGTCCATCCGAAAACTTACTTATTCATAAGTCATCTATCCTTCCTCTAACCTCCCTGGCTAGCTACTAAGGTCTTGCATGTGCTGGAGGCAAATGTAAATGTGGACAATCCCCAAGAAACCCAATTTGAGGAAGTCTATTCAACTCTAGAAGCCAAAACCTCCAGCCTCAGCAGCTCATGGTAACCTAGATTATGCCATGGGAAGAAATGATCATATGCTTAGATCACTGCTTCTCCCATGCTCCACCAATCCTAACCCTTTGCTACCTCAGTCGACTCCTGGTTGATTCTATCTCATTCAGTGAAAAAATTACTTCGTACAATCCTTTAACAAACTTGAAGTTTAGGATGCACCTTAAAATGCAAGGAGAGCATTATGGACAGAATTCTCCAGTTTAGTTAGGGTGTTGTTTCAATTTTATCCGCGTCAAGTTGCCAATATTAGGGTTGTACAATAAACGATAAAACCGATCGGGACCGACTCAGACCGGCCGCCAGAGCTCAGAATCGACCGAAACTGGCATAGAACCGGTCGGCCGGCGGTTGAATTTGGCTGAAACCTATGTCTAGCGGTCCGGTCCCGGTTTGAGCCTGGATCAGACCGCTGAACCGACCGATACTTAAACGACGCCGCCCCCACCTTTCTCTCAATCTCTCTATGTCACGGCGCACCTAGTCGCAGCCCACCTATGTTGCCATCTCTCTCTCTCTCTCTCTCTCTCTCGCTCTCTCTCTCTCTCTCTCTCTCAAATCGCACCTCGCGGCTCACAGCATCATCTCTCTCAAATCGCAGCCACCTCCGTCGCCATCGAAGACGCCGATGAACCGACCGGAGTTACGCCGAGACCGATGTAGACGGTTTTCTCCCCCTTCACCGGCCGGTTTCGGTCGAGATTCACACAATTTCAAGATATCGGTACAATTTCGATTTTGGACCGAAACCGAACCTTCGGTTTTCACCCCTAGCCAATATCGATGTTAATGATAGGTTCAAATTTTCAATTAAGTCATAATCTAATCTAATCTTTTTGAGAATATTTGGCGGCGGAGTATGCAAATCGAATGGCTACTAGAATTCTTGTGCAAATTTGCCCTTTTTTTTCCTGTTTCTGATCATTTTTTCATCTCAGAAAATATATTCTTATTTCGTAGGAAAATATTTTGTAACAATCAATCTGTGCATAGGGAAGTAACAGAAGAAAAAAGAGAAATAAATACATATCAATATTCGTGCTTACTAGAATCATGAAATCATCACATAAACCCAATTGCAAGAGAAAAAGAAAATAAACAAAACCGAAAGGAAAAGAAGAGAATCTAGTACATATACATCAATATTAAATTTCTACTTTGTTAAAGCAAATATATTATAAGAATTAGAATAATATATAAAGTTATAAACCCAATTAGGTGGAGGCCAGAGACCGATCCAAGAGCAAAACACTAATAATAGTATGACGTTATAGCATTGGGAAATGTTTTTTGTTTCATGCAGTACTGTTCATGAACCACCCAAATTTCAATTTGGAATTGAGTAAATTAATTAGTGAGAGGCTTCAAGGTATTTTCCTTCCTGGTATAAATAGCCGCCAAAAAAGTGTTTGACTGTGGATGCAGGTGGCTGAATACAACGTCAGGGAGTGATTCAGCTCGATCCAAAGCTTACATACACGTATGGAAATGCAAATTGTGCATCTGGCCAAGTTGAGCCCCACTATTATGTTCATCTTCTACTGCTATTAGAGCAGTCCAATATCAAGCAGTCCAACTCCAGCTTATCTCATGTAAATGCAGAGTCTAACATCAGCTTATCTCATGCAAATGCAGCAACTCGTGTCCTCCTCCAAGATGATGATATGCAGTCAGACCCTATATCAAATGGACTGCTCTCATATGATCATTATTCAGCAAATTTACTAAACAGTCCCATTCATAGCTGACATGTTTTGTACTAATATGTAATTTTACAATTTGTTACGTTAGCTGTATAGTGTCAGAATATTCTTTAGTTAGTTAGGATTTCCTCTTTGATTCATTTTCCGTATAAAGCAGTGGCATCATGTACAGAGTGTGATATCGAATACAATAGCCATTTTCAACAATTTCTTCTCTGTTTCTTTCATGCTTCTTCTCTGTTTTCTTTTCATGCTTCTACTTCCATAATTCTTACATGGTATCAGAGATTGATACAGAGTAAGATTTTTTTTTTCCTTTCTTCTTTCAAATGCCTGAATCTCCTTTTCTGGATTTCTCCAATCCAACCAATCCTTACCGACTTGACCATGGAGATAATCCATCTCTTCCCTTAGTCCCTGACCTACTCACTTATGAAAATTACACTACTTGGTCGAGAGCCATGTGCAGGGCACTTCGTGCCAAAAATAAACTCGGTTTTATTAATGGCACATTCACCAAACCAAAATCAACCTCAGACCCTCTTTTTGATGCATGGGAACGCTGCAATGACCTCGTGGTCTCCTGGTTGCATAATTCCATAAATTCTTCTCTCAAATCCAGCATTGCTTTGGTGGACAATGCTGCTCAAGTCTGGAAAGAACTCCAAGAACGATTCACTCAATTTAATGGTCACCGTATTTTTCAACTCAAGAAGGCATTAACAGGTTTAACTCAAGATAATGATTCTGTTTCTGTTTATTTTGGTAAACTCAAGACTCTATGGGATGAGCTTCTCTTGTTTGATCCATTACCTGACTGTTCTTGTGGCAAGTTGGCTGTTCTCCTTGATCGCTATCAAAGGGATTGTGTAATCCAATTCCTTATGGGCCTTAATGATTCATTCAATGCCACTCGTGATCAGATTATGATCTTGGACCCCTTACCTCCTATCAACAAAATTTTTTCTATGGTTCAACAACAGGAAATGCAACATCTCATGGTGCCTAATCTTCCCTCAACTGAAACAATGGCGCTTGCTGTCAACCGACCCTACTCATCATACAAATTCTCACCTCAATCTACCCCAACATCAAAACGAGACAGACCATTTTGTACCTATTGCAAAATTCTAGGTCATACTCTTGATGTTTGTTTCAAAGCTGGAAATGCTCAACCTCCAACCTGCACCCACTGTCATATGACAGGACACATAGCTACAAAATGCTATAAACTACAAGGGTATCCACCAGGCCACAAGTTTCATGGCAAAACCAAGCAATACAATGCAGCTGCTCACATGTCCTCCTCGACCAGGAAGAAGAAATTTCAAATGAAAAGCTGACCTTCACTAAGGACCAATACCAGAAGTTGTTGGCTCTACTGCAACCAACAGAGGCTTCCATTGCTACGCATGCAATCAATAACATCCAAGCAGAATGTTCACATCCACCCACCATGAATGGTACCTCCTCCTACACACACACACATACCCCTTGGTTAATTGACACAGGAGCTACAGATCATATGATTTGTAGCACTTCTTTCTTTTCTTCAATAACATCTTCTGTTTCATTTGTTGTTAAGCTTCCTAATGGCCAAACAGCTCCTGCTTCCCACATTGGCACTGTCCATATCAACCCGAAACTAATCTTGCACAATGTTTTATGTGTCCCTTCATTTCACCTCAATTTGATTTCTGTCAAACAACTAATCAACTCTTTCTCTTGTTGTGTTCTTTTCTTTTCACAATTTTGTTTTATTCAGGACCTTTTGTCATGGACCACGATTGGCATGGGTGAGATGAAAGCTGGACTTTACAATCTGATTCCTGCTCAAGTTCCTCCTTCAGCTCTTTTCGATCACTTTTCCATTTCATTACATAAAACCATTTCTGTTTCAGCAATTTTCAAGGATGTGAATATGATCTCTGATCTATGGCATTGTAGGTTGGGTCACACCCCTATCTCCAAAATACATGTAATCAAAGATCCTTGCATCACTAATCACATTTCTACCATATCTGATAAAAATCCTTGCCTTGTTTGTCTACTTGCAAAGCATCATCGTCTTCCATTTCCTGATAGTACTCATCAAAGTAAAACCATTTTTGAACTCATACACTGTGACATATGGGGACCTCATTCCCTTACATCGTATGATGGCACAAAATATTTCTTAACCATTGTTGATGACTATTCACGGAGTACTTGGATATACTTGCTTAAAACCAAATCTGATACCAGAAAATGTATTGAGAGTTTTTGCAATCTGGTCAACACTCAATTTCACACCAAAGTTCAGATACTTCATAGTGATAATGGCCTTGAATTTCAAATGACTGAATTCTTCAACAAACATGGCATTATTCATCAAAGAACTTGTGTGGAAACTCCACAACAAAATGGAAAGGTTGAACGTAAACACCAGCATATACTAAACATAGCCCGAGCTCTAAAAATTCAATCCAACCTCCCTCTTTTGTATTGGACAGATTGCATACTTACAGCTGCCTACATTATTAATCGCATTCCCAGTCCATTACTTTCAAACAAAACACCTTTTGAGCTCTTGTTTAACAAACTTCCTACATACTCTCACATGCGAGTATTGGGATGTCTTTGTTTTGCTTCTACCCTCTCCCATAATCGCCAAAAATTTGATCCAAGAGGTCGGCATTGTGTTTTTCTCGGTTATCCTTTTGCTATAAAAGGCTACAAATTGCTTGATCTCAATACCAAGACCATCTTCATATATCGGGATGTTACATTTCATGAACATAATTTTCCTTTCCATCAACCAACCATTGCTACATCCTCTCCTACATCCTCTCCTACTCCCATCATATTACCTTCTCCCTACCCCATGCAAACTGTCCAATTACAACCCTCCTTTTCTTCTCAAACAAATCCTTCTCACTTCCCATCAGACACATCATCATCACCTATTTCATCATCTTCTCTTTCTCCCCATACCACTTTTTCTGCTCCATTACCAGCAGCCTCTTTACCTTTCACAGATTCTCCTTCCTTAACTTACCCAGCACTTCCATCACGTCCTCCTCTTCGAAGATCAACCCGTGCCAGAACAGCTCCTAAATATTTACAAGATTTTCATTGTCAACAAGTCAGTTCCATCTCACCCAAACAACTCGTGGACATGCCATCAGCTCATCCAGGTATTTCCTTTCCACTATCTTCTTCCATTTCTTATGACCATTTATCACCTTCTTTTGCCTTATTTTCTGCTACCATTTCTTCACATCAAGACCCACAAACCTATAGACAAGCTGCTAAAGATCATGATTGGTGCAAAGCAATGGAAGCTGAAATTGATGCTTTAGAACTCAACAAGACATGGGTCTTGACAGATTTACCTCCTGGGAAGTCTCCAATCGATTGCAATTATGTTTATAAAACTAAATACCATTCCAATGGTACAGTTGAAAGGAAGAAAGCACGCTTAGTTGCTCGTGGTTTTAATCAAAAGGAGGGAGTGTATTTCCATGAAACCTTTTCTCCAGTTGCCAAGATTGTTACAGTCCGAACCTTGCTTGCCTTGGCAGCTATTAAAGGATGACACTTACAACAGTTTGACGTTAACAATGCGTTTCTTAATGAGGATTTACATGAAGAAATATATATGAAAAAGCCCCCGGGATACACTAAAGGTCAACCTGGACAGGTCTGCAGACTGATCAAAAGTCTTTATGGCCTCAAACAGGCCTCACGGCAGTGGTATGATAAGTTCTCTAAATCCTTGATCAGCTTTGGTTTCAAGCAATCCAAAGCTGATTATAGCCTTTTTACTTGTATCACTGCCACTGATTTCACAGCACTACTTGTTTACGTTGATGACATAGTAGTTGCTAGCAGCTCTCTCATTTCCATTTCTTCTTTGCGAAATTTTTTGAATACTCATTTTCGCATCAAAGATCTCGGATCACTAAGGTATTTCTTAGGTATTGAAGTAGCTCGCTCTCCCACAGGCATTCATCTCTGCCAACGGAAATACACACTTGATATATTGGCTGATACGGGTACTCTTGCTTCAAAACCACTTAAACTTCCCATGGATCAAAACCACAAATTAACCAAAAATTCTGGAACTCCTTTATCTGATCCTACTCCTTATCGTCAACTCATTGGTAGGTTGCTCTATCTTACCCTCACAAGACCTGACATAAGCTACCCCATTCAAGTCTTGAGTCAATACATGGATTGTCCTTCAACTACTCATCTTGCTGCAGCTCACAAAGTGTTACGTTATCTCAAGAATGCTCCTGGCCAAGGCATCATCTTGTCTTCTACTTCTTCTATCCAACTCATTGGTTATTCTGATTCGGATTGGGCCTCTTGCCCAGACACTCGCAAGTCTGTCACTGGCTTCTGTGTTTTCTTGGGACAGTCTCTCATTTCTTGGAGGTCCAAGAAACAGACTGTTGTATCACGGTCATCTGCCGAGGCTGAATACCGGGCAATGGCATCCATCTCTACTGAACTCACTTGGTTAAGACAATTGTTGACTGATCTTGCCATTTCTCATCCTCAAGCAGCTGAGTTATTTTGTGACAATCAAGCCGCCTTGCATATTGCATCTAACCCGGTGTTTCACGAAAGGACAAAACACATTGAAGTGGATTGTCATCTTATACGGGACAAGATACAAGAAGGCCAACTTCGGACTGCTCATGTTCCTACACAGTTGCAACTTGCTGATATGTTTACCAAGTCTTTGCCCTTTCATTTACTCTATTCACATATCTCCAAGATGGGAGTAGCTAACATCTACTCTCCATCTTGCGGGGGGATATTAGAGCAGTCCAATATCAAGCAGTCCAACTCCAGCTTATCTCATGTAAATGCAGAGTCTAACATCAGCTTATCTCATGCAAATGCAGCAACTCGTGTCCTCCTCCAAGATGATGATATGCAGTCAGACCCTATATCAAATGGACTGCTCTCATATGATCATTATTCAGCAAATTTACTAAACAGTCCCATTCATAGCTGACATGTTTTGTACTAATATGTAATTTTACAATTTGTTACGTTAGTTGTATAGTGTCAGAATATTCTTTAGTTAGTTAGGATTTCCTCTTTGATTCATTTTCCGTATAAAGCAGTGGCATCATGTACAGAGTGTGATATCGAATACAATAGTCATTTTCAACAATTTCTTCTCTGTTTCTTTCATGCTTCTTCTCTGTTTTCTTTTCATGCTTCTACTTCCATAATTCTTACAACTGCAGTCCAAAAACCTAATGATGAGGTTGAATAAAAGCAGCATGTATCGTTTTCGTGGCTTATTTGATGAATTCGGTTGTAGGCATGCTGGGGATGGAATCAATGAGGATGATGGCCGGGCTGACCAATTACCTTTTGGACTAATTACCTTGAGTAACAAGCTCCAAACAGAGAGATAGCTCTCGCCGAAACACCTCTAAAGCTTTGACATATTTTTGTCAAAAGCACATCCATAGAATAATATAGATCTGACTTCTCAAACACGAATTTGCTATCTAAACAAGATCCCAAAACGGAATAAACTTTGAAACTCCAAAAAAAAAAAAGTATCAATGGCTTCAAATAGAAAGATCAAACGACCTAAGGACATTCAAAGAAGGAGAAATGGCAGACGGAGGAGAGATTTCAAAGTCAAAAAATGCTCATTTGAAGTCTAGAAATGGTGTCTTGTTGATTTGAAGCCGAAGACCCATACGAGGAAGATGACAGTGTCGAATGGGTGAGCACAGATCCACTTCAAGACCACAACGCAAGAAGCCGAAGACCACAACACCACGCAAGTAAACGATCTAAGAGGAACAACACCACGAAGCAAGCCGTAGACGAGATCGATGGAAGTTTTTGACCAAAAAGCGGGAATCCTTTTCCTTACAAAACAGAGTTTTGTTGTTTTGATTTTTATGTTTTTTTTTTTTAAATAAATATCAGCTGACGTGGCACAGCCATTTACGCACAGTTTGTATGGGTCGACTGTACATAGCAGTTTTGTACACACACACACACACACGGAAAGGACAACGTGTCTTGCACATTTGTCCAATTTAATTTTACATAATTTTTTGTTTTCTAAACAAAGAAATTATTTTAAAAAATAGAAATAATGAATTATAGAAAAAAAAATTCAGCTCATCATCTCCTATATTATATAGTAACATGTAATTTCTCATTTTTACCATTCAATTTAAATATATATATATATATATTGATGTTTAAATATGTATGTTTACACGTCAAGAAAAAAAATAAGAAATCATATATTGGTGTGTGGTGTGGAGATGATGAACAATATTACTTTAAAAAAAATCATTTTAAATCTAATATCTTTATTTTAAATCTAGCCGATGATTTTTAAATTGAGTCAAGTATTCTAAAATCTTTTAAATATTTTACCAAAATCATTTTAAATGAGGTATTTGTAGTGTTATTGAACAAAAACTAATTTTCAAGTAAACCTTTTTTATATTTTGGAGTTCCGAAAATAATATAATTTAAAAAAATTTATTTATTTAAATGATTTTATTATTTTATTATTTTAAGAATTTTATTTAATATTCATTAATTTATTTGACCCAAAACATTTTACCCAAAGCATGCCATTAAATACCATTCGCCATTTTCTCAGAAAATGGCCCAAGCATAAACCGACCATTTTCCCAGAAAATGGTGTTTATATCCATTAAACTACAAACCGCCATTTTTTCAGAAAATGGCCTAACATGTTCATTTATCAATCACTGTAGGCGGGAATCGCAGGCGAGCTTACCACCATCCCTACTTACCACCATTCCTACCGCTAACACTGTAGGCAGGAATCACAAGCAGGACTTACCATCATCCCTGCTTACCACCATCCCTACTACTTGCACTGTAGGCGAAAATTATAGGCGGGACTTACCACCATCCCTACCGCGTGCACCGTAAGCGGGACTCTACCACCGTCCCTGCTTACCACCATCCCTACAGTTCTTTTTCCTTTCTCTTATTCCTTTCAATCCATTTATTTCAAACATACCCAAAAATCATCTCTCACATGAAAACTCAATTTTCATTCACGACACATGAGCATGCATGAAACGATGAAATAAATGCCATGATGCCAAACACAACATAAATACACGCAAGCATAATTCAATTAAGTAAACAAAACTTCTCACATCCAATCGACCCCCATACTCCTAGAACTCAAAGTTCGGCACAACCAACCAGACTGTAGAAAATTTGTTAGTGTAAAAATATATTCAAATCTCACAAAGTTCTTTGGAAAATTACTTACAGTGATGAAATATAATTTTCGAAGGATCAAGGAGGTGTAAGAGGTGGTGGCACAACAACGTAACAGTGTATTTTGGACTATGGTCGTGGGTCTCAAAAGGCCAAATTTTGAATAGGAACAAACTAAGACTTGGGATGGCTAGGAAATGGCTTAGAGGTGTTGGTGAAGTAAATGGTGGTGGTGGTTGGCCGCGGGTGGCGGTGTGGGCGGCGGTTGAAGGCCAAAATACCCAAATTAAAAAATGAGCTAGAGGGGCTTCAACGGTGGTAGATCGGAGTTGAGGTTGGGTGGTTTAGGTGGCCGGAGGGCCGATGGTGGTGTGGTGAAGAGATGGTGGCGAACGGCGGCGCTAAAATGAAAAAGGGTCGTGTCTTGGATTCCCTCGTGGCAGTTAACGGCGGCACGAAAGGGGTTGATATTGGAAGGGTAGGGATGTCGACCGGAGGGGAAGAGAATGGGTTGGGTGGTGTTGGCCATGTCGGTGTGCGGCGGCGCACTGGAGGGGACAAAGAAACGGACTAGCCGTGGCTTGAATTCCCTCGTGGCGGTTAACGGCTGCACGAGAGGGGTTGAGATTGGAAGGGGAGAGACGCTGGCCAGAAGGGAAGAGAATGGGCGGGGTGGTGTTGGCCACGTTGGCGTGCGGCGGCGCACTGAAGGAGACGAAGAAACGGATGGGGGAGAGGGGAGGAGGGGCTTGGGCGCGGGAGAAGACCTAGGGCAAAACGGAAATTTGGGAATACAAGTAGGGGCAAAATGGGAAAAAAATTGTTAGACGAAAATATTGTTCATCTCGATTCGCACTTCTTTATATATATATATATATATATATATACATATATATAATGAGAGCATGCAACAAAAATATGACTCAAAGGATGATGCAGGTCACGGGAACAATATATATGTAGTTAATTATATCCTCCCTCTGTACTCACGATTTAATCCTTCCTTATATACTATATATACGCTTCTCTCTCTCTCTCTCTAGTCTCTACGGTGCAAAAATATAGCACAATTTTGATTTTTCTTCTATCCTAGTGTGACTGCATAAATTAAACGAAACTGATGTGCTTCTTCCGTCGTACGTTCATGGATTACAATTCACACACACACATATTATATATAATGGTCACGTACGTATATCAAAACAACATGATAATTAGAAGAGAAGCATGGAGTAAATGACGTCCCAAGGGATGATTACTATCCGGCCATTTCCTATATATCATGACCAATATCATGACCAATAACTTAATTCGCAATATTACGATTCAGAGATAAGATAAGATGGTTTTAGATTAAAGATGAAAGTTGAAAAAAATATTGTTAGAATATTATTTTTTAATATTATTATTGTTTTGAGATTTGAAAAAGTTGAATTGAGATTTTTTGTGAAAATTTGAGAAAATTGTAATGATGAGATGAGATGAAATGAAACTCTTTCTGATTCCCAAACGAGGCCTAAAAGTATGTGTAACACCCCCTTCCGTAGGCTAAGAGTGTCACATACTTTTCATAAAATAAACCCAACAAGAGATCTCATATTTAATAAATGAACTTAGGATTTATTTTGTAGAAAAACTGTCTAATAAAATGTCTTCCAAAAACATTAAATGAATAAACTGAATAAATTCATATCATAAAAGCATGTTTTATTTTAGAAAGTCTGAAACTAAAATTAACTGCTCCTTCTATTCTTGGTCTGCCTGCTCGTAATTATCATACTCACCTAGGTGGTTAAAAACATAAAAATAAACTAAAATGAGTCGAAGACTCAGTAAGAAATCCATCACAACGTAAACGTAATAAATATAAGATTTTCATAAAAACTTTCATGCTGAGAGCTAAAAATTCATGACTATTCATACTAATACTTATACTATGTATGACTGATTTAACTGAATTAACTGACTGATCTGACTGATTTATCTGATTTAACTGATTTATCTAACTGGCCAGCACACTTAACCCTGTGTGCGAGATTGTGCACCGGCCCCACATCTCGCGGCTGCGAGGGGAGCCGCTGATAGTATTCTGGCATACTATGGTCGACCACGACTGAGTTCGTGGCTTGCACATCCACCCTGAAACTAAACTGCATTGGTACCATGCATCTGAATGGCCTTCTGATTAACTGATCTGATCTTATCTTGCACTTGAACTTAAGATAGCTTACGTGTCTTATGCACATGAGATGCATGACATAATACATACATAATTATAATTTCTAAATCTGAACATGATGCGGAATGACATGATCGTATGCTATGTTGGATAACATGTTTGCATATGACATGAGTGGTTCATAAATAATGGCTGTCAATTTAACTGGCTTGAATAATACTTATACATAAGCTAAACTGTGATGATCCTAATTTATGATCAAATTACTTATCTCGCTGCGCTACTTCTTGAATATCATTTCGAAACTCGTCATCTGTATGCAATAATAACTATCACTAAATCTGTTTGGGAACAATATGTACTAATATCCTACTTAATTAAATTCACAATCTAAAAGATAGTTAAATAAATCTTTTGTTTAACACTCACTACAAGAAATCAGGCATTTTCCAGCGATTTTAAAATCGTCGCAAAAAAAATCGTTGCAAATAGATGTTATTTCCGGCGATTTTCAAGTCGCCGCTCAATTTCCTATGTGAAGTTAGGAAATGGAGAAATATAATTTTTGCTTGACTTTTTGCAGCGACTTTTTGATCTTTTGCGGCGATTTTTTCCGCCGCAAAAAATAATTTTGCCCTGTAGCGTGTTAATTTTCTGTCAAAATGAAAAATCACTGTAATTAATGGATTTTACGGTGAAAATTGTCGCCGTAATAAAATATGCTGCAAGTAGAACTTATTAGCGGCGAATAAAAATCGCCGGAAAAAGAACATAAAATTTAAAAGCCGCGGTTTAGGTTTTTCTTCATTTGTTTCCCTCGCCAAACTCTCCCCGCCCCCCTGCCCCCCTCTCCCCACGTTCTTCTCCTTCAAGCCTCCGCCACGCACAGTCGTCGCCGACGACCCCACCACGCCACCGCCACCTCACCTCGACAGCCAACCCCTCCTTTTCCCCCAGCCCTAGCCCCCGCGCCGATCTCTTGCCTTTTCCCCAAATCTAGCCTCACCTCTCTCTCTCGGATTTCTCTATATCGCCGCCGCTGGGGGCGTAGTTCGCCACCACCCACATCTCGGCGCCGTCGACAGTCCTCCGTCGGAGCCCCCTTCTCCTCCATGCCTAGCCGAGCAGCCCGAGGCCCTCCCTCTCTCCCTTGCTCTGTTCGCAACCCACGACCACCAACTATCCTCAGCGCCGCCGTGCTCCTCCCGAGCCACCACTCCACGCCAAGCTACCATCACGACCACCCCTGGTATGGGTTTTCAAGTTAATCTTCAAGTTAAACATGATTTCAGCTTATTGATTTATTAAAGTATATAGTTTTAAAAAGTAAATTTCCTGTTTCATCTTGTAGGTTTTTGATGATTTTCTATTTGTTGTAATTTTCTTTCCATTTTGTGAATGTTGTATGATCTATTGTAAGAATAAAATAAAAAAACAACATTTATTATTTTTCTTCTTCTAAAAAAAGAGAATTTAGATGATGAGGGTTCTTAATAGAGGGGCTATCGAGCTAAACTCAAGCCATTAAACATTGGTTCATATGCTTGGCTCAGGAGATGAGTTTAACAGCAACCATGCTTAGCGTCCCAAATTGGAGCTACTTTCTAGTTTGGGTGGAATATTACTTCCAAAAAAAGGGGGCGGTGGAGGGAGTGGAGTATAGGGTGCCTTCTGATGATGGTCTACCTGTTATGCCGTCTCTTATTGACCATTCAAATTGAAGCGGCTATATTAGGTTTGTGTGAAACTTGACTCATTATTGGGAAATTATATGGAAAAATTCTAGTAAAAGATGTGTAAATATGGAGGATTATACTTTTGTTTTTATAAGTATATGGAGAATTATACTTTACACCTCCAAACTACCTCTTTTTGCATTATCATTCCAAACTGCCAACTATTTTGTCTTATGCACTCCAAACCACTAACTTTGACCCATTGTATCCTTGAGATATTGAAAAGTTGTGATGTATATCCTCTCCACCGTGCGTCGTCCCCTTCCTGAGCTGCAAAGGTCTATTAATTATTTTTTGTTCACTCTTTGTTTTAGCTTTCTCTATCAATTTCTTTTGTTAGTTTTACGTTTTCTCTAGTTTTCTCTTTTTTAGCCCCAAATTTTGTTAGGGGAAAGTGCATAAATGACTGATCACAGAACAAGGCAATCAGGAATAAAATCTAAAGCAGTAGTCTTTGTTAATTGAGTTGTTCCTTTAAACTTATACTTTGTAATATATTTGGCATTTTTGTTAAGTAACATATACGTGCATATAAACATTGATATCAAATGGCCATTTGATTAATTTTCTGAATTAACATAAACTCTATTTACTCAAGAGTTATGCCATGTTTTTGAGCTGACAATAATTAGATTTTAGTTGTCAAATTCTGCTTTTGTGGTCAACTAGTTCATGCACTTATAGATCTTTCAATTTATATGCTATTGTTGTCTATTTTCTGGTCTTAGCCAAGCATCAAGGATGACTTTTGTATAATATCATATTTCTATTATTAAATAAGCTTAGAGTTGGAGGACCATAGCCTTTAGAGGTGATTAGAAGTGTATAGTTCTCAAGCCCCTTTATTGTATTGTGTATTTTGGGCCACCTACTAGTAGGCTTCTTTAACTGCTTTTAATATTTGTAACACAAGACTCCTCTAAAGGCTCTAAATTTACAGAAGAAGATAGATTTTAAGCTGCTGGTTGGCCTAATTGCTTGTAAATCAGAGCTTGAGTGCGCTGCAATAGTTTTTGTGCTTATGCATGCAGATTCTGCTTTTGGTCATTCTACCTATACTGATATGGACAAAAGACAAAAAAGTGGAGTACACGGGGCTTGTGTATGAGGACTGTGTAAAGGAGAATGAGAATGTCATGGACTCGTGGCGGATTGTTCATGGGTGGCAAGACAATATAACCGCGCAGTGGCGTGAGAATGAGAATTTTATAATTTGATGTCTTAAATGCTTTCTATAATTAGAGCGGTAGATATAATACTCAGATTTTATGGTATTTATTCCTCTGTGTATTGTATTTAAAAAAAGTAATACTAAGTACAAGTCACAAATAGATAAATCTCGTACAAGTCATTCGTAAAAAAGTGATGCCATTAAAATTGCTACTGTTGCTGTACTCGTCCCCTTTTGTATGTAGATATATATTTATTATTGTGTGGAGAATTTTATTTTCCTATTTCCTTTGTTGAAATCTTGTAGGTCACCATAGTAGTAGTTGCAGTACCCGAAGGGCTTCCCTTGGTTGTTACCTTAACGTAAGTTTGCCTGGCCTTATATATAATTTTGTTCAGATTCTTGACTTTCTTAATCTCTCCTACATTTCAACCCATGTTCTTTCATTTTACTATTTTTCATTTTACTATTACCTTCCCATTAACTTGCAGATGGTGCTGCTTCTAATTTCTTATTAGTGCAACCCATATTCATAGAATTTATTCATAAATCACACTAATTATAGAATTTATCCTGCTGTCAAGTCTATAAATTGTTGTGAATGCTTATATTTATTATATGTCATGGTCCCATCAATTTATCTACTTGTTTATACTTCTTATCCATGTGGTGGACTGAGTCTTTTGGTAAATATGATTGCCAGGGATGCTAGCAAAAGTCCACCCCTATAGTATCAACTGTTTTCTTCAACATCATTAGTAGTTGAAGTTTTGCATTAATAGGCTTTAGTTATCTTTGAGATTCCTTCATGAGGATGTACCATATTTTCTTTTTACATAAAATGATCCAGAAGCTCGAGATTAAAGGATGTGGTGCATCCTTTTTTAAAGTTATTTGTTGCAAGATCTTTTAATTAAGTCTTGAGCTTTTCTATCATTTGTTACTTGCTACTTCCCTAAGGCATGGTATGCCTTTTTCATTGCATCTGCTCACAACTTCTTACTTTTATTAAAGGATGCAACTACTTTATTGTGTACAAAGCATTTGGAGAGCTTCAGTACTTTTGGTATAATTTGGCTGATAAACACTCTTTTTAAAGTTGTTGATTGTAAGAAGCTTTCACATTCAGGTATGAGATAGTTGCTGCTTGGGTACCTGCTGCCTGATCTTGGTATCATGCATTGCTAAAGTTCTTTGAATCGATGCACACTTTTTCTATGTTTTTCTGAACATGGATTGCTTCATCAACAATTGGAGCATTGAGAGAGTAGATTTTGAATCCTAATGGAATTACAGTTGTTAGAATCCATCCAATCCTGATGGATTTTTGGATGAGGTCCAAACTCTGGACAAGGACAGGACTCATTTTTTGTTGGTGCAGTTCTTAGTATAGTTACTCTAGATTTTGGGTTCTTTATTGAAGTTACTATCAACTTTCGATCTTTTTTTAGTATGTGAAAAGAATATTAGTGCAATCCATAGTGTAATGTAAAATTGTAAAGCCTGCAAAACTTGGATGTGTATAATATTTTTTCTCTATAATGTTTTCTGATTTTTTTTTTATTTTCTGAAACAGTTTTTGCGGCGAGTAAAATTCGCCGGAAATATTTTTTCATAGCATAAATTTATTTTCAGCGACATTAAATCGCCGGAAATAATTTTTTACGGCGAAACATATCCGCTGGAAATACTTAATTACGACGATAATGATTATTTGCGGCGATTTATTAACTTTTTGTGACGGTTAATATCGCTGCAAATAAATTTTTTTAGCGATTTTAATGGTAAACGACAAGGCCATTTCTGTCGATTTTGTTTAACATTTACGACAGACTAAAATCGCCGAAAATAGTGCTTTTTCCTGACGATTTTTTAAAATCGCCGAAATTGATCAAAAATGGTTTTAGGATTTCGGCGAACCTGCAGCGATTTATAATCGCCGAAAATGATCAAATGCAGCGATTATTTTAGGCATTTGCGATGATTTTGAGCGCTGGAAAAGGCCTGATTTCTTGTAGTGACTATATTCAATAAATCCTAGTATTTAAATTACTTAAATACTAATTTATAATTTAGTAGAATACTCGAGCTATTTTAAAATAATTCATAAAACTTCAATTCTTAAAATAAGTTTCCTTTCTTAACATGATCATTTAATCTTATAAGAAATCTAATAAATATTAATATTGTTTAAATATTCTTAACATAATAATTTATTAAAATTCTACTAAATAGACAAATGAATATTAACAAACAGAAACGCTGCTGAACGGTGTCACCTATAATTGGGGAATAACGGAAACCAATAGGAAGTTGACACGTAGGCATTCCTCAGTTGTTATTGTGGAGCTGCATGCAGGGTGTGAACGCACGGATTCAGCCCCAAATGCGATTTTCTCTCTCTCTCCCGAATTCGATTTTCTCTCTCTCTCTCCCCCGAATCCGAACTTCTCTCGCGCTCTCTCTCTCTCTCCTCTGAATCCAATTTTCTCTCTCCTTCGATCAACTATCCCTCTCTCCTTCGATCGACACTCCCTCTCTCATTCGATCGACTCAACCCGAAATCAACTCTCTCTCTCAACAACAAAATCGCGCGGCTCTCTCTCTCTCTTCTTCCCTCTCTCTCCTTCGATCTCGCACGGTAATTTCTTCTCTCCTTCGGTCGGTTCTCTCTCTCCTTCCCTCTCGCTCCTTCGAGTCACTCCGATCCATCGATCTCCCTCAAGAAAACACTCACACTGTAGCACTCCGAAAGGTACTGTTTTTTCCCTTTTTTTTTTAATCCGGAATGTTTTATTTGTAATCCCTAATTTCTAATAGTGTGTGTTTTGTTTTGTTGTAGGATTTTCAGGACATTTCGGTGTTAATTTCTCACTGTCTGCACAAAACAAGCAATTCACATGGTCAGTATTTTTTTGCAATTGCATTTCACATGTCAGTGTTTCTTTACAATTGCATGTCATTTTCCAAACTAATAGTAGAAAACTTGAGATAAGTAAGTTGATTTGTACAGACTTAGTGTGCTGGTAATGCTTGTTTTGGTTGTGCATTTTTTTTCTAAGGCAATTATGTGAATTTTTTTTCTAAGGCAATTATCTCGAGAATCTGGGTGGCTTCTACGTTCTTCAGTGAGGGCTTGGTGGCTTTCTTTCGGAGATTTGATATGGAGGGAAGTGAGAGACTAGGCAGATTTTGAGGACCGTGCCTTTCGGATGGCACTTTTGGATATGGAGAGAGAGAGAGAGAGAGAGAGAGAGCAAAATCGAGAGGGAGCACTTTCGGAGATGAAGTAATAAAACACAGAGAGAGATCGCAGAGAGAGAGGAAGCAGATTCTTCGGTTGTTATTGTGGAGATCTCGATTCGGAGAGCAGAGACTTGTTTCTCCTTCAACAGAGTGAGAGAGCAGAGCGAGGGCTTCCTTCAACAGAGTGAGAGAGCAGAGAGAGGGCTTCCTCAGAGTCGAAACGTACTGTGGCACGTGGGGAAGAGTAATCTGCTGTTTACGGTGCGGTATTTGTTCATGAGCTCCAATACGTGTCAGTGGGCTATTGGTTTCCGTTAAACTCAGTTTGTAGGTGTCACCGGTGTGAAGTTATTCTCATTAACAAAATATTAGGCTCAATAATATACTTTAAAATATATTTCAATTTCTTTAAACACTTCCTTATAAAATAGCCTTTAACTAATATTTTTATTTAATTAAAAACTGACCTTTAAAATATTAAGCCCAATAAAATTACTAAATCTATTGTTGAAATAAAATAAGATCAAGCCCAATTTAAAATACAAGCCCATTTAAACACCATTAGAATCTATAAGAGTTGAAAATCTGGCCCATAATAATAATACGACATGAACCCAACAAAAAGAAATAAGTCTGTCCCATGCACATAAAGGCCTAGGGCCCAAAGCCCATCAAGAACCTAAGGGGTTCTTCTAGAAACAGTATACACGGCTAACAAAATAAAAACAGAAAGTTTGAGAGAGTGAGGGGATCTGCGATGGGAGGAACTCACTGAGAGAGGGTTGAGGGCGACGACGGCGCTGGGTGGCTGGGAGTGATTGGAAACGCGATTGGGGGGTCCCTATGGTGGTGCGACACCGAGTGAGGGAGAGAGAGAGAGTTTAGAGAGAGAACTATGCTAAACTGAAAACTACCGAAAGAAAGAGGAGGCAGGGGCGGCTCAATATATTTTGTGGCCTAAAGCGACTATTAAGTATATGATACTTTAATTTAAAAATGATAATAATATTTAAATAATAAATAATAAATTTTATTGAAAATTGATGAGATGCAAAACAAATATTAATATTGTTTTGATTAATAATATCTATAAGTATTATAATAATTTGAAAGAGAATCTAATTTTTTTGTACATAGAGTATTATCCTTTATCCATATATATACTTTTCTTTAATACTTCATTTTGAAAACAAATAAGGCCATCGATATCAAAATAAACATCATATTTTATCAAATATTCAAGAGTAATATATCATCATTTTGCTACTTCTATTTCAATTTCACTATTGTCTGAAAATTTTGTAGTAAGATTTTTTTTTTTAGTAAAACTTTTATATTGACTGAAATTTTCCATCTTTTATACTAACTAATATTTTTTGTATAATTAATTTTTTAGGATCATAATAATTTTATTTTTATTTTTTCTTTTGGGGGCCTACTCAAGATGGGGGGCCTTAGGCGGTGGCCTTAGTTGCCTACCCCTTGAGTCGGCCCTAAGAGGAGGCTGGCGGCGATCGAGGTCTTACTGGAAGGGAGTGGGTGCGCTGGGACTAAGCTGGTCGGCAGTTTCTGGCACCATGGGTGGTGCTCCGATGTCTTCGGTGGTGGACTCCGACGAAGCAAGTGGTTCGGTTGCTCTGTTTCGGAAGTGCAAAACAGAGGTGCGTCTGTGCAGTCGCTACCGTGGAAGAGAAGCAGAGGTTTCTCCACGTCCGTGGCTGCTGCGGCGTGCCTTGGCCGCTGAGGATCGTCTGCTGTCTTCTGTGGTGGCTGGAGGTGGTGTGGAGTTGCTGCAAGGGAAGGAGCTGCGCTGGTGCTAAGGTTTTTGCGTGGCTCTGCATGAAGTGGAGGGAAACGTGGAGTCACCGCGGAGGAACGTAGGTGACGTGGTGGCTTTCATCTTGGCCTAACAAGGTTGACGGCACTGTTGATGCGTTCTCGATTGAGGCTGCTACGGTGGCTGTGTGTGCAAGGTTCTTGTTTTTATACAAAGGGTTTCGATGATTTAGTAGAAGATGGGGAGGGAGGAGTTAATGATAGGATTTGGGTTTCGGTGTGCAAGGGTTTGGGTTTTGGTGTTTCCCATTAGGATTTGGGTTTACCAAAATAGGAGATAAGGATACGTATAAGGTTAGGGTTATAAGATCAAGAGATGAAATTTACGGGTGGAGATAGGAAGAAATCATATTTAAATTCAAACTAAAACTTAAAATCTGAAAATAATAATAATAAAATATTTTTAGTTATAAGAAAAATATTTAAAACTTATCTTATGACCTAATCTTAGGATCGGGTTGTTACAGTATGCAACAAATTAAAGTCCAGCTTTTACTTTACGGTTTATGCATGATAGATATATAGATCCAGTACCAATCGAGTCCACAAACTGATGATCATATATGTGTGTGTGTGTATATATATATATATATATATATATATATATGCCTTAGAAAGACAAGTGTACGTGATTTTATGATCAAATGTATTTCCGGCCCCCTCGTTGGCCAAAAACTGGAAGATTCATATATAGCATGCTTGCTGTACGTACGTGATGATAGACACGTACTGTTCAAAAGCAGTATGAAACCATTTTGAATATTTCGGTACTTCAGAGTAATTAGCATTTACATGATTCACATACGTTCTGAAAATATTGATCCTCTTCGCGACTTCTACCATTGATCTGAATATTTCCATTCATGCATGTCAAGTCCATGTTTGGTTTTGATATGATGGTCCGATTTCAAATTGTTCAATTGTGGGATGAAGGACATATATAGATCTATGGAAGTTTCTGCTCACGTGTACTTTAATTTAAACAACATAAATATCTAAGATGCTGACGAGTGCTTCTATGATTTGCTTGATTACACATGCATGCGCAGACCATGGTCCTGATCTCCTGCCTAACACACCCACACACACTGAATCACGGGTATCAAAATGTAAAACCTGATGAAATATCCGTGAATCTCACTCTTTTCCCCGATCTAGACTGAGAATAGAAGATCAAGAATCGGCATATAAATGTTGCCATTGACGATCTCTTTGAGTACATGATTAATCAGGGACGAGTTCTTTCTTTACGAACAAACTGAGCTGAGGATCGAGTTCTTTGATATTTATTAGAGAAAGAATAATGTCTATAGAAGCACTGGCAATGGCAGGCATGGATTACAGAGAGTGCAGCATCAAGCTTGAAGAGTGGGAAAAGGGTGGCTTTTATCAACAGCCACCACCACCACATCTCTTAGCTGAGCAAAATTTTGGCATTCATGAGGTAGAGAAAGTCCCTGTGGATGCTGATATATCAGTGGCTAATGGAGAATGCGTGAAAGCCCGGATGCGCGAATGGGCTAAAGCTGTTGCTGCAATGAATCAGAATCAGATCGAGAGTACTGTACTGTTACTCTTTGAAATGAGAGCTGTATTAGTAGCCAATTTGTACAGCTTATAGGTTTGATAAAATGATCAAGTGTTTGATATTTTTGGAAGAAGTTACGGTAATACACTGTTTTCTTTTTTACTTGGGAGAATAACTCGTATATTAGGTTGGTCAGACTCGGGCTCAAATTTCAAACAAAACAAGCAGCACTCACAAAATTGAATAAAGCCAAAAGAAAAATGATCTCTTTTTTTTTTTCCTGACGGAATATTGCAAGAACCTATCAATATATCCTAAAGATTATGTTCGATGCTCTCTGCGAAAGATTACGTTCGATGCTCTCTGCGAAAGATTACGTGCTTCCCCAAAGGAACTCATGAGTTTAGAGTTTCCATTTTTGGAACTTTTTCTTTCCTTCTTTCATGATTGATTCTGAACAGTCACAGAACCTTCGGTCATAAAATGGAAGTGGGAGAACTTTATTTGTAATTTTAATGGCATCATATTCGGCTTAGCAATTCATAGTTTTTAAGATGAGATGAGATAAAAATTAAAAGTTGAATAAAATATTTTTAGAATATATTTTTTTAATATTATTTTTGTTTTGAAATTTAAAAAAATTGAATTGTTTATTTTATTTTGTATGAGAATTTGAAAAAATTGTAATGATTAAATGAAATGAGATGAGATGAGAATGGTTATGAAAACAACATGGTCTAAACTAATCAAAAGGGAACAAGAGATGGAAGCACTAATTGGCTGTATTAAGAGACAACTTTCGGATTCTATATGTTAAGATAGATTTTATTTCGGCCTGGTTTGGTTACCAAGATGAGTCTCATCTCAATATAATCATTACAATTTTTTTCAAACTCTCACACAAAATATAATAAACAATTCAACATTTTCAAATCACAAAATAAAAATAATATTAAAAAATTATATTATAACAATATTTTATTCAACTTTCAATTTTTATCTCATCTCATCTTATCTATATAAACAAACGAATGTCTCCTATCAGGCTCTCCCAGTCGGGATTTTCATTTTCTTTCTTTTTATGTTGAAAAATGCTAGTATGACTCAAATGTGCTCACTCATATATTTTTTTATTTTATTTTTTCTTAATGGTTAAGAAAGTGATTATTAGTAAATTTGTATTATATTATAACAATATTTTATTCAACTTTCAATTTTTATCTCATCTCATCTTATCTATATAAACAAACGAATGTCTCCTATCGGGCTCTCCCAGTCGGGATTTTCATTTTCTTTCTTTTTATGTTGAAAAATGCTAGTATGACTCAAATGTGCTCACTCATATATTTTATTATTTTATTTTTTCTTAATGGTTAAGAAAGTGATTATCAGTAAATTTGTATTATTTATTTATTTTTTTAATGATAAAGGATCTTTAAAAAATGCTTAAAAGAAAATGAAAAATGAAAAATACCATTTGCATGGTGTGTAATGTATACTTGGCCCTAGAATTGTCCTTCTATGTTTTCTGTTTGTCAGTGTGGCCTTGTGGGTGTCGTGTAGGATTTGCAGTTGCTTCGTGCCCACGATCTATGGATTCGAAAAAAGAGTAAAAAAAAGTTGGTTCCCTCCTTGCAATGCATCTCAACCTACCTATTGAAACCCACTAACCACATATCACATGTATTCATATGTATATGCGTCTTTCGAATCCAAAAAAAAGTGTTTCGAATCCAAAAAAAAGTGTATCTAAAAAAGTACCTAAACGAATTACATGCGTATGTGCCATTAACCGTGCATGATTAGACATCCATTTCATATCAAACACACCATTATTATTGTATTTGCTTGAGTCCATACCTATAAAAGTGAAGGAGCTCAGAGAGAGAGAGTCAAGTGAAGTCGTTGAGGTCACGGGAAAAGAGAAGGGTTATAAACTCTGTACATGTGATCTGTGACCTCTGTTTCCATAGAGGTTTTTGGTATTTTACAGTTCACACCTGAGACCTCAGTCTTCAAGAGGAAGGTTCAGATCACATATACTGATCAATGCTGGTTTTGATTGAAATCAAAGGAAACAACACACAAATTACGATTATTGTCGGGGTGAAGCTATGTCAATAAAAGATCAAGCTAGCAATGGCAGGCAACTGTATTCAACTGCACCATCGAGCTCGAAGAGAGGGATCGTTGAGATGCGGAGAACACAGTACAATACCATTCGGGCCATGGCGAAACCAAGCAGTGAGTGAGACAAACGGAAAGTTCATAGTGAAACAATCGCAGGTGAAGGGAAATATAACTATTTCATTCAATGCACTGTCATATTTCTAGTGGACACAACTTAAATCAGAATTGTTGCAACGCATTCAGATACCCAACATGGAGAGAGTTTTCATATTATGAAAGGCAAAGTAGTGTATATAATACTTCATCAGATCAAATTAACACACAAGAAAATTACAAAATACATATAAAAACAAGAAGAAGAAGAAGAAAGAGGGAGCTTAAACCAGGCCCAGCAACATATCGAGTTCAAATTTCAAGGCCATGAATTTTTTCAATTGGGTATAAAAATTAGGCATGTCAAATAAATCACTGAGCTAACAAACCAAAAAGGATCGTACATGCCTATAATCTAAACAAGGATTAATGGGTGCAGACTTATTCGATACCTCATCTTCCACCAGACAATTCAATAGCATCTTGGTTATAAACAGAATCTTCTCCCCAGTCAAATCTTCTTTGTAGTCTCTCATACTCTTGCCTACGACTAACCTCAATATGCTGCCATTCTTCCCACCTCTCAGCTAGCCCCTCACCTTCCAGCATCCGTACCACCTCTGACATTGCAGGGCGGTCCTCTGGTGATGACTGGGTACAAAGCAATGCAACTTTAATCATCATTTCCACCTCTTGAATGTCGTAATTTTTACTTAGGTTGGGATCTACAATAGCACCAAGTTTCTTCTCCCTTTCCAGCTTCTTGACCTTCACAAGGAGAGAAATACAAATTTCATTAATTAGCGGAAGTAATTCATCCAAAGTAAAAGGGATGAGCCACAACTAAATATGTATGCTCAGCTGGAGCCTTATCAAAAGTGGGTAATACTCCAACGTAGAAATCACAAATTGACGGTAAGCAAGTGAACTCCCAGCTTGAGTAAGCTGCAATTCTCCCAATACAACTAAGGAATTGTGGAAATATTAAATGTTATAAATAAAAAGGAAGCATTTCATCTTTATAATCTTCGTTATGTATATTATTTTAAGGAGAACACCAACGTAATTGTAAAGTACATTCACAATTAAGTATAATGCTACATACAATCATGGAGTGCCCAAGCGCCGTGCAGTCGCTTTAAAAAAAAGTGAGGTCCACTATTAAAAAATTAATTTTTTTTTCATGTGGGTCCCGTATTTATTCATTTTTTTCAAAGTGATTGCACGGTACTTGCACACTCACGACTGCAACTATCATTTCTCATTAAGTAAACTAGCAGCAAACCCACACACAAATAAAACTATTTAATGAAAGGTAACATATATTTACTTATAATATATGAAAAGAGAGAGAAAGGTGTAGATGCAACCCTTTTGTAGATGTTCCTCAGATTTCACAAATAGATAGCTTCCTCTTCCAATTATCAAAATGGATAAAGTAAGGAAAAAAGGAAGTAGCTGGTACAGAGAAATTGCGTCCAGAACTTTAAACTTCAAAAAGTTATTAGTTGAGTTCAAGATTGAACTTGGTCAAAATATCAAATATAAACTAATTTACATAAAATTCTCTACATGTTCGGTAATTAAATATAAAGAAAGTTGTGCAAAGCAATCTCTAAGTAGATATAAAAACAGTTCATGCTTAAACGAAAAAAATAATCGTCCAGCTAATGGTCCTCACAATCCTCTCATGCATTTTAGACTTCTTAGACAAATAAGGATGTAGACCTTTAAGCTTCCAAAACTTGTGAGATGAGAGATGATGGCGCACCTCATAAGAGCAAAGTTTCAAGCTTTCAAAATTAAATATTACATTGGATGGGATGTTTCTAACCACAAATTAAATGTTGATGCATAGAAGTTTAAGCACAGAGATATAGAAGATCGAGAATCCTTAATGGCAAGTGAGGGCACAAATAATTGTGCAGGTCTCTTTCAGAAAGCAGGTTATAATGCATAAATCAGTCAAGAAAAATAACATTGATGTGTTTGCTCCAGCTGTATAAAGATTATGCAGCACGTAATACTTATAACATAATTAAAATCAGCCATGTGTGCAATAATATGATACGAGTGTAAGAGATATGCACACAATACCAAGAAATTATCATAACGAGGTTATCTTACATGGTCAAGCAATAAAACATCATCTTCTTCCTCCAAGCGCGAAAAGTCAATTGCCCTTTGACCTGTCACAAGCTCTAAAAGCATGATTCCATAACCAAAAACATCAGTTCTTTCTGAAGACTTCCCAGTGGACAAGTATTCAGGTGCTATGTGGCCCATTGTCCCACGAACTTGAGTAGTCACATTAGTTTTTCTAACATCAACCAATTTTGCAAGGCCAAAATCACCAACAACTGCTTCAAAATCTTCATCAAGTAACACATTTGCAGCCTTAACATCCCGGTGAATAATTTTAGGATTGCAATGTTCATGAAGGTACTCTAGACCACGAGCTGTCCCTAAAGCAACTCGTTTTCTTGTAGGCCAATCCAAAACGGGCCCCCCAGGTTTAACTTCTGCATCAATGCTAAAAGTCAGTATGATATCATCAGAAAGGCACAGCTTGGTTGGTAATCATACTATGGACAATGCAAGTATAGAGAACCCTATTCCCCTCTTTCCCAACGTAAATATCTTTCCATTTTCATTCCACTACGTGTACATGAAAAGAAAAGTAATTTCCATTGCAGCACCACCTAACAAGTCAACCCTTCAATACAAGAGCCCAGTGAGCATGCGGGGGGCGCCTTAGTCCTGTAATTTAGGGACACTTCTAAGCAGAATATTTCACCAATAATATAAAATCAAAGAGTTTTAAAAGGAATTAGTCATTGCCAATCTAATCAATACTTCTTGTTTTTTTAATTCTTTTTTTTTTTTTATAAGTAAACGATTGTATTAATAAGAATAGGCATAACCCAAGTACACAAGATGGTATACAAGAGGTAACACCTATCTAGAAAGAAACAAAGGATACAAGAAAGTCATAAACATCGAGGCCATTAAAATCTACAGCTATGGTCCATAGAAATAATAGAGTTCTAATAAAAAGAGATCTAAGTTCCTCTATTGTGCGCTCCTTGTCTTCGAAAGTTCAATCATTTCTCTCTTGCCACAAGCACCATAGAATACAGATAGGAACCATCCTCCACACGGCTTTGATTTGTGGAATATCTCCTAGATTTTTCCAACTGGCCAACAATTTTGCCATTGAGGCAGGCATAACCCAAGCTAAGTCTAATCTGCAAAAAACTTCATCCCATAACACTCTAGCAAGCTCACAATGCAGTAAAAGATGATCTATAGTCTCGCCAATTTTCTTACACATGCAGCACCAATCTACTATCATCACCCTGCGTTTCCGTAAGTTATCCATCGTCAAAACCTTATCCAGAGAAGTTGTTCAAGCAAAAAATGCCGCTTTAGGAGGTGCCTTTTTTTGCCAAATTCTTCTCCATGAAAACTGAATGTTCTACGACTATGTGAGACACTTATAGAAAGAGCGAACAGAGAATGTGCCTTTACGTACGGGTACCCACCACAGCAAGTCAACACCTTGAGAACTCGAAGTCATGGAATACAAGAGACTAAAAAATTCCTCAAAGCTGCCAACTTCTCAATCTTGGGCCGCTCTGTTGAAGTAATGTTCCGTTGGCTTGATCCCCAGATATCACCATAAGATCAGCCGCCACTGAAGCTTCTTTCTCACTTGCAACACGGAAAACTGAAGGGAATGATTCCTTTAGGGCATTATTCCCACACCAAAGGTCGCTCAAAAATTTTATTCTAGAGCCATCTCCCAGCACGAGTCTAGTGTGATGAGTAAAAACCCCCCACCCTCATCTAATGTGCTTCCAGACTCCTACCCCATAAGCTCCACTTACCTCTCTAGTGCACCAAACCCCCCCCCCCCCCCCCCCCCCAAAAAAAAAAAACACATCCATATTTGCAGTCAATCACCAACTTCCACAAGACTTCCAGTTCCATATTATATTGCCACAACCATTTTTCAAGTAAGGCCCGATTGAAAATCCTTCTGATTTCCAAACCACCAAATGCGATTGGAGAACATACCTTATCCCAACTGACTAGATGGAATTTGAATTCATCCCCCATGCCATTCCATAGGAAATCACGATGAAGTTTCTTAATCCGGGTTGCCACACTTACTAGAATTGGGAATAGAGATAGGAATTACGTTGGTAAATTAGACAAGGTACTCTTGATTAAGGTGATCCTATAACCTTTCGATAAGTACAGTCTCTTCCAACCTACCAATCTACATTCTATCTTCTCGATCATTGTATCCTAGATTGATTTAACCCTTGATGCAACCCCCAACAGAAGACCAAGGTAATTCATAGGAAGAGATGAGACCTTACATCCAAGAGTGTTAGCGAAGTACTGGATGTTACGAACATTGCCAACTAGCAGAATTCAGTCACGGAACCATTAATAACCAAAGCCACGATCATTCTGCTTAAGCGCCTCCATAGTAAGGAAATTCAAAAAAATCCTAAGGAAGCCGGCGCCACCTTTGCCGGCAAGTGACCTCTCACCGTCGTCACAGACAAAGCCGACGGGCCCCGGCGACTTCCCTGAGGGCCATCCGGCGTCGGTCCAGAGGAGAGAGAAAACAATACGAAGCCCAAAAACCCTAAGGAACCAGACCTTCCGTCACCCACCCTTTGCCGGCGAGACACACAGCACCGTCGGCACAGATAAAGCCGACGAACCTCGGCGACTTTGCTGAGGGCCGTCCGGCGTCGGTTCAACCTCCGGCGTCTTAGATATAGCTGTTTTGTACTCCGGCGATCCTCCCGAAGGCTCCGTTGGTCGTGCCGTCGACCCTGAAGACTCCGGCGAGTGCTCCGGCGTCTTCTGTGCGCACGACTTGCAGCTGGAAACAACTCTGCAGTGCTTGCAGTGAGCACGACCTGGAGTCCACAACTTCGTAGTGCTTGCAGCTCCCAAAGGAATTCTGATCTGGCCTCTCTGAGATGATGAATGGTTGTTGAAGAAGGGGAGTGGGTCAGTATGGGTTCTTCTATGGAGTTGGCCATAGAATCTAAATCCTTTACACTAGTAAAGGAGGGGAGCATGTTGGCCATTACTGAAAGGAGTTGAAGGGTGATATCTAAGTTGGTTCTGGGTTCGACAACAGTGCAGTGGCTGGCCAAGGCCATAGAAGTGTGTACTAAGGATAAGAAACAAGATTTTTTCTCCACTGTCCGGGAAGGTCGACGTAGTTTCACAGCGCATCGCTGCTCAAA
The DNA here is from genome assembly GCA_961763995.1 of Juglans cinerea. Taxonomy (NCBI): domain Eukaryota; kingdom Viridiplantae; phylum Streptophyta; class Magnoliopsida; order Fagales; family Juglandaceae; genus Juglans; species Juglans cinerea. Next base: position 31,444,801 of record CAUIVZ010000002.1, on the reverse strand, counting down.
TGCTCGCGGACGTTATATGGCGGTGGAGGAGTATGGTGGTGGGGGGAGGAGGAATTTTATTTTCATTCCTGAAGAGGGTGGCAGTGGTTGGAGAAGGATGGGGGAGGTGCTGCGTCATTTTTCCTTCGGTAAGAGAGGGAGTGACGGCTTGGAAGGACAAGGTGGTGTGGTAGGGAGGGAGAACTTGGAGAAAGACCCAAGTACATCCTCGGTGGCGAGGCAATCCTATGCAGCAGCTCTAAAGACGGGACATGCTTCAGGGGTTCAGAGTGTGGGGGGTCTGCCAATCACACCTCAAGACCAGCTTGTCGAGATGCACAATTCTCTAAAGGAAATGGAAACCCAACTTGTCGAGTTGAAGACAGCGATAAATTTCTTGTCTACGAAAATAGATCAACTTTCAGCTGGAGGCAATAGGATGGTAAGAAACATGATAGGCCCGAATCCTTTAAACTTAGAAAAAGGAAAACAGAAGATCGGATTCGGCCCTGTCCCTATAGCCAGATCTAGGAGAGTATGGCGGGTCAAAAAGAAATCTGGGTTATTTGAAGTGGGGTCTACATCGGGTATTGGCGTAGAGACATCAGTAATGGAATGTCATTCACCTTGTGTAACACAGGATAGATCGATAGTCGGTATTACACCCTTGGTCCCTGAAGAAACTATGGCTCCCTCGTTAGAGTTGAAGGAAAAAGGTGTACTACCGAGGGTTGAAGGAAATGTAGGATCCGCTATCATCCCAGAGGTGAAAGGACTTGTTGTCACCCTAGAATCTCCAATGGGGACCCCGATACCATTGGAGAGAACCAATGGAGTCACTGGAGAATCAATGGGTTTGGCATTGGTGCCTTGTGCAGAGGAATGTCTAGAGTCGGGAGTGCAGGTTGATGGGGACATTGTAGCTCCCCTGGTTTCCCTTCCTCCAATAGCGGATTGGATTCTGCCTAAAGTTAACGAGATTCAGTAGTTCGTGGAAATTTCACATGGAGGATGTGAAGATCAATTTAACGAACTAATTACTGCGATCGAGGCAAGCTGCACACTTGAAACCAAATCAAGCTTCAAGAAAAGCAGGGAGTTACAACGTCTCTTTTCGACAATCAACTACGACGCTAAGAGTGATAGTTCAACTAGAGGGAAGTCTAAAGGGAAGGTATTGTGAAGACTGGAATCAAGGTGTTGGGGTTGGTGTTCGGGTAGAGTTTTAGTTCTATGGGAAACAAGGATTAGGGTAGGGTCTGATGTACTTTGGGTTGGTTTTTTTATGGGCTTTTTGGGTCATTAGGGGCTTGTTGGGTCATTTTGGGCAAGGTGTTTTCTTGTATACATTCAGTGTACTTGGTTTCTCCTTTTGATATATACAATATTTTTACTTATCAAAAAAAGTAATAACGAAGAGGAGTGGGGACAACGAATCTCCTTGTCTTAGGCCTTAGAAGTTGTTGAAGAAACCCACTGGGCTAACATTCACCAAAACTGAAAATTTCGCCATTGATATACACCATTTGATCCACGAACACTATCTCTCCCCAAAATCACACCTCCCAAGTAGGTAAAGTCGAAAGTCCCAATTAGCATGGTAATATGCCTTCTCCATATTCAACTTGCATAGGATACATGTATTGACAGATTTTAGTCTACTATCTAAGCATTCATTGGTGATGAGAACCGAGTCCAGAATTTGCCTACCCCTTACAAATGCATTTTGGGGTCCTCCCCTAGGCAATTTGCAAGCACCCTAGAAATGATCTTAAATACCCCATTCACAAGAGTAATGGGCCGAAAATCCTTAACCTCTGATACCCCGATCTTCTTAGGAATCAGTGCAATAAAAGTGGCATTAAGGCTTTTCTCAAATTTTCCAACCGAGAACAGTTCTTGGAACACCTTCATTAGATCCTCCTTCACCACATCCCAACATGGTTGGAAGAATCCCATAGAAAAACCGTCTAGACCTAGTGTGTTGTCTTATACCATTTTCCTCACCACTCCATGAACCTCTAACTCCTCGAAAGGCCTCTCCAACCAAGAGACATTATGTGGCTCAATTGACTCAAAACCTAGTCCATCCAGCTTTGGCCGCCACCCCTCTTGCTTGGTAAGCAAATGTTCAAAAAACTAACTCAAAGCTCTTGATTTTTGGTGCCAAGAAATTTTCTCTAATAACATAACCCTCTCTAATTCTGATACCAACTCTACCTTCCAAGATAACTATTTTGAGAGAAGAACCCGGCCATCCTGTTTCCTCTCTAACTCTTGTAGCTCCTCCAACGTGGATTTCTTCTGTTCACCTATGTCACCAAAAGAGAGAAAGTTCCAAAGCTTTAAATCATTTTTTAAAACTTTCAGTTTACCTGCAAAGATAAAGCTAAGGGTGCCATGAATCTGGTATGAGGATTACCATTGCCTGACCCTATCCACAAAACTTTCAGTTTTCGGCCACATATTTTTTAACTTAAAGTAACGACGCCCTTCTTGGATACCACCACAATCCGACAATATAGGAAAATGATCCGAACAAGGACGAGGCAGCCTCTTTTGACATACGTCTGGATAATGAATTTCCCATTCCGATGAGACTAAAAATATATCCAATCTAGACCATGTCTGATTATTGGACCACGTGAATGTTCCCCCCATGAGAGGAATGTCCACCAAACTCAAGTCGAAAATACACTCCGAGAATTCTAATATTGCTGGATGCAACCTGTTTTCTCCTGAACGTTCGCTTGGAAATCTTGTAGCATTAAAATCCCCACCTATGCACCATGGAAGGTCCCACCAGCTATGAACTTCAACTAATTCTTCCCATAAAAACCTTCTGGTGCTGTCCAAATTCGGCCCGTAAATACCAGCAAAAGCCCACAAGAAGTTATCTTCCACACTCCTAAAGCAACATGCCATTGTGAACTCCCCTATGAATTCCTCTATTTTCTCCACCACCCTTCTATCCCATATCACTAGACCACCTCCTAAAGCCACATCCGATGCTAGATAAGCCCAATCCACATACGAACAGCTCCAGATACTTTGAACAATTCTTCTTGTAATAGATTTCAACTTAGTTTCCTATAAACATACTATGTCCACCTTCCGCTCACGAAGCAAATTTTTTATACTAAGACGCTTATTGGCCTCGTTGAGCCATCAGACATTCCAAAAAATAATTTTGGACTTCATAAAGAAGAAGCTAGCCCCTTCCCTTTCGATCTTTCTCAACTAGAACTGCCCTCACAATTAAGAAACCACGTTAGTCTCTTTAGCTCCCTCTGTTTTTTGGACCTAGATTTTTTGAGCTAATTATGACCCACTTCAATGGCAGTGAGCAAAGCCATAAATTGTTCCTAAAATCCCCCACACTCCATCCCCACACAATATTGAATTTCCTTCACCTTGTGTAGAACCCAATCAGAAAAACTAGACTGGGTTGGTAACAAACAGTTAAGTGGTATGGGCTCCCAATCTCTAGTAGCCCACTGCAAGCCCATCGGCGTCCCCATTTCCTCCTCTGCGAAGATATTCCCACATTCTCATTCAGAGAGGCCCTACATCGAGACAAGCGTATGTGAAGGTTCAACAACTCCCTCATCGCTTCCAGGGAGGGAAAACTCGTCGGAGTAAGCATCTCGCCCCTTCAGTGTCTGTTGTAGAGCCTCCGCCAGAAGAGTTACTTCATCCCTGCTACTTGTCGGCGTTTTCTAGCTAAGATATGCTGGAGATCCAGCACTCGGTGGTAAGGAGACTTCCAGATCTCTTTCGGAGCTTGCAGTCGACGGCTCCTCCACCGTCGCCGTCACCCTTTGGGCCACCGTTGAGTGTTCCTCGGCCTTTCGCGACAAGGTTGGAGCCTTTTCCAGCGAGGGTTCCAGACTCCCGCCGAAGGAAGGCCATGGATCACTTCCTTCTCTAATTCTCCATACAGGCTGGGTCCCAATTTCCTTTCTTCCGTTTTTTAATTCTTTATTTCTCATAACCTATAGATCAACTTAAACTAAGGATTCTCTCTTTTAAGTCACTCATGTAGAAGCATGTACTTCAACTTCAGGCATTTTAACAGCCTCAGTGATATTTTCCTGTGCTAAGTCCACCAACAAAAACAAGCCAGAACATAGTTTTAGATATTCTGTGTGGTGACTGTGTATACAACTGCAAATGTAGTATCCAACAGGTCCTATGTGGGTGTGTACATGCATTGATGCTTGTGCATTAAATAATCAACAGGTCCTATTTACATACATGACTTAAAGAACTGATACCTCGAAGACAAGAGGCAACACTCAAATTCTGCATAAAGGGATAGACTAAAAGGCGTTCTCTATTAGTTGTGCAAAATCCAATCAGCCGTAAAAGATTCCTATGAACAGCAACACTTATCATCTCAACTTCCCGTTGGAAAGCTTGATCTCCCCCAGGACTCTCATAGTCAGTTAACCGTTTCACCGCCACTTTTGTGTTATCAGCAAGCACCCCTTTATAAACTTTTCCGAAACCTCCCTGTCCTAAAACATTTTTATCACTGAAGTTGTCTGTAGCGAGCTGTAATTCCCTCCATGAAAATCTTTTTAATTGACCAAATGCAATTCTTCGATCAACTTCACCTGGGCAGTGAGTGCACAAGTCAAAATATTAGATCAAAACTTTCATAGGCAGATTCCTATGTTAAGTTTTACATCAAATACCAATTCTATCAATTTGAGAATAAGTACCCAAGGACTATGAAAAACAAAAGCATGCCACAGAACAAAACACGTTGATGAAAAAATAAACAGAGGAACTCGATGGAAAAAAAGGCAAAAACAAGTATCTCTATAATTTAGTTTTCCAAATCCAAGTTTCATAGCTGATCAATTTTGTGTGCGTGTTGATGTAAAATAAGCTTTTCATTAGTTTCAGTAGTTTATGACAAAAAGGGACGAAAACAAAAATGGTCAAAAAATTAATTTAACCATAGAACAGGTTAATTATATACATATATCATTACTTATAAAAAAAAATTATATACATATATCATAGATGTTACATGACATTGGTATAGAATACCGTTGTTCAATATTCTATACCAATCTAATCCAGCCTACAACATTCAAAAAGGATTGTAGACTTCGAACTGGATTTCAAAAAGGTTATCCCCAAAGATAAATTATGTGATGTCTGCCTCCATACCCATGCTTTTCACAAACATAAGCAACAATAAACACAATGTGCTTCACCACAGCATGTAATTTCAATATCCATAAAAACAATATTGTACAAAGAGAAATCAGTAAATTAGGTTGTACAAATAATTCTGTTTCATGCAATCTTTTTTCATTCAACTTAATCAATGTTGATCCAGTTTTTAGTACAGTAAAAAATTTGTTTTTCTAAAGGTAAAATAAAGTAAAAAAAAAAAAAATCATTTTTTTATTGGCACTAGGTATCCGAAGACAAAGTCTTGACTAATCCCAAGGGTGCACAAGCCCTTGGCAATGAATTTCCCGCAAGTGCACCTCGGGAATTCAAGGGCAAATTCCCTGTCCGATGGCCCATAAAAATTGTTTGCACCCAAGAGAATTTGAAATATCATTAAAAAAAAATGATCATCCTAGTTGAAAGATACTTTCTATTAGAAAAAAATGAAATATCATTAAACCAATTTAAAAACTTGGCTAATTTCAAGTGAGTTCTTAAGAATTCTGCACTGATTTTAAATTGAATAGAAGGCTTGACCTAATGGCTTCACATTGAAGATGTCATCTAAAAATCTTAACATTATTGTAAGGTGAGGACCATAATATCGTCTATTATTTATATTAATACTGGGTAAGACGGGACAAAAACAATCACCATTAACAATTTAATTTAAAAAATCATCACAGGCCACTTAATCAGTTCAATGGGTAAAGGGGACAACAAACCTGCAACATCCACAAAAACTTCACGCTTGTAGTCTTTGTGTCTACCCTTACACAAAATAAACAGAACAACACCAAGAAGAAGAATAACAGCAAATCCTCCAACAATTCCAAGTATGACTCCAATATTTGGCTTATTTGAACCACCTGTCAATAGGGAAAATCTTGGCACTAAGCTAGTAAAACAAAAGATTATCTGCACCATTGTACTTCAGAAAACTTTCTCAACATTATGAATCAGATCCAACAACCTGAATCTCCATTTTCAGATGCACATGAAAGAGAGGCGTTTATACCACAATTCAAATTGTTTCCTGTAAAGCTGAAACAAGCAAGAACCAGGTGTGTCATTAAAAGTAAATATGAATCATAACAATATTAATGTCATGATAATAATGATAATGATAATAATAACAATGATGATATATATACCATAATTTAAAAACAAATGTATTATCTGATTCCACATATACTGTGCATATCAATCAGACCCAGGAAGAGGAAAAACATTCGGAGTACCCAAGTACAAAATACCTTCAGCTTCTACAGCCATGGACAGACTAGATCAAACTGCCCTTTATTGTGCAATTCCAATTCTAACTCAAACATTCAATGACCCAAACTCATTCCTATTCTGTGAACTTCACAATGGACAGCAAGGTGAACAGATTTGAGATCGTGGTGGCTCATCTCTCTCTCTCCCCCATGGAAATTGCAGCTTCTCAATAGCACAATGAAAATTTATGCATACTTGACACTGATGCCATTGAGGAGATTGGATAATTTCTGTTTTTTCTTGGGTTCCTTTCTTAATTAACAAAATTTCTTACCATTGACTATGGAGCGATTAATTTCATTAAGAACATTAAATTATGGAACGAAGATTGTGAAAGAGCACAGTCTAACTTCATTGGTGTCTTGTAATGGATATAGAAAGAATTCTTCACTTGGGTTCATTGATGCACGTCATCCCCATTTGGGATTGATAATATAAAGAGTAATGCTACATACAGTCGTGGAGTGTACAAGCGCTGCGCAATTGTTTTGAAAAAGATAATAAAAAATTAATTTTTTCATGTGGGTCCCGTATTTGCTCACTTTTTTCAAAAGGATTGTGCGACGCTGCACTCCACGACTGCAAATATCATTTCTCTAATATAAATAATAGTAAATCAAGTCAGATGAGATTTTCCACAGATGAACCTGAGAGGATCCAAATCCTAGAAATCTTCTTCGACAGTACTTTAGATATACATAAGCAAAACAATTAATGTTGTTCATACTTGTACTTTGAAAGATGGAATAAATGCTCAGGAATTTGACCACTGAGATAATTTGAATCAAGCTGACTGCAAAAAGAGTTTCAACCGTGTCATCAAGTGATGAAAACCTCAGAGACAAATTAAACTTTAGAGTATAAACTAAACACGTAACAATTTGAATTTTTCATCATTTCCACATTGTGCAAGATATCACATACAGAGCGATTAATTTTGGAAGACTTGAAAGTGACGCAGGAATAGTCCCATTGAGCTTGTTTTGACCCAAAGTCCTGCATTCACAATCAAAACAACATAATGTTAGGTAAATATTATCAAAGATGCATACACTCATCTTGAAAACTGACAGTGCAGGAATCACTTACAAGAACTGAAGCGCTTTAAGATTTCCAAGAGAAGATGGTATTTCACCAATTAAATTATTATTTGTCAAATCCAAACTTTCCAAACTGATAAGATTTCCGAACTCTTTGGGTATCTCACCAGTTATGTGATTTCCTGGCAACTGACTGCATGATGAATAAAACAGAGACACATTATGGTAGCACTTAAAAGCATATAGCTTACATATATGTCAATGGATGGAGAATATTATTACCATAAAGCTCTAAATGAGATCTCCAGCATGCAAGAATTTGAACAGCCATGTTTCCAATTCAAGGCCATGACCATTGAAAAATGTTGTCAACAAAGATGATATCATTATGGCAACAACTTCTACCACTTTTATGCACAATTCTATAGAATTGAAACTCTATAGCTGCTGACATGACAAAAATTTCATGCCAAGTGTAATGGTTATTTTCTCTCTTAAAACCTCTTTTAAGGTATTAGTGCATATCTTTTTTACATATATAAGTAAGGTATTAGAGAATATCTAAAACATCTACAGAGCAAGCTGCGGGATGGCATATCTTAAGCACCCACTTTTGACACAAACTAGGGAATGATTGGCCAAAACATATTTGTAAACTTGCAAAAGCAAAAAATAAAATAAAATAAAACCGTCAACTCCATCAATTTTCATTTAAAGTTCCAAGAAAGAGAAAGACGGCACCCTAATGCTTTGATTTAATATCTAGATTACCTGAATTCAAAAATCATTTTGCCTTTAGCCAAATCATCTCAATTTATCAGATTAATGGTTTGGTTTTCCAATCCAGTACAATCGTGCAATGCCAAGTTCCTATTTTTTCATTCTTTATATTAATGTCTTATTTTTTACCTTTTTGGAATTCTAAGTTTTAGCCTACAAGAATAATGAAAAAAACAAAATTATTGCTGCCTTTTTTGCTATTCTTGTTGAATATATCAAAAATATGATTTAAAAATTAAGATTGAGTGGCATACAGTAGCCATTAATAGTGTGGTCAAAGAATTTTACATGGGATGTTTTGCTTATTTTCTCAATTCTTTGCTTTATAGCCTCTTTTTTTTATCTCAAATCCCAGTTTTATAGAATCAACACTGGCAGCACTAATGTTTTTCATACTTACAGAGACAAGAGAGATTTTAAAGTTCCTACTTTTGGGGACAAGGTTCCAGTAAATCCCATTGCTAACAATGTTCTGCAAAGAAACAATACATATAAGCATGGGCCAGAGAAAAGTTGGAAAAATATGCAACAAGAGAATATAACCATTTGCAAATCAAGGAAGTTATGATTTGTTGGCAACAATATCACCAAGAGTAATATGATTAATAAAAGGAGGGCTACATTAAATTGTATCTTACACGTGCTGAACAATATTATTGGCATCGCACCGAACATTGGCCCAAGTGCAAGGGTTAACTTGATCACGGTTCCAATTAACGAGCTGATCATTTGAAGCATTCAATGAAGTCTTCAATGCAATCAGGGCATCACCTGAAATAGAACACAGGAATACTCACCACCTAATCAAGCTAATACGTTAACATGCAACACTTCAGAAAAACATAAAATATCAAATAAAGGAAAAAAAAAAGGATATCCTCATTAAGTCCCACTAACCCTTGCAATCTTCTTTTCTAGAACTGAACTTCACCATGAAAAAGAGAAAAAGGATTTTTTTTTTTTTTTTTTTTTTTTTTTTGTCGGGGGATGGGACGAAAGTGGAGAATCTGTCATATTAGAGTTAAAAACAGCATGACGTGTATGTGTCATAATTTTATCAGCATTCAAAAGGCATGCTTGATCACGTTCCAAATAAGATAAGTAGCATGCCAAGGATCAATAATGCATATCGTATCTTCACTATTCTTCAGCTTTGCCAGTGGTTTACGTTTGGAACAGAGAATAGGTACCCTCATTACACCCCACTAAGCCTCAGAATCGTATTTGAAGAATTGCACACGGATAGGAAATTGAATGATGCATTTTTTTCTTATAAGTAAAAATTGAATGATGCATAACATGCCTTCACTAGTCTTGAGCTTTAATTGCCAATGGTTGAGGTTTCAAAAGGATAGCAGATACTCTCAGTACACCCCCCCCCCCCCCCCCCCCAACCCTCAGAATCATCTTTCTCGAATTTCAGATGGACAGGAAGAGAAAAAGGATTTTATTTTATTTTTTTTTTTTTTTTTGGGGGGGGGGGGGGGGTGGGATAGTTAAAATTGCATCAGATCTAAAAGACATGCTCAATCAGGTTCGTAACAAATCAAAAAACAATCCAATGGATAAATGCTACAAATCCTGCCTTCACTAATCTTCAGCTTTGACTGCCAATGATTTTAGGTTGCACCATAGAATAAATCATGATCTTACTCATCAATAACAGGCTTCAAAACAAAGTTGAAAGGTTTCTAACTGTACAAAAACTTCCTGGCATATCAGGCTAGTAACACGTGTAATCTGATTGACTGTGAACTTTCACCTAAGATTGATGTAGAGTACTTCTCAGTCACTCTAGTTCAATAACTGTTTCCTATATCAAAGTGCACTTGCTGCAAGAATACTATAATTATCCATATATGAGTCAACCTTTCCATTAACTTCTTAAAGAAAAAGAATAACTCAGCTTCTCAACCTAAAAAGATCTAATATTTTGTTATTTGTTTTATATTTGTAACAAGCCCAGAACTAGAAAGCAATTCAATGGCAAATGTATGAGATACAGAAAGAGATACAAACCATCAGTTTACATTTGTTTTCTATTTCAATAAGTTCATTAAAATAGATGAAAGGATGGCTAGCCATGTACAAAAAGTGTACAACACTGATTCTAATTGTGTTGGACTTGCAATTCAACACCTTTGTTGAGATCTACAGCATTAGACCGTTTAACTTAGCTCTTTTCCATCATTACATAGCTACGGTTGAAACTGAAAACAGTAGATAAACTTGGCACACATGTACAGCATAGATAAATAAATATACTAATACGGCCGGGCAGGTCACATTACCATACCTTGAGAATCAGGCAGTGCAAAAGACTGCAAGCAAGCCAATATCAAAACAGTGAAAAAAAACTCCATTTTCAATGACATCAATTCCTTTTACCCACCCAGTGAGATGCTATCATCAATGAACACGTGAATAAGAGCCATCGCTGCAAAGACATCCCATCATTGAATTGTAAACTTTTAGATTCAAGATAAACCCCGTGCGTAATATATCCTAAGTTAAGGCAGACTACAGCAATTGATATTTTTCGCAAGGAGAAAATCAAAAGAAACTTGTATGCTTATGCTTGTCAGGGCCAATAGGATGTGTCTCTCTACGACTCTATGTGTCAGTGTGAGAGTAGTCTTCTGCTGGTGTGTAACAGCAGAAGAATTATACCACAATCCTGAACACGCATTGATGATGAAGTAAACTGACAGACTGAAAGTTAAAGGGGGATATATATCCCATCCCGGTACCCTCTTGTCATTCATCCAATCTCCTTGTGAGTCTTAAAGTGTCAAGGTTTTAGATTTACATATGCGACAATGCAATAAAAGCTAACTTCTTGAGCTAAGACACCATACCAAGTGTGACCTCAACCGTAACTCCAATCTTCCATTTTGAATTACAATCAGCGAGAGTTCTGTAGCATAAGTCACCATAAGGGAAAGCTATTTCGTCAAAATTTAACATGGAAAGAACTTTACACAGAATATTCCGCTTTATATATGGTTTCCACTTTCAACTAAATAGTTAATAGGCTTTTGACGTTGACTTGATTAACCCCTCCATCCCCAAAAATACTCAAAACGGGCCCTCAAATTATTAGTACTTCCTGTCTACGCAAAGAAAAATATACAAAAGCAGAGAAGGATAAGAAACAATTAGCAATGTTTAAATCAATCTGGCCATGATCTTTCAATCCCACAAAATCTTCAATACCATTTAATTAAGACTGCAAAGGAAAAAAAAAAAATCAAACTAGCTCAAATCAAGTCGATAAACGAAAACCTAAAAAAAATCAGTGAAGATGAAAGAAATTAAGTCAAACTAGAGTACTTAATCGCCTCATTCACAACGCCTATTTGGTTATCCACTAATCTTTCCTGAGATCTTCATTTATATTTCCTACAGTTTCTTCACAACTAAAGCGTATAGAAACGTCAAAGTAAAAAGGAAAAGGAAAATTGAATAACGGAGAGTCAAAATAGGTGAACGAAGAGAAAAGAATATGAGAAATTAACAATAAAACGTCAAAGAAGAAGAAGAAACACCTGTTGAGAGGAATCAAATAGGTGAACGTAAAGAACTGAATCAAACTTTCTGATCTTTTTCCTTTGGCTAGGATTACTATTTGAAGTAAGCTTAGCTGGATGAGATGAGCTGCTCCGAGAGAGAAGCCTTTTGGAGTTAACAGCGAATCCTGAAGAGAAGGTTGTTTGGTCTTTGATTCTTTAGGACCTTAGAATATATATATATATATATATATAATGAATAAAAAATGTATTTGTGGGAGAAGTTTGACTCGCAGTAAATGTAAACTACAGAGTCCGTAGATAAAAGTAGTCACTGGGTTACTGGAGGGTCCAGTCTGTCACTCTCTGCTCTCGTCCACCATAGACATTCATTGATTAGTGTTTCCTCATTTTCTCGCGCGTGTTTTGTGAGAAAGTGAAAGAAAGCGCTTCTCGCTTCTTTCATGTTATGTTTTTCCTAGACATTTTGGTGTGATTCGGTCCGAGTTTAGACAATTTTTTTTCATTAAATTGGTATATATCTGTTTTAAAAATTTAAAAATTAATATTGAAACGGTTTATCATTGAAACTGAACTTTCCATTTTTTCAATTTTGATCTCGTCCGGTCTGATTTTACGAATTATCTATATTAATAATAATATAATGTTTACATATGTTAAAATATTAGTCTATTGATATTATAGTATAATTATATTATTTTATAAAAATTAACATATACTAATATATTATTGAATTTAACTATAATATGTATAAGTTCTAGATTTTTTATATGAATATATATGGTCAAATATATAAAAAGAATATATATATATTATAATTTATTATGCCAAAAATATATGTATTCTTGATATAATATACATATCAAAAGTAAGATTAAGTTTTTATTTTATATTAATTAGAAATTTAGCATAAAATATATATATATAATATAATATAAAAAACTTATATATAATATAAAAAATTATATAAAAAATTATTTTATATATAATATAAAACATAATGTATATATATAAACGTTCAGTTTAGACCGGTTTTCAAAATGTGAAAATCGATATCAAACCAATTTCCAACCAGTTTTTATTTTTTAGAAACTAGAACCGGACCAGACCGGTTACGAAAGTCTGATCGATTTTTCAGTTTATTTTTACAACCCTACTACTGATCGCACAACGCGAGAACATGTTTGTAGACTGAATTTTTTTTCTTCTTTATTTTTGTTAAACTGGTGATGATTTTATTATTTTTAAATACTTTTATTTTTTAAAAAAAATAATTAACAATATCATCTCATAAAATGAATGAGTAGAATGTAGAAATTTTGTTCTAAAGGGAGAGGCCACCTCCTTCTCTCTTCAAACGGGCTGCAAGGCCCTTGGTATGGTGGGGCTGCCTCCTCTACCTTCCATTGGTTGTTGAGATGTGGCATGTGACAAAACCATATCAACATTATGGTTAATTATTAAAACGTTAACATATACATAAGAAAAAATTACAACTTGTTATTGTCTGAGGTCAAACTTTCAACAACCAAGCACCTTCGTTAATTCCAAACCGTTAAATTAAGTTAATTAAAAAGGCCCACCTTTTATTATATAAGTGTCCCCAATGTTTCTTTCCTAACGAGAAAAAATAAATCTCAAAAGCATTTACAAGTTTTCAAATATATATTATATAATATATAAAGGACCCCTCATTACATCAATAGTTTTTATTTTGCATTTTGCTATACGTCAGCCACTATTCACCTCCACGCCCCACACTTAACAGTTTTTTTTTTTCATTAGGTGTGACGTAGTAGATAGTCACTGATAAGACGATTAATTCTTTTACTTTTTTTACTTGGAGAGTTGGCATAGTTGTTGATCCGTGGTTGTTTTCATTGGATGCTCATACATATAAAATAGATCTTATATATGTGGAGTATGATATATATTTAACAAATGACTTAATCAAATGAAAGCAACATCGTACGTTGTCTTGTGGATCTAATTTATAAAGATGTCACTATAAAGCATCTACAAATTTAGCACATTATATTCTCCCTTGGTTCAATGTAACTCTATTTATATATATATATATATATATATATATATATGATTTTAATATTTCTAATCTTACCCTAGTTTCAATACTTGTGAGTCATTACTTTCATCCACTTTTTACTACAACTTTTATCAATGGGTTCACATAATATATTGATTTATCATGATTATCGGTGGAATCCTTTGTAATAATAAATAAAAAAATTCGAAAATACCATTTATTAATTTAGTGATAAACCTCAAAAGCCTGATGTGTTTAATAGGATTCAAGTGCATTTTTTTCTTGTTATATATGACACATAATATAGAGTAAGAGAGAGAGAGAGAGAGAGAGAGAAGGGAGTAATTTATTTGCTTAGATATATACCAATTGACAGGGTCTAGATATGGTCAAATGTTCTCTCCCATTATTACTAGTCAAATATGTATGTGAATGATGAGTGAATTGGGTGGTCATTAGAGATCATTAATGCGGTCTGCAGACATGCATGTAAGCCTCTCAATGACTATCTTCCTTATGCTGGCGAGTTTTGACAACACACATTGGTGATGGGAGTGAGGGTCTATTATTTCATTTATTATCATATATATTTGTGGAGGGAGGGTTCATGCAGATAGAGTCTAATAACTTCAACAAATCCCATCCACAAACTCAACCGATTCAAGAGAAATGAGTGGCTGCGTTTGGTTCCTTCAGTTCGGTTTAGATTTATCTTTTAATATTTAAATAATTAATTCTCAAATTATTAAATTCATCTCAACTTAAAATTTCTTTACACGTGAGACTCACAAGCTTTTTCAACTCAACATCTTCTTACACGTGGGACCCACAACCTATTTTAACTTTCCATAAATACATCTAAACTCATCTTAACATTCAAACAAGTCTAAACTCATCTTAGGTGAGTTCTATAGAACTCACTTCACCATCTCAACTCATTACTATTCATAAAGAATTCAACTCAGCTCAACATCAAAACGCAGCTGGAGAAGAGTAGGGTTGGGCGATTGGCTCCCAACTATAAACTAACGTGACTTTATTTGATTCGTTAGATCTATTTTACAATAAAAAAAACTTTACAATCCGATGAACAACATTAAACCATATCAATTTGTGGGATTATTTTTATGTAATCCATTTATACTAGAGTATTTCTCTAAACAAAAAACTCTTAAATAAAAATTTACTAATTTCTCTCTTCTCTCATTTTTATCGTTCCTCTAGCCGTTCCTTCCTCTTCTCTCTCCCAAGTCCCTTCCTATCTTCTTCTATTCTCTCTCAGCTTCTCTTATCCTCTTCCTCCTCTTAATCCGACTTATTTTTCTATTGTCGTGGATCAAGAAGACCATGGCTTGGCTAAGGGTCTATGATGGTAAGACCATGGCTTGGTCGTGGGTTTTTAAGACTCAAGACCGTGATCGTTGCCGCGGATCTAAGTTAAAGACCCACGACAACAACCAAGGGTCAATGACTTTTACAACCCACAACTGCATGTGTGGGTCTATGGTGGTATATGAGCACAAATTTGAAGTTCTGTGAGATTTTTCTTACGTATATATGATTTTGTTAGATTTTGTTTGTGTGAAAAATGTGTTGTCAAATGGGGTGGCTGGATGATGGTGGTATTAATATGCCTGCCTGGCAAACAAATGTGTAAGCAGGGATGAGGTACGGGCAAGTTGCACCCCATAGAGAGAGAGAGAGAGAGAGAGAGATGTGAGATGATAAATATAGAGTACGTGTATAAACATGTAGACAATAATGCAACTACACATGCAATCATGTGAAGGAGTTATGGATGATGGTGAGCAAAGAAGCAGGTCGGCGTGGATGGAAGAAGAACCAAAAATATGAAAGAGAGTAAAGAAAAAATATCGAGATTTTGAAGACCTTATAATGCATACCAAAATTATGTAGTTTTTAATTTGTTTAATTATAAATTGTTTTAGGATGTACAAATTCCGCCTATTAAATATGAAAAATAGTGAAATTTATTATTAAAAAATGAGTTTTTTTGTGTGTATCTCAAATTTGTGATATATGAAAAATGTTATGAATTGTTGGATGAAAAGTGTATGCATATGTGTGTGTATATCAGTGTGAGAGTGTGTATGACGAGAGTGTATATGACGTGGCAGGGCGATTTTATTTTGCTCTTCTAGGGTTAGTGCATCTTCGTGTGGGTGATAAGGGGTCGGCCTATGGCCGCTCTGTCTTTCCCTCCAGTGGCCCCTACTGCCTGCCGGATTGGGGTGAGTTTTAGTAAGGAGTTACTGGAAGAGGGGGCAGGTTTTTCGTTGGGGGTAGGAGAATAGAAGGAAGTATCAGTGATTGGAGGATGGGAGATCGGTGTTCGTTTGCTCAAGTACTTAAAAGTCTGTTGTTGTCTGTGAAATTCAAGTTGCCTCTGTGGAAACCTGAATTGATTAACGGCGATTTGGGTTTCGTGTTCTCGGACGTTGAGATGGATAGGGAGTGGAAGATTTAAAATTTGCGCTGGTGCTGAAATTTCTATCGTCAAGGCCGTCTATTGATGTTCTAAGGTTACATATCATTAAGACTTAGGGTTTCAGTGAAGTTTCGATGATCAGTTTTATGGATGACTTTCATGTGCTTTTGCATTTGGCGAATGAGAAAGATTATCTTCATGCGTGGGCGTGCGAAGGAAGAATTATTGCAGGTTGTCAATTTCATCTTTTTAACTGGTCTGTAGATTTTGACGTTCATAAGGAGCCTTTTATTGCTCCTCAATGGTTTTTTCTGTCAGGGTTACCGTTACACCTTTATAGATTGGATTGTTTGCAAATTCTTGCTTCTCGGTTTGGAAGGTTTCTTGGTACGGATAATGCAACCTTATATAGAACAAGAGTGACGGGGGCAATATTATGTGTGGAAGTTGATTTACTAGATGAGCCAGTTGGTGGTTTCCCTTTGACTATAGGTCTCAAAAATCAACTTTGGCAGGAAATAGTGTATGAGAAAAGAGGTTTTTATTGTACTAAATGTTTTCGACATGGTCATACTTAAGTGGTATGTAGGTCTGGTGAGAGTTAAATCTAAGCCTACTAGGAAGGAGGGGGTGAAGGTGTCTGGGAAGAAGGGAGAAGATAAAATTTGGAAGGAGGTTGGTCGTAAGAATAAGCAACACATGAAAACACATGAAGTCTCGGCCTGTAGTGTCAAGGGAGAATGTTATTGGACCTACAGATTTGAGTGTTAGGGACCAGGAAAAGGTTGAAGAGATATCTGCGAATCTGATTATCTTGCAGCCGAACAATGGAGTTGCTGATAAGGTTTCGGATGTGGTGGTTCATTCAGGGGATCATGTTGAGGAGGGGAAAATTATTAAGGTTGGGGTTTTGGTTGAGAAGAGAGAAGTTGGAGAGAGTAGTCTTGCTCTTGTAAATGTAGGAGAAGTGTTGAAAGGAGTGGAGGGAGAGATAGTTGTGGAGGAAGAGAGTGATCATACTGGGCGAACCAGTGGGGATGTTGAGTGTTTTAATACTTTTTCTATTCTGTTGGAATGTGAGAATGAAGTTGCTCTTGATGCTCAGAAGGATTATGGCTCGGATCTTGGTTCTATTTTAGGGGATCAGCCCTCTAAAGAAGTTTCGGTAAGGAAGTCTCGTCGAGTGAAAGCCCAACTTCAAAAATTGAATATATGATGGACAAAATAGTAGTGTGGAATGTGAGGGGTTTGGGTACATCGAAAAGAAAGATAAGAAAACTGGTTCAGAAGCATGATATTTCAGTATTAATGATCTCGAAACCTTTTCGAGAGATGTAGAAACTGGAGAGGTGGGCTATTAGTTTGCAGTTTCCAAATTTTGCTTCTAATTTGGAGGTGGGTGGAAAAATATGGGTGTGCTGGAAAGATGAAATTGTGATGGATGTTGTAGGTATAAATAATCAATCATTGACGGGTTTTTTTAAGGCAAGTGGTGGAAATTTGTTAGCAACATTTGCATATGCTAAATGCACTCAAATTGAGTGTCGGAACTTTGGTCTCATTTGAGTGGAGTGTCTTGTGTGGAAGTGGCATGGGTGGTGTTGGGGGACTTTAACATTATTAGAAGCAATGAGGAAAGGGTGGGTGGTAGGCCGAGGCCCGTTTCGGCTATGGATGATTTTAATGCTTGTATTAATAGGTGTGGTTTATTGGATTTAAGGTTAGAAGGAAGATACTATCATGGTGCAATGGATAGTAAGGTATGGCTAGAAGCTGGACAAAGCTTGATAGAGTGTTGGTTAATAATGATTTTATGTCTAAATTCAATGAAGCAAATGCTAGATTTATGAGTAGAAGAACATTGGATCACTCGCCTATTTTGTTGCAGTTGACTTCGAGGTCTGAGAGGTATGGTCTAGCTCCTTTTTTATTTTAGAAAATGTGAGTCTCTCATGAAAGTTTTTTAGAAGCCGTGGAAGTTTCTTGGAAGGAACCGATTGATTGTAGCTCGGGACTATTGAAATTAGCCGGTAAGTTAAAAAGGCTAAAAATGAAGATGTGTGTATGGAATAAAGAGGTCTTTGGCCGTGTTGGCAGAGTGATAAGTGAGTTGGAAGAGAGAGTTGAACATATTGACTCTGAGTTGCAGGTGTCTTACTCTAAGGAAATCGAGGAAGAGCTTTTGGTCACTAAGACTGAGTTAGATATTTGGATTAAAATGGAAGATATGAGATTGTCTCAGCAAGCAAAAAAATCATGGTTGGTGGAGGGGGATCAAATCTCAAAATTTCTTCTCAATGTCATTGCACAGAGGAGAATGAATTCGAGTGTAAAATCTATAAGATTGCCAGATGGGACGTTGTTAGAGTCAATGGAAATGGTTCATGATGAGGTCATGAGATACTTTAAAAAGTTTCTTGCTCAGGAGGATTCAGTGGAATTGCCTGATCTGAGTCATTTGTAAAATTTGGGGGTTTGCTTCTGGATTCTGGAGGTAATTTGGTTTTTTAAAATTATTTGGTACTTGTTCTAGTAACGAAGCTAAGCTTCGAACGATTATAGAAGGAATAAAAATATGTCAATAGTTGGGGCATGTGTTCATTGACATAGAGTGTGATTCTTTGTTGGTTGTTTAATGGATTTTGGCTAAAAAATGTACAGTGTGGTATCTTTGAGACTATTGGGATGAATTGATGTCGTTGTTGGCGGGCTTTGATTTTTCTATTAAGCATTTATTTCGAGAAGAGAACCTAGTAGCGGATTCTTTGGCTAAAAGTGGTGCATTGGAGGAGAATAAGTTGTTCACATATTGTTTTCATTTTCCTCGATCGATTAGAGGGCTGTATAGATTGGATAAAATGGACATGGCGTATGCTCGACGTAGTTGGTAAATTGTATAGCTTATATTGTTAGGGGGGAAGCTTCTTTTGTTTTGTTTGGTTTGTTATGTTTGAGAGTTTTCCTCTACCATAAGTGAGGGGTAATAAAGTTTATGGAGGTTCCGTCCTCCTTTTTTTTTTTTTTTTTTAAAGTGTCACTTTGGTGTGAGCTGAAATGAAAGTCCAAAAATTTCAAATTTTTGTATAAAGTGACTTGTAAATTACAATGAAAATAAGACATAATCAGATGCCACAGCTTAAGGCTCGGTTTGGTTTGCCAGATCAGAATCTCATCTGGTCTGTATGGATGCGATAGTTTTATCTATCCAAACGGTTAATTTCACATTTCTATTTTATTTTTAAGTTTTCAAATTCATCTCATTATTTTCTACATAAACAGTAAAAAAATTCCTTTGTGATTTAAATAGAATAATTAGTAAGTTATTATTAGAATAATATATTTTCATAAAGAAATTGATAATTTTGTGAGTATTGAATAGAAGTGTATTTTGGAGTTTTATTAGAAAATTCGAAATTAATAAATTATTTAAAACAAATCTACAACATAATTCATATACTTATTTATTACAATAATCAAAATTATTATAATTTATAATTAGAATAAAAAATGATGAATTTCTTATATATAGAAAAATAAATAGATAAAAGTATCTTTTAAAAAAGAGAAATTATAAATTTGGGCAAACAACTTCCCAATATATTTTGGGATTTAAATTTATTTATGATAGATTTTTTAATTACTCATAAATATTATTTTTTATTAATATATTCATAACTATTACTCAATCATTGGTGTGACCCATCTTTTTATCAAATAGTGCTTCTACACCCTCACACGGGATTGTGTTTCTTTTTTTTTTTCATGCATTCTTTTTTATCATTTTTAAATATATATTTTTTAAAAAAATTCACAACATCAATAAAAAATACTTACTTAATCATTAAGTAAAAAAAAAAAAAAACAGTCGGGATCCCAGTTGTGGTTTTAGTATTTTTCTTTATCAAATCTCAAAAAGTCAAAACTATCTTATCTCATTTCACTATCCAAATATACACTTTTTTACAAACTATCTCATCTCATTTTAACTCAAAAAATCTTACTAGTATTTAAAATATCTCATCTGAACTGTGTATCCAAACCGGACCTAAATAATGATTGTATGCGCATATTGATTTCTTAAATGGTTCTTGAAAGACAAATCCACTCTAGTATGGACCTTAAATTCTCGTTTATTTTCACAACTATTTCCATTTTATCTCATCTAATCATTACAATTTTTTTAAATTTTTACACAAAATAAAATAAACAATTTAGTTTTTTCAAATCCCAAAACAAAAATAATATTAAAAAATATATATTCTAACAATATTTTATTAAACTTTCAACTTTTATTTCAACTCATCTCATCTACGAAAACAAAAGTCCAACTACTCGATGAAGTAAATTAAAGAAATGAAAGAAAAATAGAAAGGACCAATATTACCTTGTTATTGATTAATTAACACGAGTCCTTACCAATCCCTAAAATTAAACAATTAAAAAAGAAACTTCTGTAATAAAATATCGAGTGTTGTAAAACTAAATAGAAATAAGAATTGAAACATAGCAATGTAAACTTAACTTTATAAGAGCTTAATATCATTCTTTTTGAACTTCTTGTATTATATAAATAATTCTTAAGACACCATTTTATAAGTATACGAGGATAAAAGATATGAAGTGATGATATATAAATTAATGAAATATATTGATAAATTTAAGAATTATAAGAGTTGATACATAAATGAACTAGAATTGTAAAAGGTGAAACCAAATAGTCATCCACCAATTCATGGATGCATTTGTAAACCGAATCAATTGTTCTTTCTTTCTTCTTCTTTTTTTTTTTTTTTTTTTTTTTTTTTTTTTTTTTTTTTTTAATTTTTTGGGAGTTCACCAGTCAAGTCAAGGCCACAGTTTCAAACTGTATCCCGTATATTCCAATTCCACAATCAAATTTTGACCGTTGATTTGTCATCCCATTAATTCCACGTTACCCTACCATCTTTTAAAATGCTGTTCTCTACTAATAATGTGGCGCACGATAGTAGATGTTTAGAGAGTATAAAATTTATAATATAAAAAAAATATATCACAATATAATATATAAATAAAATATAATTTTAATTGATATATAGCTGTATTATGGAAGTATTTAATAATTATTAGATATAAAATAATAATATTTTAAAAATTGGGATTAATATTAGTTTACATAAAATAAATATCAACATTGTTTATTTTAATGAACATCTTTAGAAGACATCGGAGAAAATGTTAAAATAAAAAATATTTAAATTGAGACAGAATTAATAATATTATTAGATTACGTTTAGATGTTGAGGTGATCTCAAATAATTTATAAATAATAATAAAACGTTTATAAATAAAAATAAAGTATCACTAAATATAATTTAAGAACTAGTTTGAATACTAAGAATATCTTAATACTATTCATTATATTATTATTATTTTTTATTATTATTTAATATTTTATTATTATTCAGAAAATATTTAAAAATATCTTACTATCTAAAAGCAACACTCCTCCCACGGGAGGACTTTCTGGGAGGTATCATATGTATGCTTCGGTACGGTTCTCCAAAAGCGAACATAAGTCTCTTTTTCAGGTGGGGGGCAGATGAAGAAAAAATGAGCAACGTCTGTGTAGAAAATACTTTTATCATTTGTCCTCATCTTAATCATATGATTTGACATCAAGGCTAGCTGATCCACGTCCAAGTTTTGATTGGCCTGAAAAATGTCCAAATTTTGTTTATAAATTCAAATTTGAGAACGGGAAGTTAATGCATTTGAAACCTCCTTTTAATTTTTATAGACAACTAACAAGCTCTTTATATAGTTCACACGATTAATTCTCAAACAACCTATTAGTTAAGGTTTTTGGTCTTGGTCAACGACTTTACCTCGTATAATAGTCTGGTACTTTAAGGAAAATGATAAGGAGCTCGACTTAATAATTAAAAAAATATTTTTTTAATGATGTAATAAATTTTTAAAAAAAATATTTAAAATGATTAAAAAAATACACATGTTAGGAGAATTTCGAATTCTCAATGGCTATAGTGCCACCCCTGGTTTATATACAATGAAGCAGATAGATGATTGATCTATCTGTACTCAATCCTAATTAATATTATATGAGAAATATATTGTCCAGGCAGAATTTTTATGCAAAGAACTTTACACATTTACGTAGTTTAATATAATAGTGAGATTATTGAGATTCGAGCCTGCAGTTTGGACAGTGATATGAGATGAGTTGAGATGATTTGTGAATAATAATAAGATTATTAATTGAAATTAGATGAGATAAGATGAAATAAGGTCTGTATCCGAACGGACAGTTATTGGAAGTTTGAACTATTAACTAAAATGAATAGAATTGCTTAAAGAGATGCAACGTCTGGGCGTTCAACCTGATTCAAGCAGCAAGGCCTCTATGGTTTCTTCATGTTCCCATCTGGGAGCAACATATCTTGGTCTTTCACTTCATTGCCACGCAATTAAATGTTCAAAAGGATGACAATAGATTGGTCACCAATTCACTCATAGACATGTATGGGAGAAGCGGCAATCTGGATATGGCATGGAAAATAATTAATTGTCACGCGTGGAACACATTGATTACTGAGGCTTGATCCTTATTTGATAAAATGACTACAGAAAACTTGAGAAGTCCAGCTCGGCAACATTAACGGTAACAATGCTTTTGAGTTGTTCTCATCTTGCAATATCTGATCTTGAGAAAACCAAATGGACTCACCTTCCTCGCTCTTCTCTCTGCTTGTGTTCCTGGAGGGTTTATTGATGAAGGAAAGTGTGATCTATTTAATAGAATACAAGACTATTCTTGTTTACTTATAAAAAAAAAAAAGAATACAAGACTATTCCATAAAACCCAACTTGAAGCATTATGCCTGTATGATCTTCTGCTGAGATGTGGGGCTTTGTTAAGTGCCTGCAAAATTCACTATCAAATTGAGACAGGAGTACTAAGGATTGCCTGGTGTGCCATTGACACTAACCTTACAAATGATGGGTACCGTAGAATGTTGTGCAATTTGTATGGGAGGTGGGAGGTGGAGGCAGAAAGGGTGAGATAAATGATCTATGAAAGGAATGTGGTGAATAAAGTTGGTTGGAGTACACTCTAAGTAAGACGGATTGTCTTCGATTCTTGTTGGGAAACCTCTCTTAACCCTGGGCTATAATTTATCTTCATTCTAAGATGTCGCTGGTACTGTTGTTGCACTATTCTAGCTCACAGGTAATCTTCATGTTGACTGTGTTCCAACTTCCAATGCACCTTCTGATCTTCCCTCTGGTGTTGTTCTTTTTACTGATTCACTGGAACAGGATTCTGGGAAACTAGTCTGTTTCTATAGTGGTTGAGTTCATGTTCAAACCAAACTTTTAATTTCTATTTACCTTTGATTAATTTTGTATTGGTTTAAGGATTGTGTTCTTTTCCATATCCGTGTGAGAGACAAAAGGGTGGGGTCTTTGGATAGACACCATGTTTTCTACGTTAAAAAAATAAGTTTTTTTGAACTTGACTCGGTTTTCTCCATTGTCTTTTCCAGAGAATCCGTTTGGAATGTTGTCGAGAGTGAGTGAGCTGTTACCAAATGTAACAGGCGTTTTTGTTGTCCATTCTGAGGAATGAAGTGTCCTGAGGTGTGAGGTCCAACAAAAGAAGCTTGTTTTATCATTTTGGGTTCACGGAAAGAAAAATTCTTCTTATTAGCGACTATTCACTACCCCACACTTTATAAAAAAAAAAACTATAGGTGTGGAGTGTGAAAATGACTAATGACTGATGTATAGAATTCCTCGAGTTAAAATTAGAGGGATTCAGGTTTGTGATCCTTAGTTATGTTTTTAACTTTCGATATTTTAAACATGGAATATAGGGCTGGGTGGACATGCTCTTAAGCTTGGAACATCTCCTCCCTCAAAATTCTTGTATGGGCTATTAATTTGCAACTTAATTTTCCTTTCTGTTAAAAAGATTAATTTCTGCAGCCATGGTTTTTTTTTTTTTTTCCTCAAAAAAGTTTGTTTATGCTTTTATCTATTCTTTTCCTTCTCATAATTATTTGACATACGGTAGGCATGGCAAGGAGAGGATGTTCTGTGGTGGACATTGAAAAGTTGTGGCAGTTAAGGCAAAGATCCGACCTGTAGACTGCAATGCGTGCTAATGTTGTGAAGCTGAAATAGAGTTCCTTTTTGCATCCGTACGTTACTTTTCACCAGTAGATGATGCAGAGGGTACAAGCACGCTATCAGTAATGATTTTGAGGTGAGTTTTTCCAAGACCGATGTTGTAACTGCATATTTATTTTATAATTGAATAGAAATAACGAACTCACTAGGACTAGTAAAAATCTAGAGTTGTGAAGCACAAATGTGACTGCCATTGTATAGAGTACTTGAAGAAATTCAATGCATAAGGAACCATGAAAAAGGATAAATTTGTAAGGCTATGCCAGGTATCAACCGGTTCTGGTTTCTGGGCATCCGTTGCAATGTATTTCTTACTTAATTTTGGGTCCAAATGGCAACAGTGTTCACCTAATCATAAACCCTGCTTCAACTCCATTAACTGCTAATTTTAGCAGGACTTGGGATTTATTTGAATGCTTGGTAATCAAGAGAGGGAATCCCGGCCAAATTAGTACGTCTGCCGCGAGGATATGCCAAGCCTAATGGCATAAAATCAGACACATTCAAAAACAAATCAAACAAAGTTTAAATATGAAAGAATAGTTTGATATTAGCCGGTTGGCATTATGATCACGTGGGTTAAAGACTTAACCAAATTCGTATCTAATAATCTTAAAACTTTTGGATAAATGGTTGGCTCTTCAATAATTGAAAAGAGTTTTTGGATCCAATATGTTTGGATATGGAGTTAAGTCATTGAATATTGATAAATGAGTGAAACCGCCAAAATGAAAATGATTATTATTGGATTAGTG
Source organism: Juglans cinerea (assembly GCA_961763995.1). NCBI lineage: Eukaryota > Viridiplantae > Streptophyta > Magnoliopsida > Fagales > Juglandaceae > Juglans > Juglans cinerea. The sequence goes on along the minus strand of CAUIVZ010000002.1, from coordinate 31,419,560 downwards.
TCGTTAGAGTGGGTTGTCGTAGATGTCGAATTCGAAAGTGTGCTGTAATGTTATGATCATGCGGGTTAAAGATTTATTCAAATTAGTATCCAACTGTTATAAGGCTTTTGGATCAGTATTTTGATTTTTTACAATCGGTATCAAAGTAGGAACTACGTCACGAGTTCAAATCATAGAAGAGATGACCTATAGGATGTATTAAAATGTATTGGTACTATGTATGGATATAATGTTAAGTCATTGAATACTGGAAATGAGTGAAGTCGCAAAAAGAAAAAGGTCTACCACCAAATCAGTGTCAATAGAGTGGACCGTTGTAGACGTTAGACTTGGAAGCACATGGTGGAATATTATAATCTTGATGGTAAAATATTTAACTAAATTAATATTTAAAATTTTTAAAAATATTGGATTATTGGTGGGGTGTTTAACAAAAAAATCTTTGGTTATTTTTTTTCTCTTTTTAAATCACCGTATTAGGTGAGTTTGGCATGAAAAGTCTATGTGATTGGAGAGCTAGAGTAGTCCAAATAAGGGGCTAAGAATCCAAGATATATTGATTACCTCAGCTCATTGAGACTTGTCTCCAGAACCCTCGACTCTTCAACTCTATTGAAATGAATAGAATATGCAATTGCGCAAATAACAAACAATAATGCAATGCTCTTGGCCGTCCCTCTGAAAACGAAATGGAATAAAACCTGTTCAGCTGTATTCTGGCCATTACAAAGCAACAACTGTCTCTCATAATATTCGGAAATCTTTATGTGTTAATGCCTTTCAAATCCTTCTAACCATTATCATATTGCAATAATTTCTGCTAGGAAGAATGCCCATGTCGGCAGTTCCACCCACAAGGCAACGAGTTACTCCAAATTCAAAGCAGTGCTTATTTACCCTCTTTCAAATCAATTCATCCGTTAGGTAGCTTTGAAAAAATAAACCAAAAAAAAAGTAGTCCATCATCAGGTAGCCACGTTCCTTCTTTTCTTCCTAACTCGAACCCCCAAAACCTCTTTGCAATCTCGATTCTGGATTGAATAATAGTGCAAGTTGATCCACATGCAATTTCTTGTACAAGTAATATTATATCTCGAGGTATACCATTTTTTTTTATCTCATGTATTTTGTTGTGACAATGTGATATCGTATACGACTCTTTAATTAATTTTTATTTTATTTTTAAAAAAATAAAAGAGTTGGACCTATATAATATTTTATCAATTATATATTAAAAATATGTTATCGCGTAATAATCTTTAGCATAGAATGCTAAAATGTATAATTTAATTATGATAAATATATTGTGCTAGTAAATTGCTTTTTCACTAGATAATATTATATATTAAAGAAATAAAGACAGAAACTTTATTTTTAACAAACAAAAGTGAAAGCCACTTTTTTTTTTTTTTAACCAACTTCTTGTTGTTTTTATTTTATGTTATAAATGTTACTTATCATCTTAATTATTATTATTATTTTATTATGTGATATTAAATGATTAGATATTATTTATTATATTATATTTATTAATTTATTATTTAATACATATTATAAAATGATGAGAAAATGATATGAAAACATAAGGGAAATAGTTTCGTTTGAAACTAAATTCATCTCAACTCATCATTATAACTTTTTCAAATCTTAACATAAAATATAATAAATAATTTAACTTTTTTAAATCTTAAAATAATAATAATAATATTCTACCAATATTTTATTATTTTAATTCAACTTAATTCTACGTTGAGACGCTATCTCTTGACAGTGCTTAACAAATGTTCCATTTATGACCTCTAAACGCACAAAAGTGTCCTCCTCTGCTTGGCTACACATCCTTTGTCTCTGCCTCTCTCTCTCAGACTGGAAAGCTTCGTCACTCCCTCTGAAGTACATAGCTCGATCTCAATCGCTCAATTCTCTGTTCTACCCACCAAATATTTCCCTTAAGAAATGCCGAAGTGCTTCAGCTTCGCTGTCGCGGGGAACTGGTGCTACCGCTACGCCTTCTCCAACGCCGGCCTCCGGTCCACCACAACGGACCTCGGCGACGGTACCGTCATGCACTGTTGGGTCCCCAAGCTCTACAGCCAGTCCAAGCCCAACCTCCTTCTCATCCATGGCGTCGGCGCCAACGCAATGTGGCAGTGGAACGACTTCATCTCACCGCTCACCCCTCACTTCAACGTCTACGTCCCGGACCTGGTCTTCTTCGGGGACTCCTACTCGACCCGTTCCGAACGCTCCGAGGCCTTCCAGGCCCGGTGTGTGATGGCTGTGATGGAGGCCCAGGGGTTAGTGAAGACGATGAGCGTGGCTGGGATAAGCTACGGCGGGATTGTGGCATACAGCATGGCGGCGCAGTTTGGGGAGAGGGTGGAGCGGTTGGTGCTGTGCTGTGCCGGGGTTTGCATGGAAGATAAGGATATGGAGGAGGGTATGTTCCAGGTGAAGAACGTTGACGAAGCTATTAGTATTCTGCTGCCGCGGAGTCCGGAGAAGATGAGGGAGTTGATGCGACTCACGTTTGTTAAGCCCAGTTTCAAAGCCGTGCCGTCATGCTTTCTCAACGATTTCATCCATGTAAGTGGGCTTGGCCTTTGCTTTAACATGATTGGTTTATTGGCTATTACATTGAGACTTGGGATTTATTAGAACTGGAATTTGAATTTTGGAATTACTTCAAAGTTTATTCTCTGTTTGGTTTAAATTGATAAAAATATAAAATAAAATAAAAATAGAGATAGAGAGGAATAACAAGGGAGAAAGACTTTGATAATTCAGGTTTTGAATTTAAGACATTTGTTCTTTAAATAGTTTAAGATTATATGAAGAGGTAGGTTTAATTGTTGGAAAATGCTAGGAGCCCGATTTAGGCTCCCGTTTGCTTTTGCCGTCGGATCGTGGGAAGTCAGTTGGCCTTTCCCTCCCTCACCCAGATCTCTCTCGCTCCGAGACCCCCCTGCCCAGTGAAAAACCTTTTGGATACAAATGTGAATGTTGAATGTGACTTTCAGATTAGAAACCGTCAAAATTCTCAACGTTGAATGCTGAATCGAGAATCCCAAAATATCAGTTGTTTTTTCATATATATATATAAAAGTAAAACCTTTATTAGAAGAATTTGGCCAAATCAATTCTAAATCTACACAACCTTTCATCCTCCACACACTGCACATTTTTTAATTTTTATTATTTTTCTTTTTCATCTAATTTTTAATATATAAATAATGAATAGAAAAATAAAATTATTTTAAAAAGAATAAACTAAAAACAAAAATTTAAAATATTAAAAAATTTAAAATTTTTTTAAAAAAGTAGTATGTGGAAGTTTGGGAGATTGTGTAGCATTCTCAATTAGATTATCTGAAACGAGGGTCACTGTTAGCAGGAGACTACTTGAGCAATTCCGAATGAGTTTCACTGGGCAGGGGGACTCAGCGGTGAGGAAGGGAAAAAGAAATATGAGGGTGGAAGAAGGAAGAAAAAAAAAAAAAAGGGGGACGGGAGGGCTCACTGGCCTTCCACGTCAGACGGAAAAAAGTAAACGGAATCCAAATTGAGCTTCCTAACATTTTCCTTTATTATATTTTATATTTTGTCATGATATTATAGGTAGTATTTCAAACTCATGACATCAATGCTGAAATTTTATGAAATTATCATTTATTTAAAAAAATTAAATTTACAGGACGAGATAGATTTAATTATTTATATTTATCTTAATAAAAATTATATAAGAGGAAATAAAATGAAGATCATATAAGAGCAGAAAGTTATATAAATTCTTTTGATAAGCAAGAGATGAAAATTATATATAACTTGAGATTAAAGTTAAAAAGTTAAAAAAAATATTATTAGAATATATATTTTTAATATTATTTTTATTTTAAAATTTGAAAAAATTAAATTATTTATTTTATTTTCTATAAAAATTTTAAAAAATTATAATGAACAGATGAGATGAGATATGATGAAATGTGAAAACAAACAAAGAGTACTATATCATCTTCCATTGTTTGTTTACAAAAAGTAATTGCAGAGAAAATAATGAAAAAAGCATCGTATTAACAGTTAATTCTCTCCCAGTCTCATCTATTCCGGAGAGGAAACTTTGGTGGGTCCTAAAGCGAAAGATTTTCCCAAGCCTCTGATCTTTTGTTTTCTTTACCTTTACAACCTAGACACTGAAATGAAAGGACTTTTGAAAGAAAAGAAAGGTCTCTTCTTTTCCTTCTCAAGGAGTAATTAATGACCAGATGTTGTGTTAGTAAAATAAGTGGAGCAGTAATGGTATGATTTATTTAATTAGTAATGATAGAAGCAATCACCTGAGATTTTCATAAGAAAACAATTGCAAACAATCTATTCTGTTTTTTACTTTTTCTCCCCCGTAGTGTTATATTATTGAGTTTTCAGGAACTTTTAATGCAATATTAGCAAAAGATTTCTACTATTTACACCACTAATGCGTAAAAGAGAAATGCTTTGGATCCCTTCCGAATTCGGAACTCAAAAAATGTCTCAAATCGGACTTTTTTTTTATTTTTTTAACCGAGTGATTAAAAAAATATTTTTTAATAATATTGTGAATTTTTTATTTTTTTTAAAATGTTTATAATGATTAAAAAAATACATGAAATAAAAGAAATAAAAAATTTTACCCGCTCGGGACATTTTCGGGCTACATCTCTCGGTAAATGTAGCACTGGTCGTACGTAAAAACACCACTAATTGCATGTATGATCTATTTTAGTTATAAAAAAATCAAAACACCGAGACTCTTGTGTACTAGCTGTTGGTTTCTATATCAGCCTTGCAATATATTTTCTTGTCAAAATCTGAGATCAATATGACTGAATAGTTTTTAGGTAATTAGTCTATTTTGTGCCACGCCTTTTTTGGGTCCTTGGTGACTACGCCATTGCATCTCTTAACAACATTGCCTTTCTTTTTTAGAAATGATAAAGTGATAATCTAGTCCCAACTTGTATACAACTATAAAATAAAATTTTATTTTTTGACTTTTTTCTTTTGATTTCCCTATCACTGCACTTCATTTTTCTCATCCGTCAAAGTTAAAAGTAGTACGCACGATCTTATTATTTTATCTCATCATTATAATTTTTTAAAATTTTTACACAGTATAATAAAAAATTCAACTTTTTTAAATTTCAAAACAATAATAATATTAAAAAAATAATATTCTAATAATATTTTTTTCAATTCATCTAAAATTCTGATTTAACTATCCAATCGATCCCTTAATTACAAATGACAGTTGACAGACCATTAAATTAAGGCTATTGGTGTGGTGAGGTTCATGTAAACTGCTCGACTGTTTAGTTTTTTATTTGTGGTTGTTTGTCCACGTCCTTGCTTTCAAGCTTGCTCTCCAGGTGGGTAAGGATATGTTATGGAATGGTGTAGGTGACAGTTCTTTTGATAAGTGGTTTAGGTGGCAATTTATCTCTAGTTTTCACTAAATTTTGTTTTGGAAATTGCTTTCAATGGCAGATGATGTGTTCAGAACAATTTCAAGAGAAGAAAGAATTGATTGAAGCATTGCACAAGGATAGAAAATTGTCTGATCTTCCCAAGATTACCCAGGTTTTTCTATGTTACATGTTATGTAATCACCATTATCTTGTGGAATTTCAAAAACCTGCCCTCTTTTTCAGTCTTCCCGAGTATCTTTTTAAAGGCATAACCTCTCCTTGATGCAGCCAACGCTAATCATCTGGGGAGAGAAAGATCTGGTATTCCCGCTGGAATTGGCACACAGATTGAAAAGGTAAATCTGAAGAACGTGATAAATTAATCAGTATCAATATTTGTATTTGGACACACTGATCAGTTGATTTTTAAGCTTTGAGTTGTGACATTAGTTCCCGTTGTCACAGGCTTGTGGGTGAGAATGCAAAACTAGTGATCCTAAAAAATGCGGGGCATGCAATCAACATTGAGAAACCCAAAGAGATGTGCAAGCTCATGAAATCTTTCCTCATCGACCCACCTCCTTTACCTAAGCAAGTCAGTCACAGCAATGGCCGCAAGGTGGACTGAAAGGTTTACCAGTGAAGTTGAAGAGAATTCGAGTAGGTGATTTCTCAGTCGAGCATCAGTCTCGAGATGGGTGGTGTTGTGTGGATAACATGGATGATATGAAGTTAAATGTGTAAGTATTCATTATAATGTAGACGATATAGCTAAAATCATAGCATTGCAGCAAAGCACGAGATGATCATGTCGATCACTATCAAGAAAGCTAAGCTTAGAAGATGATTTCACTAGATTTGCAGAGGACAGTTAAGCCCTTGGTTTGAAACTTTGTATCTAAGAAAGCCGAGGATATATTATCTTGGAAAATGTTTTTGATCTTTAATTTTGTTTATTTCAAATTATATTTATTGATATGACCCATTAAAGTAAATGTCCATTTTAAGTGACCACGGTTTTGCATTCATTAAATCATTTAAAATGTGTCACATCAACAAGTGCGACAAGAAATAACGCAATCCAATATGAAAAATAAATAGAAAAAGTATTTTAGCCATAAAAAGATTACGAAAAAGTAAATCAACAAACTGATATAACTTGATGTGATATACGTTAGATTGTAAAGTTACTTTTATTATAAAGTAGATCTAACGGATTCTATAAAGTCACATTAATTTGTGAGTTTACTTTGTTTAATCTCTTTGTATTCGTAACAGTTTTTAATTAACAATATTCTATTATTATTGGATGGTGACCGTCATTTTTCACTCGGTGAACAATTCTATATAACATATTTCATATGTTATGTCAAGTTTGTTGGAGCTCCTCTACCACTTGAGTGTACAAATTGAAAACAAAATATGGTAGAATATGGATGACATGAGCAAGTTTTGGCATTTTGAGGATCTTTCTAATTCTCTCCGTACGTCGTCCTTGTTTCCCTCTATACAACATACGTCATCCCTATTTACTCTTTGTACAACTTCCTCTTCGTTGATGGTCTGTGACATTTAATGGTGATTTTTTTTCTTCTCTAGAGATTACGGTGAGTTTAATGAGAAGCATGGGTGCCTTGAAATAATTGTTGTTAGAATCTAAAGTTTTTACGATCACGGCGGAAGGCAATTCCATTCATGTCACTGAGGGGAGTTGGAAAGTCACGAAGGAGATATCTTTGGGGTTGTATACGGTAAAATGGTTCATCAAAATGTTGGAGGATTGTTCGACAGACGATAAAAAGGACTTTTATACTTCTTTAGGGGATGGTGGTAGAAGTTTTATAGCTCAAAGATGTTCTACTAGTGGAGTATGAAGGTGGTGGCAGATGAAACTTTATATTCATACCGGAACAAATGGAAGGTAGGGGATGGAAGAAATTGGCAGTTACTCTGCAAGAAATTTGAGACAGTTTGGAGGCTGAAGGTAGCGCATGTCTTAGTAGAGGGAGGTTGGGCTTTGGTTGAATGGAGGAAATCTCTGGAGGAATGAACTTGGCTCTGGGGCCAACGGTGAAGGTTCATCAAGGGAATAATCACTCCTACAAGGAGGTGTTGAAGCAGCTAATGGTATTGGCCCTAGCTCAAAATAGAGGCGGAGGAGGTTATACGGACTTGTTGGCCAGGGAGTGTCAGGCACGATGAAGGCACAACGTACTACAGGCCCACCCGTTACTCAGTTGAAAAGAGATTGTGTCTAGCACGATGAAGATTTGGCAAAGAATGGCGCTTGTTGTACTTTTTGGAATATGAAGATGCAATTGGCGGATTTGCAGGAGAGAGTGAATAGTCTAATACGAAGTGTGGAGAAAGGAATGGGAACGAGTTTGGGCTTCGACGCAGACAGTGGCCCAAACAATCTTATTAACCCAATGGATGGAGTCTTGGGCTTTGATAGGGCAAAGGGGAAACAAATGATGAAACCTAGGGCCAATACAATGGGTCTCAAGCAAGGGGCTCTCGACCTATGTGGCGGATTTGAGAAGAATGTGAACTTGCAGGGCCGTCGGCCGTCAGGAACCAACCTTCATACCAAAAAAGTTTCAAACTGACTCACGATAGGCCAACGACAGTTACAATTGATTCAAATGGAAAAAAACAGTAGAGGGAGTTGGCAGCAAAGCTAGTAATAGTCACAAACGTGGACCAAATTGAAAACTTACTGTTTAGCATTCGATCCTCAGACTAGAATGGACAAAATGTGTCGATGGATTGAAGGGAACCTCTTCCACTGGAGTCCCAGGAGTCATCACCTCTGGAGAAGGAATTGCAGAAGGCTAGGAGTCTTATAGAATGTAGTGCTGAGCTTGAGGCTTAATTACGGATGTTGGTAGCTAAAAATGAGGACCAAGAATGGGAGGGTAGGTCTTTGTTTTTTGAAGGAGGATGGGGGACTTGATGGAATTGCAGTGGAAATTGAGGAAAGATATCGAGATGGCAGATGAACATATTCCTCTCAGTTCTTTGTCGTTGTGTCAGCCTAGATGAGCTTCCTCTGATTGTATTATACAAAGTGAAGGAAATCCAAAACTACATGTGGATTGAGTGCGAAGGTTTTGACGAACAATTTATGTCATTGTTCACCGCCATTTAAGAGGACATGCTCAGTCTAAAAAGTCGCGTTCCAAAAACAGAGGGAGCTGAAGAGATTGACATGATCTATTAATTATGAGGGCAACTCAGGTAAAGGAAACTCCAAAGGGAGGGTTCCGACAATTTCTTTATGAAGTCGAAGATTGTATCTTGGAATGTCTAAGGGCTTAATGAGGACAATTAGTCTTCGAATAAAAAATTTGTTTCGGAAGTGGTGGGTGGATATTATTTGCTTGTAGGATGGAAATTATTTCAAGAAGCATTGTTTGTAGCTTGTGGAACTATCCATATGTTGATTGGGCTTATCTCGCATCTCTTGGGGCCTCAGGTGGTGTATTAGTATGTGGGATTGAAGAATAGTGAATAAAATTGAGGAGTACATTGGGGAGTATACAGTGACATGTTCTTTTACGAATGTGGAAGATAATTTTATATTCCTTTTCCAAGACTTATGGGCCGAATCTAGGTAGCCAAAACAGCCATTTATGGGAGGCGATTGTTGGGTTGCATAGTTGGTGGGACATGTCTTAAGGCATAGGTGGAAATTTTAATGTTATAAGGTTCCCAAGTGAGAGATCAGGACAGAGTAGACTTTGGCCTACAATGACAAAGTTCTCGGCTTTTATATTTGATTTGGGTTTGGTGGACATTCCTTTCATGGGTGGAGAATACACCTAGTCAAACAATCAAACGTAGTCTAGATTAAACAGATTTTGTCTCCTTGAGTTGGAAAACTCATTATTTGGAGTTATGTCAGAAAAGACTAACTCGCCTCTGTTTGGGTCATTTTCCTATCTTTTTGGACTATGGAGGTATTTGTGGAAGGCGTAGGTATTTCAAGTTCGAGAATATGTAGTTGAAAACCGAAAGCTTTGTGGAAAGGGTCAGGCAATGGTGGTCCTCCTACTAATCCATGGCACCCCCGGTTTCTTTTTTGCAGGTAAGCTGAAAGCTTTGAAATAGATCTTAAGATATGGAATTTTTGGAAATGTAGTTGATCGGAAAAAAGTCTCTATTGGAGGAAGGTTGGGCACTATCTATGGAAGAATCTCTCGAAAGATAGAACTAGTTTCAAAACTTGAGAGGGTTACCTTATTGGAGGAGATTTCATGGTGTAAAAAATCTTGGCTATTGTGAATAAAAGAAGGAGATCGTAACATGAAGTTTTTCTATAGAGTGATTAAATTACATAGGAGGGCTAACATCATTGAGATGTTAAACATTGATGGTGCTGTGTTAATGGAGCTTCTAGTGATTTAGGAGCATATTGCTGGTTTTTTCGAGCAATTGCTTACCAAGCAAGTAGTGCAGAGGCCAAAACTCCATAGACTAGCATTTGAGACTGTTAAGTAGCAAAGTGTTGCTTGGCTGGAAAGGCCTTTCAATAAGACAAAGGTTTATAAAGTGGTGAAAAAGATGGTCAAAGACAAAGCACATGCTCCAAATGGTTTCTCTATGGGTTTCTTCCAATCCTACTAGGAGGTGGTGAATGATGATTTGATGAAGGTTTTCCAGGAATTTTTCTCATTTGGAAAGTTTGAGAAAAATATCAATACCACTTTTATTGCACTTATCCCTAAGAAGGTTGGGGTTTTGAAAATTAAAGATTTTCAGTCTTTTAGTCTTGTGAATAGGGTGTATAAGATATCTCCAAGGTTTTAGCAAACCACTTGGGGTGGGTCTTGTGTAAGATTATTTTGAGACCCCAAAATGCCTTTCTAAAGGGAAGACAACTGCTTGATCCAGTACTAATCACCAATGAATGTTTAGGTAGTAGATTAAAATCTGGTGAACTGAGTGTTTTGTGTAAGTTAGATATAGAGAAGGCTTATGATCATGTTAACTGGGACTTTCTATTATACTTGCTTGGGAGATATGGATTTGGGGAGAGATGGTACTCATGGATTAGATATTGCATCTTGACTGGAAGGCTATTGGTTTTGGTGAATAGCATTCCAGCTGGCTTCTTTACTAGTTCACATAATCTAAGGTAGGGTGGTCCGTTGTTACTGCTTCTCTTTATCTTGTTATGGAGACGCTTAGTAGAATGATGTCCATTATGGTTGACAATGGCTTTATGGCTGAATTATCAGTTGGTGACACCTATTGGGGTACTCTTAACATCTTCTCATTTGTTGTTTGCAGATGATACTTTGATATTTTGTAAGGCAGACCAAAATCAAATTCGTTCTACTCTTACTTTGCTTCGAAGTTGTGTTCAGACTGAAAGTGAATCTATCTAAGTCGGAGTTGGTTCTAGTTGGAAACATTCGCAATCACCGGAGGTTGGCCAACATTCTTGGATGCAAGGCCCTTTCATTTCCCATGAAATACCTCGACCTTCCTTTGGGGGCCTTTTTAAGGCTTAATCTATATGGGATGAAGTAATAGAGAAAATTGAACGCAAATTGATAGGTTGGAAGAGATTATAGTTGTCAAAAGGAGGTAGGACCACCCTAATCAAGAGCATACTGTCCAATTTACCAACTCATTTGTTATCTTTGTACCCATTCCGCAAGTGTGGTGATTCGAATAGAGATCCTCCAGCCTGATTTTCTTTGTAGTGGGTAGGGGTGGGCAGCGGGGCCCCGCCCCCGCTGCCCCGCCCGGCTTCCGCCCCGCCTCGCATAAAGAGGGCATAGCGGGGGCGGGGGGCGGGATGACCCCAGCGGGGCCCCGCCCCACATTAAAAAAAAAATTATTTATATATATTAAATAAATATATTGTATATAGATATACACAATTTATAAAAGACTTAAAATTATATTCAAGTCATTGGATTGTTTTGGCCTCCTAGGCCAATCTTTATATAGGAGGCCAATGCAATACAATAGTCATCCTTAAGCAATGTGGGACTTACTGCTAAGTCCCACATTGCTTAAGGATGACTATTGTATTGCATTGGCCTCCTATATAAAGATTGGCCTAGGAGGCCAAATCAATCCAAAATCTAACTCTAATGAGTTTAAATTTTTTCATATTTATAAATTTTAATTTATTATTTAAATTATATTATAATTTTGGTCTAAAAAAATATTTTTAGACCAAAAATTTTTTTTTTAATATAATAGCGGGGGCGGGGCGGATGGGGTTTTTCCCTCGCCCCCCGGCACCGGGGCTGGGGACCCCGCCCCCGCCTCCCGGGGGCGGGGGGCGGGGGAAAAACCCCCATCACCCGCATGGTGCGGGGCGGGGGGCGGGGAGGGGGTGCCCCCGCCCCGCACCATGCGGGTAGCACCCCTAGTAGTGGGTTAGGGGACGAGTTTTAGTTCCACCTAGTCAAGTGGGATAAAATATCCAATTTCTACTGGTGGGTTGGGAATTAGAAACTTGAGGATATTTAATCGAGCTCTTATTGGGAAATGGTTGTGGCATTATAACATGGAGAAGGAAGCTTTATGGAAGTTAGTGATTGATTTTAAGTACAAGTGTATGTGGGGTTAGGGGGTGGAGTACTAGGGAGGTACAATGGGTGTATCGAGTTGGAGTTTGGAAGCACATACGAAGAGGTTGGAGGTGTTTGCTTGCTTGACACACTAACACGAATCTAGAATAAAATTATAGCATGATTTATGATATGGAGATCGAGCCCTTAAGAACAAATTCCATACAATGGCAGATCTAATGAAGATGTCCAGTGGCTTAATCCAATTGAATGTGAATTTTATGAGGGCGGCCCATGATTGGGAGGTTGGCAGCTTTGTCAATTTTTTCAGAAACTTGTATACCATGAGATTGAGCACTCAGGGAATTGATAAGTTGTGGTGGATATTCGCTAGAAAATGCACTTTTTCTATTTACTCCTTTTTTAAGACCCTCATTAATTCATAACACAATCGTTTTTTATGGAAAAATATTTGGAGAAATAAGGCACCTCTTAAGGCATCTTTTTCGCTCGGACAACTTCTTTGGGCAAAATCTTGACTATGGATAACTTACGAAAAAGCCAAGTGATTGTTGTGGATCGGTGCTGTATGTGCAGAAAGAATGGTGAGACTGCGGATCATATTCTACTGCATTGTGAGATTGCTGTGAGATGATGTCTTTAGAAGATCAAAGTTAGCCTGGGTTATGCCTGTGATGGTGGTTGAGCTCCTGGCCAGTTGAAAGAATTTGGGCGGAATTTCACAAATCACAACTTAGTGGAAGATGGATGCTTATATATGTATTCTATGGTGCCTATGGAAGGAAAGAAACGATTAGACTTTTGAAAATAAGGAGCGAATATTAGAGGAGATTAAATTGTTCTTTGTTAAGATTTTGTTTCAATGGTGAATGTTGTAGATTTCAATGGCATAGATTTCCATAACTTTCTTGTTTCTATTTCTTCCTCTTAATTAGGTGTAAACTTTTACCTATCTTATATATACTTGGACTATGCCTATTCTTATTGGTATAATCTATTACTTATGAAAGAGAAAAAAAAAAGAAGTTTTGGCACTGTGGTCCTTTCTAATCATGTAGGCCACTCCCCTCCTTTTCCGTTTGCTTTCTCCATTTCTTTAATTTAATCTATCTCTTTTTAATGTCCATTACCTTTGTAGATGTTATTCTAATCTTAGCCTAAGAGGAATTCAAGGGGCAAGAAAAAGACCACATGCCCGGAAAACATTGGACAAACCTCGAAACCTATAAGCACTACTGTTGGTCCATGGATACAATATTCATGCAAATAATGCCTAAAGCCCAACTTCGTGAAGTTGACTGTTTTCTTTTGCCAAGGAAAAAAAAAGGTAAAAAGAATCAAACACGGGGCAACTGAACCTAAATTTCTTTTTAAACTCTGTGGGTTTGGTTTGGCAAATTGCACCACGTGGACGGTGGCACAATCGTACACGGTGGAGATCATAATTGCGTAAAAGAGGAGATGCTTGTGCCTTAGCTGCCTTTATTCCCTTCTTTTTCTCTTTGATCATGATCTTGGCCTACTTCACTACTCACCACTTTCAGGAACCGAAAGTTCTTCAGACTTAAGAGTTCCGCTACAACATAAAAAGAGCTACTCAATCCAGCTAAAGCCAAGTCTATATATTATTCTCTGATCTTCTCAAGTAAACAAACAGAAAATCAGGCCTGCCAAGAACCCAAACCAGATTTCCCCTGCAAAATTATGAAAAACAACAAGTTAAAGACGTCCAAGTTCCACTTAAGATCAACATAAAATGAAACTGATCTAGTTCAGTTGCAGCATCATTCAGTTATGTTTATCTTTTTTCACTGAAAAAAAAAATCAGGCCTTAATTTTATGGCGCCTTAGGCCCTCAAGACAAATTACCTAGTGATCTAAATAAGGCATTTTCCACTGTGAACAGCATAAACGTCCATGCATGGTTTTGCAAAATCAGATTGCAGTTTGATTCAAGCGAAATTAAGCATTGTCACGCCATGCTCAGTACTTTTTAACTATACCTCAAGACAGTAGTAGATCATAAAACAAATAAAAAAGAATAAAAGGTGGGGGAAAATACCAGTTGGCAAAGAAGCAGTGCTCCAAAAGATCCCGACTTGACCCTGACCGTAGTTATTATTGCAATCCATACTCGTATTGTATCCATTCTTACAGATGCAGACAAAGGAATTACTAGGTGGCGCGTACCCACATACACCACCACTCATCTCGCATGCGTTACATTTGGTGTCGATGATGTTATTATCCAATACTCCATTGACATACTTCAACGCCACCCCATACTGCCATTGCGACGGGTCAGTAGGGTACATCCCTAGCGACAACACAGACGCGTACCCTTCACACTTCAGCTTACGCAAATCCAGTTCTCCCTTGCCGTTCAGATTTGCCGGAGAGTACACGCAACAAGAGTTGGTAGGCGGGAACAGAGGCAAACCGAGCGAGACGACTGCGGGGCACGTGTATAGAGAAGCGCAGAGGTGAGAGTAGGAAGGGTCGCAGATGGGGGTGCCCTTGAGGGTGAGGGAAGAGGTCGGAGGCGTGCATGAAATGAGGATGAAAGTTGACGGACCGAGCTGGAAAGGACTGGCCCAGTCGATGCCCAAGATAGAGGAGCACTGGCGCATGGATATGCATGTCGACATGTCGGCGGGGGAGATGATTAGGGTGGAAGTGGTGTAGGATATGGAGGTGATGGGATACGAACCTGTGTGTGTGGTGAAAACGAGCTGGTCTTCGTCGGATTTGCATGTTACATAGGGCTGGAACCGCGGCGAGCCGCAGCCGGTGCCGGTACCAAAAGGGTACTTGACCTGTACAGAGCCGCAGGTGCTCTTGCATACAGGGTCTGGGGCTAAGGTGAGCTGGGCTGTGAAGAGGATGACGGGGAGAAGGTGGAAGAGGATGAACGATAGAGGATGTCCCATAATTTGCTTAGTTTGATCCGGTCCTCTCTCACAAGAAACTGGATATTGTTTCTCATAGAGGTGTAAACGCCTTTAAATGTATAAAACAACTCTGGTTTGGCTGAAAAATATTTAATACAAAGTTTAAAATGTGCAACTTTTTGTGTAAATTCTTTGAAAAAATGCGAGATTCTATAAAATAAAAAAAGTTACTTTTTAATAATACAGTTTTTTTTTTTAAACGACACTTGTCATCGTTCATCGTAAATTTATATCTAGCACTATCCTAAAAATATTAGAACCATCATCCAAATTAAGGTTTAAAACTCCAGCCAATGAGTTGATCACTTTTTTCTGTCACAAACTTTTCTATTTTCTTATGAAAATTGCTATAGACAAAAAAAAAAAATTATATAAAGTAAACCTACAAACTGATGTGATTTCATAAAATCTATTAGATCTATTTTATAATAAAAATAACTTTACAGTCTGACGTACTATATCAAACCACATCAATTTATAAATTTATTTTTATGTAATTTTTTTATAACTAAAATATTTATCTTTTGTTATTGGTCTCATGGACACCTTCCAATATAAAGTTATATCTGCTTTTCGTTTGCTTGATTTATCAAATATGCTTTTCAATTGGTTAAGCAAATATCCTGTTTGAACTTGCTCACTACTCATCTTAAAGCTTCTTAACTTTGCCTGATGAGAGTGATCTTTAATTTATTTTAATACCCTAAATTAAAAGAGTCTTTCTTAGAGGTTGGATTCTAGCTGGCAAGCAAAACCTAGACCTGTTTTCGGGATCGAATTAACTACGGTTGGGTTAAAGAGTAAACAACTACGCATGTTGGTTACAATTTTGAAATTAGATTCTTCAAGATAAGGGTGGAATAACTTTCTCCTATATACTCTGCACCATATACATTTGTAGGAGAGAAAAGGGAGAATTTTACGTTGTAAGAGGTGGGAAAACTAAGGAATCAAAATTGAGTAAAGCTACTCTCACCGTTGTTGGTCCCGCTCCCGACCCGCTATATTTTTTTTAATTTTTTTAATTTTTGTTTACTTAGTGATTAAATAAGTGTTTTTTAATAATATTATAATTTTTTTATTCTTTTAAAAAATATTTTACAGTGTTAAAAAAATACATGCATAAAAAAGTAAAATAAAAAAACATAATATTTTACACAATCGGTAGCTCCCAACGAGATTGGGAGCGGTAGCTGTAGAGCCACCCATCAAAATTTGCAGCGCAGCACGTGAATATCACGTTCCGTTCTATCTTTGTATCACTCCATGTCACATGCATAGCTAGTTTCCTTCTATTCCTGGTGTGTTGAGCTTATCCATCCAAATAAATTTTCATATCTCTCAATTGTTGGCAAAACTTTAGTGGGTCCGATCCAAAGAATGTGCACTTCTTCAATTGATTCCCTGATACAATCTATGGAAACGCGACCCTTCCTATTGCAATATCCCTCTATAATCATCTAGATGATTGAATCAACCGAGGGTGGTATATATCTACCCTGTACGAGGATGGAGTAGCAGCCTCAGTACGTGCCCCCTAGACAACCTGTTAGACCCCCACGTCGAGCGGGCCATAGGGGAGCCGCACATGTACTAGCCATGACGGGGGGAGAGACCTTGGCTAGCCTTCAGCCATGTCTTGGCTCGTGGGGAACCACCCACGGGGCGCCCAGCATGCGGGCTAGTGAGGTTAGCGAGCGACAGCCTGCACGCACAGCCATGCGCGCGGCACAAGCCACACGCACGAGTCAGCCCGTGCACATAGCCATGCGCGCGGCACAAACCGCACGCGCAAATCAGCCCGCGCGCATAGCCAGGCGCGCGGCACAGGCCGCACGCGCAAGGCAGCCCGCGCGCATAACCATGCGCGTGGCACAGGTCGCACGCGCAAGACAGCCCGCGTGCCGCACGCCCAAGCACATGCCAGTGCGCAGGCCCGTGCGCACGCTGATGGGCCGCGGGGCCCTGCACACGCCCAAGTGCCGCACAACCAGATCAGCCAGCCCAGCCAGCGCGCATGCGCATGCACAAGCCAGCCCCCTGCCACACGCCAGCGAGGTTAGTGGCATGCCCAGGCATGCCATCCAGCGCACGGCTCCAGCCCGTGCCTTGCAGAGCAGGCTAGTGGCATGCCCACCAGGCATGCCATCCAGCGCATGGCTCCAGCCCATGCCTTGCAGCCAGCGCCTAGGCCACACGCCCAGGCCATGACCACACCACCTGACCATGGCTCACCATCAGCAAGCCATGACCGAACCAATTGACCATGGACCAGCCCAAGACCACCATGCACCATCTTAGCCCACCATGGGCCATGCATGCTACGGCTAGACTTGGTCCATGACCACTATCTCATTGTTATTTTATTTATTTAAATTAATTAATTTCAAGGGACCTATTGGGGGTTTCCAAGTTGTTTTGCTTATAAATAGAACATAATGCAATTGCCTTAGAATCTTTTGGCAAAACTCTAAGTGAGAGAATACTTGTTGAGAGATCATATTTTCGGTTCTTATGCACTTGGGCAATTTGGGTGCAATCCATGAATCCCAAATTGATTTATCAATCTATGAGGTTTATTCATTTCTTGTGCAATTCGTGAATCAATATTTGATTGTTGTTTTATTGCTTTATTGTTCATTCAATTGCATTAGTGTTTTACACTTTGTTCTTGAGTGTTCATCTTTGTTCTTGAGGTTCTTCATCGTTTTGTTCTTCCAATCCATTTGACATAAGAATTCGACCAACACAAGTGTTAGTCAAACTTTCCATAATTTGAGTGTTTCCTTGTGTAGCCCTAGCCGAAATCTTCCTTAGCCAAACAAGTCAAATTCGGCAATCACTTGCCTAATTTAGACTTGACCTAGCCGCCCCCTTACTTACCATAACTAGAGTTCCTATAATTTAGGAACCCTAATTGACTCAATCCCTACCATATTCGGCCATATCCTTTTCCATTTGAATCCCTAGAATTTAGGAAACTTTCCTAAATTCAAATCCATTGCCCTATTCGGCTAACCCTAGCCGCCCAACACCTCCATCCATTTCCAAACCCTAGCCAACCATCATACATTCCCAAACCCTAAACACAAACCCTAAGTGGCGCCAACCCTAGCACACCATAGTGCCGTGCGCCCTAACCATTCCTAGCCACACACTTCCTTGAACCATTTCCTTGTTCCCATCATCCATCTAGCCTAAACACCTAACCTCACCATACCACATTGGTCATTTGACTATCTTTGATCGAGAACCAAGCAAGAGAGGAACTAGGGTTCGGTCAACTCGAGACTACCATTGGCGTGGCGAACCTAGTGTTTAGGGACTTGACCGAGGTCCCTAACACAACCTCAGTGGGATGGGGTCGCCATTTTCTACCACTTCTACACCCAAACACTCTTACTATTTTCCCTCGCCGAATAGGTGGATTGGGTCGGTGGGTGGGTGGACGGGGGCAAGTCCGAGTGACTCACCTTCACCTCTAAATTCAACCTCTGTCGCAATGATGATCATTTTCTTGATATCTAATCATTATAAAAAATTGGAAAAATATTTGCATCAGCCTACTATTTATCACACACTCAACACACTTAGTGTATTGAGTTAAAAAAAAAATGAATGCATGGTGTGTGGAGAGTGTATGCTGATATATAGAATTACTCTAAAAAATTTGGGACGGAAATCGTTAGGCTCGATTCTCAAAAATCTTTTATTTGTTGCACTAATTGCAATGAAGGTTTTGTTGTGATTCTATACCTCAGATTTTGTGAGTATCAATAAATATCAAAGGGATGTCTTTTTTTTACAAGCGAGTTTGCGTACCGATACTCATATGTAAGACATCTATTTAATGATACGATACAAATTAAAGATGAAAATAATTTTTATGAGACAGATGACATTTTCTTCTCTCAATTTTTTTTTTCTTTTCAATAAAAAGAGCCATATCAACATTCGCACCTAGCAAGGTTCATATATCAATTGTTTACTAGGCACTAACCAATCCTATTTTAGAAGAATAGGAGATTTGTTCTATTGTCACTGATATTACGGTTTGGCTTAGATATTAAGAAAAGCTCAAATTATTTGTCAATAGTAATAAAAATAGTAGTGAATAGTTTTTGAATAATAGTGAAATAGTCTCACAATATCTGTAATTGTATTTCCAAACCTACCTTAAAATAAATCATTCCTTGTTTTCATGTTTGGGCAATCCTAATAAAATTTTGGTGAACAAATTTCATTGTTTTTGGTATCACTCTCAGTACACTCTATACCAAGTCTTGTATTCGGATATGTTCATTGATTCTGTTTGAGTAGGGATTTAATATTAACTTTTAGATATTTTGATAAATCCAAGAATTATTTTGAAAATCTTAAACACCGTTTTGAAATATTTAATAATTTCATTACTTGGATATTTATTTATTTTAATATCTCGATGGTGCATGGATAATTTGACTCTCGAAATTTCTAATCAAATCGTAAATGAGAAATTATCACTACAAGAAAAATTGTATTTTTCGACGATTTTAGAATCGCTGCAAATGGACCTTATTTGCAACAATTTTCAACTCGCAACACTTTGCCAAAACGTTCCTCGTGCTTCCACCTGTTTATGCCGACGGTCACCCCTATTTGCAATGGACGGAACGCCACTTGAAGGCTTCACTGCGTCAACTCCTCCATTCACCTTCGGAGTCCCATTTTCCCACACCCTTCTCCCCCTAGTTCGTGTTTCTCCATGGACAGCCCACCTGCAAATCCACGTTCCTCGTACCCCAGTTTGCACGCGGCTTTCTGACTTGGTGGTGGTATCGCTTCATTTTCGAGTCCTTTCCTGCCCCTAGAAAATCAGGGCATAGGGCCTCCATATTTAGCTAGGAGCTAAGTTTTTGGACTTCATTTTGCTGTCGACCAAGGCTGATTTTCAGGGAATATATTCCCTTTCAAGTATATTTTCTTGTCTAAGTTTTCTATCACAGAAACCTTCATGCATAACTTTTTGGGCTTCATAGCTTTCTTGTTTGTTTGTACAATAATTTTTTTACACTGTCAATCTGATTCCCATATTCTTCCTTGAGTTTAAATTTTTGTATATCTGCCTTTTGTGTACGTGGTGGTCTAAGTTGTGGATATTAGCATAATGCAAAATTCGTGGGTGATAATCTTGTAAAAATAGAGCCTTTTTTTTTTATAGCGTTTATGGCCCTTTTTGATACCTTCTAATATGTAGTTTAAGTGCTTTCTTTGAAGAATGTTGCTTTGTTTGAATGTGCATATAAAATCATTTTTGTGGGAATTATTTTGCTAATCATGAATTAATTGTACGTTAACTCTTTCTTTTGTATCCATATAGAATAAATGTCGTTTTTTATTGCAGATCGAATTTCTGTTTTTGAAATATACAAATACTTAGATCCATCCCTTTCATTTCTTATTGATATATTGATCATGACTACTATCGGACCAGCAACCCACTATAGGGCTAGCTTGCTAGAGATCAAATGGGGACTCATTGGAAAACCATGGCCATGGGAGGTCACTTTTAGAATGGATGGCGCAGAAGAAAATAAAGCAACAAAATATTTTTACTGGCGAACACATATTCGCTACAAATACTCTTTCGGCGAATTTAGTTCGCCGCGAAAAATGCAATAAAGGTGGTTGAGTTATTTGCAGTGAACAAAATTCGCTGCTAAAATATGTTGTGACAATTTTAAACGTCGGGAAAATATTAATTATGATGATTTTCCAAAACGCTACGAATAATAACAATGCTATTTGCGGTGATTTTAACGGTATTTACACAAAGACATGTACTTTATGGAGGTGTGTGTTGAGTTGGGTTTCAGAAATGTCACTGAAATGCCCATACCACTTATGCACAAGACTTTGATTTACAGAGCACACATCAGAAGCTGCTGGGTAGTTTCATAGCACATGACAAATTGCCTCTTCCTTCAACTCACATTTGGGGCATAACTGTGAAGTGATAATTTATTTTTTCATCAAATTCCATCTAGTAGGAAGGATCTCATGACAGGCTTTCCATATGAACATTTTAGCATTACTCGGGACATGTAAGCTCCACACTTTATTCCAACAGTTCTCTCCATCTGGTGGATTTGAAGTTTCACCTTTACACGATCTCTTTGTTGAGTGAGCTAAAAGATATGCACTTTTAACTAAAAACATCCAATTCTTAATAAAACCCCAAACCATCTTATCCTCCACTCCCATTTTACTAATAGGAATGCTAAATATGGCTTCTGCTTCCCTTTGTGTGAACACCTCAATGATAGATCTGTTCCAGCAACTCATATCCTCTTGATATATCTGTTTCAGCAATTCCATAGCAGACCAAATGCTTCACCATATTTGAGATGCCCCAAATCCTATCTTGGAATCCATAAACTCATAAGATCTATAATATTTATCTTTCATAACTTGAGCAGCCATGGAGGATGGATTATAGAGAAGCCTCCAAGCCTGTTTAGATAGCATAGCTTTATGGAAGCATTCGAGGTCTCTAAAACCCAAACCCTCATTTTGTTTAGGAGCTCCCAGTTTGTGCCAACTCCTCAACTGAATCTTGGCTTCCTTTTGCTTATGGCCCCACCAGAATTTACCCAGTAGGGTTGAGATTTCCTTGCACAGCTTTCTTCGAAGCAAAAATACACTCATTGTAAATGTGGGAATAGCCTGAATAACTGCTTTTAACAACACCTATTTCCCTGCTTGTGATAAGAACTCGTTCTTCCAGCTGTTAAGTTTAACCCAAACCTTCTCTTTGATGCCTCTAAACGTGTTGTATTTGGTCCTGCCCACAAAGGTGGGCAACCCCAAGTATTTCTCATAGTTGCTACTTGGATTTACACTTGCTTCTTGTACAATTAGGTCCTTGTCACTTTGTGCAGTATTAGCGCTGAAGTAAATGGATGTTTTTTTTTTTGCTTGTTAAGACATTTCCCTGAGGCTGCCTCATATGTGTCCAGCAATTTTTGCACATGTCTCCACTTTTGGATTGTAGCTCTAAAGAAAAGAACACATTCATCAGCAAAAAGTAAATGACTAATTCTCAGTCCCCCTCTCACTACTGCCACCCCTCTAGTTTCTCCTTTCTCGTTTGATTCTTATATTAGAGCACTTAAACCCTCTGCCTATATGATAAACAGATAAGGAGAGAGTAGATCCCATTGTCTGATTCCCCTCGAAGGTATGATTTTTTCACTTGGTACCATTAACGAGGACATCATACTAGACTATTTCTATACATTCCATCACTGTCCTTATCCATCTCTCCGCAAACCCCCAACTTTCTCATAATAGCTTCTAAGAAGGGCCACTCAATCCTGTCTTAGCCATGTCCCACTTCAGTGCTATGCTCTCATATTTACCTTTATGTCTAGTCCTCATTAAGTGAAGTAATTCATAAGCAACCATCACATTGTCAGTGAAGAGCCTACCTGGGATGAAGGCACTTTGGTTACAAGAAATGATGAGAGGTAGAACTCTCTTTAGCCTATTGCAAGCACTTTAGAAACAACTTTATAAAGCACATTACTAAGACTAATAGGTCTATAATCACTTGCATACTTTGGGTCTTTGACTTTTGGGATGAGTGAGATGTAAGTGAAATTCAGAGAGGGGTCTAAACCATCACCTTATAGCACACTGAGCGCTGCACTGCACACATCTTGCCTCACTATATTCCAATGGTTTATCCTCCATAGGTTTTAGTGCTGAAAGGATCCCCCCTGTTTCTTTCCTTTTACACAATTCAAGATGGCCATAGAAGCCAATGAATTCCCACCCATTCTCGTGCCTTGTACCCTTAATCCATGCATGAATATGTCTCTGTGAATAATTTTGAATTTCCACAATTTCTTCTTCTTTCCACAACAAAGCCAAACCCTCTTTCCTTCTAATGGGATTAACCACAAAACAGCCAGAAAAACCTACTTTTGATCTTATCCTCTCAAATTTAAAACTTTGTAATTTTGTTTCAATAAGAAACAAAATGTTGGGTTGCTTCTCCTTCACCCTTAGGTGAAGGTCTTGAATTGTCCGAGAATTCTCAAGCCCCGACAGTTTCAAATTAAGGCAATCATAATGTTTGGCAGGGCTGGTTAACAGCCTCCGCCATTGACATAGTAGTAACTTCAACTTCTAGACAACTCACTTTCTTACCCTTCTTAAAAGAAACAACCATGCTGGATTCATTTTCACCAATACTCATCTTCCTTTTACCAAACACATTAACAAAAGAAGAAAACTGTTTTTTACCTTGATCATGAGCTCTCCTCTTCCACTTCCTCCCAACTACCAATTCCTGACCACTTTTGCCATTGCCCTCAGATAGTGGAGTATCACTAATAGCAGTCTTTGTTGGGCTGCTATCCTCGATAGTGGCTTTCATGAATACTGGGCCTGGCCCATGGTTTCTAAGATTTAGGTCCATTACATCCTCACTACATTTGTTTCTAACCTTCTCACCACTTTCAAATACAAACTTCTCTCCTCTAGTCTCGTATAAATCCATTTGAATAACATTATCCGTAACTGCCTCCCTCACATTTAAATTCAAATTTCGATTCCTTCCTCTGATAGGTATGGCTTGATTATCAATTATCTGTTCCACCTCCTTTTGAATTGTATCTACCTTATATGTAACCATACCACCATGATTCTTGCCTTCATCTTCAGTGTCACCGTTAGAGAATGTTCTACCTTTTCTCGCCAGCACCGATGGAAGGCGACGCCACTCTGCTACTGGAGTCGTTAGAATCCTCAGAACTACTTGAGGAAGAACGCCAATGTGAATTGTCTTTCTTCTATTATTTATTGCAGTTGTTCTCAATCATGATCTAACTTGCTTTCCCACTTCATTACTTTGTGACTAATTATTCCCCAAGCTACTGCATCCATTTCTTTCATGAGCAATTCTCCCACACTTAAAGCAAATCTTCGGCAATTTCTCATACTTGAGTGGCACCCAGATCTTTTGTCCCTTCACATTGACAGTTCTACCTTGTGATATCAGTTTCCTTAGGTCAATTTCGATCTTCATCCTAAGAAAATCACCCCATGCCAGTCCATTTTCTTAAGCATCCACTTCTTTTACCACCCTTATAGTATCTCCAATCTGTCTTCCTACGTTAGAATTCATGCAAGCCAGTGGAAGATGGTGTAACTGTACCCAAAGAGCTTTACGATCAAAACTCATAAGGCATGGCTGCTTCATCCCATCAAAAAGTTACAAAGACAAAAGATGGTTATCAAACAACCATGG
Organism: Juglans cinerea; assembly: GCA_961763995.1. Taxonomy (NCBI): domain Eukaryota; kingdom Viridiplantae; phylum Streptophyta; class Magnoliopsida; order Fagales; family Juglandaceae; genus Juglans; species Juglans cinerea. The sequence continues at coordinate 31,395,316 of CAUIVZ010000002.1, read as the reverse complement.
CCTCCCTCCCAAGACTCTGCTCTTATCATGCTGATTTTCAAACATGATGATGAATAGATTTGGCCTCAATTGTTGGGAAGAAAACATTTTCCCAACTTTCCATATCTTCGCCATTGTAGAGTGAATGATTTCTTTCCCCACTTGTCACTCTGAGTGTAGTTTGCCCACTAAACACAAATCACCTTTCTTCATCACTTCTTCCAAATTTTCCATATCCAATTATATTGTCGCATTTTCTTCCTCTATTAGACAAAGTTGCTCCCAGTTACTAATGAGTTCTTTCATACTCCTCCCTCTCGAAACAACCAAAGTGCCAATTAGAGGACTCTAATCACCCTTACTAAGTATTAAGCTGTGACTACACCAACTTCTTGTAAAGTGCAAATCCTAGGAGAATACAAAGGGGCGAAACCCTAGCACATCAAAGGGATGAAACCCTAGCAGAGCAAAGGTCGAGAGAAGCTTCTGGAGAAAAATACCTCAATTGAATTAAAACCGTGCGTGTACAGTGACCAAAGCAAGTATTTATATCAGTTATAGAGAAATAAAATACATTTGACTAACACGTGATACAAAGAAGAATTAAAAGAATAAATTTAATTCATGATACCCCCTTCAAGATTAAAAGTATATAGAATGGACTCCCATCTTGGAAACTAAGTGATGAAATTGCTGAAAACTAAGAGGTTTGGTTAACACATCAGCAAGTTGATGATTAGAAGCCAAGTGAAAGGTCTTGATAACTCTAGCATGAATTTTTTCTTGGATGAAGTGACAATCCAGCTCAATGTGTTTTGTTCTTTCATGGAAGACTAGATTGGTAGCAATGTGTAAAGCAACTTGACTATCACAAAAAAGTTGAGCACTATGAGTATGGACAAAATCAAATAAGAGAGTGAGAAACCAAATAATATCACAAGTGGTAGAAGCTATGGATCTATACTCAGCTTCTGTAGAAGATCTAGAAATAGTGGTCTGTTTATTTATTTTTCAAAAACCAAAGAATCCCCAAGAAAAACACAATAACCATTTGTATATCTTCTACTGTCAGAACAAAAGGCCCAATTAGAATCTGCAAAAGCTTAGAGAGATAATGAATTGGCATCTGGGAATAAAATACCATAACCAGGAATGCCTTTGATATATTGTAGAATTCTATAGGCTACTTGTAAATGGGGTTGTATAAGCTGAGCCATGTATTGGGCAAGCCTATTAACAAAATAACATAAGTCTGGCCGAGTTAATGTGAGGTAAAGAAGTCGACCTACAAGTCTTCTATAAATTGTAGGGTCAGACAACAAGTCTCCTACATCCTTGCTCAATTTAATATTTTTTTCTATAGGAAAGATAACAGGTTTAAAAGTAAGTAAACCTGCATCTTGAAGAATCTCCAAAGAATATTTTCTTTGAAACAAAGAAATACCAGCAAGAGACCAAGCCACTTCCAAACCAAGGAAATATTTAAGCTTACCAAGATCCTTAAGCTTAAACTTCTCATCAAGCAAGGACTTTAAAAACTCAACAGATTTCATATCATTACTAGCTATGAGAATATCATCAACATAGACAAGAAGAACAATAAAAGATGAACCCTCAGTCTTAGTAAAAAGAAAATATCAGTTTTGGATTGTTGAAAACTCATACTGAGTATAGAAGCTGAAAACTTGGAGAACCACCTGTTTCAAACCATAGAGTGATTTATTCAAATTGCAAACTTGGGACCCCCCTTTAACATGAAAACTATGAGGTAAAACCATGTATACTTCTTCAGATAAGCCCCATGCAAAAAAAAAAAAAAAACTTTATTTACATCAAGCTATGTAAGATGCCAACCTTTCACGGCAACAATGACCAAAAAAGTTTTGACAATAGCCATTTTAGTAAAAGTGAAAATGTTTTAGAAGAATCCAATCATTCAGTTTGGGTATAACCATTGGCAACCAACATTGCCTTATAGTTTTCAATGGAACCATCAGCACGATACTTAATCTTATAAACTCATTTGCAGCCTATAGGCTTCTTACCATGAGGTAAAGAAGTAACAATCCATGTATTATTAATTTCCAAGACTGCAATCTCAACTGACATGGCATCTCTCCAATGAGAGTGCTTGATAGCTTGATGATAGAACTCATGTTCGGTATCGGCAGAAATGGACATGACAAAAGATTTATGTGAAGAAGAAAGATTAGCATAAGATAGAAAATTGAAAATATCATATTTAGGAGAGGAAGACAGAAGGGAAAAAGAACTTGATGAATCAAAAATCGTTGAAGGATCTGATGTGGAGTGTGCAGAAGAAGAAATGCAATGAAAGTTTTGCAAATAACCAAATACCTTTATGATTCTAGAAGATCTTTTAGGAAGATCAAAAGGCAATGGTACAGTGACATAAATTAATGAAGAAGAAGACTGAACAGTGAATCATTTGAATGAAAATGTGAAGAATAGTTAAGAGGTAAATCAGTAGAAGGTGTTGTTGAAGGCACAGTTAAAGAATCTAAAGTTGAACATTCAATAGGAAAAATAGAAGGTATGATAGAAGAAAAATCAGTGGTATTTTGAGAAGTAAAAGAAAAAATATGCTCATGGAAAACAATATTTCTTAATATAAAAGATTGATTAGTTTTTAGATCAAGAAGTTTGTAACCTTTTATCCAAAAGGATAACCAAGAAAAATACAAGTTCGAGCCCTGTGATCAAATTTGGTTCATGATCTTTGTAAACTTGAAGCACAATAAAAGCAACCAAAAGTTCTTAAGTGATCATAAGAGAGAGAAGTTTTGAACAAAAGCTCAAAAGGAGATTTTTGTTTTAAAAGAGGAGTAGGAAGCCTATTAATGAGATAAGTTGCTGTTAAAACATCATCACCCCAAAAATGAATAGGCAGATGAAACTGAATCATCATTGTTCTAGGTATATTAAGGATGTGCTGATGTTTTCTCTCCACAATAGAATTTTGTTGAGGAGTCTCAATACAACTGTGCTGATGTGCCTTTAGAATGCAAAAAAGGAGCAAATGAAAATTATGTGCCATGATCAGTGTAAAGTGATTTTATTTTTAAATAAAATTGCGTTTTAACCATTTTATAAAAAACTCTAAATATATGTGAAACTTTAGATTTATACTTAAGAAGATAAAGCCATGTAGCACGAGTTGAATCATCAACAATAGTAAAAAAATATTTGTAATCTTCAACAGTAGGTACAAAATATGGACCCCAAACATCAAAATGAACAAGATCAAAAGGAGCAGCAGGCAAATGAACATTATTAAGAAAATGTAATTTCCTTTATTTAGCTAAAGGACAAATCATGCAATGATTGCATGAAACAATCAATTTAAGAACAAAATTATTTACAAAACAACATCCTAAAATTAGAAGGATGACCAAGTCTATTATGCCAAAACTCATAATTAGAGCATTTGGAAGAAATGAAGCAAACATGTGAAGATATTGTCTCAGGTAAACAAGCAGCATATGTACTAGAAAAAGATGTAGGTTTAGAAATAGAAAGGCCTGACTGTTGTAGTATATAAATGCCTCCCTGCAATCTACCCACTCCAATCAGCCTCCAACGAATCAGGTCCTGTATTAGACAAATGTCAGAGAAAAACAGAAAGCAGCAAGTTAGTGATTGTGTTAACTTGCTAATGGAAATCATTTAAAACAAGATGTTCAGAAATAGAAACAGAGCCAATATGTGTAACATACACAAATTGACCATTAGGAAGCTTCACAAAAGCATTAACATAATTGATAATAGAAGTAAAATAATCAATAGAAGGAACCATATGATCAGTGGCTCCAGTATGAAGAATCTATGAATTTGAATCAAATGTAGCTAACTAAGCAACAAAAAAAATAGAGGGAGTATTATTATGAGGAAAAATAATACCAGAAAAAGAATTCGAAACAACTGCATTGACAGCAGAAGGAATTTCATCAACAGATTTAGAAAGATGAAGTATGCACAAAAGCTGCTGATATTGAGCCTCAATCAAGGAAAAATAAGAAACAGCCGAGGAATTACTATCACCAAGGACAACATTATTAGCCATATACTGTTGCCTCTGTTTCGGTTTGTAGCCTGGAAGAAAACCATGCAACTTGTAACATTTTTCAATCACATGACTAGTAATTCCATAGTGTTTACATACTGGTCTATCCTTCTTAGAAAAGGATTTAACAGACTTGGTTCCATCAATTTGAGAAGCAAAAACATGTGAATCAACAGGGGGCAGAGAAATAAAAGAGATTTCTTGTTGTTGTTCCTCTTGTAGAACAAGAGTAAAAACTTTATTAAGAGGAGGCAGAGGCTCCATAAGTAGAATCTGTGCACGAGCAGGTGCAAAAGATTAATTCAATTCCATAAAAAAATGTAAAATACGTTCCTGTTGAACAGAGGAGTTCAACGTTCGTACAACTTCACAAGAACAAGCAAGAATATGCTTGTAATTAGTAAGTTCATCCCAAAGGCCCTTAAGACGAGTAAAATAATTACTCACCAAAAGAGAACCCTGAGAAAGAGAGGAAATCAATTTCTGTAACTGAAAAATGCAATGTCCATTTTTCTGAGAAAATCGTTCCTTAAAATCTGACCAAATTTCACAAGCAGTTGTAATATACAAGATACTAGAAGAAATTTCAGGAGAAACAGAGTTTAAGATCCAAGCTATCACCATATTGTTACATCGGAGGCATGGAGAAATGGGAGAATCTGTCGGATCCGAAGGTTTAGGAATAGATCCATCAACGAATCTATGCTTGTTCTTCGCCAAGAGAGCCTTGGACATCGAGCAAGACCAAGCATGATAGTTCTTACCGAGAAGAGGCTGAGTGACCGAAAGAACACAGGACTATCACTAGGATGAAGAAAGTAAGGAGAAGTAGCATCCTTAGAGACGGATTTGTGAGATGGCGCCTTGGAAGCATAAAAAAAGGACATCTGATACCATGTAAAGTGCAGACCCTAGGAGAATACAAAGAGGTGAAACCCTAGCACAACAAAGGGATGAAAGCCCAACAGAGCAAAGGTCGAGAGAAGCTTCTAGAGAAAAATACCTCAACTGAATTAAAACCGTGCGTGTATAGTGACCAAAACAAGTATTTATATCTATACATAGGGAAATAGTTTACATGTGACTAACATGCAATACAAAGAAGAATAAAAAGAATAAATTTAATTCATGATAGTTGGTGATGTCCAAGCCGATCTTGACAACTAACATTCCGATTTAAACAATAATTGTCATCATTTCACACTTAAAATAGACAAAAACAGTGAAGTAATCAACCTTATGAATCAAGTTTTAACTAAGTGTATATATTGACTAAGATTTTAAATATCTTAAGACTATTATAGAAATTGATAATTTGAATGTCGTTTTTAAAAATTGCAATAAATTGAGTGAAATATATTTTTCTTAAAAAAATATGATATTTACAAATCCACGGAAATGACAAAACTTTTCATACAATTAATATAACGAAATTTAATTTATAAAAATTTTTAATTTTTAATTTTTAATTTTTAATTTTTAATTTTTAATTTTTAATTTTTAATTTTTAATTTTTAATTTCTCTACAAATTCTACCATATTCCTCAAACTTCTATAAGCAAGACTTTGTCCAGCTCGGTTCAAATAAAATATAAACATTGGGCAGATTAGTAATAGGGTCCAACAACGATGATTCACGAGCAACGAATCGTGCGGTGGAGAAGGGGCCTGACACTGAACAAGTAGAGCAAAGAAAGCACGGAATCTCACCTCGAGAGCCACTCAAATACCAGGTATTTTGTTTGCCAATTAGAGAGGTCTAGACCTCATCTTCCTTCACCGCCCCACTCCAGTACTCCACACCAAACCCCGCCTCCTCTCCCTCTCATCGTTCTCTCTCGAATATCAGTCGAAGAAGAGAGCGAAGCGACTGGCTGAGAACTCACCAAGACGAGCATATCCAAACAGGTTCGTCTTTCTTCACGGGTCTTCAGAAACGCCCTAATCCTTCACTAAGTGCGCATAAGAGTTTGTAAATGCAGGATTTTTGTGTGGCTATATTTCGGTTGTTATCAATATGCGTCTCACTGAATTGAGAAAGAATTTTATCCGTCGTATTGTTATTTTTAATTTTATACAGATTTCGTGTGTGGTAGTTAGGCAAAGTTTGCCTTTGTTATTTAGGTGTGTTCTGTTGCTGCTGGTGTTGGTGTGTGAAACCCCTACTGGCTTTGGACTTTGGCATGACCAAATTAATTATGACCAAATAAAAATTTCAAAATTGACGCCACAGAATGACCCGGAAGTTTGGGATCTCAAAATTGGCAATAGAAAAAAAATGGAAATGTTATTATGCATTTTGGTGCATATGTTAGGTCACTCATTAAGTAAAGCAGGGAAAATGTTTCCACTCTTGCTTATATGATGATAATGGTATTTGTGGGGTTTTTTTTTATAGGCAAGCAAAAATTTTATTGATAGAAACATAGGCATAGCCTAAGTACACAGGACATAATATGATATGCGAGGATAAGGAAAGAAAAAAAAAATCTTCAAAGTTGGGGAGTAAAGATCAGTTATTTAACTATCTTTCTATTATCCAATTTGTTTTAAGCTTGGCTCCGACAATCTCTCCACTTAATGTTCATGGAGTTATTTGGAACTGAATATGGAACTGTTGACTAAGCTAAACGGTGTTCTATCGATATTATTTAAACCCGGTGCTATTATAAGGTTTTCAAGTTTCTTTCCTCGCTAAACTCAGTTTACAGTAATTTCCCTTGTTTCTTTGTTTTAATGTTGAGTTGTAAGCAGGAATTGGGATAAGCTTTGGTTCGAATCTTGCCAAGATAAAGGAGCTTTGGTGTATAGATGTTAATATTTGCTACTAATCTGAATCTTTTTTTATTTCTTATGAAAAATAAAATTGCAACTGGTCCGAATATAAAAAATACATATGTTTCTGATGCCTTGATATATCTGATATATTAGAATTTTCTGCTAATCATAGTCAAATAATGAAATTGCAGATGTTTGTGTCCCCACTTATTATGCAACCAGAGGCCCCCATCCTTAAAGTCTTAGTTTGCTATTGAATGATTCATCAATTCTTGCTTTTGGTGTAAATTTGTGCACCAAGAGGACTCCTGTTAGTGTCCTTACGATATATAAATGGGGACTGAATGCCAGCTGAAGCCATGCTTTGTTGAAGATGTGTTCAAGCATGCCCTAAACTTCTGAATTTCTTTTTTGAATAAATAGCTTGGGCACAAGGCATTTTAGGCTTCAATTGTAACTGTACAACCGGGTTGTGCCTATCCAAAAAGATTTATTAAATTTATCTGTACAACCATCCATGATATTATGTTTTGATTTATGCTGTATTTTTCTTTCTTTACGTTTACAAGCTGTGTACTTACCTATGCTGATAAAATCTTTTTGTCATGTGTTCATACTTTTTTTCTAAGCTCTAGTTACTCTGACAGGCAACAGTATATATAACTCTGTCAATTTGAAATTTATCACTCATTATATTGTAATTAGAGCCGAGAAATTAGTTGTAGTGAGTTCCATGAAATATGTAGCTGTGGCATATGCTTGTCCAAACTTCCATCTAATGCTGTTTAATGGGGCTGTGTTGCATACATATTTGTGCTGGGTGTAATATTTTATTTCTTCTGCTATAAGTTTAACCTATGAAATCAAATTTTTTGTTTCTCAAACTAGTTGCTCCTATTACTCTTCTCTTTTGATGTTTATTAACTATATCCCTATTTGTACAATTTTTTTCTGGCAGAGGTCCATCAGGCATAGACTCATAAATTGATCTTTTCTTCGCCTACAATATTGATGGCAATTATACCTTGTGGAAGTACATGGGTTGCCCAATGGGGTATTCGCCCTCATTGTACACTAAGGTCCTATGTGGCAAACAAGATACCAACATCTCGGTATTGGTAAGTATCAGTGATATATGTTCTATGAATCTTCAATAAATTGTACCTCCTAATTTTTTTTTTAATAAGTAAATTGTACCTCCTAAATTATCGGTTTATATAACAAAACCTTTACTAGATATTTCTTTGAGAGTTAAGATGCATCCAATATCCCTAGTAGCTTGCCTTTCTTTTTCTTTAAATTAATATTAGGCAACACTGGTCCTTGGAGGAGCTTCTCCACCCTCCAACCCAGCAAAGTTTTTTATCCCATTTTTAACAGCATTGTTGTTCTCATCAATAAAATTCTTATTTGCTTATAAAAAAGGGCATCGCCATGTCCGATGGATATGCATATGGTTGGATGGGACAAAGTGTAGCAAAAATCTTACGTTGCTTATTTCATTTGTATCCCACAAGACCCCTAGGGGTTGGCTCAAGTGGTAAAGGCCTTGGTCTTGGTGGTATGCTCCCTCTAGGTCTAAGGTTCGAATCCTCTTGGGTGCAAACCATTTCTAGGGGCTATCAGATTTGGGGAACTTCCCCTTGAATTACCTGAGGTGCACTTGCGAGAAACTCATTGCCGATGGCCTGTGCACCCCTGGGATTTGTCAGGACTTTGTTCTCAGACACCCAGTGCCAATCAAAAAAAAAAAAAATTTGTATCCCACAAAAATTTGCCAAATTTTTTATTCATTTGTATCCCATTTTGACTGCTTGCAATTGTGATGCAGTCCATGTCTCTGTAGACAGCTAAGCAGTACAATTTTACTAAATTAAATGTTTTTTAAGTCATTATATATTGACTTGCATAGTTAAATAACATGCTTTGTGTACTGTAATGAAGAGGTGTTAAACAAAGCTGAGTTGATGAGTTAGAATTTCTTGTATATTATTATGAGGATCAGATTCCAAGGGGCTTCCAATTTTAACATTGACTAGTCTTTTTTATTAAAAATATAAAATAAAAATTAGAACAAGGATGAGCTTGCTTTTCTGTTTTTTGAACTGTAAACTGGATTTATTCTCTATTTTTGACACTCTTGTTTAAAATTTATTTTGATTTTAATTTTTGATGGTCAAAAATTTATTCTTTGGGTTTGGTCTCTGATCTTATAGGGCTTATTGTGACTGGAAAATTTTGAATCAAATTCTCTCTGATATTGGATCTGGTTGTATTTAGATTTCTTTTAAAACAAATTATTTTGTATATTTATTTTATTATTTTAATATGTTACCCAAGTGGAATAGTTTCATAAGCTTATTTCAACTTGTTTGCAGTACTACGAACATGATAAGCTATTTATCGGCACCAAGTTCAAGCTTGTTTTCTCGGGGCTCCTACCATTTGCTATCATATCCTGGTTTATCTCAAGCGTCACCCCGTCGTAGGGGAGGACGTTTCATAGTCAGAGCAGAAGCGGTGAGTACTATTTTTTTTTCATTTGCTTCCATATGATAATTGGTGCTAATGGGATTTTAAATATCGATATCCATTCTTATTTTTAAAAAATATTTCTGGAATCAGTGTTTCTGTTGTTAGCTTTTATGATTATAATGAAGAAGGTACTAATATTTTTCAATGCACAGGATTACTATTCTCTTCTTGGGGTGTCAAGAAATGCCAGTAAATCTGAAATTAAAAGCGGTACATACACCTTTTATCCTTTTTGGCAGATTTTTTAGGAGTTTCTTTGCTTCTATATGCTTTCTACAGTTTTTGCCTCATTCCCACTTTTATGAGGATTTTTTTCTTATTTTGTAAGCATCTTTCACAGTGGCTTTACAGCTAGTTTCTTTTGTTTTTTTTTTGGCACCGGGTGTCCGGGACAGTGTCCCGACTAATCCCGGGGGTGCACAGTCCCTTGGCAAAGCTTTACAACTAGTCATTTTATTGCTCTAAGATTAACCTAATGTAGAGGCTGACAGACTAAAAATCTACATGTTTATAGGCAAAGAAAGTGCTTCTCAATTCCTCCGTGCAACTCATTACAATCATATTACAATCCTTATTTATTTGACTAATGGTGGTTTGAATTTTGGGTTCCCCATTTTGGATTTGAAAAGTAGGAGAATATTTGTAAGACGAAGACTTTGCAAGTGGAGTGACTTTACTGAATGAGAGTTTGTGATAATATTACGAGTATATATCTGATAATGAAGATTTTTTACTTCTTTTTTGATTGATCAGTACAAAATTTAAGATGACCTGTGGTGGATCACATAGTATGTGCGTTAGCAGAGGGTTCATGATTTGAGTATTATTATGTCATTCCTTTCTAATCCTTTAGCAGCTAAGCTGGTTGAGAAGTTTTGGGGAGCTTTATCAGTGCTATCAGATTGAGCCATGTACATAGGATTCTGTACGAGATAGTTGGAGAATCAGTATCGGATACACGTATCAAGACAGACATATGTGTTTATTTGACATGGTCTGAAGTGGATTCAACTATAATTTCCTGAGTTCATGATGAAAATACTTGGCTGTGAACCTCTGCATTAAGCCCATTTGCTCTTAAGTTTGATTGTTTTTATTTATTTTTTCTCTTTTAAGTTTAAGACTGATTGTGCTATTAATATGTGTGATTTATCATGTACTTATCAAAAAAAAAAATATGTGTGATTTATCATGTGATATTTTCTTATTATCTTGATGAATGGAAAGTTTTGCTTTTTATAAATAGGACACGTGCAATGAGTATGGGGTAAATTTTGTTGAAATTGTAGAGGAATTTTCTGTTGGAACTTGGTGATCCATGAAGTATTATCTGATTTATAGTTACCTAAAACCAAAACAGATATTTTAGTTCCGGAATTTATTTTATGGTCTGCTACCAAAGTTAATTGAGTTCTGGCTTTTGCTATTAGCTGTTCCACAAAGTATTCCTCATATGCTTTTCACTTTTCAGCTTATCGGAAGCTTGCTAGGAGTTATCATCCAGATGTGAACAAGTGAGTTGATTTTCCATCCCCCCCCCCCCCCCCTTCTCCTGTTTGTGTTCCCCCTTTTTTTTCTTTTTCCTGTAGCAAGTAGGTTTTCCTACAAACAAATAGCTTGCTAGTTTGATAAGCTATGAACTATGTGTGCATGATACATATATTGTTCAAGAATCTTTTGCACATGTTCTTTGATTGAAATCCATCATGCTACGTTTATAATTTTTCCTCTATGCAACCATGTCTGTCACATTGTTTTCCAAGTCTTTCATAACAAAAGTGTAGGAGATAGAAAAATAAATAACAGAAGTGTTTCAAAGTCAATTCCTCTTCAAGGTTGTTTAAATTAGGTACTCTTTTAGGTTTGATTGAGAGTTACTTTGACTCCATTTTAGCATGAGCTATTTGTTTTGCGTTCAGTATTACTAATTTTGTTGGAATTATCCTATTTTATGCTGCAGAGAGCCTGGGGCAGAACAGAAATTCAAGGACATCAGCAATGCGTACGAGGTAAAGTATTTGAAATTCATGATTGAAATGTGTGGTTCACCCCTGAATCGAGGTTATTAATCTTATAGGAATTAAACTTGTTTTGCAGGTTCTGTCAGACGATGAGAAAAAATCTCTATATGACAAATATGGAGAGGCTGGACTTAAAGGTGCTGGTATGGGCATGGGGGTAAGTAAATCTCCAATGAGTATGGTAGAAAGCAATTTTTTCATCATATCTTCTGCCTTCTCATGGTAGCATATTCTCTATGGCAGGATTTCAGCAATCCTTTTGATCTATTTGAGTCGCTGTTTGAAGGCATGGGTGGCATGGGGGGCATGGGTGGCATGGGGAGCAGAGCTTCTAGGAATAGAGCTGTTGATGGTGAGGATGAATATTACAACCTCATCTTAAACTTTAAGGAAGCAATTTTTGGGGTTGAAAAAGAGATTGAGATAAGCCGATTAGAGAGCTGTGGAACTTGCAATGGATCTGGCGCTAAACCAGGGACCAAATCATCCAAATGTAGCACATGTGGTGGGCAAGGCCAGGTTGTCTCGTCAGCCAGGACCCCCTTAGGTGTCTTTCAGCAGGTGATGACCTGCTCTTCTTGTGGTGGGACTGGGGAAACATCTACCCCTTGCAACACATGTTCTGGGGATGGTCGGGTGAGAAGAACAAAGCGGATCAGTCTGAAAGTTCCAGCTGGTGTGGACTCTGGTAGCCGTTTGAGGGTCCGAAATGAAGGTAATGCTGGAAGGAGAGGCGGGTCTTCTGGTGACCTCTTTGTCATTATTGATGTTATGCCTGACTCTGTCCTAAAACGGGATGACACCAACATTTTGTACACCTGCAAGGTGTCTTACGTTGACGCAATCTTGGGAACTACAATAAAGGTTCCAACAGTGGATGGAATGGTTGATTTGAAGATACCAGCCGGGACCCAACCAAACACGACGCTAGTAATGGCCAAGAAAGGTGTCCCCCTTTTAAATAAAAACAACATGAGGGGTGATCAGTTGGTTCGTGTGCAGGTTGAAATCCCAAAGAGACTGAATGCTGATGAAAGAAAGCTCATTGAGGAACTCGCCGATCTAAGCAAGGGCAAGACTGCCAGCAGTAGGAGATAGTTGTCTGCGGCATCTTTTTGCATCCATCCATCTATTTATTACTGATCTCTTCAGTTATATTCTCCCTTTGTGGGTGCAACTTTGTGTGATCCTTTGATTGGCATGAAGGGGAAATCAGCAGCTCTCAATCAGTTGAACTCTGTGAAGGGCGAGCAGTTGTTTTGTAGTCTTAGGTAAAATTATATTGTGATAAAATTTTCCCACATAACACAGGAGGTAGAAAATGAGGTGAAACTTGAGGATCTCTCTCTTTCATCGTCTGTATTCAGACATAAAACTTTATTCTTTGGGATTGAACATAAGTTTTAGCTACAATGCAGTCTTTTTCTTTCTATTTAGTTTTATTTTCAAGGATTTGTGACGAGTCAAAACCTTCCACATAATTGTATCTTATTCAACCAAATTTTTTGAAAGGTTTTTATTAGTAATTTTGGCATGGGGCCCGCTTGGATACATAGTATCTTTTCTCATCTAATCTTAACTAATAATTTCGTTACTATTTACAAATTATCTCAACTAATTTAATCTTATTTTACTATCCAAACAGGCCCTTAAGCATCGGGGCAAAAGAAATTGCTCTACTGTGAATTACAAAGCATCTAGCTTCAAGATCTTATGGATCATCAGGGTGTAACTGCATTAATCTTTCTTCTTCTCGAATTCTTCTAGGCATTCCTTTATGGCCATATTTCGTTTTTGCTGAACTCCACGAGATGTTTTCAAATGACTCCATATTTCTTTCAGATAAAACATCAATCCGATTGATGCCATCATTAAGGTTAATAATGGCAAGTTCACTTCACAAACAATACAGACTTTCCCAAGAAGCCGTGACTTGTTGCTCAGAAAACTAAAAAATGTAATGGGGTGAGAGAGGCTCGAACTCTCGACCTCAGGATTACTCAGAAGCTATGAGACCTACGCGCTAGCCAACTGCGCCACCACCCCTTTGATGATGGCTTTTACGATATAGCATATAAAAGTAAAAGCATGTACGTTGGCTTCGCTGCATTACCTGACTCATTAATACCACCACCTAATTAAAATCTCGCGATTGTAATTGAGCCTAACTTTGATATTTCAGAAATCGAATTCGCATGGATATAAGTTTCTTATGACATCATAATTACCAATATGTATGAACTTCCTTAATTGCCACTATACCAGAATCAGAAGTACTACTCAGTTTTGTCAAAAAATGCAATATTTGAGAGACCTAGCTTACTCTGTTAGTTTATATGTTATTAGCTTTAGATATTATTCGTATCATCATCGTATATATATGCATGCATATGGTATTAATGCAGGTTGCACATATGATGATGTGATATGATGACGTGGTGACCTGCCTGGACAACTGAGGTGGCATATAGCATGTGTGCTGGACAGAATCTATAGTGGGAAGTTATTTATTTTGAATTTCAAATTTAAGCATTTATGTGTCTTGTATGGTGTGTTAGACATATATAGGAAATAGTTAAGCACTTAATATTTATAATTGTTGGAAGTTGTAGAAGTGTTGGAAGTTGTCTACAGCAATTACCAACACATGATTGGGAAGTTGTATTTGGCTTTAAATATAATTATGTTTCCTGCCATTAATCATGTACTTTTTATTTAAACACAAGGAAATGGACAGATCATTTTGAGTTTAAAAATCCTCATGCAAGTTTTGCATCTGAAGTTGAGTACGTACTTCATCTCCTTCTTCCACCAAGTTTTCATACAAGATGAAACAATGTCAACAGAAATTCTTTGATGATTTTTATTGCAAAACATAGGATTCCTTATATAGATAACTCATTAGAGATACAATATAATTTTATACCTAATTAGGATCATAACAATATAATGGTCCAAATGGATAACAACATATATATATGGCCTGCACAAAGCGTAGAATAGCAAAAACACATGCATGCATGCGATGGTCCCTCATGTCTACACGCACGTACGTGCTTTTAAGGTAGCAGTGAATGGTGTGAATTAAGCCGATCGAAGCACATACAATTTGAGAAGGTTATTAGATCCAAGCACTAGTACTGTACGTTGTGAAGTACGTCAAATTACGAAGCAAATAGGTACCGTTGATCAAGCGAATTACAACGGAAGGCATACGATCGATTGGATGGGGGGCATGTGTAGGAAAGCACCTTTTCCAATTTCCATATTGCCTTTGTTGTGCAATTATATATATATATTCTACAAGGGAATTGAAAAAACTACAAAAAAAGAATGTTAACTTGCAACTAATACATCAACCGTTGGATCTACTATTATTTTATATCTTAAGCCCAAGTGTAAGTGGATATTAATATCATGTTATATTAATCTTAATTACTTATCGATCGAGTAATTATTTATCCACAATCTTTTTTGTAACTATTTATACAGTTTTCAAAAACATATAAAACACAACTTTCAAGAGCATATAATATGCTAACGCGCTCAAATTTAATTGAGTGTTGTGTAGTCGTTTTGAAAAAAGTGAATATATATGGGACCCACATGAAAAGAAATTAATTTTTTAACAGTAGACCCCACTCTTTTTCAAAGCGACTGTACGGCGTTTGCGCATTCTACGACTGTATATCCTTCGAATATGTGCTGACAAATTTATAAATGAGTAAAAGAAAATCTATATATATTACCAATACAATTAGGAATTAAGAAAACGTCCATGATACTATATATATATATATAATCGATCATCGTATGCATGCAAATGGCACGTACGCAACCAAAAACTTCAATGTACAATATATTATGGTCGAAATGGATAGTATATAACATGGTACAGAGCGTAGAGTTTAAAAAAACGCATGCATGCATATCCCGCACGTCTACGTACGTGCTTTTAAACAGTTAATATTGGTGTGAGGCCGAAGCACATTATACAATTTGAGAAGTTTATTAGGTCCAATTTCTAGCGTAGTACTGAAGAACGTCGAATAATTAAGAAGCAAATGGGTTGAAGTGAACAACAGGAAGGCATACAAGTGGATGGGCCATGTGTAGGAAAGCACCTTTTTCAACTTCCATATTGACCTTAGCCTCTCCATCTCCACCAACCTTCCAATCAAAGCACTGAACCATGACTGCAATTGTCCTCTGCAGCATACTCAACCCCAACTTTGAGCCAGGGCATGCTCTCCTCCCCGCCCCAAAAGGAATAAACTGAAAAGTTTCTTCCACATTTTCCTTACCTTCTTTATATGAGGAAACTAAGAACCTCTCCGGCCAGAACTCATCTGGGTTTTCCCATATATTTGGATCCCTCATTATTGTATATAGGTTGATGAATATCATAGTTTTTTTGGGTATATCAAAGCCTTCTAGTTTACAATCTTGGCGCGGTGCTCTTGTTACAACAGGCGCTGGTGGGTTTAGTCTTAGCCCTTCTTTGACAACTGCTTGTAAGTAGGGGAGATTTGGGATATCCGATTCCTCAACCAGTCTACTACTGCCAACAACCGATTTGATCTCTTCTCTGAGCTTGTTGAATGCATTTGGATGGTTGATGAGCTCAGCTATCGTCCATAGAATGGTCTCTGATGAGGTACCAGTGCCTCCGATGAAAAGATCCTGCCACATATGTATTTGATGAGTCATTGATGAAAGAGACAAGGTGCATGAGAGTTTATTAACTTATTGCAAATAAGCTTTTGATTTGGATGCCTATAATAAATTGCATTGCAAATAATTTAAGTGGCATTGTATACGTAATTGGTAGATTTGGGCTTTATAAATAAATATCACCCTTGTAATTGACATTGCATAACTGGTTGATTTGGACTTTATAATTTAATTGACATTAATGCAGATGTCACAATTGAAGTTGTCACGCAAGTGATATGTTTTAGTACTTCTCATGCAAATTGGTTTTTTTAATGGGCAAAGTGGGCAAGGTGAGAGAGACAAGTGAGGTTGGTACGTGCTCTCTATGCATTTAGGTGTACATCTCATTTATTTTCACAATTATTCTCAACTTATCTCATCTAATCATTACAATTTTTTTAAATTTTCACATAAAATAAAATAAACAATTCAACTTTTTCAAATCTCAAAACAAGAATAATATTAAAAAAATATATTTTAATAATATTTTATTCAACTTTTAACTTTAATCTCAACTCATCTCATCTCATTTCACCTGCGAAAACAAACGAGACCTACTATTAATATAGTTCATGCACCTTTATCTGCTGGAAGTCCATCATGGCTAGGTATATAGACGCGTGGAGAACCCACAAAACAGGGTTGATGTAAAGGAATCACAAGCTAGCGCTCATTGATCAGGACGAGTTTGAGTTTTATATATATATTATCTTGATCCTAATCTCTTAAGAACATTAGAAAAAAAAAAAAAAAAACTCTTTATATCAACATCCATCTCTCAAACCATTTTATCACTATATTGCGTATGTTAATTAATGAAAATTACAAAATTTCTAGAACTATATATGACCATTTTTAATTATGATCTTGAAATGGTTTGAAGCATGCAATTTCTTGCACGTTCTTCAAAGGCATTAATGTGACATTAATGTAAGTATATGTAAGATTTAAATTTTAAATTAAATTATGTTACGTGAGATGAGTGGTGTAAAAGCATTCAAATAAAATTATTGTTTCTCCAAATCTTTCAAAAGAGTAGCTGCATGAGTAGTGATAAAAAGAAATCTATCATATATAGAACTTGATAAAATATTGATAAATGTTAAATAACCAAGTTAATTAATATAATATGGTTAAATTCCCTTTTTGTTATCAGTTTTAGTTTTTTGGGCAACATGCATGGTTTATCAATGGGCGATTTAGCATGAATGGGTTTGAGAAAAGATCTAAAACCAAACTCTGATCGACAGCACTCTTTACAAGCAAAATAAATTAACAAAAAAAAAAAAAATACTAAATCAAAGTAGACAAAGGCAAAAACTTACTCCAACTAAAGCCTTGAGATGGGTTCTGGTCATCTGGACCTCAGCTTTGTCATCTTTATGTACCTTCAGTAAAATATCCATTAGATCTTCACGCTCTCTCTTCTTACCCTCGTCTTCATGGTCCTTCAACAACCTTTCCAAAAGCGTGTCAAACCTCACCAACACATCCATGACCTCCTTTCCATAAAGCCAGAAAGCCAATTTTCTTAGGGGTCCCAACACATCCCCAAGAATCATCTTTGAACCCAAATCAAATATATCTTTCACCAACTCTCTAATCCCCTCAGCTTCATCACCTTTCTCCGAACACCTTGTGCTCATAGCCATCCTGCATAGAGTGTTATTTGAAAACTTCATTAGCTCAGCACCTACGTCGATAGCCTCTTTCTTCTCAGCACACTCGAGCACACTACGCAAAAACCAGATAAGTTCTTCCTCTCGTACACCCCGTGAGCGTTCAAGCTGTCTGGGTGAGAGCAGTTCGGTCATGCACAGCTTCTTGACGAATCGCCAATAATCACCATATGGGGCGCTGAAAAACCCGTACTTTCCATATGGCATTTCATCGGCGAAACCTAGTTCTGGATGATCCGAGAAAGTAAGATCCTGGGTTTTGAATATTTCGGCCGCCACAGAGGCGGATGAAACAACAATGCACCGACAAGCACCAAGGCGAAGGTAGAAGAGAGGGCCATACTTGGTGGAGAGGTTATGCAAGGATATTGGGAGGTATGATCCGAGGAGGTGGAGGTGACCGATGAGTGGGAGGGCTGGTGGGCTGGGAGGGAGGCTGAGACGTGACTTGGTGGGCTTGCCCAGAAAGGATTTGAGCAGGAAGGTGGAGACTAAACAGAGAAGGAAGCAGAGGAAATAGTATTGGACATCAGCCATGGCTATCTAGCTACCAGCTGGCTTGTGGTATATATTCTGTGACTTGGGTGCCGTTTAGTTAGTAGTCGAGATGATATTAGTAGAAATAAAAGTTAAAAGTTTTGAATAAAATATTATTATAAAATTAATTTTTAATATTATTATTATTTTAAAATTTGAAAATATTGAGTTGTTTATTATATTTTATATAAAAATTTGAAAAACTTATAATAAATAGATGAAATGATTTTTTATATGAAACCGGACGTTAATATAATATATATAGCATGCATGGCCTGCGATTATTTGGACGAAAATACGAAAGTAGTGTACGTCCAACATTGCTGTACGAAGGTTTTACTTTCACTTGGAAATAATCTCATATGCAAAGCCGGCCAGATTGACGTACAGAAATCTCCAAGCTTTTAAAACGAAGGTCTTGGATTCAAAACTCTCTCTTCCCAAATGTATAAAAAATAATAATCTCAGATAATCTGAGCGGCAAAGAAAGATTTTTAAAAAATTAAATAAATAAATAAATAAACTTGTATTCTAATGTATTACATATATAATAAATCAAATCTGGTTTGACATTGTTGGAACTTATATAATACAATTAAAGCGTGGCAATGGATTGCGTACGGCGGTGCTCTAGATGATCTGCAATATTATGGAGCAATTAAAATAAATAAAAAATGATAGAATTATTATTTTCTTATTACTCATTTATTATTTTTTTTATATTTAATTTTATTTAAATTTTTATTTTATTTAATGATTAAAGAATTAACTATGAGTAAAACTATACGTAAGGGTTAAGGAGGTGACTATATAAAAAGAAATTGTACGTAATTTTTTTTTAATTAACGAACTCAAACTTAATAATAAATAAAAATTAATTATCAGAATCTAGGAGCGGGCGGCTGCTTTAACACATCCTCATCATCTACTTGGATACCAATTAATATTTTATTCTTCTAATGTTTACATTTATATATTTATAATTAGCTAGTATTAATCAATCAATCAATCAAATATAAATTGTAGTTTTCACCCCCAGCCCATGCATGCAGACAATTAATTATACGTTTAGGTATCGGCCATCGAAATCATCAAACCTCATCATCAGATCAATCTTCGGCCGGCTGTTTTATTTAACACATCCTCTTCTACTGTACTTGCGTCAGTGATCCACAATTGACAATACTATATTACATATATCCCCAAAGTATAATTATAAATAAAGAAGAATTAATCTTGCAATAACTTTGAGGATGTGCCACCTAGCCCTACGTATAAGTTACATGGATGAATATTCTGGTACAGAAAAATAGTATTTGCAGTCATTGAGTGTGCAAGTATCACGTAATCTATTTGAAAAAGTGAATAAATATAGAACTCACATGAAAAAAAATTAATATTTTAATAGTAGACCTCACTCTTTTTCAAAACAATTGCGTGACGTTAGTGCACTCTACGACTTACATTACTCTTTATGGATAGAATATAAAATCCCAAATTGACGCGTGTTATGCTTGGGAAAGAAAACTGTATTATCCAAGTTTGGGGTTACTAATTACTATCCCATTGAAAGACCTAAAAAAAAAAAAAAATTAAGGAAGACTGTCAACTTACAATACAAGGAAAGAAGCCAATTATATGGTTTGAGATAGTTTCTTATGATCTTGTCCAGCTGGAAGGAAGTAATCATTTTCATGCAGCTACTATACAGAACTAGATTTTTTGTTGTTGTATTCTCTATGCAATTACTTATTTCTACCAAGAGGGGAGATAATGGAAAGAGAAATGATAGTTGCAATCGTGAATGCGTAAGTGACGTGCAATCACTTTAAAAAAAGTGAATAAATACGTGATCCACATGAAAAGAAATTAATTTTTTAATAGCGAACCCTACTCTTTTTCAAAGCGACTGCACGGCACTTATGCACTCCACGACTGTATGTAGCATTACTCTAATTGAAAGGTGGTGATTGAGGGCTCCATGGCCTAATTCAGGTCAATGGCTCCCTCCCCTCTTTCTCAAATGAGAAATGATACTTGCAGTCGTGAGTGTGCAAGCGCCGTGTAGTCGCTTTGAAAAAAGTGAATAAATATAGGACCCACATAAAAGGAAATTAATTTTTTAATAGTAGACCCCACTCTTTTTCAAAGCGACTGCATTGCGTTTACGCATTCCACAACTGTATGTAACATTACTCAACAAGCAATTAATGGAGAACTTTTTAAAACTGTCCCATTTGTTCTAGCAGTAACAGGCTTTGGATACATGTGGTTGCAAATTGAACCTTTTAAATGTTTCTTTAAAACAATTGTCCATACAACCAAAGAAAATAAGTAGGTTTTATTCATTAGTATTGATCAAAGTTATATCTAGATTAAGAGAAGTGTTAAGTTCACAAAGAGATCTCATAAAAGTAAAATTTACAAACTGTTGTGGCTAAATGTAATACGTTAGATTTTTTTATAATAAAAAGAGTTTCACAATTTGATGTACACAACAAATTACTTCAATTGTGAACTTCAATTTTATGAAATCTCTTTGTGGGCCAAACAGTTTTTCTTGAATTGAGAGAGAGAGAGAGAGAGAGAGAGAGAGAGAGCTGTTTAGGCTTACAATCACATCATTTCACGATGTGGTAATTGGTAATTCAATAGGACAATCTATTCTGAACCACCCTTTCCCTTGCATTTTTTTTTTCATAGGAAGGGGTAAATCAAAAGGGTAGTTTTAACATAAAGACAAATGCAACGGGTAACATCCATTGCAGCCAAAATTATCGACCTCACAAGACTAGGAAAACCCGATGCGTTCTCTAGCCGGCAGGGACAACATTTTCAAGTAATAACTCCAAGTCTTTCAATCTACATATATGGATAGTTTGTAACCTATGTAAGCCGTCTGCAGGTGAAATAACCAAACAATTTCAACTATATATAAATCAAATACCATACCTGACATCACTCAAATCAGGATAGATGGCTATTGCATCTTTAAAATCCTACCTTAAATGAAAAAGAAAGAAAAAACGAGTGAGTCATGATCTCGTGAAACAACTATCTCGCTATCTACCTCCAGCATATGTAGAATATCATGGCTGTAATTTTCTTTGCTTAAGAGCTAAAGAGGGAAAGGTCGGACCTGGTCAGCTGTTGAAGATGTGTAGGTAATCACACATGACATTCCAGCTCTTGTTGCTGCCTGCAAATATAGTTTTTTACTTCAGGGTTTATCATGGTTCAATGTGTAATGCCCAAATAAGTGATAAAATTGTGGAACAGTAACTCAAAATTGGGGGTAAATCGATGGAACCAGGAGAATGAGTAATGGTCATTAACATAAGAGATAATTATACAATAGGGTTCACTGTTCTCCGAGGTTTTAACTGTTCTTTCAATGCTAATGAAGGTTTGTACCTGTTGAGGCACGCCACTTATTAGTTAAAAGCTTTTAGATTGGATGTTCTAACATCATCAGAGCACAAGCCATGCTTTTGTATTTGTTTTGGTTTCAATTGGATCATTGACTCTGTTTGTTTTGATTTTGGTGTCAATTGAGCCTGGACATAAGAGGGAGTGTAAAGGAATCCCGCATCAATAGCCTGTGTTTGGTTATGGGTATATGTACTTGTTGGCCATATTTACCCTCTAGCCTTAATGTTTGGATTGGATGCTCTAAAACTGTAAGCTACTCATTCCAAGCAGATAAAAGTAACTGATTATTACAAATCACAAGATCTACCTGTAGTCCAATAATGCTATCCTCCACTACCAAACAATCTTGAGGTGAAATGCCTAGCCTCTGCAAGGTATCAATTTACAGTTATGGCACGATATGTTCCAAGCAATAGAAAGCAGAATTTTGAAAATGACCTTGGAAGCTGTCAGATAAATCGATGGATCGGGCTTCTTTTCCTTCACATCATCACCTGCAAGCCATTAAATTTAATATTATCAAATCTATATAAATGGACTAGAATTGTAAACAAATAGAAATCAAAGGGAAATTGGCTTGCTTTGCTGATAGACTTGAACAAACAGAAAGGAGTGACAAAATGTTGAAGACAGGTGCAGAATAACTAACAATAACACAAAGTGAACAACAAAAGTGTGAATGAGTTCCAAGTGCTTTACATGGATGCTCTTATGCACATGCGTCACATGCATACGAGAATGAATTATACAGACATTCAACAAGTCTCTCAGGTATAATATGCCCAAAATACATTGAATATTCCATTTCAAAAATGGACAACATACCCGCAAGGAAGCAATCAAGACTTTGAAACCGCTCCTATGATAAGGAAAACACGAGAGATGAATACATGTTTCTGAAACAGAAAAGTACAAACTATAGCAAGACATAAATTCTAAAGAAACAACTTACAATTCCTATAAGGCTTTCGAGACATAGTATAACCGAACTTTTAGTTGCTGCAGAGCAAACAGCTAATTTTCTACCCTACAACAACAGTGAGCAGAAAAGAAGGTATCACTATGAATTAGCACAGAAGTTGCTCATACTGAAGAACAGATGATCTTGGAACCCAATTACAGATCAAGAAAATGCAAATGCATCGAGTTCAATATAACGTGCAAACACAATTGGATTTAGATGGTAAATTTATCTTACAGCAGCCCTGGCCTCATCCATCAATCTCAAAACCCCAGGTCTAGGTTCCACCTAAAGAAAAAAATATCAGTCTGTATTTCCAGTTGCCCATCAGCTTAGATAATAAAATGAGAACAAGAAGAAAATTAGAGTACAAGAAACGTAAAATTTCTCCTTACAGTTCCAGATTTGATTATTTCTTTGTACCTTTCAGTCTTCCAATCCTACAGAACCATAAAAGGATCAAATATGGCATCAGCCTGAACTTCAAGTGAATCTATACAACGTATGAAACTGTTCACTTATTTACCAGTTATTTGTTGTATGTTTGTAGATGAACTGAAATTCAATGGATAATTTCAGACTCTAGAGCTTCTATGTTATATACTATACTTCTCGAAAGAGAGAAGAACAAATTCCGTTGACAATGTATAAACGCTTTGGAATGAGTTGCCACCTCATGAAGAAAGATTCTGAACTGAGGCATCCAATTTTACTTCGAAATCCATTTCTATTAGTCCACTTCGTGGTAATAAATACACCATTCAGGAATCTCTAGTTCTTGTTGAACTACAAGGCTTATTCTCCATTCAAGTTTAATGGAAAATAAGAGTAATATAATAAAGTACTCACACGTTCTCACTATAATTTTTATTCAGAACAAAGAAATAAATAGAGAGTAAAGTTTTTCGGAAGGTTTAATTGCCAAGCCATTAATATTTACTCAACTAAGGCAACAGCAACTCTAAGATTCATCGATTCAACTTCTTACTTCATTTTAACTCATATTTCTTTTCCCACAATTTGAGGCATACTTCAAGATCATTTAATAGCTTCTCTCATTCTCAATATAAAAAGCTCATGCATTTAGTATCTTCACTTTTTCTCAGCAGCCAAACAAGTAATAGAGTAACTAAAAAAAGAGAGAGAAAGAAGATACCTGAAGAGTATCGACCAACTTGGCTCGGTCCTCATCCGCCTCTGGAGGCTTCTCGAGTATCGTCGACGATGGCCACCCGTTCTCCCCAAAGTACCTTCACAATCCCATACCCCAAACCAATCAACCAAACAAAAAAACCGAAATATTGTAAAATATATATTAGAGAGAGAGAGAGAGAGAGAGAGGTAAAGACCATCGCATTTTGGGCTTGCCGCCTCCGATGCGGTTCTGGAGGTCGTCGTAGAAGTCGGAGTCCCAATAGAGAGGCAGTTGTGATTGAGAGGAAGAAGGGCAGCGGACATTGAAGTGAGCGAAGGCGTCATTGTAGGCCTGGCGGTGCAAATGCTCGGACTCGAGTATCACGCCGTCGCAGTCGAATACCAGAGCTCGGAGACGATTAGAAGTCGATGATGCCGAAGCCGAAGCCGAAGCCGAGACCGAGAGCGGTTTCTCGAAGGGGAAACATTTACGGAGGGTTCGAAACCGAAGAGTAGTGACATGGAAGAGAGGATTAGGAGGAAGAAAGCTAGGGGCAGAAGAAGAAGGGGAAGAGGGGGAGAGAGTGGTGCGGGAGTGCATTATCGTGCACGCCATGGCTGTGTGGCCTTGGGGCACTGCCTCTACTTTTAACGGATTTAACGACCTTAATTATGGACCTTTAAATATTGGGTTACTCGATCTATATATATATATATATA
Organism: Juglans cinerea; assembly: GCA_961763995.1. Lineage (NCBI taxonomy): Eukaryota > Viridiplantae > Streptophyta > Magnoliopsida > Fagales > Juglandaceae > Juglans > Juglans cinerea. The sequence continues at coordinate 31,370,740 of CAUIVZ010000002.1, read as the reverse complement.
TATATATATATATATATATATATATCTTTTATGAGTTTTATTTGAATTCGATATTTTTAAAAATCAAAGTTGGTGTCACTATAAGCTATTAATATTATTGATATCGTACGATTTAATTTATAATTTATAATTTTATAATTTTATTTTACAAATTAAATTATATCACATCAGCAATATAGAATGTACGTCCTACATATCGATTTAATAATAGAACTTTTCTATTTTAATATCCGGTGAGAAGTTCATTATAATATATATTTAACTAACTTTGTCGCGAATTTAGCTGTGAAGGCATATTTGCTATAATCTATGAGTTAAATTTGCAAGCTGAATTTTAGCTCTCGAAAACTGATAAAAAATAAAAGGAAAACTGATAAAAAAACAAAGAAAATAAAAAGAAATGGAAGATATACAAGGGCTTTAAAATCACTCCATCTCCACTAGGGTCCGGTTGAAACTTGAACTTGAACCGAGTTCAGCCTAATTTTAATCTGACTCTAACATTTAAACACTCAACTTTCAAATCACTAAATTCATCTCAACTCAAAACCTCTTTACACGTTGAGCCCACAACTTTTTTGAACTCAACGCCTCTTTACACGCGGAACCCACAACATTTTTCAACTTTCCATAAATACATTTAGGTTGTTTTGGATTCATAAATGAGATGAGATGAGATAGTTTTAAATGAAAGATAAAAGTTGAAAAAAATATTGTTAGAATATTAATTTTTAATATTATTATTATTTTGAGATTTGAAAAATTGAATTAGGATTTGAAAATTTTGAATTGTTTATTATATTTTGTATGAAAATTTGGAAAAATTGTAATGATGAGATGAGATGAAACACTTTATGAATCCAAACGAGGCCTAGAACTCATCTTCACATCCATACACATCTAAACTGATATTAGGTGGGCTCCACAAAACTCACTCTACAGTCTCAACTAACTACTATTCATAAATAACTCAACTCATCTCAATCCAACTCAACATTCAAACGAAACCTTAGTCATTAGGCTTAATGGATGGTATGGAGTTGGTTTGACTCGTTATTGACATGATGAGAAGGGGATGAGACTCGTTAACATTCTTCTTTTGATCAATTTCTAATCCCTAGAGCATAGGAAGCAACCTATTTTAAGGAAATGTATCTAGGTTCCCATGTGTGCTTGCCTCACGGGCTTCTTTTTGTGTTTGGTTGTTGAACTCAACTCAACTCATTTCAAACCAATCATTGATGGAACTCACTATTTTTTCAACTTCCAATAAAAAAAGTAAACTCATGTTAACCTATTTCATACATTTTAACCTAAAAAGTTAAACTCATCTCAATCTAAAAAAGTTAAACTTATATCAATAGAACCCACAAAAAACTATTATTTACAACTCAATTCAACTCATCTCAATATTCAAAAGCAGCCTTAACAGGTGCCTCAAAGGATAAGAATGTGCTACTATGATCATGTCATAATAAAGTGTGCTAATTAAAATATAACTCATTTTGATCCAATACTTATAGAAGAGTATGATTACCCCTTTAATTTAATTAACTCAATTTGATCCAATTAATCTAGAGGTATTATGAGAATCATAGTAGAAATTGAATGTCAACATAAAAGTAATGCATTTTTCAAGATACTATTAAGGAAATCTTAACATAGACGTATTATGTTGGAGGTTAAAAAATATGAACCCCTCTTTCTAAACCAAAAACCCTCTTGCCTCTCCACAAAACAAATTGAACCCTCAGGGAAGGTTAGCTCCTCCCTCTCCTCCAATCTCCAACCTTTTTCCTACTCTACTGTAACATAAAGCTAGTTTATTTTTCCTTTCTCTTCTATTTCCTTTCAATTTTCTTTTTTGGTAAAGTGGCACATGCAACCCCATCAGAAGGTTTATTTGCTGTTGATCTACAACCTACTTGAGCAGCGTGCCAATCAAAGCATATGAGCTATAAGCCCCTATCAAAGCTATGTGTAGGACTCACGCGCCACCGCATCATGCATATAAACAGCATTCACTTTGCACCATTCGACTCGTGGACCTTATATCTTCTAAAAACAACTTACACCTACGCTCCACCACCAATGTGCGCACATGCATCGATACAATCTCATGTGTCACTTACGATCTTCCAGCGATCTTGTCTTTTGACTCTAAATATTTAAGTTTTTACTAAAGGAGGACATAAATATAATAGAATGAGAATATCCAACAAAATCATCAAAATAATTTGTAGTACTCCAGCTGGGCTGTGAATGTGTAATCATTTTAAAAAAAAGTAAATAAATAAGATATTAATATAAAAAAAATTAATTTTTTAATAATAAATCCTAATTTTTTAATAATAAATCCCATTCATTCTTTTTCAATACCGTTGTACAGCGTTTACACGTTTCAGAATTGAATGTAACATCTTTAACAAAAAAGCATCAGATGGTTCCTCCTTGGCAACCAATGAAGAAAGTCCCTAACCATTGGTCCATTGCACTTTAACATTGCAAGCGCTAAGTTTGGGCAACTCACTCTTCCCTTGCCTCTAATTTAGTTGAAAGAAAATTTAGTTATAAAAAAATTACGTTGGAGTTTGGAATATGCGCAGATCACAAAGCTCTCTCCGAGTCGAGTTGGAACAAGACCAGAGAGCTCAAACTAGATACGTCTATCTACCTCTGACGATGCTGCTGGTGTTGGAGATAATTAAGGAAAGCATTCATTTAACCACGTCACTAAAATGGAAAAGAAACCCATATCCCAAAAGTAAATTCCAACTGCACAGCGTCACGAATTTAGATGCAGAGGCATTTTTATCAAACTGACAGGGATTGCTATGAAAATCAGACGATGGCAGAGAGTAGACGCTGAAATGGGTGATGGGCCATGTAAATCCCTAGATGATGATGAATCAAGAGGAAATGATAACAACCAAAAATTTTGGATCTTGGAGACACTGCACAAGACTGCAATATCAGAAAGCAATAAATTCCAGTAAACAAGCTGCAATATCAACTCAAAAATGTCGATATCTCTCTATTGAAGTTGCCTCAGTTCACCCACTTCCAATCAGTAAAAGCTTTACTTTTCTTTTTTATTTTTTAGCGACACTGTCGTCGGAACTCTTTTGATCTCCGGTTCATGCTTTTCTCGATCAGCACGTGAATTTCACAAGTCATATGTCTTACCAACAGCTTAAGCCTTAGCATATCAGCTTATTTTATTTGGTTCAAATTAATTTTATTTTCTGAGACCTCTAAATTATAAAACCTCTAAATTATGTTTGAAACTCAACAAATGTCATGGTCTTGTTGATACAAAACTCTTGTATTTTGCTTTGTTATTTCTTTGCGTAATGTTTGTGTGCTTTGTACTGTTTTCCTACGAAATTAACGTCAATTGTTGCTTGGGAGAAGAGCAATATCAACTAAAAGATCCCCATGCAAAGGTACTAGAGATGATAACAATTGATTAGGCAAGAAAAAAGAAGAACAATTGATGGCTTAACATACCGGAAGAACAGAAAGGAGCACAATATTTAATTCACATTCAGAAGGTCATGAGTTGCAATCTCTGTACATAGTATAAAATTTCAGTGTATACGGTTAATGCTGACACCATTGATATGTCCTATTTTTGAAAGAAAATTAATTTGCTGTTCCTCCTAAACAAAACTAAAAAAGTTAAATTAGCTAGGAAAAAAAAAAACAAAAGAGATGAGGATCAACGTACGGCAGTTTACAAAACCTACAGTATTCCATTTTGTCATTAAACTTGCTTTGCAACTTTGGCTAGGGGTTGAAAATGTGGTCTTGGCAGCGGCATTTCCAACCCAAAGGTTTGTAATTCGTGTACTTGTTGCCTCGAGGTGATGCGTACTCAAAGAGCTTCATGGGAGCAGGTTGGGCCAAACGACTCAAACCTGGCTGGACTGGGACTTTGCTTGGCATGGTGGGCACCTGAACCGCCATGCATGGGTGGCACTCGTTGCACTTATTGTGGCAGCTCGGAGGGGTCGATCCCAGCCTGCTTTTCTCCTCAACTAACAATCCCTAAACAGTAAACACCACCCAATGCCATTCTAATCAAACAAATAAATGAGACTCATAAAATCACAACAGACAATCAGACAATTAAAGCACCAACAATTTTAGCTCACCGGAGAAACAGAACTTGGAGGCTGTTGTTGCTGATTTAAGCAAGAAGATGGTGAGAGAAGATACAGAAGCATAGCAAGTAATGTAATGGTGCAAAGAAGACATGAATTAATTGAATTCAACATCATGAATATCATGTCACCATGAAGTCATGGCCAACCATGCATGCCAAAGAAACTCAAAGATGTGAAAAAGTGAGAGACAATAAAGACCCAGTTTTTAAGTCCTGTTGAGACTTCCTCTACCAGAAGCAAACCAGACTCTGATGGAGTGAGATACAAGATTTGGTTAAATTGTTTTCATTTTTATTTTTATTTTTTATTTTTTATTTTTTCTGATGGGTTTGAAAAGAGAGAAGGAAGGGGAGGTGCATAAATTAGGGGGGTGGGGAGTGGGTGGTCTGGGACACTGATAGAGGTACAGGTTGCAGCAGAAATGAAAGGAACCGCACAGAAGAGCAAAGCCAATGGGGAGGATCCACGTCAGACTAGAGGAGCCTTTGACACAGTTCAATTATATATAAACTACTGAGAGGCTCTCAGACCTTAGCAGTATAGCTGGGTAGAAAGCGAAAGGATGATGCTATTTCTCAGTGTGGGGGTAAAATTATGGCTGAGGGTAGCAGTTAAAATTGAGTATTTAATATGGCAGGCTCACTTTTTTTTCAGTGCTCAGAATTCAGAACATTTTGGGTTTGACTGCGACTGATTCCTTTATAATAAGTAAAAATTATTTTTATAGTTATTTTTAGAGCTGTACAAAAAAATTGAAAAAATCGACCTAGATGGAGTCAGACTAACTGTCGGAGTTCAAAACCGACCGAAACCTGTGGAGAATCAGTCAATGTGCGGCAGCAAATAGAGAAAATTGATATCGGCCGGTTCGAACCAGATTCAAACTGCTGAACCGGCCGACTAAATAAACTTTTTTTTTATATATTTTTTATATTTAAAACGATGTCGTTCTACTTAAACTATTTTAAGCTTTAATTGTGTTTTAAACACAACTTATACGACGCCGTTTGGTATTAAACCAAATGACATCATTTAATTCATAATGATTTAAAAAAAATTAAGTAGAACAACGTCGTTTCGTTTAAACCAAACGGCGTCATTTTAAAATAGCTTCGTCTTCTTCTTCCTCGCGTTCTTACCAGCTCTCATCCTCTCTCTCTCTCTCTCCTCTGCAACAGTCTCTCTCTCTACTCTCTCAGAGGAAGCTCGGTCCGGGAACCGACCGTGAACCGACAGAGAAATGAAGCAACGGTTTCGGCCGGTGTTTTTCCTCCCCGTTGATCGGTTTCGACCAGTTTTCTCCCCCGCAAATTAACTTTTGGTCGGCGTTGATTTTGCCCAAAAACCGAACCGAAGGGATCGGTTTTCACCTTAGTTATTTTTATCAAAATAAGTAAAATAAACCTAGGAAAAAGATAGTGATTCCGCTGGCTGGGATCCGTTCAAACATCTCGTTCCATTCTTTTCTTTTTTTTTAGTTTCTTTTACATAGTGATTAAGAAAATTTTATTTAATAATATTGTAATATTTTTTAAAATATTTTTTTCACATAATTTTTTTAACACTTTTAAATATTTAAAAAAAATAAAAAAATTCAAAATATTATTAAACAATATTTTCTTAATCACTATGTAAAAAAAACTAAAAAAAAGAAAAAAATGGAGCGGGATGCTCCAATTGGATCCCCTGGCGGGATCCCTAGCATTGCCCATAAACTTATCTATAATTGTTTGGGTAATGCTAGGAATCCCGTTGGGGGATCCCGTTCATTTTCCCATTCACATTTTTTTTATTTGTTTTGAGTTTTTTTTTATGTAGTGATTAAGAAAGTGTTATTTAATAATTTGTTTTGGGTTAATCAGGGATGAGGAGATAGTTGCTCTGATTTATAAGGGTTATCCATCTCAAGATAACTGCCTTCATCTTGAGGCGTTATCCCCTCTCGAATGATGTGACTTGCCTAGTTGATATTGTGCTCCCGTGGGTTTTTAGACCATGGGCCCTGTAGGTCAACATAGCAAGTTGGACCTGCTTATGGGCTTGGTATCCAGAGGATCCAAATATCCCCTCCACTTATATTTATCGAATCGAAGTAGTTTCATTTTATTTTTCTTGTTTCGGTGTTTGTATTCTTAAAAAGATATTGTAAATTTGTCAAGATCGCAATTCATGAGTGAAACCAAGATCGCAATTCACGAAAACTTACATAATTAACCATTAATCATTATAGGCACGGATAGATTACAATATATAGTTTTTTTTTTAGTTATTATATTGTTAAGTCACTGTGTAGAACACTTCATTTATATTACATTACGAGGTGTGTAAGATTTGATTTATAATATTTAAATTTTAAAATTTATCTTTGAAATTAAATTAAATTATATAATATTTTATTAGGTGTGCTCTACACACCAGCCTGAAAATATAATTTTTTTTTTAAATTTCTCTAGCTATGGAAAAATGGAGTGTCCACCAACATAGATGGACATTTTGTAAGTTAATTGTACTTTTTTCCTCAAAGAGTGGGGAGGGATGGCCAATATAGCTTCCCCCTCTGGGCGTGACCATAAGAGCCTTCACTCGCTGCTGCATGTTCAATTTGAGCCTTAGCTACTTATCACGAGTAGAGCAACCCGTCATCGCAACCCCACCAAAGTGTCAGCATGCAAAGGTTTCAAAAACTTTGGTTCACAAATTTTATTAAGGCAAGCCGTTTCAAACTTATGACCTCGAATAAGGGAGAGAAAAACGATCCCCTAACTTTTGCCAACTGGGCTTGATGGTGTAAGTTAATTGTTCATAGTTACGACAAATCATAACAAAATATGAACTCTTGCCCTTCATTGAATATGCTTTCATAAGGCAGCCACCTGTTTTTTTTTTATTTTTTGATTGGGGGAGGGGTGTTTCGAACTTTAGACTTCCATTTTAGAGGCTGAGAGTTATGTCAATCAGGCCACAAACCGTTGGCAGGCAGCCACCTGTTTTGACGATGCCCATGTCGTTAGGAAGTGGAGCCAAGCCTAATTAACTAACTATATTTGGAGACTGAGAAAGTGGAAGCGAAGTAATCACAATACTCACTGTTGAAGAAATGGACCACACTAAGCACAAGAATCGGCATCAACTTTGTTGAATTTTTTGCAGCTAAATAAAAGGAAAAAAAAAAAAAAAACTTCTTGAACGAGTCACAAAAAAACTCTTTAAGAATTGTAAATTACTTGAAAAGTCAAGGAGCTCGAGAGCCAAGCATCCACACTTTACAATCATTTTACTCGTCCTGCCCCCTTAGGACATGTTTGAATATTATGAGAATTTTTAAAAATATAAAAACTTCTCATTATCTCATTCACAAACTTCACTCAAATAAAAAATATTTTTCAATTTTTAATTTTTAAATTTTTCATCTAATCAATATCTAATAATCATTCAAACACAAAAATCAATGCAAATTTCTAAACAAAATACAAAAATCAATACTTTTACAAACTTCAAAATAAAAATAATATTTAAAAAAAATTTTTAGTTTTATAATATTTTTATTAAAATTCTTCTCTTATTTTCCAAAATCCATTAAAATATTTTTACTCAAATCATTTCGCTATTATTGACAAAATTATGAGATATTCCAATTGTCTAAACATTTGCTCTTTAGAAATTCACATGGACCCAACTTTCAGAAATTCACTTCATGTTGGGGTGTACAATGTATAAAACATTTTAGATTTATTTTATACCCTCTGCCGAAAAAAAAAAAAAAAAAACACATCTTTATAAACTCATTTTTTTTCTTCAATATTATCAGATAATGAAGCTGGCCATATCTCTATACTCTTTCTCGGGTTCATTTTCATCTTTAAAAGGAACATGTTTTGAATACTAAAAGATTACTAACTTTAAACAATAATTAGTAACCGGGTTAAATAAATTATTTCCCATTTAATGATTGTAGTTTTAGATTAAAAAACACTATTGATTTAATTAGATGTATAATTGTTCATTTATAAGCTTAACTTAATTGCATATTTATTAGATTCTTCATATAATAATAATACAATTGGAGGGGTGATGTGGCTTTATAGGAATAATTTTCATTTAACAATAAAATGAAATCATGGTTGATGTACTTCATGTTTGCAAATTGAATGTACAAGGCATACCTGTAACCTCAGACTCAGTAAAAATAAGAGAGAATAAAATATGAATACAGAAGATTTTAAAAAGTATGCTGCATCAATCAGATTATAAAAGTCTATAAGTTTCAACCCACTTCATTCGGCTATATGTAAACCCTAGTACCTTTGTCATTTAGAATTTTGCAAAGTTGGATCGATATAATTCCTCATCTACGATCACAGGCGGTATGCTCCACGCTCCAAGTCGATGTCCAGATATCTTTCCACCTGAAAATTTTCAAGTTGTGGAGAAATTATGTTCACAGAAGAAAAAGGGTCAATTTCATACTATCAAAGCCTTCAGAATAGCAAATTACCTTCATTGGTGGCTTCTTCACATCTTTTCTGGTAATTCGAGGATAGTTGGGGATCCAAGGTTTTCAGTAAACAGTCATACTTCTGCTCAGCCTCAGTAATGTATTTTGCCTGGGCAGAGAAAAAGTTGAGAGTTGGCTATAAATATCACTGTGTTTAAGAGTTAAAACATGAATGCACTTAGAATAATCCTTCTAGTGAAGTCATTGAGACTACTAATAAAGGGTTTCTACACCTAAAGGACAAAACTACATTATCTAATCAGTCCAAGCAATTCTCATTTAAGAGTTAAAAAAATAGGCTGGATGATTGGGTCATAGACTTAATTATAGCAGGGATACCGAGTTGTACTTATTTATAAAAAAGAATACAACAGAATAAGGAACAGAAAATTCATAAATAGTCAGCAATATATGTATTTTCTATGATTTTGAAAGAATCTGTAGAAGGAATGCCAAGATGGCAATGTCTTGATGTACTTTTTCATTTCTTAGACCAGGGAAGTATGTTCCTGTGTCCATGGTGGGGGATTACTTGTGAGCCTGTCGAACAAAGGTTTGCACTTTTTTTCTGAGGCCTTGGTAGAATTCTGAGATGTAATTCAGGGATCCAAAAAACCTCTGGAGTTGGGTTTACACACACACACACACACACACATGTATATATATGTATGCATGTATGTGTGTGTGTGTGTGTGTGTGTGTGTGTCTATATAACATGAGTAAACTGCATCATTTACTGTGAAGAGTAGTAGTTTATTGCTCAGAAACAAGAAAACCCAAATATACTGATTGCCTCAAAAACAACTAAGCATGGCTGAGGATTGACATATATTACAATGTACTGTGAGCTTCATAATTACTTTGGAAATCATTTTTTTTTTATTATTATGTCAGGGAACCTCTCCAAGGCAGGGCCTTCAGACCCACCCCTGCAAAGTAAACCTCGGTCCCGTGCGCCGCACCCTCGGAAGTTTCCCTACACGGAACTGGTTAATTCGCTGGCTTTTCACCAGGAGTTGTGGCCTCAAAGGATTGTTTGCATCCATTAAGTGTTGAACCTTGGACCTTGAAGGGAGTGATACCCCAAGACCAAGGCCTTCACCACTTAGGCCAACCCCTTGGGGTTTACTTTGGAAATCTTTAAAGTGATTTATGGAAAACCAAAGATTCAGTGCTCCATTTGGCAATAAAGTACCTACATGAACTGCAAGGCCTACTCACCAGCATAACTGGGGCCTTTGAAGCTCCATATATTCTGACAAACATGCGCAAAACATTAAAGCTATTCTCTATTACATCATCCTGCATGGAATTCCATACTTTATTCAGTAAGAGTTGGATTAATTAGAACGAGACAGGTAGTAGTAGGAAACTATGACGAGGATAAATGACCTCACCTCATAGTCAAACCTACACATTTTGTTGTCAACTCAGTACGGATAAAATAAGCATCGTGCTTGCCACATTAATTTCAACATTGAAAAATAATAGCATTAGTCATCTCAATGAAAATATATAAAATGAGCAATTTGTTAAAAAGCAGTAAATCATTTTGAGTAGTCTGCATAACTTTGCAACCTCAGATTGAAAACAAGTGCAGATCCACATGTACGCTTGTAGTCATGCACAGATTCCAAAATCTCAAGCAGTGAATGTTCTTTGACTCGGAAATACAGATCATTTCGAAAAGAGAAAAAGTTGATACCAATAATAATGTGAAATATTGAACACTAAAACTTTCCATGTGGAACTAATGCATGGAATGGGACAAAAAGAGAAGTACTTACAGATCATCGGACACTTCCACAAGGAATTCTGAGACAGAGAGAAATTCCATATGCAAATCATTGACCTTCACAACAGCTTCAAAGAAAACACAATTTAACCTAACGAAATATACTTGCTCCAAAGAATTGGAGAACAATGGAAGACTCATCAAGTCAAAAGTACAGTAACCGCATCACCATGTTAGACCATAACAATTAGAGGATAATGTTCCACTTAAATTCAGAGTTTTTCGTATGATTTTGGGCAAAAAATGGTAAGACTGGAGCGTAACCACGTTACTTAAGAGCATTTTGAGAAATTGTAACACAAAAATTCCAGACATTGATCTGACAAGACCTGAGAAAACTTGGTTATTATATGACATCATGTCATTGCCAATTTAACCTCTAAAAGACAGGGAAAAAAAGAAAAAGAAAAGAAAGAACCCCTCCAAAAAAATTCAATGGAATTTTATCCTGACATTATATTGTTGATGCCTTATCTAATTTAAGAATGTAAGTTTAAACAAAGTGCTCTGTACATCTCAGGAAGGAGAAAAAGTACGACAACTTGGTTCATAAAAGTTAACAAGAGCAGAAACATATGAACAAGCTTTTTTTAATCAGTGAAATTTAAGAACAAGCTAACAGGAATTTACCTTTTCTCCTCTCAAATGATACAGTAGAAGATTTAGAACCCGATAATCAAAGGACTTTAAATGAATTGCCCTCATCACATCTTCAACAGATATCTGAGCGGCAAAAATTCCATCAAAATGTAAGAAAATTTTGGTCGTGCCTATGTTTCATTGCAATATTATACCTTTAAATCACAGATAGAATTATACAAAATATTTTCCATGGGTTATGAATTTTAGAACTAGTATACCCTTTTCTTTTATAAGTAAAAATATATTAATATCAATAGGCGTGAACTAGTAAACCCCAAGTATCTTACAATAAGTGATAAGATATATAAGGAGAAATTAAAACAGTTTCAGTCCCATCCCCAGTAACAAACTTAACTAAAGCAAACCCACACGGTAAAATTGGTACACACTATATAAGGAATTTATCTACTCAAATATAATCATCCATTCCGTTAGATGAAATGGTTCCCAATTTCACTGATGGAAATACATATTTGAAACCATATTTCTGTTATTTCATGAGATATCTCAATTCACTAGTCACAAATTCCTCAAATTATTAACCACTTTAATTTCTCCATTCTGTGGAATCATTGGTGCATATTCTCAAGCATAAGGCATATCTTATCCAGATTGATAAAGTAAATCCGAGTAGCAATCTTTCTGTTCCTTTTTGAGTGTCCCAAACTAATGCCTTTTAATCTGTATGCTTCAGTAATAAATTGAAACATTGTTAAGTTTGAGTTTGGAATTTACTACTTGATTGAACTTAAGAAATAGTAAGCAATTTAAATCTTCCCTGGAAACAGACGCTCCTACCATCTGCTCACTAGTAATATGGAAATATTTTTATCAATTCCAATATATATATATATATATATATATATATAACTTATCAAAAAAACTCCACTATATATATAATCTTACCTGCCCACATATAACAGGCTATGCCTATTTTCTTCTATCAATAAAATATTATTTTACCAATAAAAAATGATTACCTTCTTCCACTAACTCCCCCCCCCCCCCCCTCTCTCTTTTGAAATGTAAGACTATTACATTATTTTAATATTTTAATAACTTTTTTATATAAGTAATTCTTTCTTATATAATACTTTCTTACAAGTCCAACGATTTCCTTCTCAAAATGCCTAGTTTTCTCCTATCCGTAACCTGCAAACTTCTCAAGTATGGCATGCACATCTTATGAAATTAACTGGTAAACCATTGCTGATGCTACACAACTTTATTGGTTCCAGCAAGAATAAGAACAGTATTCTGAAAGAGACTAAATTTCCTGATGGAGCCATTGCTGGTCAACCATTGCTGATGCTACACAACTTTATTGGTTCCAGCAAGAATAAGAACAGTATTCTGAAAGAGACTAAATTTCCTGATGGAGCCATTGCTGGTCAACAATTGCTGATGCTACACAACTTTATTGGGTTGTGCAAGAATAAACTCAACAATGAGTAACTTGGGGACTTTATAAACTAAATATGGAGCCAAGTTATTTACCGAACATAGAAACTTCATTGTCACTAAAATGTGTCTGAATTACCAAACACATATACAGAAAGAATACAAAAACAACATAGTATGTCAATAATAATAAGCCATAATGATTATGTATTTTTTTGATAACATAATGACTGACTACGTTAATATAGGCAAAAAAGATGATGATGATGATACACATACCTCCTCTTTGCTCATGAGTGCACAACAGAGCTTTCTTTCTAGTGCCCAATATTCTTCTCCACACCTAAATTCTTCTCTAATCCTAACCCCCTCAAGCAAAAATTGAAACAAATATTTCAACTCAAAACTTTTTTTTTATCAGTAAACAAAATTTATTGACAGAGATAGGCATAGCCCAACTCAAAGTCAAACTTTACAGTTCTTAATTTATCTGAACATGATAATGCAGAAAGAAAGCAAGAAATTGTACCTCTCTGTTAAAAGACCATGATATTCAAGTAGACCCACGAGTGGCCAGAATGGATTGCTTTTAAATGGATCTGTGAACTTAGTAATCAACCTCTCATTTCTAGGCTGTAATCACAAATGGAATTAAAATGGCCAAGTGAAAGTTGATTAGCAAGCAAGAAGATATTTGTTGTGAGGTCCCAAAGAATTATTTGTACTATCACCTTGTGTCCTCTTTCGGAAACAGTGACTCCACTGGTTGGTTGACGCAGTATCTTCTCATTCAAACTATCCAGCTGCATTAACAAAACAATGAAGGTTAAGGAGAAAACAAAGCCAACATATGGTTCAAAAGACTACTTATCAGAATGCTACAAATCACACAATTGAAATTGTTATAAGATGATTTCACTATTTATTTAATGTATCTCCCCTTCAATAAAAAGATAACTGAACATAGTACTTCTTCCAGATCTTTACCTGATAAATAAAACTTTCTGTGAATGAAAGCACAGGTAAATACTTGAATAATGACGGCAGCCTGTTCACCTCCATTTCGTGAAACATAAAATAGGATCTGCACTGTAAGCAATATGCATAACCTTATTTATTTGAATAAAAGAATCGAGATAGAGGGCATATATAACCACGATATTTCTCATTCCAAGTCCACATTAATAACGATAACGAACAAATAAATCCAACCAAGAATAATAACTATATTTTCTTTTAACTTCCTTTACAACCAATTTCCACTTGTGTACTTGATTCAGTGAAGAAAGAAAGAAAGAATGCGGCTGTAGAAGATCTAGTTATATACAGAAATAAAAGTTTCACGAAATGAATATACCATGGAAAATCAACATTACAAGCTTAATGATTTAAGAGATTATGAACTATTTTAAAACTCGGCTGTGTCTGAGCAAATATATATGGGGTGGAGTATGATCACATCCCTTAAAAGAAGAAGGAGAACACTTAGTTCTAGGAAACATTTCAGACAAAGTTGGAAGTATCATAAGATCGTAACAAGGAAAATATATGAAAAGCAATCAAATGCCTTTATGTTGTGTAACTATTACCAAAATGAAAGGAACTCATTTAAATGATATCAAGTATACAACAGATTCTCTAAAATCTTATGTAAAATAGAATGGATTCATTCATCCTCCAAATGGCATCTTAAAAATACGCAAGTAAATTTTTTTTTTGATTAGTACAAATGCAAATAAAATTTTATAGAAAACAAGAAATGAGAAAATTAAAATTACTCAGATAGGTCGTACTTTATGTTAGTTGACCATTGCACCAATAGGTGCCATGAAATCACTAAGGAAAATTATTTGTGCAAGCCCCATTAAAGCCCTATGGAAAAAAGTGAGACCCACCTGAAAAACCTACTTTCTTTTTTTTTCGATAGGTAAAAGTTAATTCATTGATAAAGATGGGCACAGCCCAAGTACACTAGAAGTATACAGATGCATACACCTACTTAGGAGCTAGAAACAATTACAAGGAAATTATGGAAGCTGAGACCATTCAAATCCAAAGCAATGGCCCACAAAAACAAAGTCTTCCAGAAAAAACTTCGAAACTCTTCCTAGGAACGTTCATGATCCTCAAAAAGTCGCACGTTTCATTCACACCAAATACACCACAAATAGGAGCCATCTTCCATACAACTGCAATCTGTGGTGTCCCAGTGATCCCTCTCCAGCATGCTAATAGTTCAACCACCCTGCCCGGCATTACCCATGTTATTCCCATTTTGCTGAAAAAATAATTCCAGATATCTCTAACAAACTCACAATGTAAAAGTAAATGATCCACCGTTTCACCGCTATTTCTACACAAACAGCACCAAGCCGTTATTATTAGGCCACGTCTTCTAAGATTATCAATGGTCAAAATCTTCCCTAAAGCTGCTGTCGAGACAAAGAATACGGCCTTGGTGGGTACTTTACTCCTCCATATGTTCTTCCAAGGGAAATTGTGTCTTTGTTGCATGGTAATAGAGTCATAGAAAGAGCGTATCGAGAATTTCCCTTTCCTAGAGGGTCTCCATGCCATCACGTCTTCAGTTGTGGCAGCAATAGAAGTGTTATACAGCAAGTTAAAAAAATTCACCAGAATATTCACTTTCCAATCATGCGCCTCCCAAGTAAGACTAATGCTCCACTCCTATGAACCTTGATGAATTATCCACAGATCAGCCACCATGGCTTCCTTATCCCATGCAATACTAAAAATTGTTGGATAAGCATCCTTCAAAGCCATGTCTCCCACCCACGTATCCTTCCAAAAGCTGATCCTACTACCATCCCCCAAGCACAACCGAGTATTACTAGCGAAAGAGTACCAACCTTTCCATATGTACTTCCATAGCCCCACTCCATATGCCCCCCCGTCCCTCTTTAGAACACCAACCCCCCCGTTCACTACCATACTTCATGTCAATCACCCCTTTCCATAAAGCTCCCCTCTCATAGTTATAATGCTACAACCATTTACCTAGTAATGCCTTCTTGAAAGCCCTCACATTTTGAACCCCCAACCCACCATCCCTCAAAGGAGAACAAACCTTGTCTCATTCCACTAAGTGAAACTTAAACTCATCTCCTATTCCACTCCATAAAAAATCACGTTGAAGTTTCTCAATCCTAGTTGCAATGCTAGCGGGAAGGGGAAATAAGGATAAGTAGTATGTGGAAAGATTGGATAAAGTACTCTTAATAAATGCACCCCCTCCCAAATAGACTTAGCTTTGAAAGAAGCCTCCAATGGAAGCCCAAGGTACTTCAACGGCAACGAAGAAACCACACAACCCAAGATGCTAGCCAACCCTCTAATATTGCTTACATCTCCAACCGCGACCATCTCCGTTTTGGCAAGATTAATCTTCAACCCGGATACAGCTTGAAAACAAAGTAGGATGGCCTTCAAAGATTGGATATGTCCTTCATTTGCCTCACAAAACAGCAATGTGTCATCTGCAAACAAAATGTGAGAAATAATGGTAGAGCCGTGTGAATCTCCCACTAAAAAGCCTGAAAAAAAATCCTCCCCCTACTGCCGCCGACACCATCCGACTTAGTGCCTCCATTACTAGGACAAATAAGAGAGGTGATAATGGATCAACTTGTCGTAGTCCCCGTGAACTATTAAAGAAGCCCACAGGATCACCATTTACCAAGACCGAGAAACGAGCCGTGGACACACAATGCCTTATCCACTTCCTCCATCTTTCCCCAAAACCACATCTACTCAACATATATATCAAGAAATCTCAATTAACATGATCGTATGCCTTCTCCATATCTAGTTTGCATAGAAGACCTGGAACTCCCGACCTGATTATGCTATCCAAGCATTCATTGGCGATAAGAACCAAGTCTAAAATTTGTCTCCCCCTTACAAAGGCATTTTGGGATTTAGAGATAATCTTCTCCATAACCGTGCTCATCCTATTAGGAAGAACCTTTGACAGTATCTTATACACGCTGCCCACAAGACTAATTGGTCTAAAATCTTGTACCTCTATTGCACTAGCCTTTTTTGGGACTAGAGCAATAAAGGTAGCATTTAAGCTTTTTTCAAATTTTCCATGAGTGAAAATTTCCTGAAAAAAACTACTTTTTAAATGGTGGGTCCCACCTTTTTTCAAATGGCTTGCATTCCTTGAGTTTGTATCTAGCATTACTCAACCACTAAAGATACAAAGAAGAAAGATGATATGTTTTCTCCAATACTTCGGTTTTATAAGTAAAATTTTATTAATATCAGTAGGCGTAGCCAAGTACATTGGAGGTAAAGTTCCAATTCTCCAACATATTATGAAGGTAATGATCAATATGCAAGCATCTCCTCATTTGCCTAACTGATCACCATGGAAACTTTAACTGCAAAGTGCAAACTACCATCTTAGCCCAATGGGAAGTAATGAACAATTACTTACAAAATCCTCGAGAGTAGAATTTGCTCGCTGCATCGCATCCAGCCCAACCAAAGCCATGTCTTCAAAATCAGTTTCCAATGATCCAGCACGCAACTGACTGTCATAGTCAAGCTGCAAAGAATTATCGCCAAGATTTTGACAAGGGCCTGCAAAGAAATTTTGAAATTTAATTAAAATATTTTCAAACTTATGGGAAGACAATTTTCTCACAGATGTAAGTCTTTAAGGCATCAGAAAACAAGCAAATAATATTACTATAACATTTAAAATTACCAAAGTCATTTAAAAATCTAAGCTGATACTGCAACGTCAAGAAGTCTCAAAATTTGTGTTAGCATGTCCAATAATAACAGATCATGCACAGAGCCTGCAAATTTTCTTCTTTTGGGTTTTGGGAGAGGGAGGGCAAGCAATAAGGTTTTTTTAGTCAATAAGCTCACTCATTTTCCCACAGCAATAGGAAAGGGGGCTGAAAGACCTGTAATTTTTTTTTTTTTTGCACTGCCCACTGCCACAGGATGATGGGTTCCATTTGGTTGACCTATGAACTTACAAGTTACATGGTTGAAGATAGCATCATATTTTTGCTTCATCATTCCTAAGAACTAAAAGAAGGAATAATGCTACCGCATGCTCATCTGATTGAAAGAGTTCTGAAAGTTATTTTCCCCTTTTATTTCCTCCGATGCATCGCTCAAAGATTGTCGAAATGAGTGTCAGCTATGCGCATCGTAGCCAATAAAGCATTCAGATAAAAGGGTATCCGTAATATAAAAACCTAAAGAAGTGTAACGAGCTGGCATACAACAACGATTGTCCTTGTCTTTCACTTCTTCCGTAACTTCTGTTATGCCTTCCCGACTAAGCCAGATCGATGCATCATCAAGAAAAGCAGTTGAAATCTGATATAGAAGTAACACCATAAGCATTACCGATTGCACCCAAACGGTGAGAATTGAGATATATGAAATCAGACTAGAATCGGCCACTTAACACTCACCATTGACATAAGTTCAGAGACCAAACTGCGCTTCTTGTCCAAGTCAAGCTCTCCGCACGGTTGTATCTTAGAGTATGTTAATATTTTCCAAAGAATAAAACCATATCAGTAGAGGGGCCAATGACTTGTGCTAAACATCATCGCCCTTAAAATAGATAAATAAAACTGCCTACTCAAATCGAGTTCGGGTAAACTTTTCACGAAAAAACCGAAATTAGAATAAAAGAAATGGCAATGGAATTAGCGAAATGAAAAGCTTGAAGAAGAACAAATTCATGTCTAATTCTTTTCAATGTAGGTGATCATAGATGTTGCTTAGGTTTGAGTGATTGAGATTACCAAGAGAAGGATGAGATTGGCGAGGAGGCGATTAGAGTCGCCATTGGATGGGATAGCAACGCCACGAAGCTCCATGAACTGAAGCATCCTCTGTACTTGCTCTAGCTTCCTCAGTTCTTCCATTTTTGCTTCTTTTTTTTTTTTTTTTGGCTCACTGATGGCCGCTAGTCTCTCGCTGCGAGGGTGCGAAGTGCGTGCTAGAAATGGCAAACGTTCTTTTCCTCTCACTGCGCAGACGCCACACGAAAATGGTTCCAAAAAAAAAATTTAGGAAGGGGGAAAAATCCACTAACAAACGACGTCGTTCTATAGTAGTAAGTTTTTTTTTCCCTCTTCTTATGTTTGAAGTTATTTGCAAACATGAATTATGCGATCGCTGTGTAATTCAAAGACCACATATCATTGGCAAATAATTTGTTTTCCCTTGCATTCACGTAATTGGATACTGAATCTTGGAAATAATAGGAAGAACTCAATGGCAAAGACAGTTGAAAAGAAATGTAATGAATTCAAAATGGGGTCAAATGAGATCAAGCATTGCCCCCAATATTCAAATACATGAAAATGGCACATATTCACGTTACAACCTCAAGTCACATACATAAGCTCCAGCAGGATTTCAGTAAAATGACATGTCAACAAAGAAATAAGTACATTTCCCATTTTATTATTCCTTGGTCGTTTTTCCTTCGACCTCCAAAATGGTTGATTGAAAAGACCAGGAAATTTTCCCTCGCACCCATAAAATAGCTTTGATTGAAACCTGCAAGTTCAACTGCCCCAGACAAAAATAGGTTAGACATTTGAGTCATGTTGCAAACAACATTAGAGAACTTCCTCCAGCATCGTTTGCTTCAAAATGGTAACTTGTATCTCTCCCCTGCTTGTACCAAAGCTTAAATTTGTTGGGTTTCCTTGTGTTTTAGCCCCTCTTCAACCGTATTGCATATTTCAATTGTATCTTGTTCTCGTTTTTGTTCCCGTTTGCTTTCCAATAGCTTCCCAGTCTTGCCAATGGCGAGAATCAGCTCAAGTTGCTTTTGCTGCTGCTCCTACAGATAATCAATCACGAAGCTAAACTCAGAATATAAGCATTTTGGCTCCCTCAAAATTAAAGTCATGAATAACACCTATTATGACACCAATCCATAGTTCTCACCAACACTGATATTGATTAACAACCTAGACATATAAATAAAAAAGATCCCGGAATCAAGAGGAATACCATATAGACAGATAAAAATTTGGACAGAAGGAAACAGGCAAATGGAAATTAGCTGACAATCCACCAATCTTGATATCAAATCTCGAGGAAAATAACTCATTACACTTGAAAAAAAAATTTATAGTCCTTAGGGTTACTTTATAATATTGTTAAATATACCTGCATAGCCAGCAGCACTTTATGAATTTCACCAAGCTCCTTTTCCAGAATGTCCTCTTGTACTGCTAATGCTCGAGTGGCCTCTGAGTTCTTTTGAGCCAAAGCTGCAGTCTTTAAGATTTATACAAACAGTTAGGATGAGTTGAGTTGGGATTAAAGCATGATTGAATTGGATTGAGTTAGAAGTCAACAATGAGAATCTGGTAAATTGAATTAGTTACCAATAAACATTGTGATATATAACAAAAAAAAAAATCAATATACACAATTCCTCGTACCAATATCTGGTTTACGAGAATGGATCCTAACCAAGTCAACCTGTCAAAAAGCCAGCCCTTATACAAAATGCTAAGGGCATAGATGTCTTTTTGAACTCCATCCATGTATAACCATCAACTTACAAAAAATCACATCTCCTTCTAGGCTCAGAACTGCCTGTCCTTAAAAGCACTAAAATCATCTGATTCAACCATCTAGTAGATGACAACTTATTGGAGCTTCCAACAATGCTTCTAGGCTTACAGGCACCGACTAGAATATGCCACGCCATTTTATAGTTATAGTGTTGACAGCAAATGTACATTCTAGTGCCTGAAGTTCCGAGCAGTGGTAACTAAAGAAACAAAGACCACTTTTATCTCGACTAATATTGTTCGTTCATACTTGCATGCTAATTACCAACTCCACTTTTTAAGTCTCAACTAATGATCCTGTAACAACCAGAATTGAGTATAGGAGGATAATAAAAGAGATTTAAGATTGCTTGGGAGAGACAAGTTCTTGAAACTTATAATGATTCCAATGGACTCTAATTGTAACATTGATTAGTCATTATAGAGTATAATCCCAGACTTTTAAGAGATGATTTTTAATGGAGTATGGGACATGATGGTAATTGAATGATTGTTTTCCGTATTATTTGTCTTGACTTGTGACCCTGAACATTTGTCACTATTTTAGGATGACCCTCTAAACATGAATGAACCATATGATGCTGAAAGTCAGGTTGGACTTGGCAGGATGGCTCTAAGGTGTTAGATGATATCGTAAAGTAAGTAATGGACTAAATTAAAAATAAAAATCCCGTGCACTTGGGCTACACCTACTTTCATATCAATAAAATTTTATTTCTTTCTTTGACTGAATACCTTCTCCTTTTCCTTCTCATTCATTAAGTAGTCAAAAATAGATTACACCCAATTAGCCATTCGAAATCTGACTTCCTATCCTATAGGGATTCAAATCTTGGATAAGATATGTTTCCCATACTTATCTACTTAATCTAAATATTCAACTTACAAATCATAGAAATCCTATACAGCTGTACAAATACATCTATACCCGAAATACATAGATAACCTAGGAATTAATTCAAATAAATATAATCCACTAATATCCCCCCTCAAATTGATGCCGGTGTATCTACTAGCATCAATTTGCTAACTAGGAATTGATGCCGCTGTCTTGTCATCGCTTTTGTGAATATATCAGCTACTTGAAGATCCGTAGAGATATGAGGAAGAATAATAGACATAGCCTCATAGGCTTGACGAATATAGTGACAATCTACTTCAATATGTTTGGTATGCTTGTGAAATACTGGATTGGCAGCAATTTGAATGGCACTAGTGTTGTCACCATGAAGAGGAGTTGGCTTGTCTTGCGAAAAACCAATCTCTTGAAGAATGCCCCGCAACCACATCACCTCAGAGCACGCTGCTGACATAACTCTATATTCAACTTCAGTAGAGGTTAGAAACACACTCTTGCTTCTTGCATTTCTAGGAGATGAGTGAATCTCCAAGAAAAATGCACCACCTAGTTGTAAAACGCCTAGAATCTGGGCAACCAGCCCAATCGGCATCACTATAAGCCGTAAGTTGTAGAGAAGTGCCAGCAGGAAAAAATAACCCACGGTTAGGAATCCCAATCAAGTATCTGATAATACGACGAACAACCACTAAATGCAAGTGCCTAGGAGTGTCCATAAATTTACTGACAATATGGACAACATATGAGATATCTGGACGTGTGATAGTGAGGTAGATTAGACTCCCAACAAGCTTCCTATATAATGTAGGATCAGAAATTAAATCACCCTCATCCTTCCGGTACTTCACATTGACTTCCATAGGAGTATCAACTGAAGCAGTCTCCCCCAACCCAGCCAACTGAACAAGGTCCTGGGTGTATTTATGTTGATTAATAAATAACTCATGTGGCTGATTGTGAACTTCCAGCCCGAAATAAGTCAATGGTCCCAAATCTTTCACATGAAAGACCCTATGAAGATGCATCTGAACCCTTTGAATAAATTCAATATCGGATCCAGTAATAATGATATCATCCACATAGACCAACAGAAAAACAAAACCAGAATCACTCTTATGAAGGAACAAAGAAGCATCATGTGCACTCTGAGTGAATTGAAACTCAAGTAAGGTATTGCGGAACTTCTCAAACCAAGCTCTGGGAGCTTGTTTTAGACCATACAATGACCTTTTCAGCTTACAAACATCATTAGCTGAGGCAAGGGGCATACCAGAAGGAAGTTTCATGTAAATATCCTCTTTTAAATTACCATGAAGAAAAGCATTCTTCACATCCATCTGATGCAATTGCCAAGATTGAGAAGCGGCAATGGCAAGAAGGAGACGAACAATTGTCATCTTAGCAACAGGAGCAAACGTCTCGTCATAATCAATCCCATATTCTTGTCTATTTCCCAAAGCTACCAAACGAGCTTTATATCTCTCAAGAGACCCATATGATCTAAGCTTCACAGAATACACTCACTTACTACCAATAGGTTTCACAAAAGAAGGACAAGACACAATATCCCAAGTGTCATTGACAGCTAGTGCATCTATTTCCACTTGCATGGCATCCCTCCAACACTCATGTTCCATAGCCTGCTTATAAGAGGAGGGAATAACAATAGAAGAAAGTGTAGCAGACATACAAGAATGAGATGAAAAACCATACCGATCCGGGGGTTTGGAGACTCTAGAAGTATGCCGACAAGGTGGTGGATCATAAGATGTGTCAAGGGATTGATCAGGAGGCACGGGCGGATGCTCAGGAGGGGCAGAAAGAGTGGTCAGATCTTCTGGATGAGAAGGTTTACGCCTGGTGTAAACACAACCAGGTTTAAACCGAGCGGAAGCTAGTGTAGAAGTTGTATCTTCATCTGAAAAATTTGGCAAAACACAGAAACTAGGAGGAATAAGGTCTAGATGAGTATGAAAAAATTGTTGTTTGTCAAAGAACACCACATTGCGAGAAACTCGAATGCGTTTAGCCTGAGGATCATAAAAACCCTTCTGAAAAGAATTATACCCTAAAAAAGCACATTTGACTGATTGAGCAGAAAGTTTGTGTCTTTCGTGAGATGGAAGATGCACAAAACAAACACAACCAAATGAGTGCAATTGAGAATAGTCTGGGGAGTGCCCAAATAGCAAAGAATAAGGAGAAACATTGTCTAATACTGGAGTAGGTAATCTATTAATTAAATACACAGCAGTAGACAAAGTTTCACACCAAAAACGAAAGGGCACACCCGAATCAATTAGGAGAGCCCGGACCATATCAAGAAGATGACGATTCTTTCTTTCAGCTACTTCATTTTGTTGTGGAGTATATGGACAAGAACGTTGAGGAATAATTCCTTGATCTTGAAGGAACATTTGAAACTTAGTAGATATATATTCTCCTCCTGAATCGGAGCGAAGAACCTTAATAGAGGTAGAAAATTGATTAGTGAGATAAGCCAAGAACCGCTTGAATACCGGAAATACTTCATTCTTAGTGCGAATAAAGTAAATCCATGTAAAACGAGTATAATCATCAATAAACGTCACAAAATATCTATAACGATCATGAGATTCTATCGGAGCAATACTCCACACATCACTATGAATAACATCAAAGGCACGAGTGGCATGAGATCCTTTTGAAGGAAAAGGCAAAACTTTACTTTTAGCTAACTTGCATGTATCACAATCAAAATTTAATTGATCAAGAGAATATAAATTTTTATTGCCTATTAAACCAGAAGATGACAACTTATGAAGTATGTGAGAATTGGGATGGCCCAACCGCCTATGCCAATCCTTCACACTCAAAGTACCAACATTACAAGAAAACGAAGATAAAGACTTTGACTCAATAGATTTTGAATCTAAACATAAAGGAAACAGCCGACCCTCTTTAGAACCCCTCGCGATCATCTTCCCGGTCACCTGATCCTATACAAGACAACCAGAAGAAGTGAATGACACTCTACAATTGTTGTCAACTAATTATCCAATAGAAATCAGATTGGTATTTAATGAAGGAGACACCAAAACATTATTTAAGGAAGGAGAAATGTCACCTACGGCAGTGATAGGTAAGGAACTACCATCTGCCGTGTGAATTTTAAGGGGACCAGCATACTATGAGACATTAACAAGAGAGTTAGAGGTACTTGTCATATGATTGGTGGCACCGGAATCAAAATACCAAGGTTTAGAGGCAGATTTGGTTTTACCTGAAATACCAAAAGCTGAAAGAGCTGAGATTATCATTTGTTGGACCATTTCTGGTGTAATAGGAGTGGAATTTTGAGAAGTGGAAGCTGGAACATGAGAGGAAGTGGCCAAGGTAGAACTGGCAGCACTAGTAGCCTCAGCAACAACTGAATAGGCAGTTGCTTGGCAACATGAAGGACGTATTGGGCAATCCTTGATAATATGTCCTTGCTTCTTGCAATAGTTGCAAGTTTTCTTAGAACAATTTGCAGCAAGATGCCCATAACCTTTGCAACTATAGCATTGAGTAGTGCTCAAATCCCTCCCTTTGGTTTTTCCTTGAGCTGCATATGCCACAGGAGCTGAAGTAGCTTGTTCCATGGCTATTTGAGTCATCAATCTTTGCTCCTCTCGAAATATCTCTCCCAAACACATATCAAGTGGAGGCACAGGATCTCGGTTCATCAGATTAGCACGAATAAATTCAAATTCCGGCCTTAGTTTCATAAGAAAATGTGCCCGCATACTTGCTTCATAAACAGCTTGAATATCAACCAAACTTGTTGCTGGAATTGAAGTGTATACAATATCTGTATACTCAGCCAAAAGTTACAAAAACCAAAATAAAACTCCTCCACAGAAAGAGCTCCTTGAGAGAAATTCGGCATCTCTAGTTTGAGTTGAAATCTCCTAGCTGCATTATTCTGAGTATACAGCCGCTTGAGATGATTCCACATATCACGAGCATTTTTGAATGAGCGTAAATTCAGGATAATATGGGGATCAACAGATCCAAGAATCCAAGACATGACTCGGGCATCCTTGCTTTCCCAATAAGCCCGTTGAACTTTGTCTTCTGGTGCCACACTACTCCCATCAATATGACTCCAAAGTTCCTTTCCTTTCACCAAAAGTTGAAACTGAAAAGACCACGCAGTATAATTCTTTCCATTGAATCGAACCAGAAGAGAATCTTTAATTTCAGAAGACATGATAGACAAGAAACCCTAGCTGCTGCAACAAACCTCGCCGAGAAGCACCAAACTACTCCAGATAACGCCGATAGTCGGAGAAATTATCACCCACACGCAATACAACGTATCGCGGCCCAAAAATCACTCACAAAATATGCCTACAACCTCAGAAATCCACAATACACTCTGAAACAGAGTGCCGATAATCATCTCTACAGGAATTTTTTTTTTTTTTTCAAAATAGAGGCCAAAAATCGACGCAGACAGCGCCGATAATGCACAAGAAACACTTCAAGAGGTTGCCAAAAGTCACAAGGAACCCCGGCCTTCAACTCAGACAATGCCGATAGTCACACGAGAGGTCAAGAACAAACAATGAAGACACCGAGAAGCACACGGAAGGCAAAACACAACCTCAGCCAGCGCCGAGAATGAAAAAACCCACAAAGAAGCCCCCGAGAAAGGAAAAAATATTCATAGAAACAGAAAAAAAAAAAAAAAAAAAAAAAAAATTAGTAACCTGCTCTTGATACCATAACAGATTTCTTTCTTTGACTGAATACCGTCTCCTTTTCCTTCTCATTCATTAAGTAGTCAAAAATAGATTACACCCAATTAGCCATTCGAAATCTGACTTCCTATCCTATAGGGATTCAAATCTTGGATAAGATATGTTTCCCATACTTATCTACTTAATCTAAATATTCAACTTACAAATCATATAAATCCTATACAGCTGTACAAATATATCTATACCCGAAATACATAGATAACATAGGAATTAATTCAAATAAATATAATCCACTAATACTCAACTGGTCAGAATCTACAAATAGCTGCTGAGGGGTACACTATTGAGCAGTTTTACTGTATGCACCCCATACTTCTGAAGGGAAGACTAATTGGACTGTAGTAAAGAATACATTGAGGAGATGCTCAGAGTCCTCTGATACATTGACGAGCAGAAGGTGTTGTAGTCTACATTCAAGCTGACCAGAGAAGTTAAAGGCCAGTGGACCTCTAGGAGGACCCACTAGAAGCAAGAACTTGGACAAGCCCCTACACATGCCATCACTTCAAGGAAGTATTCTACAAGCACTTGCTTTTAACATCAGTCAGAGATGCTAAGGCGAAAGAATTCACCAAAAGGTAGTCTTAGCTAATGCATATCCATAAGCAAGAAGTCATCTGTGTGCCTTAGAAGACCTACTTGTGATAGTTAGCTGTTAGATGAGTAATAAGGGTTTCCCCGTGATAGGGAACGTCTCAAATAACCATTGCCATACTCAAGGATAAAGGGGATCTAGAATACATACTCTCTCCCTCTCTCTCTCTAATATATATATATAGGCTATCATCATTACAATTAAAAGACAACTAAATGGGAAATGTTATGCTGAGGCCTGATTTGTGAGTAAAGTAAGTGCTCAACAACAACAAGAAGAATGTGTTTCCTTTAACGTCTGAATCTTCTTCTCATTCCTGACGAGCTGCAACATTTTTACCACTCTCTGTGGTGATGTGGATGGCCACTACTCCCACAACTGACCTCTGCACCCAGTTTCAGCCATTTCTCACTATATTGCCAACTGTTATGGGCATTTTCTTAAATTTGCAGTGGCACAGGTTTGCCTCACCAAAGCCCTCATTCTCTCTCTCATTCCCTGTCTATTTCTCTCTCACTCTCTCATTTTCACGCCTAACATTGACTAATCTTTTTGGAGTAAAAAGCCTAGGTGTGATTTAGACTTTCCTTCGGTATTACAGATCTAGTGGAAAGTTTTATGTCCATGAAAACAGCCCCATGGGATATAACCATACAAGCCAACCAGTATAGTCCTATTGTCAACATTCTCATATATACAACACTCTCCTTTATCTATTTTCATGCATTCATAGCCCACTGCCTTTACCTTAAAAGTGCATGCCAAGCATCTATCTTATTAAAAAATATTTTTGAAATTCCTAGAATCCAAAATAACCCTACAAGATTCCAATCATAAATAGACTCGTCTATATGGTCATCCAAAAACAAAAGTAATAGAAACTAGCTCACATCACAAATTCCACTCACCTTGATTATGAACTACTTAAGCAGTTAAGCTACGCCAAAAAGAAAATTGTTAGCATATACCATATGCCCAATTGTTTGCAAATATAATTCTGCAATTCTTCAGTACAACAAGAAAAAGTAGGAGCTAACATACTCCCCACGTTTGAACTCAATTTACACACATTATTCATCTCTAATATTTTTGTTTTAAAAAACCACAATTTATCTCTAATATCGAAAGGACCAAAACAATTTTAGAGGCTCAAAATATGTCAAGAAATAAAATTTGGAACAAGTATAGGCAAAATCATAGAAAGTCTATCCAAACTGATTATAACATATCTTCTCCTATAATACGAAACTAGTCAAACTTGAAGTGAGCGCACGTCCTTAATCATTGATTCTTCTCCCATTTTTTCCAATATTTTCTTTGCGACCTCTGGCTTACTCTTATCCATTACTAATTTAACTTCTAAAGTTTTTCTCACGCTATTCACAACGTTGACAGCTCTTTCCATGTAATTATATAATTCTCCTGATCTTATGCAATTGCATTTAATTAGTTTTTTTTTTTCCTTTTCATTTCAATGAACCGCATAGCTCCTAGCAGCGATACCATTCAATCCCACCATCAAAATTAGCCCCCTACACCACAACCTGATAGACCCCAAAGCTTTCGGAAATGTGTGGACATGGAGAATGGGAGTTATTGTGTAATAGAGGACAGTTATTTGCATGCCCAAGATCATGTACAACAGTTATTTGTAGAATAGCAGTTATTATGTTAACTATTACCATATGTGTGACTATGTAGATACGTGGCAACTGAATAGGTGTATAGCAATTATGTAGTGTTGTATGTGGCAGTTATGTGGGGTTGTAGTATAAGTAATGTGTGGCTTCCTCCGCAACCCAAGTGGAGAATTATCTCTTTTCTATCATTTGTTTTCATCCACATTGATCTTAATACCGGGACCTATCACAACCTTGCCTTGAAAATTATTATAAATGAGACTTTCACTAGTTCTTTGTTACACTAGACTTTAACCAATATAAGAGGATCCATGAATGTTTCTGTTACCTCAGCAATGGGACCCTTGAGAGCCTTGCGCGTGACCCGAAACCTTATCCCCAACTTCTCAAGATGCCTCGACAAGACCCGAATTATAGTCGCGGAGCTACGCAGGTCCTCCTCCAATTTCTCAACCCTCTCCAGCAAATTTACCTCATTCCCACCCGTCATTCTCTCCCTAGATACCCGCCTCCACTGCTGCCTCCGAATCCACGAACCGATTGCAACCCCACCCGCCAATAACACGACCCCCCACACCGAAACCCTGTTCCCGACATCCACTAGAACCGCCTTCTTCGAGCTCGAGAGAAACGCCAGATTGGCAGCGAAACCGATCGAAAAGATCGCCGCGGACGAAACGAGACAGAGCAATTCGGCAATGGAAAGAAACGAGTCGAAATTGAGACCTCCGAAGACGTCGTTTCTCTGAATGGTGCCTTGGGATCCGTAAACCCTGAGACGAGTTGTATGGTGGGTCATGAAGGAAATAAGATTATAAGAACGTTGGGAGAAGCGGGCTAGGTTTTGGGAATGTAGTGGGATAGAAAGGTAGCGAGAGTTGATTGGGGAAGAGAGAGAATAGGTCCTGGGAGGATAAGTGGTGCCGGTGGCGGTGAAGTAGAGGGTGAAACGAGAGGGCGAGTTAGTGAAGAGGTTTTGGAGAGAGATGGACATTTTTTGTGACTGTGGCTTCTGAGTGGATGTTTCAGTCGGTCAGTTCTGCGTTGAATTTGGAGAGTGGGAGGACATGGCTGGGGGGCTCTTGCTGTGCTTCGGTGCTGCAGCTGCTCCTTCCCACACACACGCTCTCTCACAGACCTTGGCGATGGATGCGATGATTTGCGGGTTTGCGCGCGGGGTATATCCGCGCACGGTAGAAATGTACTTTACACGGGCCAGTTGACGTTTAAAATTTTGGAATAAATAGCGGCGGCGGCCTACTGGGCTTCGAAATGGGCTCCTCACCCTCACGGGCCTTGCAATAACGTCTTTCCTTTTTATTAAAGCCTTCTTTTTTTTTCCGAAAAATTTTAAAATCGAATAATGATAGAGTTACTCCTCTATTACTATCTATTTACTACTATTTTTATATTTAATTCTTTTTAATTTTTTATTTTACTTAATAATTAAAGAAGTGAATATTAGTAAAATTATATATTTTTTTAATGATTAAGAATGTTAAAAAAATACTTAAAAAAATAATAAAAAACTTGAAATACACTTGGGTATACTATACTACCCTATCACTACCCGAATCGAATCTAATTGAATAGATTATAGAACATCAAGTTTGATTCATCTGCCAAAGGTTTATGGCCTGATGGCATAACATCCAAACCTCCAAAATGGACAACTTGGATTCGACCCCTTTTCCTTACTCAAAAAAAAAGTTAAATTTCATCTATAACATTAAAATATGCTATTGTGATATCCATTTCTCAATGGACCTCTGAAGAAAATATATATATATATATATATAATTGAAGGAGATTGATTATATATTTTACAAGTACATCAAAATTCCTCCTAAAATTGTTTTTACAAAGAGCTGTAAAAATGATTGTATTAAAAACCGATGTGACTTAACAAAATAAAGCTTATAGAGTTTTTTTGTATTGTAAAATATATTTGGCATCCCCCATCAAATTATGTTAATTAAATCTTGCATTTGATAGAAATGAATACAAAAGTAGCAAAATAATATATATGTTTTCATAAATTCAGATCGATGATTGTAGAACCCAAAACCACGTCATGTTTAATTGTGAACTCAAGTCTATTTAGTGTTATTGATATGCTCTGTAAGCTGTGTGAGGTTAGCATGATCTGGTTGCACCATAAGGGATTGACATTAGAATTAACATAGTTATAGTTAACAGCATCATTGAATAACTTATATCAGTAATCTCAATATCGTGTAATAACCTTTTGCCCCATCTATGCTATAGTCAACATCGAAAACTAAATGTTGTCATATATAAACATGTTTGTTCATGGACCTACTCACAGTACAACACAAAGAACATCTTACCTTGTGTGAAACTTCAGAAATTTCATAAATAATATGGATAGAGAAAACAAAAAAATTTACTGCTGACTTTATGCATGTGTTGTGTATTGCAACAGGTCAAATCACCTTCCAAGGGTATCCTACCGGTAGTGCTGATTTACTTTTGCTCTAGGCAAGACCCCAACAACTCCCAGACCTGAAAGATTTTCTCATGTGAAGTATCAAGTACATGCATGTAGAGATTTTGACATATAGATGAGTACTGCTGGCATGTATGGATAGCAAGTATTTAATAAGAACTACCTAGTGTGAGTGCTAAATTAGTAAGTAATTGATGTGTTGAACTCATGAGTTCAATACATGAGTTACTATATACTAGAAACTGAGCAGTTTATATATTTATGTAGTGATGTCTCAAAGTCTTCATCAAGCCAATCAAGTTATTTTGTATGAATGCTAGAATCGTTTTTTGTTATCGGTATATGAATGCTAGAATCGTGATATATGCAAAATGCTCATGTAGATATAATTATATTACTGATGACATATATTTGTATGCATATGCAGAAAGTAACAATTATATATATAGACCAAATTCATAATGCAAGGGATTATGTGAAAACCCTATATATAATATATATATATATATATATATGTATAATATATATGTATAATATATATATATGTATAATATATATATATAATATATATATATGTATATATATATATATATATATATATATGTACGTGTAAACCCAATGCAGATCAGCTAGAAGGGGCAGATTAATTTCTACCCAATTAGGCAAGCGATAATTAACTTCACAAACAACTCATGAATCCTGTTTTTATGGTGCCTTGCAAATTGAAATGTAATGAATCAATTAGGACCTCTGCAACTAATGGATCCATTATTTCTAAATTATAATCAATGAATTTGGCAGAACCCCCCCCCCCCCCCCCCCAAATTTTACGAACAAACACCACTGCAAATTATATGGGCAAAAATGATGATTTTCGGCGCCTACTACGTTCGACGGAATACCCCTAACATCAGATTGTTTAATATTGGTCAAAACCTAATTTTCGGCAACCTATTTTGCGTTGGAAAACCCAACAATTTAGAAGAAATTGAAATTCCTCTCGGCAATTCCAATCATCGCAAATACCTGGTATTGCAATCTAATCTGCAACTTCCTCCACTTTCTCTCGGCATGTATGGAATCGCAGCTAGGTTTCCCGGCATCTCTCAACTCCCTAATAAAAAGCACCTTCTGCGACGAACCAATCCCGCAGGCAACACCACGGATCATGCGGCGGCAAAGTCAATTGGGATCGAAAAATTTTGCGCCAGTTATGGGTCGCCGTTGTTTCGGAGGATAAAATTGTCGAGAATTTCCTCTAAATTTACGGAGAATCGTTGCGGCGAAAATTATGGCTTATGTCAGGCTCGAATAGCGGCAATTTATTTGTGCTCGATAAAACGCCGCTGTTAATTTTTTGCGGCGATTATGATGCTTATAGCAGTGACTTATGACCGCAGCAAAAGGTGTATATTCTTGTAGTATAATATTCCATAGTGGAAAATTCTTTTCTCTTCTCTTCTATGTGCAAAAACAAATGATTGTATGTGTATATATATACTAGCAGTGAATCTACGTGCGATGCACGTTTGCCCTGTATTAAATTATTCTAAAATATAAACATCTAGTGTAGATTAAGAGAATTTGATGATAAGGTCTATGAAGATAATATAATTAATTGTTTAAGTGAACTATAATTGTTTAAAGTCTTTGATGATAGATTTAGATAGACTATATGTTTAAGCAAGTCAGAAAAGTGAATATTACATAGTTGTTTTTTTCGTTACTGAAAGTAGAGTCTAAAACGACTAAATATTACATAATTGTTTCTTTTGCTACTGAAAGTAAAGTCTGAAACAACTAAATATTACATAATGGATTCAAAGTGGTGTGTTCTCCTCATTCACAGCATTTATGGAGAGAACGTTGAAGTTTTTGTGACGTTGTTTTTGGAGTTGATCTAAATCTGCACCCAATTGTATGATCCATTTTTTGGTTGAACATAATTTTGCAATATTTTGGATATACGGTAAATGTTCCTGTATGGTGAATAAATATAATGTAAAAGATATTTTTAATAACTTTCTATTTGAATATCTAAAATTAAATGTTTTTAAAGTATAAATTGGAATATGAATAAGTTGGTTACCTCTCCTGTATGTTCCATTAGTTCGATTGCTGTGCAACCTAGAGCTTCTTCTGCGATTTTACCGAACATGACAGCTCCTAGTCGTCCATTACCATCGTCAACGTCGATGTAAGCTCGACAGCTATATAAACAAACTATATTTTTTAGTCTGAATGATTAAGCATTAATTTGAATATAATATAAAACTGATTAAAGAAACATTTATGACGTAAAATATG
The DNA here is from genome assembly GCA_961763995.1 of Juglans cinerea. NCBI lineage: Eukaryota > Viridiplantae > Streptophyta > Magnoliopsida > Fagales > Juglandaceae > Juglans > Juglans cinerea. Next base: position 31,337,982 of record CAUIVZ010000002.1, on the reverse strand, counting down.
AATATAAGATGTATACCGTGGTTGTGCATTGCTCATGTATTTGCAATGATAACATTGAAATTTTTCATTTTGTTCATATCCAGTCCCCTTCTTACACCCAATGCAGGACATGTAGAAGAATATTTGATGGAGATCAACCACACAAATAGTTGCTTTAATCCAAAATTTTGCTTTCTGCATTAATTTTGCAACAGATATATATTTTTAGTGGTTGTAAATAATATGTAGCCTTAAGATAAGGTTGTATTTATTTTAATTTTAAGAATGCATGTGTAAAATTTTTGAAAGGCAATATATATAAAGAAAAGAAAGTTTAAGAAGACCGTAGAAATGTACCGTCATTGGTTGTAATGATTTAAGAAAACCAGCAAGATCATCAAGCTTAATTATGTCTTTCATGTCAACATTTGATGCTGATGCTGATGCCGTTGTGTGATGTAGATTTTTTTCAACTATTTCTTCAAGCAGTGCATGGTTTTGCATCGTCCTAAATATTTTTAAAATAATTTAAAATGAATGAGAGAAATCATGGAGGAAAAGATATAGTAGGTACAGATTGTATATATATATAATAAAATAAGAAAGAATTACCATTGACATAATGGAGTTGCAGCAGGGATGGCAGGATTTAATGTAAATATACTTGTTGGTTGAGATGAAAGAGAAAGACCTATATTATAAAGAAAAGAAATTTGTTAGTAGATAATAACATTTTATTTTTAATAAATGCTGATATTGTAAATTGTGTAATATACCATTGTATGAACCGACTTTTATACGTGTTGCGAGTAAAGTTGGTTTAGCTTCAATAATATCAGAGATTGTTCGGCATTCACCATCCACAAATCGACTCCACATAGTTAACCATATGGGCATTAGGCTGTAAAATTTAGGAGAAAGTATTTAAAAGTGTAGTATGATGAAATAGTATTGAAAACAAGTTAATTAAAGAATTTATTAATATCACATATATAGTTGGGAAATCTTTTTTACCTCTGGTCGATAACATATATTTCTTGAATTTTTGTTGGCCCATGTATTGAGGTAATTTCTTTAGGAGGTTTCATGTATATTGCGATCGCCAGAATAGCTGTCCAATTATGTTAAAAAAAAAATTGTTAAAATTGAATAAAAGTATCAGGATGTATGTTAAATATATTGATGTGATATTTACCTATTTCAGTTCCAGTGTCCTTGTAGTCATGCAGATTGGTGAATGGGATAATATCATATTCTGGTGCTTGTAATTCCACTTCGTCATCTGGAATGTTTTCGATGATTGTTCTTGAATTTAAGATCCACTGGTATTGATGCGCTTCAGTTCTATGCTTGGGATCTAAAGGCTTAACATAAGCATTACTGATGTAGTAAGACCGGAAGATGTGTAACATGTCATTACGTAAGTCTATATCTTTGCCGAAAATTGTTGCTTGTAGTCGGTTGCCCTGCATAATATTGTATAAATGAATAGTTATTTCTATTCTATTGAATGTAAAATAGTATTTATTGAATATATATAAGATTGAATTTGAGAATATAGTTAAAATGAATCTATGTTGTAAGAGGAAAACATATTTATTTTGGATATATCATGTGAAAGAATATAATATAAATATGAAGTATATTTTTGCAAGTATGATAATAATGTCAGTGTTTTACCTCAGGGTCTATCAATGTCAGATTTTGATATTTTGTCGGCGAATGTTGTGCAGTACGTTTGGGAGATTTGTCTGACACAATCATCTTGATGCTCCAATTTCTTGTACTTGGAGTAATGTCTTTGATTGATGTATGGATAGTCCGCATGTTGAAGCCTACTTATGAATAAGGAAAAAAAAATATTAGTTTAAACAATTGAATTTAAATAAAACAATTTTAATAAAAAAAAATATGAAGTTTTGAAAATTATATAATGGAAAAACAAATTGTATTAAATTGAGAGGTATATATTGAAATTCGATTACTTACAGAAGTTTATGATGGATATGCTAGTGTTAGTAATTCTTTATAAACAATATTATTTGTTTCAGCTTCTTCACAATCTTGAGTTGATACTGGTCTTATAAGAACTTTTACTGAAGCAGAAGTCTTGGCTCTTGACAGTGCTACATAAAGTTGGCCATGACAAAATACAGGTTGAGGCAAGTATACACCAACAAAATCTAATGTCTGTCCTTGTGCTTTATTTATTGTCATCGCAAAACTTAATCTGATAGGAAATTGTGTTCTTTTGAATGGAAAACCACTATTATCGTCTGCATTTGGTAAGAATGGAATCCTTGGTATGAAAACTCTTTTTCCGGTGTGGTGACCAACTGCAATTTCAGCATCAATGATATTTCGTTCAAAGTTGCGACAAATAAGACGTGTTCCATTGCATAAACCTTCTGAAGGATTGACATTTCTGAGTAACATGATAGGACAATTTTTTTTTAGTAACAGTTCATGAGGTGGAAGTCCATTTGGTGTCAATGTGTTTAAAAAATCCTCCATGATTCCTTGTTCTGATGTATCAATCGTTTCATCGAAGCTATAGTATTGTGTAACTGTACCAGGAAATCTTTGAATAAGTATTGTATTTATCTCATCGACAGAGTTGTTCTTTGGTGTCAAGATAGCTCGATTTGTCATTGCAGATAAATTTTCTGAATAGTTGCCAATATCTTGGAAGACTGCATCGATCAGATCATCTAAAGACTCCACATCATTTTTGTAAGGAATAAGCATTTCATTGGGAATTTTGATCTTATTGTCAATTGTGATTGGTGTTGTTCCATTTCCGACCTGTAGTAAATAATTTGAGAAGTTTGGATCGAATCTTGCTCGCATATTTTCACTTAACCTAATCTTGGTTAAAGTAGACCACAAATATGACGAAGCTAGACTGGCATTTACTTCTTCTTGTCTTGTGCCTTTACGAATCACAGGTAAAACTTGACGAAAATCTCCACCGAATACGATAATTTTTCCACCAAATGGTAATCTTGAATCAGTTATGTCTCGTAACATTTTACCCAATGCTTGCATACATTCTTTTCTAGACATAGGTGCTTCATCCCATATAATTAACTTTGCAAGACGTAACAATTTGGCAAGAGCACCTTGTTTGCTTACACAACAAGTACTATTTTTGTCAAGATCTAATGGAATTTTGAAGCGTGAATGGGCTGTTCGACCTCCAGGTAAAATAGATGCAGCAACACCAGACGATGCAGTTGCAAGAGCAATTAAGTTTCTTGATCTTACTGTAGCGAGAAGTGCTTTATATAAGAATGTTTTCCCTGTTCCACCCGGACCATCAATGAAAAATGCAGCAGATTCATTTAGAAGGACTTTCTGCAAAATTGATTCATATGCGTGTTGTTGTTCGGGATTAAGACTCATCGAAGCCATAAGATCTTCTTCTGGTATTAGAACTGCAAATTCATCATTTATTTCTCTAGCTTCTGTTTCGTTCTGATCCAAAGAAATATCATGTTCTACTAAATGAAACATGTTTATGTCTTTTCCCATCGATTCAAGTGTAGAAGAGATGCTTCGTAAGACTTTTGTCCTAATATCTGCTGATGTTGCAACACTTGTTTGGAAATCACTTGACATATCTTGTTCGAAATATTCCCAAAGTTCCCTAGGATTTGTTGGATTACAATATACTAAAATTGTTGCAAATAGCCGTCTTAAACTGTGTGGTATTTGGTATAAGGAAGCCTCTTGCATACAATCTTGCAAACTGGTATCTCTTTGTAACAAACCATGTAGTGTAGCTGCTTCACGAAAGGTTGGTGCAGTGACATTGCCAACTGTTTTGATGTGGTCAAATGATAAAGGGCCTCTTATATGATTTAATAATATCCGTAAGTAATACCTTTCACCTTCGAATGGACTTGCTGTAACAATGCGGCCTATAACAGTTTTCTTCTTTCTTGGAGTCCATATTTTGTGTTGTTGGTTCCAAACAAAAGCTTCAGGAAATTCTTTGTATAGTAGTTTTCGTGCATTTTCATTAGTTTGATTTGTTGAAAAGAATTCAGTCAACATTGATTTTGCCGTAAAATCAGATCTCAGAACATTGTTGAGGTCGTCATGTGCATGAAAAGCTACCAGATGTTGATCTTCAAGATGTAGATGTAAACTGTAAAATGATGGATGCATTTCATTAAGAATAAAACCATATATTCTCCACATAGCTTCTGGTGGAGCAATCCATCTAGCTGATTGAAATTGTTGGATTTCATCTATATCTTGGATGTTTTGTCCAGGAATCAAGTTGAAAGCAACACGATCATGACCTTTATAAATGTACTTATAAAGGTATTTGACTGCTTTGATTGTTGAGCAAATTTCAACATTCAAGTGACAATCAAATTTTGCAAGGAGATATGGATTATGTGGAACAACCCAACGGTTATCTAAATCTTTACCTCTGACTTTGACAGTTATTCCATTATCACAACGTTTATACTGTGGGAAACAATCGATTCCAACAGTTGTGTTGGGTACAAAACCTTTTGGAAAGTGGTTTTTACAACTGCCATTTGTTTTCATACACACATTGTTCGGATTTAGTACTCCACAGGGGCCATGCATCATATGTCTTTTTACTGTCTTGTGCAAATGTAAATTTCTTTCTCTGTCAGGTATTTCTGCTGATACAATTTCATCAAAAGATTCTGGAGCGTAGATTTTCCAATCTCTTTGTAGTATGATCAAGAAATGTGCATGTGGTAGTCCTCTTTTTTGATGTTCAATGACGTATACATATGCTGAAACTTTCCCAAATATCTCCCGTTTGAATAATTCATCCTTCAGCTCTTCTAATTTTGCTCTAAAGATACGTGCAATCAAATCAGGACGATTTTGTGCTTCTTCTTGTGGACCCAACTCATCTAAGATTTCTTTCCAACTTGGGTTGCATGTCATGGTTAAAAAGATGTCAGGTTTTCCAAAGCGTTGGACTAAAGCCATTGCTTCCATATATCTTTTGCGCATATCTCTTGGACCTCCAATAAAAGAAGAAGGCAGAATGATGCGTTTACCAACTTTAGAAGCATTGCTTTGTCCAATTGATAGACTGTCAACTATTCCTTGATATACTTCAGATCGAATCTCTTGTTGCTTATTACGAAAATAATCCAATCTTGACGTCTCAATTTTTACGTACATATCAACAACAAACTGCTGCAATAAACGGCCCGAGAACAATAAAATAGATTTTGTATTTTCCCTAATTTGAAGTTTGTAGCAATAGTACTCGCGGCATGAGACAACCTGTTGTTTTCTATTTTTTTTCAACACTGTAAAATAATAAATTTAATAAATTAGAAATATAACATTGTTATATTGGAACATTTAAAAGTTGAAAGAAGAATAATTATTTTAACCTTCTTGTTCCTTTGTAAGCAGTTGTTCTGCTGATACTGATTGTTGAGGGTTGACTGATGCTCTTGTTACTTGTTGTGGTAGTCTTTCCCCTTTCTTTATTCTTAATATTCCTTGGTGCCAACCAGTATCACCAAAAGGAAATAACAATGGGTATTGCAGTGGATCATAACAGCCAAAATAGTATTGGACTATATGACTTCCACCTGCATGATTGAATACCACAATATTTCGTCCTCTCAAATATTCTGAATCATCATCTTCAATCCAAATGACTGCTACTTGAGAAGCTGACGGAGTGTTAAAAACACGCTGATCCAAACCCACATCTGATCTAATATGAATTTTGTGATTTTCCAAATTGGGCAAATCTCCAAGAGTTCGAAAGAATGTTGAGTATGGATTAACATGAAGAATATCCATAAGTTGAGCAACAGTTGATGAATCCAATCTTCCAATGTCATAAACACGATTGTCCAATTCATGTTCGGTATCATAAAAATATAGTTGTAGATATGAAGGATGTCCATCCAAAGGAACTAAGTCATTAATGTAATGATAGATTTGACCTTGAGCTCGAAATGTATAAATACCTCTGTTCCTTCTACACAAATCTCTATCAAATTTAACTCCAAATGATGTGAAAGCAAATTTGTTATTGTATGTGCGAACATACGTAAGAAAGTTGACAGATTCAACTGTGTTAGAAGTAAACAAATGGTAAAGTTGTTCTGGAACATCATTTGTAGTTAAAGAGATTGTTCCATCGGCACAACAAAAACCCTTTGTTTCATGTTGAAATCTTTTTGCTTTACAAAATCTACAGAAAGGTACTGATGGTAAGAAAGTTGCCTCAAATGGCACTGTTTGTAATATTTTCCTATGACCAGCTGATTGTTGATGTTGATTTCCTATGGAAGAAAAATGAATCATAAAGATGAAGTAAATTCTTGAAGTTGTTATAATTTTCAATAGAGGTATCATTGAATGAAGATATATATAAGAGGAAAAAAAGAAAAAGAAATACGACTTAATTTTATACGTCTTTCTTACCTCGAAAGAGAGATTTTGTTGACGTAGTTTCAACTGTGTTTATTTCCGAATATAGCGCTCCAGAATTACCAATATTAGAACTATATTCAAATTGTTGAATGGAGGATATATCACTGGTTCCAGCTTCGGCACGAAAAGTGCGTTGTCTTTTTGTACAATATGGCATGACCTCTTCATTATTATGTATGAATTCTATATCATCTCCCAACATATTTTCTTCATTGTGAACGATTGGTTGGGAGGAAAATCGTTCTTCATGTTGAGTAATATAATTCGTAGAATTCCTTTGTTGTAGATATCTTTCTTTCTTTTTTTGTCGTATATGTTCTTTTTCTTCTAAAGAAAGAGACTCATATAAATTGTTTATCTTAGGATGTTTTCCAGTACCTTAGGAATCATTTTAAATAAGAATCGAAGTTATAAGAATATCAAAGAACTAATTAATCATATAATGATAAATTTGTACTAATTTATTAATATAAGCTTACCCCTTTTCATTTATACATGGAATGAAAGAATTCTTGTTGATAACTGGATAAAAGAGAAACTCATAATGATGCAAATTCAAAAACTTTTTCAATCTAAGTATGTATTGCAATAGAATAAAACCACCTATTGAAAAATATATATTTATGGTATTAGTGGTTACCTTGGTAGTCTTGGCAAAAGACTAAAAAAACCCAATCAACTCAGCAAATTTAACGAAGCTGTAAAAAATGGAGAATGAAAATTAGAAATGAATTACGAATAGATATAGAAATTATATGATTGTTATAGCATGAATTGCAGATGAAGAAAGTAGAAATAAAAAACTTACAATTAAATTAAATATTTTAACAAATAAAAGGAAATAACAAATTTTGAAATTCATGAGAATGTTATATTTTGTTTGTAAGTTTTTATATGTATTTCTTTTTTTTGGTTTTTATATATATATAATAGTATTTTATAATTATAAAAAGCGAAATTGTTAATTCAGTGTTGTGTTTATGTTTTAAGTGCATGGATAGTTAAAAGTTAAAGAGTGACACATATATTATTTTATGATTATAAAAAGCAAAAATTGAATAAATTGAATAAATTTATAAAATTAAATTTATTTTTAAAATTGAATTTATTTTTAATTAAATTATATGATTATATTAGTTGATTGAGTTAAATTTATTTTATAATTTGCAATAAGAAAAAATATTGAACTTTTTAATTCAAATATAAATAGTAAAAGAAAAACAAATTGTTTAGTAATAAAATAATAGTAGGAGAGATATGATTATAAAATTATAATTTAAAAATATTATAATTTTATAATTATTTTTATTTAACAGTTATATTTCATTTTTTAAAATCTAATAATTATTTAATCGGAAAGTACATCTCTATTATTTACAAACTTGATTATTAATATTCATAAAATTTTTATTTCATTTTGTTGTAGAAGCATCTTTTAAAATACAAGTTTATGCACAATATTATTTTTATTTGATGTGTACTCTATTTTATCAAATTCTTTAATTAAATTTTCGATTTTTAAAAATTTCAACATTTTAGTAATTGATTAGTACATTTGCTAAATTCTGGATGGTCGGCCATTTATGAACTATATCTGTTTGTCTGTGTCCCCACATCGACAATCGTATAAAATATAATAAATAGTTTAATTTTTTCAAATTTTAAAATAATAATAATATTAAAAAATATTTTAATAATATTTTATTTAATTTTTAACTTTTATCTAAAATTATTTCATTTCATCTCACTATTTAAATCTCACCCGAGCCAACTTATTGTGTCTACCAAAAAAAAGGTTTTAAATAAAATATAAATTTGAATTAATCTCAGATGTTTGAGCACGACAATTTCAGATTGGAAAAAAATTATTATTTATTATTTATTTTTTCATGAATGTGCCAATTGATATGACACATTTTAATTGCAACGATTCATTATAAACTATAGGATGATTTATTAATTAAATCAATATCAAAATTAGTAAATTAATATATTGAGATGTAATAAATATTACAAGTTACTGAACAGAATTAACAATTCCTTAATAATCATTGTTAGTTGTTAGAGCTGATATGTAAATTATTTTTATTTTTTATTAAGGGTTTATATGTGTGCTATGGTTGGACTTTACTGTTACATGAACCTTAAATTTTAGTAAATTGATAAAATTGCCTCTCAAGTTTTAAATGGAGCAAGATTGTGAGACCTCTTTTTTTTATGTAAGTATTTACATATAGAATTAAATTTGTCAGTAAAATTTTATGAGTTATTTCATAGCAATTTTTTTTTTTAATTTTTTTTTCTATAAACATGCATATGTAACTAATAAGATATAACATTTAATTATGTTGGAATGTTAGTTTATTTTTAATTATAATTTGAACAGTTCAAAGTTTATGCAGAATAAATATTGAATAAATGACATTAAATAATTGACTTAAAAAATTCTAAAATCAAAGAAGCAAAATAAATTATTTCAGTTATTAATTTATAGTATGAAATTAAAAAGTTAAGGGATCCATACTTTTGATACTTTTATAAGTAGCTAATTGTTGAGATATCTTGTTTCCACTTTCAACTTCACGGAGCTCAACCTAAGTAAAAAATTCAACAATATAGTAAGAACAAAAGTAAAGTTGTAAAGAAAAAAAAATGCTATTATTTAACATTTTCAGATGGTAAACTGTAGAATAATAGGACATATAAATACTGAGATGATAAACTGTAGAATAATAGGACATATAAATACTTATTTAAGTTTATTTGCAGGAAAATTTTTTTTTTCGTAAACTCTCTCTCTCTCTCCTAGGCGAATCGGGAGCACCGCTGGTTCTTCTCCAGCGCTGCCCGGCGCCGCCAAGCCCCGGCCATGGTCACCGCCAACACCGGCATGTTCCGCTCACGCCGACGAGCATCCCTAGCACTACCAATCATGCCCACGCGCAGCCATGGATGTCCTCCGTGGAAGGAGAACCGAAATGGGTTTCTCCCATTTTTGTGAGTTTCCGCCGCCGTACGCGGCCACCGAAGGTCACGACCACCACCGAGGAGTCCCCCTCAAGGCGGCGACCATCCCGGCCACCTTCGAAGTCCGCCACGCGCAACCCTCCGTCTCCCCCACGGAAACCGAACGGAAATGGGTTTCACCCATTTGTTTCATCTTACGCCGCCGTACGTGGCCACCGAACCTCACGACCACCACCGAGGAGTCCCCTTCAAGGCGGCGACCATCGCAGCCACATTCGGAGTCCACCACGCGCAGCCCTCCGTCTCCCTCACGGAAATGCACACGGAGAAACAAGAAAAAAAAATGCGAGGAACAGAAAAGAAAAAAAAAAGGCAGAAGTTAGAGATGAGATTAGAAGAGAATTGCGTACCAACGGTGGGAAGAAATCTGAAGAGCACGAGAATTTTTTTTTTTCCTTGAGTTGAGTTTGAGAATTGTTCTGTAAATTTGAGTTGTTCTGTAAATTTGAGATCTGTGTGTAGATCAGATATTTATCTGTTATAGGTAAAGATTAGATATTTTACATCTGTTGAACGGATTAGATATTTTTTTGTGTGTAAATGGTGTTAACTGAACGAAGAACAACATAGTTCGAATTTCAGAAGGCAACGAGAAAAACCAACGAGAAAAAGAAAATGGTGTTACTATTCACTACTGTTCATCTTTATACATGCTTTTAAGTATTAGGAAGATATATATATATATATAGGCTAGTTAGTGTAATAATGGATAAAGAAATGTTTCATCCAAAAGAACAATTAAAAAATTATCTTACAAACTAATGTAATTTTTATATCTAAAATAAATCGGGCATGATATGGCCTAAAGTCAGGAGAATATTTTTAATCCCTTATTTAATTAATGTACAAGCTGCTAAAACTTGCTTTCTAATTGTCACCAAAGGATACATATAGATCAGTTGCCCTCCCCCGGCCAATATGGAAGAATATCCGGAGTGCTAGTCTAATTTTTCGACCCGATCCAACAAAAATATTACAATTAACTTCTTGGTTAGGTCTAATGTGTGGATGGTGAGTTTATTTCACGACATCAGTTCGTCCCTATTTATAGGTGTGCTAGTCTATTAATAGTCATTATAAAAAAATTATTTATTTTTTTTTGTTAAAATGGCTGTTTTCTATCAAATGAATCTATTCTCGTCACAAATAGTCATTCTTAAATAACTTATCATAAATATTCAAATATTTTTTGTAACTAACTAGTACCTGTACCGCGAACGTATTACGTCGATCTGGACAGGTTTCTCAATAGATGGTTACGAGTAATTATATTATTACAATCGGATTCAAATAGAAAAAAAAAAAAATCAACCTCCATCCAGTTTTGTTTTTTTAGCTAATCACGAGAAAGAAAGAAAAAATGTTAATTAATTCTTAATCAGGTAATCGAGAATATTCAAATATTCCATATATATATTATCTCATCATCATTAAGACTTTTCTAAAATCTCTATTAATGTTCGTACGTACGACCGTACCCTAGTAGTAGTACTTAATTAATTGGATTTTTGTTTTGGGCGTTTTTTCAATTATAATGTCCATTTCAAATTAATATAAAACTCAGTAGTACTCCTTGTTTCGTACGTGTTTTACGGTCGTATGATATTGATCACATGCATGCATGCATGCATGGGAGGGCGCCGGCCGACAATCAAATTGTTGAATGGGAGATCATCAAAGAGCGGTGCTACTCCTACAGCTGGGAGCTCCATGCTCTCTGCTTTTGAAATGAATTTTTTTTTTTATATATATTTTTTTAAATATATTTAAATGTGTTTTTAAATATATTTAAAAAAATAAAAAAAAATCCATAATATTATTAAAAAATACTTACTTAATTTTTAAGTAAAAATAATAATAAATAAATAAAAACTCACAGCAGTAGAAACTAGTGGTAGAAACTAGCGGTAAGAGTAGTATTTTTCATCATCAAATTAAGCTCAATTGATCAGCTTGAGAGCATCCTCATTGACTTGGCCAAACGAGAAGGTTGGCTAAAATTTACATAATTAATGTAAAAAACATCCCACGTACATTGAATTGAGCAAATCTAAAATAATTTAGACTTTTACTAAAGTGGTTGGCTAAAGATGGAGAACCACAATTGATTCACTATATATTAAAATACTAATTTTTCACTTCAAGCAAACATTAAAATATTAGTTTCTCACACTAAGCAAAAATACTATTTGGTTTATAATTAATAAATTTAGATGAAATTTTAAATGAGTTTAATAAAATATTTTTTATTATTATGACTTTTGAAAATATGATTTTTTTTAATATTAATTTAATTAGAATATAATTATTATTAACATTTAATTTGTAGAGATACAAAATGTGATAAAAATAAATTAAATAAAAAAATTATTAAATAAATAATATTTTATTAATATATAGAGAGTATATGGATAATCCAATGTGGGGATTGAATTTAAATGGAATAGACAAATATAAAAAAGTGTGATATTGGCTAAATTTTGAAGATGAATTTGGCCAAACCAAACTAAGAATGCTCTAAGAGCATCCACATTTATCTATGTATATGTATATGCAAAGTCATATTTACATAATATGATCTTAAAATTCTCTACACTAACTTATGTATATCCAAATATTTAGCTAGTTATGAATAGTGTTTATCTAAATTTAGTAATTACTATTCACTCCACAAAATATATTTTAATCAATATTTCTCTCTCCTCTCATTCTCTCTCACAATCATTTCATTTTCTCTCTCTTTCAACAACACAACAAACATTTACCTGTACATTCATTTTATTATTCTAATATATTATATATATTTTTTCATTTTATTATATTTTTTATTATTACATTTGTATTATTAATGTCAAATGTATGTAGTGGATGTTAATTGTAAAATATATATAAAAAAGTTGATTTTAGCAAAAAATTAATAATAATAAAATATTATTATTTTATTATTATTTTATCTTAAATATATATAAGTCAATGTAAAAATTTTACTTGAATGACAAAATATAAAAAAAAGTGATTTTATATATATATATATATGTATAGACTAATGCTAATACTATAAGAAATTGACATTTTGTTAGAAGTCACCCAACGAACTAAAAAAAAAACGAAGACATCTTGATGGGATAGAAGTACGTACTAGATCGCGCGCTCATCGTTATATGGATCAGTACTACCATTTCAGTTAGGAAAATGATTTACACATTATACTTTTTACAACACTTTATATAATTATATTTTAAATGAGAAATATTTTATAAAAATAATATCATTTTATAAAAATATTCTGATTTTAACACATTATTATATAATATGTGATGAATATATTATTACTCTTTCAGTTATAGGTTTAGCATTCATCGGAGTACGCAAACAAATGCATACGTAAGATTACGTAGGCGCGTACAATTTAGACAGCTTTGGAGTAGTAGTACTCGATCGGAAGTTGTTAATCAAAAGCAGAAGATCATGGAAAATAGAGTACTACTCGAACTCGAAGGCTCAGCATGTAGCTTATCAAAGAAAAAAAATATGTCATTAACATTAATCTAATGGCCAGGGATGATGACTTTGACACATGACAGTACTGATCATCATGATGAGCTTTGCATTTCCTTATTTTTAGGTACAGAAAGATCAAATAGGTTAGCAGTCAATATTATTAATAATCCATAGGAAATAATATTCAAGCTGTCTGCCTGCCTGCCTCTCGATCGATCGGTGAACTGTAAGTCAAGTCAGCCAATATATAAGTGCATGGGTTTGGCGACTTTGGAAAACTATGCGGGCATGCAGCTTTTACGTTTACTCATCGGTCAGGAACTTTTGGTGAAGCAAGCAAACAAACATATATATATATATATATATATATATATATATATATATATATATAAAAGATCAATCATATTTATTAATTGTTTGATCTCTTCTGGCTTAAAATTATAATATGGCTCGACTGTTGCAAGTTGCAAAAAGTTGATCACATGCATGCAGATTAAGATCATGCGCGCAGATGAATGAGGGGCAGGAGATCTTTTTCACCATTTACTTTACATTATTACTCTATATATCCCATGTATGCAATATCATCATGTCTTATTACATGTATATATATATATAATATATATATATATATACTAACAATAGGTAACGTCCAAGGGACGTTTGCCTATTTTTTTTTGAATAAATATAGATAAAAGTTATTATTGGGAACATCCATCTAGATCACACATCTCCCCAAGTGAGTGTTGGGAACAATCAATTAGAAGCAGCCACGCAGTGAGTACAAAGTATGCACTACTATAGTGGCTTCTCTCTAACATTACTCTTTTTCTTTTATCTAGTGATTGAGGAAATATTTTTTTAATGATGTTGTAAATTTTTTATTTTTTTAAAAATATTTATGATGATTAAAAAAATACATGAAAAAAAAGAAAAGAAAAATAAAAAAATGAAATACACATTCAGGACATATTTTCGGACTACTTTTTCGTTAGTTGTAGCAGTTCTCTTTAGTTAATTAAGAATATTATCATATTTAAATTATGTTAAAACTCTAATTATTTATATAGTTATACTTTTTTAAAAATATTTAACAAAATTTCATCATTTATTTAATGATGAAATATTAGTATTTTATAAATTAAATTTGATAATTTATTTATGATATGATATTTATATGTTAATTATCTATTTTAAATTAATTTAAATCAATATTTAAATTTTTACCATTTGATCAAATTTGGAGAGTTATGATGAAGGGTTAGATTTAAATCCTAAAAAATTTCATTTTTGTCTCGCTTTCTCTTTCTCCCTCTCTCACCTTTTTTTTTTTTTTAACCTAGTGATTAATGAATTGTTTTTTAATGATGTTGTGAATTTTTTATTTTTTTTAAAAATGTTTATGATGATTAAAAAAATACATGAAAAAAAAATAAAAATAAAAAAGTAAAATACACATTCAGGACATATTTTCGGACTACTTTTTAGGTAGCAGTTCTCTTGTAATAATTTTTGAGATATTTTGTGGTGATTTTGTAAAGAGGATTGCTGTGAGGATGTAGAGATGAACGAAGAAGGGAAGCGTAAAATAATAATACTGTTTATCATTGTTCATTACTGTTCATCTTACTATTCATCAGACGATACACACTTTTAAATATAAAGAGATATATATATATATATATATATATATATATATATATATACGCACACAAATATAAAAGGTTAATTGACATCCTAGTATAGTAAGGTCGGCAATGACAGAAGCGTTAGATCTGCCAGACGACAGTAATTAATTAGTTCATATTTTTTTATTTTTACTGTACAGATCGGCCACATCTGTCAAATTGAAGAAAAAAATAAAGTGTAATTTCGAATATTAAAATAGTATAATGTATAAGAATAAAATTATTATTTATTTATGTTCATCATTTATTATGAAATTTAAATTATATTAAAAATTTAAATTAATTAGATAGTTTTTTTCTCTTAAAAGTGTACAATAAAATTTCATCATTTATTTAATGATGAAAAATTAATATTTTATAAATTAAACTTGATTTTTAGTGTATGATATAATAAACAGTAATAGGATATGCGAAAAAAACATGTGAATAAAAAAAAAACAGCTTCTTTATTGTTCATTTAAAACTCAAAAATTAATATTTTTTCCCCTTTTTTCTTTTTTTCTCTCTCTCATTTCTTATGCACGATTGCGGTATTACGTCGTACATTGGCATTCACACGGACAAACCCAAAAAAAAGAGAGAAAAAAATATAATGTTCATTACTGTTCATCATACTGTTGATGAACAGTAATAAGATATGCAAAAAAACATGCGAAAAAAAAAAGTTGCTTTACTGTTTATTACTGTTGATAAACAGTAATAAACAGTATACATATAGACGCTTTTAAGTAATAGGCAGATATTAAGATCATTTAGATATTAAGAAGTAACCGCGCGCTAGCTAATGATCAGTGCTAACAGGCGAAATATATATTTGTTTAATGTCCGATCATGTAAGGAATTGATACAGTGGAATTGTCTATATATATATTTTTTCCAATTTGAAGATTTCAAGCAAAAATTTGAAGTACTGATATTTTTATAGGTATAAGTTTGTAATTTTATTGTTACTCTATTCAACACATAGATAAGATTATATATAATATGGTGACATGAGGAGAGTACAAAAAGCAAGAAGTCTCCAAACGTAGTTCAGGGTCTTTTCGATTCTTTGAAGATATATACATGTGTGCATCATGTTCTTCAAACGTAGCAGTACTACTCGCATGTATATAGAATCATATTTCAAATTCAGGACTACATATTTATTGTTCAAAAAGTAGGATCTACCATTAAAAAAATAATTTTTTTAAGTGAATTTCATAATTTACTCTTCTTTTTTTTTTCAAATGAGTGTGCTGAATGTAAATAATCTAAAACTATAAATATCATCTTTCATATATATATATATATATATATATAGTAGTAAAATTATCTCTATCTTGTATTAAAAGCTGAAATATGTAAATTTATCCTCCTCGCATGCGAGGCAAATTAACTATTTCTTAATAAGTGCATGTAAATATAGATTCGGATTTCAAATTCAAGACTACATGTTAAATCACCATTTATTTCAAAAATTTAAACTAATAATTCTTATGGTTTTCTAGACTATTTTTTTCTTAAAATTTTGACATTTATAAAATTTATATATAGTAAAAGTGAGGCAATATTTTATTTCGCATAGAGTGGAATGAATTGATTCTGATATTTAGTTAGAGTTGAGACATAAAAATAAATAAATCAAATTATATACATAGTTTTACTTTGGGAAAAGAAATTTAAAAAAAAAATACGATTTATATATAGTACTTTTAATTTCTTCCCATTCGTTTTCGGTTTAGCTTTTAAATATTTTGGATCAAGCTAGCAATCTTATGTTCTTGAAAAGGGTAACATATATATGGATATTAGTACTAAAAGAATAAACAATGAGAAAAACATACGAGTAGTGCTACTGTATATACTTATAGTTTTACTTACAAGACTCATTTTATTAATTTTTTTTTTTAAGTTCAAATTCTGAATTTCAAATTTTATGATTTTCAGCATATCAATAACTGACATGTGGAGAAATAAGTTTTTTGTAAGTTTTTCTTAAATAAATTTAATGTTTTCTAAATTATTAACTTATAATTCTTTATATATTAAAATTTATTTTAATGAAGCGACATGCTTGCATTAATTGATTTGTAAAACAAGTTGTAACAAAGTTTTAGGTATATTGTTGTCTATAAAGAAATGAGTTGTACTACCTAAAAGTAGAGAAAATATCATGAGAATCTCCTAATCCTATGAATCTTGCCAAGTTCCTTGCCATTTTAATTAAAGTTTAGTCATATTTTCAAAAATTCAGGTTCCCATCGTCACGTACATTTCTTAAATTTGGATGCAGAGGAATTAATATTAGATTCATGGAATATTCATACATCGTTATAGGAAACTTTTTAAATATTACTTTCAAATTCAATGATAGGAATTCTAAGGCGTTAGTATTTTTAACTTTGAAACTCAATTATCATTTATCATCTAATTAATATCTATAAGTAATTTGTTACAAAATCATGGGACTCAAATCCTTTTTTTTTTTTTTTTTTTAAAAAACTTGCAATTGTCGAAAATTCGTCAACCAACATTATTCAAGGCTGAGTAATGTTACATGTCACACTTTCATCCCATTATATTTTAAAATATGACACTTTTTTTTTTTTTTTATCATCGTTGTATCATCTTTTACTATAAAAAAAATAAAAAATTAATGGTCAATTTCATCTCGTCGTAATGGAATAAAAATGTGATACATGAAGTTTCCCTTCAAAGTGATATATAGTCTTATTATAATATCCTTACTTATCATGAGTTAAAATTGCTGTCTTAATTAATAATCTATGTAAAATAGCAATTTCTTTGAATTATCCACTTCAATGTTCTTGTAGAATAATATTCAATTAACGTCCTTCGAAATCATTAAATTATACTTAATTTGCATTTTTAAATTGTTATTAATTTTACATTTTGCATTCCGAAATCTGAACTATTAACGGTACAAATTACATATTAACTACACAATCATGTGCATATCATGCACAATTGGTTAACATGACACAATATTATATAGCTATTATCAATCCATGAGCAAATCTTCAAACTACAAATTAAAATATGATTATATTTGTAATATTTGAATGTGTGAATCATGCGCACTTATTTTTTTTGAAAAAAAAAACAGATAAATCTAAGATCCATATGAAAAAGTTATTTTTTAATAGTCGAGTACTCTACTTTTTTTCAAAATAAATACAGACAACTTACAGATCCTAAGATTGTATCTAATATTACCCAATTAATTCACATTTGGTTAACATTAATTAGTACAACATTAACTATTAATATAGATTCACGTGCCTATCATTACTTATATATATATATATAGTTTAAATGTATAATATAACACAATTTAAAAGTACACATTATAAAGAATATGGTAATTCAATGGTACAATCAATTATAAATTTTTTTTTTATACATTTGGGGAGGGAGTCGAATCCTATTTTGGAGATCGATGTGGGTCTTGTGCCATCAAGCCATATGCCGTTGGCACAATCAAAATTAATTAAGCTGTTTCTTTTTCAAAACCCATCATATAGTTAAAAAGGATACGACTAGATTTAATTACTTAAAGAGTAATGCTACATACAATTCCCAAATGGGGACTGTATTGCAAGTTTAGTTAATTTTTTCTTTAAATTTGTTTAAAATTACAATAATATCCTTATCAAAATGATATTTTTTTCTATTTAATGAAGGGCTAGCACATACATCCCCAAATGGGGACTGCAAATAGAATTTCTCTTACTTAAAAAAGTCTTCTTGCAATGTAGAGAACTTGTAAAAAAACCAACATATTTTAATAACTCAAGTTCTTGTAAAAAAGGGATAAAACAGAATTAATATTCTAATTGGCAATTTCATGATATGTATGATGAAGCTTTATTAGTATTACATGTCAAAGAAAATTATTAACTTATAATAACTATATAACTTTATACAAAATAAAAGAGATTTTTAAAATTAATTGTTTTTTTAATAAAGTGATATTGATTATATAATTATAAAAAATTGTACATAAATCAGGACGGTTATGACATTAGACTTGTATATATTGCCAATCTTGTTTTTTTATAAAAAAAATACTTTTAACTATAAAAAAAAATTATATAAGAAAATTATAAAATCACTATCTTGATATAGATGTATATCAAACCATGTGACACGTTTTTTTGCTGTGTAAATCAATTCTTTTTTAACTTATACCACGTACGCATGTTTTTGTTTGGTCGGGAAGGACTAGGCACATACGTGACGCAAACATTTACGCATGTGTCATCATGTTAGATTGAAGTGTCCGACATGTGTAATTTCACATATAATTATAAAGAATATAAATACTGTATAATTATTTTAAAAAGGAATGAAATTTATTATTAAAAAATTAATTTTTTTATATAAACTTTATATTTTATTTATTTTTTTCAAATCAATTATAGAATAATTATTTCAATTACAAATAATCTAAAAATATATTAATTCTCCGCGTGACACCTCCCTCGGGTTTCTAGTTATTTACTAAAGAAACCCTCACCACGTGCCTCGCGTATTTCAATTACGTACCCCCACTGAACATTTGCTAACTACCCGCCTTCACACCACGCTTGAGCTTGCCGTTGACTGTTGAAGGCCGAAGCAGAGTAGCAGTAGCAGAAAGCCCACCCACCTCTTCTTTCGCTCTTAAACCATTATAAAACCCCCCCCTCTCTCTCTCCCAAAAATACGCGCTCTCTCTCTCTCTTTCTCTCTGTACAGAAAGAAGGAGGCGAAGAAAGAAAGAAAGAAAAAGAGAGAATCCAACCCAAAAGAAGAGAGAGAGAGAAGAAGAGAGATATATAGAGACACAGGGCGCTCCCGCAGACGCAAATTCACTTTGCTGAACAATGGCTCTCTCAAACGCCGCCACTCTCTCCTCCAAATCCCTTTACAGCAACACCCACCCACTCTCTCAACCGCACCTCCAACCCACTTACTCTCTCGTCCCCACCACCAAAGCACATGATTCCAGGCCCCTCGCTACTCGCATCTCCGCCGTCCACGCTGCAGAGCCGTCCACGAAGCAGTCTCCGCCCGTCGCGGTCTCTCCTTTGAAATGGACGGTGGACAGCTGGAAGTCCAAGCCGGCGCTTCAGCTCCCTGAGTACCCGGACCAGAAGGGCCTGGAGACGGTTTTGAAGTCGATCGAGGCCTTTCCGCCCATTGTGTTCGCGGGTGAGGCGAGGCACCTGGAGGAGAAGCTGGCCGAGGCGGCCATGGGCAACGCCTTCCTTTTGCAAGGAGGGGACTGCGCCGAGAGTTTCAAGGAGTTCAGTGCTAATAACATAAGGGATACCTTCAGAGTGCTTCTTCAGATGGGTGCTGTTCTCATGTTTGGTGGTCAAATGCCTGTCATTAGGGTCGGTATTTCTTTTCTTGGACTTTTGAGCTTGTCTGTCCTTGTGTCTGCGTATGTTATAAATTTTGAATTGTAGGTTTTTGACAGTTTGGGGCGGGATCTTGTGCTGACTACATATGATCATTGTTAGATTCGATGATTTTAGTTTTTGGTATCGGCTTGGATTATGTTGAGAATTATGGTGGTTGGTCTGTTTAGGTTGGGAGAATGGCGGGTCAGTTTGCGAAACCCAGATCGACTCCATTTGAGGAAAGGGATGGAGTGAAGCTGCCAAGTTACAAAGGAGACAACATAAATGGTGATGCTTTTAATGAGAAATCAAGGACTCCGGACCCCCAGAGATTGATAAGGGCTTATAGCCAATCCGCGGCAACTCTCAACCTTCTTAGGGCCTTTGCCACTGGAGGATATGCTGCAATACAGAGGATTAGTGAATGGAATCTTGATTTTGCGGAGCACAGCGAGCAGGGAGATAGGTATGCTATGTTAAACCAGTCTTGGTTTCTTTCACCCATTAGTAAAAGCACATTTATAATGTTTTAGCTTTCAGTTTACACTCAATGAGCCTTGATTGTCTGACAATATAGAAGTGATCTTGTCCAGAAAGCATACCTTAAATAATCAAACTAAGCTATTGATCTTTCTTTTGCTCGCAAGTGGGGTCGTTGGAGCTTTGATGATTTAAGATTCACTGAAGTATTAACAAGTTCGTTGGTGGGATGGCTAAACAGGTACCAGGAATTGGCTCACCGGGTTGATGAGGCCCTAGGATTCATGGCTGCTGCGGGACTTACTGTTGACCACCCTGTAATGAGGACAACTGAATTCTGGACGTCCCATGAGTGTTTGCATTTGCCTTATGAGCAAGCACTCACTAGGAAGGATTCAACTTCCGGCCTGTACTACGATTGCTCTGCTCACATGCTTTGGGTTGGGGAGCGTACCCGGCAACTGGATGGTGCCCATATAGAGTTCCTTAGGGGCGTTTCCAATCCTCTTGGAATCAAGGTATGCGTAACTGCGGTTTTCTTAACCTTTTGATAGATCTAGTTATCATTGCTCATTATATTCTTTTGATAAGTAGTTATTGCTCATGTTAGACATCCACAATTTCATCACTTAGATCAGATGGGACAAAGTATAAAATTGTTAGTTGTCTATGGTATCTTAAAACCTGGAAATTTCGTATGAGTGTCCTGGGATGTCTGTAAAGTGCTAAAACTAATCTGATTATAATGACTACGTCTGTTTCATCCTCTCTTTCCTTATCATTTCTTACTCAACTTTGAGCTCAGTTTCTCTAATGTTCACTCATGCTTCAGGGAAACAGATTAAAACTTTGCAGCAAGTGCCCTGTTTAGTCTCACCAGTCTTTATTAATTATTATCATTATCTGTGGTAGTATTACGGCTGACCTCTAGTACATCCTAGAATGGTCTTACGCAAAAGATAACTATTACCTTTTCAAAATCAGTTGGTATATGCTAATTAGTAAAATGTTTATACACAAAATTGATGGCGATGAATTTTGTTGATTCTATTTGACTAATTTAAGCTGTTGAGGCTTTAATTTGTTGCACTTGTCAACGAAGAGAAATATGCTATTATTTTCTTTGCGATTGATGCCTGGTACTGTTTTTAAAGTAATTTTGTTGCTGCGAAAAAGAGATGGCTAAAGGTGAACCTTTTTAATGCAGGTGAGCAACAAAATGGATCCAAATGATCTAGTCAAGCTCATTGAAATCCTGAATCCCCATAACAAGCCAGGAAGGATTACAATAATTGCAAGAATGGGTGCCGAGAACATGAGAGTTAAGCTTCCCCATTTGATCAGAGCTGTTCGCAGGGCTGGGCAAATTGTGACCTGGGTCTGTGATCCAATGCACGGAAACACCATACAGGCACCGTGTGGACTTAAAACACGTCCCTTTGATGCAATTTTGGTACTATTTCTCTCCAACTTTTTTACATCATTAGACATCATATTGATCACTCATAGTTCTCGAGTTTTAGGATAGCTTTCCTTAAGTACAGCAGTTGGGTGTTTTCAGAAGCACAGAAATGGAAATATTCAGTCTATTTATTTTTAACTTAACCTTCATATAGTAGGAAGGAGTACAACCAAATATCTGGCCCCCTGGAAAGATCGGTTTATAATCGGATACCTAACACAATCTGTGGAAATCAACGTTTCTAACCTTCAAGAGCTAATTTGTAGCTTGATTGTCATATCTCTAATTAGTAATTCTGTTAGGTAAACAATTTAAGTCCTTGTCATTCTTCCAAAAAACTATTAAAGAGTAGTGCATGTAAAAGAGGCGTCATACATAGAGCAATTTAGCACATTTCACTTATCAAAAAACATTTAGCACATTGCTGGTCCTGGTTGGTGAGCAGTCCAAGAGTTACGGGTTCCACCTGACAAGAAAGTCCATTTAGTCAACATGATATGGTCATCTACTACACACTTTGAGGTGGTTGTATGTGAAACTTTGGGTGCATGTGAAACTCTTACCTTTCCTAGAAAATTATCCCAAGTAACATCTAGGTGTAAATAAGAGACCCTCTCAGTTATTTATTTAATTTTTACCCTTAATGTCATATTTTCTGGTAGGCCGAGGTGCGGGCATTCTTTGATGTGCATGAGCAAGAAGGGAGCCACCCTGGTGGAGTTCATCTGGAGATGACTGGCCAGAATGTGACAGAGTGCATTGGAGGGTCTCGAACAGTTACTTTTGATGATTTGAGCTCACGTTATCACACTCACTGTGACCCAAGACTCAACGCTTCTCAGTCTCTCGAACTAGCCTTCATCATTGCAGAGCGGCTTAGAAAGAGAAGAATTGGAACTCAACGTCTGCTTTCTTTGAGCCTTTAGATAGTTTCAAAGTACCCCATCATTTCTAGACGATTGGCAATGCTGATTTATTTGGTAGTGAATAAATTTGGAATGGTTTGTCTACTAAAAACCTTGTGTTGCAGGATCCATGACTGATTATTGCAATACCAGCATATCCATGCGGTCTCCTACATTTAAGATCAGCTGCAAATGCAAGGTTTTTGGGGAGCAGCTTTGTATTCCTAATTTATTTAGTAATTGGGTTTGAGTTTGGTTTCTGTATTTATGTGTGGATGTCGTATGACCATCAGACCAAGTAATCGTTTTAAGATTTTTAAATAAATAAATAAAAGAAAACGGCTATTATATATGGCATTCGAAATGGGATGGATGAACTGGTATCTATATATGATCTTGATTCTTGCATTGATTTGTTGATTTGAACTAGCAATCATTTCATTAAACTAAAAAAAGCTGTGATCAAATACAAAAGGAGGGGTGATATAACCCATACAACACATAGATCAAGTGCAATTATTATAAAAAGGGTATAAATGCGTACTGGTATCAAGAAAATGGATGGATCATAATATTCCTTGATGATCATGTTTATAAGGAAATAACCGTCATGACTCATAAAAAGCAAGCAGTTTACGGTGGAGCTTTTCATGCCCTCATCGTTCTCTATATTCTCGAAAAAGAAAGTAGGAATAAAATGTCTGCTAGCTCTCGACAAAAGAAAGACCAACTAACTGTCATTTGAAAAAGAAAGCAAAACTGTACGTGCGTGGTGATCAAGGTCTAATTTTAAGATGGAGGATATATATGATTATAAATCAGCGGGTATACAGATTAGAGAAGCAGTTGTCCTCAGTGATTATATATATAGGAGACATGACCAATTGCAAGAATTATTTGAGTCTAGAAAAGACATTCAAATTACGCATGGAACATCGATTTTCAAACGCATGGGTACTAGTACTTATTGCAAAGAAAATCGACTTTAGACCACTCAATGCATCTTCAAAATTTTGAAGAAATGTAGATAAAATGATCTACATTGGCTTCTTCAAAAAGTAAAAGCTTGGACTATATATGAGCTATAGTAATTTTAAGTATATCTTAAAATTTGAAGATGTACTGTTCATCTTCAAAAGTAATATTTTATTGTAAAAATTATTCCAACTGGTTTGTTTTTCAATTTTCATTTATCACGGTTTTTACTTCTCCCGAATGCCCTTTTACTTTCATTTTTGTGTTCAGTTTTGAAATATGTGAAGGAAGAAATATTATTATTAATTAACATATAGATAGTGTAATTGCAAAATATAAAAAAAAATTAAAAAATAATATTATATTATTATTTTGACTAATCTCGTGTAAGTAATTTATAGCCAGAGAGATTTTGGATTTATGAAAAATATATGCTTTTCCTCAGATTTTAAAAATGACTTTGATGAAACCAATATTAATGTTGTTGCTATTTTGATCATGGCTAGTTAAAAGTGATCATCTCGAGTTTTTAAAGCAATTAAGTACACGTGAAAATAATGGTATAGAACGACAATGAAAGTAGTAAACTAAACTAGGTCCTGCATGGCCGATAGATGGTTCTTGACATAATTAAGAAGCCTCGATCTGATCTTAGTAAAAGTGAAAAAACAGAAACGATCGAGGAGAATCTATATATACATATATATACCAACGTCCATCATGAGGTCGATCGCTTTAATTTAATTTATCTCACCCAGAAGTAGTACTAGTGAGTTTTCTCGCTGTGGGAGAAAAAATACAAAAGAAAATATCTCAGCCGGACTCCACATGAGAAGAGAAAGGGATGGAATTACATGCATGCCTGCCAGTCATGCCAGATTGGAATTAGCTGCTTTCACAAGTTATAATTATTAATTAGTACCCAAGTTAGTTGCCGACGCGTACTTGCATATATATATATATATATATATGGTAGCTGAAATGCATGCCAATAATTGGTTATAAGCTGAAAATTAGGTATGTGATGCATGCTAGCTCCTCCCAAAATCACGTGGCCATCTGATCATCAATGCCGGAATATGTGTATGTAATAGATTTTTCTTTATAATTAGGTGGAACCACAAATATCACTGATCCGACACACATCCAGTACGTACCTGGCCTCCTTTACCATTTGCTCTCTCTCTCTCTCTCTCTCTCTCTCTCTCTCTCTCTCTCTAAATTAATATATATATATGCATATAGGGTAGTATAATTAAGACTGATTAATGAATATTCCTACGAAATTAAAAAACAAGATGATCCATACGTTGCACGTTTTGGTCCTCTCTTGAGCTGATCTTCTTCTATTAATTTATATATATATATATATATATATATAGTATGTTTCTTTTGATCCCTAGTCTGGGGGATATATCAGACAGTCCATGTCCGATACCCCACATGCATGTGGGGGTAGGGATCAGATCAACATTTTTCTCAATTATATATGTTTGCCCTAGCTAGCTAGCTAGCTGCCCGCGGGGGAGGCTGGACCCTGATCTGCATCTACCGAAATTAATTTCCCACAATAATTGATCTGAAGAAAACAGCATGCATGCACCATTAACTCCTTTGAACAACTCATGTTCTTCATGACAGAGATTATGTTTTGGTTCGATTAGGTTTAAACATAGAAATTGGATTAATTTATACATTAATATTATTTGTACGAAGAACAGTTGGATACACATGATGCATCATGATCTCAGGAGAATGAATAACTTTATTCATCGATCCGGTTTAGATAGAACCGATAAAATTAAGATATATCAACTCTGAGCCACATAATTCCCACGATGATCAGTTGGTATCAAACTGCGATTCCCATCAACACCCTTTCCTCTTTAATTTCCATCACAACTATATATAATAAAAAGGGTTGGTGGAAGCTGGAGGATCCTTTGTCACGTATGATCTCCGCCTATATATATATATAATTGTGATGGAAGAGGAAAGGGTGTTTATGGTTATGTGTATAAATATATACACATGATCACTACGAGATATTTGCCTTTTCGCGGGGAGCTAGATCCCCGCAACTCCCCTGTTTTCTCGCAGGCTTGCAGCACATGAAGCCTGCAGGCTTGCAGCACTAATTCCACAGGACCACATGATGGAAAAAGATACGTAGGCTTACGTACGGCTGGCCATGTTCCATCAATATTACTGATCTATAAATCCTAACCTATGCCTATTTCTTCAATTTTGTGGTGTGTGTGTTGGGGGGGGATGTCTAATGCTAAAAATATAATGTATGTGTGAATAGGGGGTGTACTGTAGATTTGGCCCTTGTTTCTTCAATTATTGTTTTTAGACTGCGGTTATATGTTGAATTGAACTCAGCTGAATTGAATTCTTTATGAATAGTAGTGAGTTGAGTAGTAGAGAGAGTTATGTGGAGCTCATCTAAACTGAGTTTAAAATGTATTTGGATGTTAAACTCAATTTTAAATTAGACTGAACTCAACTGAATTTAAGAACCAAACGTAACCTTAGACTACCAAAGGAAATTTCATGTACCCGTTTCTTCTTTGTTTGACTGGCCTGAGACGATTACCGATTACACACCATACACTAAAACAACTCTAGAAGCTAAAGATATGAAACTGATACTTTACCTTATAAGTCAAAAGATTTTATAAAGCTGAGATGCTTAAAAATTTGATGATCTTTCTCCAAATTCCTACCCAACCTCCACCCACACAAAATAGGCCGATCTCCTCGGCTCTTTCTTAAAAAGATTAATAGATGTTTTGATATATATTAATGGAATCACTTTTAGTTAAAAAATAATGACCACGCGGCCTATATTTTTAACTAAATTAATGGAACAAGATCTTGTTCCCACCGATTTTGTTCTCTTTCTGGCGGCCCATTAATACAAGAATCTCAGTCCCAAGGCAGTTCACCGAATATAACACCAAAGAGAACATCGGCAAAGTTAGTACCGCTTATGTTTAAAAATGCATTTTTTTTCAAAAAGAGAGTTGAAGGTTGCTTTGTGCATCCAATCAGAATGCCAATATTATACGTAAACAGTTCATACCAGATGGAAATTATGATAAAATGCTACCAACCGAACATAACCTAAGCCAGATAAACGAACAACCAGATTAAACTACCGGCTAAACAAACCTAACAAGCACAAGTGGGTATTCGTTCTCCAAAGTCCCCGAGAAATTCAATTTTCATTTTTAACATGTAGTTGATTATCCATTAATATAACATTACATGGCGCACAGACAAAAATATCTGCATTTCATGTTCTCTAGAGATCAATTTTTTTCTTTTTTTGGGGGAGGGGGCGGGTGAGGGGTAGATATATGGATAGTTCCAGGATGAGGAGATGGGACAGCATCCATCAAACATGAATAGTCTAAACATGCAAATGATCTAGTAGTAACGCATATATCGTGTTGGCCTTTTTTTGAACCTTGGATGCAGGCATCCAAATCAAAAGTCTGAAGATGCAAATGAGCACCTAGTAGTAAGGCATGTATCTTGTTGGTCTTCTGAACCTTGGAACCTTGCTGCAGCGGATTTGAAGTCGGAATGAACAAAAGAAAGCAGACAAGACCAATCAGCACATTTGTGAACATGCATAAAATTGTTAAATAACAGCTTATTGAGTAACATACCCATATCCATAAGGGGAGTAGAAATAAGGCGGCACATATGGCCTCCTAAATCGGCCCCCCATGTAAGGATTAAAACGCCTTGGACGATACTGCTTCATCCCAGGAACATTGGTCCTTTTAGGCAAAACCTGAAAACATATATCACACAATCAAGACATACCAACGACAGAAGCCATCAAAATGGAAATCCTCAATTTATGCAATGAGGTTGGTGATGAAGTTCAGTAAACATTACCTTCAATTGACGACCATGTAATTCGGACTCATTCAGAACAAGGGCCTCTTGAACAGCTTCTGTCTCGAGAAATTCCACATAAGCAAAACCCTTCGGCTGGCCAAATTTATCTGTCAGAATAGTCACCCTGTTTACCGTGCCACATGATTGAAAGTGTTGCTGCACTTCTTCAGGCGTGCACGCATAATCAACCTGCAAAAAAAAAAAAAAAAAAAAACCCAAAAGTCTTAAAGAGAGCAGTGCTATAAAAAAGCCAAAAGAAAAGCAAAACTCGGTTATTCAGGTGGGAACAACATAACAAAAAGGCACGAAAAAAATCAGGTATTATGAAGTAAACATTTCAAATATCTCAATGTTTGTATGTTTGCTCCTCTTGTGAGATGAGATCCGTGCCTGAAAATCCAGCCTATGAAAACCAAATTGTACGATGACATCCCAATAAATCTAGTTGTATTACAAATGTATATCTTTTCCAATTTCCACCACCAACACCACAAACTCTTGACCATTCACAGCAAAAATATGATCTAGAGACGACTTATAAAAAAAGGATCTAGAGACATGACCAAACAATCTGATTCAGAGTTCAGACAGCCCACCACACATTTACCCACATACAATCCTCTTCCTGAATGCTTATAATTCTAACTTGACATATGTCAACCAAAACTATAACTACGAAATTGAACATCGTACAAAACTCCAATGTATGATGTATCAAAAGAATGAACGAAAGAAAAAAGATCCACAGACAACTTAAGAAAAAAAAGTATGACAAGATTAAAGTAATTTAGAGTTTGATATTCATCAGTATGTACATCCTCAAATCAAACAAAAACTCTAATTAGAAGACATAAGAATGGATAAATTCAATTCATGAAAATCAAGTTTAACATTCATAGAAACTACTGAAATAGCTATCTAGTGATTCATCAGAGCATGTAACAGATATTAGGCCATAAATAATTAAATATATCATCTTTGCGAGGGTATGTGAGAGATGTAGAGATAAAGGCCTAAGTGACATTTTGCCATTTGAAACCCACAGGTAATGTAACAAAAACATCAGTGGATGAAATTTCTGACAACAATGATGCACACATAAGATTTCCTTTGGCAGAAAATCTCCTCTTAATTTTCCCTAAAAGGAACCGACAATTCATCTTTTATTTTCATGCATCTTGGTGGCAAGTGTCACCATCAAAGAAAATACTTTTTTTTTTAATATAAGAAAAGAATTTTCATGTCTTCATAGTGATCTTCAACCTAAGTATTGAAGAAGCAACCTCCTATCATAATCTTTACTAAAAAATATGTAATATATTTCAAAATCTCACCTTCCCAAGTAAAAAGAACTGACAGAATGATCAAGCCATCAAATCATTAGAATTTCTTTTGATAAGTAATCGATCATTTTATTAAAAAAAAAAAGAGCAAAAGAAGAACCAATTGAAAATTGGTGCACAAACAGAAATATATCTTTGACAAATATATATATTTGTTTTGGCAAGTATAACTTTGACAAATATTTGAATAGCCAGCTCTAGAAATCTAGAGGGCTTTCCTGAAAAATAGAGATACTTTCTTTACTCAAGGATAATCATTGTAATCCATGAAAGAGCTCATAAATATTCTGACAATCGACAGAAACATCATATGTACAAGGGAAAATAGTGAAAACAAAATCATATCTGTCAGGAAATATTGATAGTTTTTCATTCAGATGAAAAATTAAGAAAATAAGGCGACAAGTAAGCAGCAATCTTGTACCCCTCGCGCCATCTCCAATTGAAACATTTTTGATGCACCACAGACCATCATTGCCAGCAGCAGCAAAGGCTCTGCAACTACGATTGCATGCCCAAGAGTTGCCTTCACTCTTCCAATGAATTAAAAGCTGTCCTCTGGTGTTTGGAAGTTGAAGCATCTATATTGCATCATATACTTCTTCCATTCCGGCGTTCCAATGGAAAAGATCAAACATTTACATAGAACTTTCAGTTTCATGTCATTTTCCATATTTCACCTTTTCTTTTCTTTCCTTCTTTTTCTTACTTTTCTTTTTTCTTTTTTCCCTTCCTTTCCACATGTTTTTCTATCTCTTTTTTTCTTTTCTTTTTTCAGAAGTTTTTGAGAATTTTTTCCTCAATTTCTTTTTTTTCGAATTTTACTTTCTCTTGTAATCTTTTTATATATTTTGAAACAAACATGAGACATTCAATCTCCCTCTATTGCACGCCTAAACAACGCCAGAATAACTTTGGCTCACCCACAAACTACAATGAAACCATCCAGCGCTAAAATACCGTCCTGCGATAATAGCGAGACATTATGTCAAATCATGTCTCTAAAGTAGGAAGCATCCACACCCACAACAGCAAAAGAAAAAGAGAGGTTTTCATGTTTCCCAAAAGAATATATACTGAACATAGTTTCAGGGATGAAATGTACAATTACATCCCCACAGCTTTAATGATAAGCTTATATTTAACAATCATACCCCAGAGTTTCATATCTCAATAAAAGATGAAAGGAGAAGATTGATGAATCCAATTATCTATCATTTTTTATATGTAATTATATATCATTAAACATATCGAAAGTAGACATCATTGCTCCTTAAAATCCTAAATCATTGACACAATATGAGAAGTTGTAGACAGACAGACACAAACAAACACACACATCACCTACTTCATAGGCATATGGGAATAGGTAATAATTTGTAATAGGTTTGTTTCTAACTTATATTTGTATACATCTCAGGTATGTTATGGGAAAAAAAAATCAGTAGAAAATATCTACACAAGCAATTAACATACTCTAACTCTTTGTTTACATGTTGCAATGAAATATACCAAGTTAATGCCTTGTATCAGTTTCACTGGTATGACATCCAAACTGATCTTCAGTGATGCACTATATATGAAAAATACCCTCTTTCCGGCAGTAGCTTATGCTATGAATTTATAAACTCTGACCATATGGATGTGTTTCCATCCCATCTCATTATGTGATGGGATCAGGTTAGACTTCTCAAACCCGATCCACATTCATCCAAAGCACAAATAAACAATAATCTATATAATAGGAGAAATCATTTCAGTAGTAAAAGATTTCTTCCAAATCATTTGTAATTTTACTTCTCCCAGGTGATGAACAGATGGTATAAGAAAAATACGACCTAAAAACTCCAATAATTGTTACAACATCCAAGGACATCGTGCTGCTATATTTTACCAAGCCAATAAGCAGCTTATGCCATCAGAGTAAATCCAAATGAAATACAACCAATCTAGACCAATAAGAGCAACTAACATATTTCTATCACTTTCTTGAAATGCTTATTCACATATCCTAATTGGGTCACACCTTCATTATTGAAAGATATTTTGCAGGCATATCAACACACATTATAGTGACAGAGGATGTGAACAAGACTTGTTATGAAGACAAGATTTTGCAAAATAATGACAGCAATACTATCATGCCCAAAACAAGAAAAATAACATCAATTAATAAATAAAATAAAACTATAGTTTCTCTGAAAGACTAAGCAATTCTAGAACAAGTATTTGAAGTTGCAGGCAGAGACCAAGAAAGGTCCATGATAAGACATCATGAATCCCATAAGCGGACACTGTATCCAACTTGCTGATGTAAAAGCATGGCGTGCTTTGAAAAGAGCAAGAGTGAAAAAAAACAATTATTTTCTCACATTGCCAACAAACACCGATCGTGCATCTGTCTCCTCCTTGTTTGCTAGAGAAGCAGCTGCGCTGGCAGGGTCTGCACAAAACCAGGCACATAAATACTTCAGTTTAAAACATTAAAAAACCAAAATAAAAGAATGAAAGTTATAAAAATAGCCTGGTCTTTTAACAATTTTAGTCTTAACGAGATTAAATAAAACCACTACTATAAGTTCATGCTTCATGATACACAATAAAATTTCATCTGAACAACAGTTCAGCACCATATCACATGCAGTCGGCTTCAAAATTTAAACCTTTTAGACTGATGTCACTCTACTTCCTCCTAGATCCCCCCAAACAATAGACATCATTTGCAAAATCCAATTTTAATAGAATAAATAATGCTTGCTACAATCTTCCACCCAAGCAGCCAGTACAGCACCATCGCAATTCAAGAACACAAATCTTATTTACTTCTATTTTCCAACGGCTTCTCAGCAAAGAAAAACAGAAAAGTACATCGGAATCTCAAAAGTAAAACAACAAAGATAGCAATTCGAACCTTGAACGGCACCCATTTCCTTCTCGACCTTGGCCTGCATTTCGCGCAGAGCGGCGGCTTCCTCTTCCATCTCCTTCAAACGCTTCTTCATCTCGTCCAGCTCCTGCAGCATTACGTACATACAAACAAACACATCATATACTTCTACAATCGCACAATTTACTGGGTATGAGTTTTGATGCACCAGGCGTCGAATTAATCGCTAGGGTTTTTAATGTTTCAAAACAAGATCCATTACAAAGAAAGAAGAGAACGAGAAGAGAAAATAAAGGACCTTAACGGCGTCGTCCTCAGCAGTGGACATGTCGACGTCGGCGTGGTGAGAATCCATGTCTCCCTCCATCTCCCCCTCGTCCGGAATTTCCCCTCCGTAGACCTCGTGCTCCTCTTCCTCCATTTCTCTCCCTCTCAAACCCTGGGTTTCTAGAAAGGGTATCTTGCGACCTTTGTTGCACAATCCGCCCACTAAATATAAATAAAAAAAAAATATATATATTCGAAGGGTTTAGTTGCGGCCCATAATTAGAACGATGTCGTTTCACGTAATCGAGGTAAAATATTATTTTGTCCTATAGATATGGCTTGGTTTGGAAAGTAAACTCATCTCAACTTTTACAAATTTCAACATAAAATATAATAAACAATTCAACTTTTTCAAATCCAAAAATAATAATAATAATAATAAATAATATTCTAACAATATATTATCATCTCAACTTAACTCAACTCAATTCAGTTCAACATCCAAATACACTCTAAGTCCCGTTTGGATTAAAAGATGAGATGAGACGATTTTAAATGAGTTGAATAAAATATTATTAGAATATTATTTTTTAATATTATTATTATTTTGGGATTGGAAAAAATTGAATTGTTTATTATATTTTGTGAAAAAATTTACAAAAATTGTAATGATGATAAAAGATCACTTATCAATCCAAACGGGACCTAAATGAAATATTTGTTTAGGGTTGGGGTATGAGTCTTAAAAAATACTTAAATAATCTTAAAAGTTATTTAATGGAAAAATTAGGTTGTTTGGGTGCTATATATTAAGCACTTTTAATATCAAATAAACTAAAAAATACGTTTGAGAAAAATCATCATTTTGATACTTTTCATCGAACGTGTTTTTCCAGATAATACCGAATGTAATTTAAATTTTAAAAAGACTGTTAATGGAAAAATACTCATACAACTTTAAAATAATTATAATTTTCAAAATTTTAAAAATATGGTCATAATTTTTGAAAATTTAAATAATCATCATTTCTATCTCTGAAATCACTTTTTTAATTTGTTTCCAAACAAATGTAATATGTTTGAAAATGTTTTAAATATATGGTTATCAAACAGTAAATAACTTTTAATAGTAGAACTTATTACTTAAGTTATAAGCTATAAGCCCGAAAGTTATAAGTTATATTTTCCACCGCAATCTCAAACATGCACTAAGTAAACTTGTCGCTCTATCTTTTCTTAAAACTCTATAAAACATCTTATTCGAGCTATTTTACTATTATTCACAAATTTTTAATCTCATTTAAACATCCAAACGATGCCTTATATATATATATATATATATATATAAAATATTCGAAGGGTTTAGTAGTGGCCCACAACTAGAAGGATGTTGTTTCACACGATTGATGTAAACTATCATTTAAAAAAAAAACTAGAAAATCAAATAGAGTTGCAATCAGAGCCATAAGTGGCTAAAGAAAATCAGGCACTTCCTCAATTAGAATAGCATCAACACTGAGACCTAGAGTTGCCTTGGCAAGACAATGAGCAATCTCTTTACAAAACTCACATTCCGAGCAACCATAGTTGACAAAACAAATCTAGTGTCTTCCACAAGCTGACCCTGTGATTTAGACTTCCTAATACAGCCATAATGACAAATAGAGATACAGCCATAATGACATCTACTATTTGCTTTGCATCACCTTCCAATTGAAACGACATCGTTATGGCTATATCAGAAAGTCTACTATTTGATTTAGACTTCATTGAAAATTTCTTAGGAGAATGCCAAGTATTAATAATAGATGGTCTTTGTCCACTGTTGGGTTGTGTTTCCCCCCGAGAGTAATGAAAATCCTTCAAACTTATTTCTGCTTTCATAACCAGATGAGTAGGATGTTAGAACTTATCATAAAAAACAAATTTATACCTATGGAGCAAATTCAATCGAGGCAGAATAGACATAGGATTCAGATATAAAGGACGCCTCCTTGACAACAAAGAAAACAGTTCAAAAAAACTCCCTCCAAGAGTCAAAAATTTTTGTAGACCTCTCAGACAAAAACTCCACGCATCTAAAAAGGAAGGACATTCCCATAAAATATGCATAGTAGTTTCCTTAGCTAAATTATAGATTAGACAAATAGAGGTTTGCAAAATATTCCTTCAACACAAAAGACTTCAGGTAGGCTGGATGTCATTCATAGCCTTTGACATAAAAGTTTTAACTATATTAGGAGCATCCAAAGTCCAAATTGTGTGCCAACAAGTACTACTTCGAATGGTGGAAGAACTACCACTATCTCGATGCTAAATATCCATTTGAAGGTGACATGCACTTCTGACAGAGAAATAACCAGATGTAGCACATTTCCAAAGCAATTTATCTTCACCACCCAATGGACTCACTTCTTGTTGAAGGATTTCTTGTGTTTCTGCCTCTAAAAATAATTCCTTAATCAAAGTAATATGCCACCAATTTGTTAATGGATCAATTAAAGCTGCCACTTTTGTATCCCTTGAAAAATCTGCATGCTGAGATGAGATAAGAAAAGAAAATGGTCAAGAAGTGGTCATTAAAAATATTATTTATGCTCATTCTTGTCTTGTTAGTAAATATTTGGTTTCAAGTTTGAAAGTGATTCTGATTTTAATTTTGACCAAATTTTTGATAGGATTTTTGTTTATTTATGTTTTATTTCTCATACAATAATTTAGATTTTTCTATTTTTAGAAATCTTTATAATTTTGAATTTTACAGCTATATAAGTCTAGCTTGTGGGTTTGATAAAATAATCTCGAATTTTATTATTAATCAATATTATTTGATTATCTGTTGGAACTAGACGTCAGAATTAATCTAGATTTTATCCAGCGTTAGTGGACATCATAGTTTAAACATCTTTCTTGATGTTATATCTCATTAGTTTTTATGTCTGGTGGTCGTGGTTGTCATGGGCAGGTTCCGAACGAGAAACTCCTGCACCATGATCATAACGTTAAGAATTGATGATTGAAGATTTGCAGATACAAGTTGCAAAGTTAACCTAGCGTCTAACGGCTCAGGATATCAGTGATCGTGAGATGGAAGATCACGATTCCAATTTCAATTTTGAGAACCCATATCACAATCGTGCTCTATCTGGGAGCACCGTGATCGAGAGGAGCTTCATGGGGACCTCGGTTTTAGAGTTGATTTATCAGAATTTCTTGGTACTCTTCAAGTTGAAGTTTTCATTAATTTATTACATGAGGTTGAGTGGATTTACTACTCTGAGGAAGAAGAGTTTGAGGATGGACATTCTTCCATATGGTGAAACTCTATACCTATCCCCATGAAGATAACCTAATGGATGGGGCAACTGTATTTATTAAAAACATAGAAAATTTGGAGAAAGAAAATGGTGGTGAAGTTTTGAAGTTTGAAGATCATGAAACAACTTTTGAGACAATTAACTATGTTGATTTTCTTGGAGTTGAAGATTTTTTTTTCAAATTCTCCTATGCAAAATTTTTATTTTTTTTTTGGATTTGAGATGTGAGAAAGAAACTAATTTTGGAGTATATGATGTTCCATATTATTTTATTTCAAGTCAATCAAATTAATTTTAGTTTTTCTACAATCATCAGGATGATACAATAAAAGGAAAGAAAGATTGGTATAATTGGACATACAAAAGATTGAGGCAAGAAAGTTTAGAATTCAAGAGTGAATTCTCTCCAACCAAGTGAGAATAGTACAAACCCAAATTGATATGGGATATAAGTTATTTTCCCTAAAATCATTTTAGAATAATATCAATTAGTTTCTCCCAAATCATATATATTTATGATATTAGTTATTTTCTTCCGAATCATATATTTATGCTCATTCTTGTATTATTAGTAAATATTTGGTTTCAAGTTTGGAAGTGATTTTGATTTTGACCAAATTTTTGGTAGGATTCTTGTTTATTTATATATTTATTTCTCATACAATAATTTAGATTTTTCCATTTTTGAAAAAATCTTCATAATTTTGAATTTTGCAACTATTTAAGTCCGGCTTGTGGGCTTGATAAAATAATTTTAAATTTTACTATTAATCAATATTATTCAGGATTTTCTCTGTATTTTTGGCAAATCTCTTGTCTTCTCTGTTTCGATTATCTGATGGAATTAGTCATCAGAATTAATCTAAGTTCTGTTTGGCATCACTGGTACAACCAACACATCACCATCTGCCCCCCAAAACTAATATCATTTACCTTTGCAACTCATAGCCCCTATCTTCAAGTTAGAAAACCAACTGAAGTTGTGCACAACTTTAGTTTCTCAAGTGCAACACCTTTTGTCACATATCATCAGGGTTCTTGTTTCCACAAATCTTCTCAAGTTCGCAACCATTATCATCAAGCTTTCCACCAACATCATGCACACATAGAGTAGCAATATGAAGTAGGCAATGTTTGAAGCTCTTTTGAAGGCCAACAATGTAATAAGCTATTGCTCATGGAACTATATATGGAGATGAGATCGAAACATGAAGTAAGGAATGAAAGAAAATGTGTTTCCGACCACAAAAGCCTCAACACCGTAGTGCCCGTTTAATCTTTCTAGCCCAAAGATCTAATATTGTTAGAAAAATCATGATCAAAGTACATCCAAATATTGATACATTACATGATTATGTTGAGTGTGAATTCGTTGGCTATGAAGAAGGTATGATCACTCACCTTCATGTCCATTACAAATTAAGGGAATCCACCGATTGCCATAAGATCAGTCAAAAAAGCTGCAACAAACATCGAACCTCTTGCTTAGAAGTTTGAAAGTAGTAGAGTTGAATATGAGGTCACCAGTACCAAAACATACATATTTTCATCGATCAATTACCTGAATAGAGCCATAGCTGAAGCTAATATCATAGAAGATTGTACCGACATATAAACACAATGCAATATAGATTGCAAGGCGAAGCTAGTAATAGCATAGATCGCGATACATGTTTACGAACGATCTCCTTGCCAGAAGTAGTCACTGCGTAATGAAGCTTGCTTGGCTAATTCCTTTCTCTAGAGTTCCTCCTTCCTACAAAACAAATAAGCCAATCGGAATCTTAACTTTCTTCTTCTTTCATTGAGAAGAGAAAGTTTTAGCAGTACTTTGTATTGTCTTCATTAATATCAATGAGTAATTAACAATATCTTTAATTACGACCTATTGGCCTATATTAGAGACTAGGAGCTGAACTTGCTGGAAAGTCCCAGATGACTTGTATGACTCGATGAGAATATTAATGACTTCTTGGGATTTTGACTCGCCCAAAGCTAGCTTCTTTTCCTTGACGAGCCCACAAGTGGGCTTAACAGCGCAACATCTTGTCATGTCATGACCCGTATCGTCAAGATAGCTCATCAAGATGGAAAGACTGTTGTTCATCAATCCATTAACCCAACAGTGAAGTTTTTAAGCTCTTCAACAATCTATGCCTCCTTTCTACTGGAATGAAAGTCTATTTTGGCCCCACTTCAATTGGAGAATAGGTACTAAAAGTTCTTTTACATTGTTAGCTTTTAAAAACATTATACCACATCCATAATTAATGTGCTCATCTCTTTCATTTGCAAACACAAAAATAAAAACGTAGTTAGCATCAAATGATTAGTTATTTTGATTAATTTCACGATTCGTACGTATATGTCCATCTATCAGACTTTTATGCGGTTTTTTGCTTCAAATGGCTTCCCATACATTTTTCATTCCAACCTCCTAAAATTGTGTACGTCTATGAAGTTTGGAAAGCCCATCTCCCTTACGATCATCTCAGCCCTTTCCTGTTTCTCAAGTCTAGACATCGAGCTGGGCAGTTGGAGTTGTACGTGTTGGAAATATTCTTATTCAAAATGTCTCATTTCACTCATAATATGTGTAAATAAAACAATTAAAGGTTGAGAAATTACCTCCATGACTTGAAGAATCCATCTCCATTGTGCACTCTAAGGTACCTGATCTCGAGAGAGGAAAAACTTCTCTCTAACCCTAATAAGCAAGAGATAAATAGAATCCAATGGGCTAACTTTATTATATTTTTGGGTGAGAAAAGTAGAATCTCCATGTGTTAATATTTTTGGCTCATCCCATTATGAGCCCAAAGACCAATATAAGATATATGCTAGTCCATAATAAATACAACAATCTCTCACTTGGACAACATAAATCATTCAATCACAATATGAAAGGCAACCAAGCATCTTCAAAACATAATAAATCCAAAATGTATTTGCAAGTATTTAGTTATGTCAACCATACCCTGACATTATATGACGCTTAACAAGTACTCACAATCACGCGACTTAGATAAGTGAGATGCAAGTATGATGAAGGAATGATATGAAACAATGGTTAACACTCTCATTTTCACAAGCCCTACAAGACTAAATCTGAATGTCTTGTGTTACAACTATATTAATGCCATAAAACAAAATGTGCACAGGACAACATATGGAAACATAATCAAAATTCACTATTCACACATACATACAAAACTCTCACTAACTAAATATAACAAAAGATTAAAAAAAACCCACACTGATCACATGCTCATGAAATATTTTTGGAGCCAAACCTTTTGTCAATGGATTAGCCAACATGTGTTCTGTGGATATGTGCTCAACACAAATATGAGACTCAACCACTTTCTCTCTAACAAACAAATATTTAATGTCGATATGCTTGGAGCGTGAATAGCTCCTAGTATTTCAAAAAAATAAAATTGCTGCAGAATTATCATTAAATATCTTCAACGGTCTCATAATGATATCCAACCCTGAGATAAAATTATGCAACAATATAGCTTGACATGTAGTCTCATAACAAGCAACATACTTTGCCTCCATAGTTGAGGAAGTTGTAAGTGTCTATTTGACACTTTTTCAAGGAATAGCCCCTCCTGCCATCAGGGTTGGTGTGTATGATGAGTGAGACTAGGGTTGGATGTGTAGGATGTGATTGCTCTTCCTTGGAGTTGGTGTCACTTAGGTTGAATTAGGGTTTTGGGATATAGTGAGGCTAGGGTTTGGAAGGAGTAAGATGGGATCCTAAATTGTAGGTGTCAATTTAGGGATGATGAAAATTCGGCTAAGGCTTGGAAAAGAAGGTCTTTTAGGTGTTTGAGTGATTCTAGGATTCTTAGAATTTAGGAATTTGGATATGGAATATGAGATTAGAATTCCTAAAATTTAGGAAATTTCTTTGTGGGAGTCTAGGGATTTTGGCTAGAGCTAAGTGGATGAAGGGAGGCTTTCTTTTAGGGATGTAGAAAATATGTGAGATATGGAATTGGGATGATAGAGGCTTAATATGTGTTTGTTGGGTGAGAAAGTACAAGAAAATGTATGAACAAACTAAAAAACATATGAACAAATAATGGATAATTGGATAGTGAATGGAAAATATTCATAAGATAGATAACGGAAATCAACACCTATTCACGGATTGTAAGGTGATGAAAAAGATAGATAAATAGAACACACCTATTCACGAATTGCAAGGTGATGATCCTCTTTTTGGGATTCACGAATTGCATTGAAGTAACTCAAGTGCAAAGCACCAAAATGATCTCAAGAACAAAAAACCGTCCACAAAAGAATTTACCAAAAGATGTAAATGAAATGTTTAAAGTTTAAAGCAATAACATAAGTGGGAAACCCTAAAAAGCTCCCTTGTAAAATAGGTCTTGGATGGGCCCCATGATGGCTCGTGGCATATGTTGGCACTTGGTGGCCTAGGCTAGCCCATGGCATGGGCCATGGGCATGGCTAGTATGGCAACTGGCATGTGGCTAGCATGGCCCAAGCATGGGCTTGGGCACTAGCTTGCACGTTGTGCCTGGCTGGCATGGCCCAGGCAAGGGGCCTGGGCTCTGTGGCCGTGTCATAAACTAGATTAGACTCAAAGCACATTATATCCAATTACAATAAAAGTAATATCCAAATAATTATTCACTGACAAGATGAAAATAATTGTTCACATGGATCTTAGAGTTTACAAGTTTTCTTTTCCTCCTTGTAATATCCAAGTACAATCAATAATAGAATCTAATTATTCATCATGATTTGTTTCACGACAAGTGAATACATAACTAATCAAAATAGTTGATTTTGTCCATCATTCATTGTTTATGCATACAAACAATGTACAAGTCTTAAAGAAAATGCATGTAAACATGCACAATATTAGTAAGTAAGCCTATTTATTATGTATTTGTAAATATAAGACTACATGCATTTTATTTATTAGAAAATATGGATTAAAAAAAATCTAATAATAAAATACTATTATAATATTGGATCGAGTACAGACTGAATCTGAACCCAAACAGATAACCAACTTTCAATTTGGCATGTATGAGCTGGATCCATGCAAGGTCCTCTTATGGATCTAATATAACGTTTGAGGTCATATTGATGGGCTTATTTAAAAGGAAAGTAAGAGTAAAAGGAAAGTACGCAAGGAAAGAAAAAAAAAGGCATGTGGGCTGCGCTGGGCTATTAGCACAAATAAAATAAGTTAAACTTGATTTTGTGGGTAGTTACTATAGGGCTGGACCACTTGGACATTAGTCCATTATGTAAGTCCATATTTTGAAGCCTTTTTTTTTTGAAAAAAAAAAAAGGAAAACCCCACTGTACAAGCCCACTTTCAAGATTTTTTTTTTTAAAAAAAAAAACCCCTACCAGCACACTTCTCCTCCCACGTGAAAGAAATCCAAAAATAAATTCTTCTCTTACATGAAAAATGCCATCAACACTTATGTGATATTAGACCGACATAATCCGATGAGGAGATGCCAATGAGCCCATTTCCGGCTACCATTGGCCAACATACACCTTTCAGTTCTTCTATGTATAGTTGGGAGGTGTAACCGCTAGGGAGTCACCTGACACGTCAACTTGTCACTTAAAAAAAAATGAAAAACAAATGAAAATAGAAAGGCATCTGAAAATATAAAAGCGAAAGAAAAAAGATACAGACGAAAACAAGTATCAGTGTAACACCCCGTACCCAAAAGGGTCGAAGAATTACTACCTATCACTTATAAACCTGTCTCTCCGAGTATTTAAAACTCCAATGACTTCATAAATAGTACACAATCTCATATTTTCCAAATAACCATAATACAAACTCCATAAGTCATCATTACAAAAACATAAACCAAGGAGGGGGTCCACAATCTCCCAATAATCTCAACGAAATAAAACGATACATCTTTAGGTCTCAATAGGTCCAAACAACATAAAGTACTTCAAATATTCAAGTTAAATCCTTCTACTAATAATGGTACTCTTAGGTATTCGACCTTCCATCCATATCTAGCTGAGCTCCAATTTCTATTCCTAATCCCTAGCTGGGTAATCAATGTCATCTGAAAATATATGAAGATAAGGGATAAGTTATCCACAACTCAGTAAGTAGAGAACATTTGCTAGTATGTAAACATGAGTCATTTTTAGAAAGTTTGGTATGCAGAAATAAAACTTTTCATTTTCATATGCACATCTCGAAACGTGTTATCAGAAAAATTAGAGCGACTTTTCAATATTTTCATATTCATAAACCATTTTCATATTCAGAAACTGCTTTGACAAAACATAACTGCACATCTTCATCTTATTATGTCATATCGTATCGTATCATGTCATATACCATGTTTAACCCTCATGGTAGGGTTGTGCTATCCCCGGTGGCCAAACTAGGCAGTATCATGTTGTGAAACGTCTCATTTTTCAATCTCGGAGCCCTGAGTGTGCATATAGAAAAGAACACATATAGGACCACTTTGTTTCTAAAGTGGGTGCACTCATATCATATCATGTTGGTACCAAACATATCACGTGAACCAGTATCATCATATCAGAACCATATTTAGAATCAGAATAAAAACAGATAAGTATGCCAAAGTTTTTTATTTTATTTTATTTATATCCATATCATATCAAACCACGTGCTGAACATATTCATATCATTTCCATTTAATCATAAACAAACCAAATCATTTTTATGTCATATGTACAAAGTTTACAGATATCGTATTCGCTCTTTTGCACTTTTCAGAAACATGTCAAATATTGCTCATGTCTACACAATTCATGTCAAAAGTATTTCTTTTTCTTTCATACGTATCTCATGAGTGAATGCAAAACATATGCTGAGGTTGTTTTTCACCTTTCATTTTTAAAAATAACATGCACATTTTTACAAACCAACTTCAGTTTTTTTTTTTTTATGTAAATCTAGCCTAGGAACCCCGCTTACCTTGATCTCTTAGCTTATTCAGAAATTCTCCACAACAGTATAGAATAATTGTTAATCGTCATCTATAAAAAAAATCATGTAACTTAAATAAATCTCCAGTGAATAGATAAATCTCATATTACACCTACAGTACCTATTTTAATTCCTAAAAACTTAAAATTCTCTCAACTCTAAATATCATCCCTTTCTAAATTCATCAATATCCACCATAACCAAAGACAAATTCCAAAACACTAATATTTAAACTCAAAGCAGCCCACAAATCCCAACATAAACCAATCACACAAACAACTCCATCATCCAATCCAACCGACCCCCTTACTCCTCGGACTTAGTCCGGTACAACCAACCATTTCACAAAAAATATGAGTTAGTGCAAAAATACATTTAAATCTCAAACGTTATTTGGAAAAATACTTACAGTGCTATAACATACTTTTCGAAGGATCACAGAGGTGCAAGAGGTGACGACACAGTAACAGAACAGTGCAAAATGCATTAGGCCGTGGGTCTCAAAAATCCACTTTTGAACAGGAACAAACTAAGACTTGAGATTACTAGAGAAGAGATTATGGATGTCGGTAAAACTAATGGTGGTGGTGGTTGGCTGTGAGTGGAGGCGTGGGAGGTGTTTGGAGGCCAGAAATGCTCAAATAGGAAAAGTAAATGGTGGAGTTTCATCGGTGGCAGATCGGAGCTGGGGATGGATGGTTTAGGTTGCTGGGACGATGTGGTGAAAAGATGGTGGCTAGTGGTGGTGCGATGGCGGCACGGGAACACAAAGAAGGCCGTGGCATAGAGTGGCGCGTGGGGACAAACGTCGGCAAGAGAGGAGATGAAATTGGAGTGGGGTGGTTGCCGGCCGGAGGGAAAGATAAGGAGAGGGGCTGTGACGGCAATGGGTAGCGCACGACGGCGCTGAGGGAGGAAGAAGAAAGCGCACGGGGAGAGGGAGAGAGGAGCTCGTGCACGAGGGAGGAAGCAGGGGAGGAAGGAAGAAAAAGAAGAAAAAAAAAAGAAGAAAAAGAGGAAAGAAAAAAAGAAAAGAGGAAAAGGAAAAATAGAGGGAAAGAAATGAAGTTCAATCCTCACAACTTGGGTCACAAAATGATCCAACGAAAATTATTTCAAAACAATAAATTTGAATAAAATAATTTAAACACAAAGACTAACTAAAATAAAATAATTAAATCAAACAACACAATAATTTTAAAACCCACAAACAACTAATTTAAATTAAAAATATAATTTAAATGTAAAACAATATTTAATATTAAGAAAACACACCAAAATAGATTTCTCAACTTAAAAATCATGAAATAAACCAACGAGAAACCCAATAAATTTTAAAATAAGAGAACCAATATTTAAATTAATTAAAATAATCATTTAGTTAAAATACACTAAAATACGGGGTATCACAATCAGAGCTCTTTGTCTTCGAAGGGAGGGGTTTCTCGATGTAGGTAGATGAACTTCAAGAGAGCATTTGATGATCTTTGGTTGTCTTCTTCTTAATGTCAAACTCTCATCTTCGTGGGACTCTTGTCTTCGTCCTCGTGGGTAGATGAGATGTTGAGCGTAGAGCTCTTTGCAGATCTGTGGGTAAGATCTTCGTGTGGGTCATCTTCGTGGGTAGTTTCATCAGACATTGGTAAGATTTTTGCTGTTCTTTTTGATAAAAAGCTAAATATAGTTACTGGATCTTCGTGTGTTACCCACCGCGAGTTTAAGATTTTTGCTATTTTTTGTAGTTACTGAACTTCAAGCAAGCTAAATGTAAGATTTTTGCTGTTCTTTGCTTGTAAGGAAAATATACAAAAAGATTAAAAAAAAATAGAAAACATTTTGTAAATCACATTTTCTTCTTTGATTGGATATAAATCTCAACTAACCTTTAGGATGTAGTTTAAGACAGTATATCTTGGCATTTTGGCAAA
This sequence comes from Juglans cinerea, assembly GCA_961763995.1. Taxonomy (NCBI): domain Eukaryota; kingdom Viridiplantae; phylum Streptophyta; class Magnoliopsida; order Fagales; family Juglandaceae; genus Juglans; species Juglans cinerea. The sequence continues at coordinate 31,293,456 of CAUIVZ010000002.1, read as the reverse complement.
GGTCACCACATTCGCATGGTGAATGTAATTTGTAGGCAAAATTAGAGGCAAAATTGGAGGAAATCCGCATGCCATAACTGTCTTTGCTGTTCCTCTCTTTCCAGAGATTGTAATCCCTCCAATTGCACGGTCAGTTGCCCCAAGCAAAAGAGCAATTTTTATAACATCCTATAAAAATAATTAATTTTAAAAAAATTCAAAAAATAAGCTAATTAGCGACAGTATCTTACTGATTGCAATCCCTCCACCATCTTGTTTGAAGAAAAATAATGTATGTAGAAGGCAATATTGATGCTGAGAGTAGAGGGGGGACTCATGGAGAGGAAGACGAAAGGTGTTAGAGTTACAACTGAGTTTTGGTTAAATATTGATTATCAGCAAATGATGTGAATACAACTTGTTTTTGAGTATTGAACAACTGTTTTTATTAATATTCATTTTTTGGTGGGTTTATTGAAGAACCGTTCTTGTACGGGGCATGGGAAAAGGGAAAGAACACCCATCTCTGCTAACACCATCTAGCTCAAATCCCTAACTGCGGTATGTTATATTATTTAAAAAATTTGTTGGAATGGGTGTGGTAAATGTTTATTAAATACATCAACCTCGTATTTGCTAATTATCATTATTATTTTTATGTTAGGACAACCCAAAAACTTTACCAAACTTTACAATTTACATACACGGTTACTATGGACCAGTGCCTGCATTGTCACCGGCTTTTCTGCCATATCCAGATGGCAACTAATATCCAAGCAACATTCAAGTGATGATGCAACTATGTTATGTCTTTTTTTTTTAATAAGTTTGCATTTTGGCCGTATTTAATTGCTTTCATTTTTGTGCTTTAAGCATAATTCTAGTTACCCATTTCAATATGGAATGAGACCTCCGACTCCTTTCATCACTACAAGTTCTGTAACGTGTGAAAGAGTTGGTAAAGAGGATACACCCAATTGTAAGGAAACAGAAGCGGCATGTACCTACTCTAGAGCTGATGAAGAAAGTAAAGAGGTGGTGATATGATTGAGGAGCCAAAGTTGGGATGGAGTTTAAGAATTAATAAGTTATTATAAACAATATGCTAAGAAATACGGGTTTGGGGTGATGATACAAATGAGTGAGAGGGGAGAGGATGAGAGTGTCAGATATGTCACCCTTGGTTGTGCCCGTTGTGCGAAAACCCAGAATAGAACATTGAATGTCACCAAACCACGTCCGACAAGAAAGACGGACTGTAAGGCAAATATTAATGCCTTAAAAGTCGAGGGAAATATACGGTTGACAACAATTCATAATACCCATAATCACGGCCTCAGTACACAGAAATCCCGCTTCTTTCGATGTAAGAGAGAAATGAGTGAGTTCGTAAAAAGAATTTTAGATACAAATGACTTGGCTGACATTCAAATGAATAAGAGTTTTGGATCTCTTATCGTTGGCGCGAGTGGATTTGAGAACCTCTCATTTTTGGATAATGATTGTCACAATTACATCGACAATGTACAACATCTACGACTTGGGAAATGTGGTGCTGGAGCGCTTAGAGAGTATTTTTGTAGGATGCAGTACAAGAATAATATTTTTTTTTGTTGATGGATTTACATGATGATAGGAGGTTAAAGAATGTCTTTTGGGCAGATCCATGCAGTAGAGCAGCCTATTAATATTTTGGTGATGTGGTAACATTCGACACCACATACCTGACGAATAGATATGAGATGTCCTTTGCACCCTTTGTTGGTGTAAACCACCATGGACAGTCAATTCTTTTGGAGCAGAGTTGATTTTCAGTGAGAATACAGAGACCTTTATATGGTTATTCCAAACCTGGTTGCAGTGTATGGATGGTATAGTTTCGAAAGCTATTATCACTGATCAAGATAGAGTAATGAAAAATGTAATTGCTATTGTCTTTCCAAAAAGCCGACATAGATTTTGCCTGTGGCATATACTAAAAAAAGTCCCCGAAAAGCTTGGCTCTCATGGTCCCTACAAAAGTGGGCAGAAAAGTCAGCTGATGAAATGTGTCTTGGACACTCAAACTATTGATGAGTTTGAGAAATGTTGGGAAGGGTTAACTAACACACACAACTTGCATGAGAATGCTTGGTTGCAAAGTTTATATACTGAGCGTGGACATTGGGTACCGATATTCCTAAAAGAGTACTTTTGGGCTGAAATGAGTACAACCTAGTGAAGCGAGAGCATGAATGCTTTTTTTGAAGGTTATGTTCATGCGAGGACAAATTTGAAGTAGTTCATCGACCAGTTTGACAACGCGCTGAGAAAGAAAATTAAGAATGGAAATAGTGTGGGCTTCTACTCATTTAACGTTACAATTTCCTGTATATCTAGATCTCCAATTGAAAAGGGATTTCAAGAGTTGTACACGAACACAAAATTTAGGAAAGTCCAGCAGCAAGTCATGGGTGTGCTCGATATGGATCTAGCTCTACTTAGAAGGGATGGTGTAATGAAAACCTATCTGGTAGAAGATGTTGAAGACTTCACTAAGATGGTTACACATTCTGTGGACTTGAATGTGGAAGACTGTGATGCAAAGTGTTCATGTGGGTTATTTCAGATGAGAAGGATACTGTGTAGGCATATTTTGACTATATTCAAATGCAACGGGATAAAATCTATGCCAGATAGGTGCATTTTAAATCGATGGAGGAAAGAAATCAAAATGAGATACACGTTAATCCACAATAGCTATGACGCAGGGGATTAGTGGCCAGATGCCAATAGATACTCAAGTCTGTTGAATATATGTTATCAGATGATAACACATGCAGCGAGTTCCAGTTAGCATAGCGATGATGCAACTAAGAAGTTATATGCAATAATTGACTTATATCGTGAGAACCAATAACCCCCATCTATGACCGTAACGGGTTCTAATGTTGGTTGTACGACAACTACAGTTGGTAGTACGACAACTACGGTTGGTAGTTCAAAGTAAGTACTCAGTCCACTTGTTGTGAGAGGGAAAGGAAGATCTCCATCTCTGAGGAGAGTCTCTAGGATGGAGAAAGACATGTTGAAGGTTAAAGCGAAGAAGAAGAAAATACCAGTAAAAGGGAAACGTAAATAGGTGCACATTTTTAATATTAATAATAATAATAATAAAATACATGTTTATGTCTATTTATTTTATTAATGCAAATACTACAAATGAATTTTGATTTTTATTACTTGATTATTAGCGAGATGGATGAGATACACCAGTCCTAGACACATGCATGAATTTATTTGGCTCATCAGAGATAGATATGTCTAATGTTGGAGACACGCAAGAAAGTGTAATATTTCTAAACTTTTCATATTTTAATAGTAATATTGACATTACATTAATATTTGCATATTATTCGTTACAGAAGCAATTTGGATTGGATGGATCACAACCGGTGCTAGTTGGGTTTGATGGATCACAACCAGTGCAACTTAGGTTGGATGGATCACAACCGGTGCAATGATATATATGAATTTTAAACATTTAGGAATGATTTGTGTATTGAATGTTGTGTATTGAATTTTAATTTCAGGATGGATTTGTGTGTTGAATTTTAAACATTTAGGATGGATTTGTGTGTTGAGTTTGAATTTCAAGATTGAATGTATTTGATGTAATTCCTATTGGATTTGTGTATTGAATGTATTGCCAGGCGGATTTGTGTATTGGCACTAGCAGGCATGGGCTGTATTATTTAGGATAGTATGGGCACAATTGGTGCAACTTTTGGACAGTGAGGATGCAACTTTTGTGTATTGGCACTAGCAGGTGGATTTGTGTATTGGCACAACCGATGCAACTTTTGGTCATTGCATTATTCAAGATGGTATGGATACTAGCAGGCATGGGTTGTAAAGATAGGTATGGGCACTGCCTTTTGGTCATTGCAATACAATTGAAAGAAATTGTACCTAGAAGAACGGATTTCAATATCTTTGAAAGAACTTAAATTATTCTTGTCCAAAAACAGGAATTTCATCCAGGCTTTTCATGTTGAATAATATCTTGTCCAAAAGCAGGAATTACAATATCACCAACTTCAAATATCTTGAAATTATAACTTTAAAATAAAATTACAGAACTGCAATAAATAAAATCTAGTCCGAAATATATCAAATTAAGAAATCCAACATATATCAAACAATTAGTCTGAACGCCTTATTTCAGCTTGTTGCTCAAGATGCACCAACTTCTTATGAACCTCATCATTTCTATTGGATAGCACCATCTATCTCTTCTCGATCTCATCTGCTCTCTTACTGAGCTCAGTCTCTCTCTTTTAGATATCTTCGAATATCTTCTCGATCTCTTTCTCCTTCGTTAACAATTCATTTTTTCTTTCTCGAAAATCCAACTCTATGTATTGATTACTATAAACCTACTTGAAATACTTGCAGTATGGTAATCCTTTTTCATTTTATACATATATAAAAAATGTTAGATGACTTACTATATTTCAGCTTATATTAAACGTTTTACGTTACAAATATTGTAGTTACCTCTGTGTTATACTTTAGACACCCTAAGATAGGTCATCCTCAATTTTTTACAATATTTGAGTATCTCAGTGTGGCTTCTACCTCATAGAAACAACATGGTTGATCTAAAGTACGTTTAGCAAAGGATGAAGATGACATTGATGATGATGATGACATTCTAACATGAACCAGAAATATTATGGATTCACTTTTTATAAGTAATAGTTTGTCACAATTTGTTTGCCATTTGGTGATGTGCAAACAAGATATTTTTTTTTAAGTATGCAAATAGAAATATACATACTTAAAATAGATGTGGACAGTGGACAAAAACCTTTTGTTCTTTTTATTTTCTTTTCTAAATATTTAGTAATTTTAAATTCATTAGGATTTACAGGCATGGCACAAATCCATACACAGGTTAAAAAATGCAAATTAAGACATTAACTTAGTGCAAAGCCAGTAACCATGTTAGAAAGCCAAAATAATTAGCAAAAGTCAAATGATTAGGAATTACAGGCACAACACTACAGAATGCAACATTCAGCAATAACCATTCAGTACTAATTGGCTGTCAAGATGTAACAGTTTGTTGTTACAAAGAACTTTCTGTAACGTAATCATTCTTTGATTTTCTAGGATCACGAGAACCCCCCTTCTAGCCATCAAGAAATGACATATCTAAGAGATGCAGGCAGCAGCAGAGAGGACTTGGATCAAGCTCAAAAGCGGCTAAAGACATGAAATCAACATGGATATTCCATGAGTCTCCTAGATTTTACTAGTTTATTTTCTACTGTTTTATGATATCTCTTGGTTATTGTACATAAATGCTGTGTCTCTACTTATGTTGGGTTTTAACACTATTTCATGGGACTTGTCCAGATTGTTCCATGAATTATAAACTTCTTTGGGACTTCTTTCTATGAATAGATTCGAGTGATGCCAATCCCTTTACTCTCATTGTAACATAAACAATATAATGTGTCAAAATGGAGTTATCTACTAGCCATTTTTCCAATACATTGGTTGGTTGAAAACAAGGAAGTAGTAAATATTAGTGAGGTTGCTAAGCATTTCATTATTTCTGGAAGAATAAAAAAATATGGTGCAATACGAACGAAATCAGATGCCATCAAGATTACTGTGAGGAATTAAAATATAAGCATTTTATTTAAATAAATGATTCAATCCATAGAAGCAATTAATAAATAAGGTAAAATTTCACTTAATTATGTAAGACACTAACTTAGTGCAAATTAATTGCAAACCATTCAGTAATTGCAAATTAAGAATGCAAAAATTAAGAAACTAACTTCCTACAAGAATTATGCAAATTAAGAAACCAAAAAGTCTGAATAAATGCTTGCCTTCCCCCTGGACAGGGGCGACTGATTACCAGAACCATGGGTCACCTTCTTGTGGAGAAATTTAGGGTTAAGGTTTCGGGATGAAGGAGAAGTGGCTAAGGGAAGGTGCTAGGTTAGGTTTAGGGTTTCAAGATGAAGGAGAATGTGCTACGTTAAGGTTAGGGTTTCAGGATTTCGATTCTTCTAGGGGGATTTCGACTCGGAGAAGGGGGGGACAATGAAGGGTGAACGGCGATGAGCGAACCGTGGGAGGGAGAGGCAGAGCTTCGTGGGAAGACGAAGGTGGGAACACGAAGGCCATGAGAGGCATTCCTTCGTGGGAAGGTAGTGCTTGGTGGTGAGGCAGAGCAGCAAATGGAGAGGTAGAGCAGCTTCGTGGGAGGGAAGATCTCGGAAGACGAAGGGAGGAAGGCTTCTTTGTGGTCTTCGAAGGGAGGGAGAAATCAAAGGGAGGGGGAGAATTGTTTGTTGTTGTGGGTATTGGTCTTTGAAGGGAAGGAGAGGTGGAGAGGAAGGGAGGGAGACTCTGGTCTTGGTCTGAGGGAGAGTCTTCAGTTGGTATCGTGAATTGATATGAAACAAAACGTTTTGCTATAGACACAAAACAATGTGCTTCATTTTCCACATTTGCAGCGGTTCCCCCGCGGTTACGCACGCCGATTGCGTTTAGCTTTCAGGTTCATCAATGGTTTTTGTTTCAGGTTAATTCTCTGCGCTAATGACACAAAAAGAAGAAAAAAAAATGACATCCATCCACCTCCATCACGCAGTAGCGGAAAAACACATTTAGGAGATATTTGGATTCAGAGATGAGTTGAGATGAATTGAGATGGTTTGTGAATAGTAGAATAAAAATTGAATTATTTATTATATTTGGTGTGGAAATTTGGGAAAGTTGTTTTGGAATTTGAAAAAGTTGAATTGTTTATTATATTTTGTATGAAAATTCAAGAAAGTTGTAATGATGAGATAAGATGAGTTGATGTGGGTTTTAAATCCAAACCTCTCCTTAGTGTTTTTTTTTTCTTCACATATCAGGTTCATCAATATTGGTGTAAATGGGTAAAATATCTCCAGCAGAAAGAAAATGAATCAAAAAATTAGGAAACCGTAAAAGAACAGGTATGAACAAAATGAGTAGGCTTCCATTGTTGGAAAAAATCTTATTAAAAAAATTACGATTTGTTCTGACTATTTGTGAGGTACAGCTGCAAGAGCTTTAATAAGCGGCTTAACCTTTTCTACGCTCTTTATAATTCCCCAAAACATAAGCCTATATAGAACCACCATTCCCAGCAAAATAACAATATCAATCCACTTGGAGTAGCCCATCTCTACCTGCAAAATACTTCGCAAGATTTCTTCACCAGTGATCGTTGGCGGCCCTCCTGCTTGGTTATTAGGGAATGTTAATCCTTCAAACTCATTCTTGTAGAATCCTTGGTTTGCATACTTGTGGAATGCAATGTAATACATTGGATATCTCCAGAAAGGCTTAGGAAGATCATCAGGCAGCCGGAAGAAACCTCCATTCAACATCATCACGCCCTGTATTCCAGCACCAGTAATGATTCTCATTAGAAAATCCGGCACTATACTCGCAACCACATCATCAAGCTTTCCACCAACATCATGCACACAAAGAGTAGGACTACGAAGTAGGCAAAGTGTTCGAAGCTCTTTTGAAGGCCAACAAGGTAATAAGCTATTGCTCCTGGAACTATGGAGATGAGAAGCAAGTAAGGATTGGAAGAAAATGTGTTTCCCATCACAAAAGCCCCAACACCGTAGTGCCCGTTCAATCTTTCTCGCCCAATGATCTGATATTTGGAAAGATTCAGGGTCGAAGTAAATCCAAATATTGCTACGTACATAACATAATTATGTTGTATATTGAACAAGATATGATAACTCACCTTCATGTCCTCTACAAATGAAGGAAATCCACCGATTGCCATAAAAGTCAGAAAGGCCGCAACAAACATCAACATTGAACCTCTAGCCTATAAATTTTCAAGTAGTCATGCATGTCTAGTGAGATCATGAGGATGTGCCGAACCATGATTTTCTAATAATCATGAATTAACTTCAAGGTTTCTGATTCATAACACATGAGATATATAGCTAGGCAGGCATTATTCCAGCTAGAGATATATATATATATATTTTCGTCAATTACCTGTATTGAGCCATAGTTGAAGCCAATGTAATGGAAGATAGTCTCGACACATAAACACAATGCAATGTAGATTGCAAGGCGAAGCCAATAATAGCCTAGATCACGATACATGTTCACAAACGATCTCCTTGTCAGAACTTGACACTAGGTAATGAAGCTTGCTTGGCTTCCCTTCTCCAGAGTTCCTCCTTTCTACAGAACAAAGAAGCTACCTCATCATCAAATCTTTCTATTCAGCCATCTTCTTCTTCATAATTTTTGCTCAGGAGAAAATTTTTGAACAATTGGATTAATCGTAATTAATAAATATGATAAAATTGTTTACCTGTTGGCATATTTTAGATACCAGCTGCTGAAGTTGATGGTAAGTCTCGGATGATTTGTATGAGTTGACGAGAATATTAATAGCTTCCCCAGTGCTTGTTGTGGTACGATATCCTTGTTCGATGTCCTATATTTGTGATGATATCATGTATAACCAATGTTTCCTCCCTGATGATTACTTTCACGTAACGAGCTAGAAAATAATGCTTACCGAATCAAAGTCCTTGTTTATAGTCCTAAGGAAGTGATCAGATGGGTTTCTCAGAGTTGGGCATGGGAAGTCATTTGAAGCGAAAAACTGCATAAAAATTCAAGCATATGTACAATTTGTAAAATTATTCAGAAACTTTGTTCAGTGCTAAAGAGGTTCTATATTTCTTAAGAAAATATCGTACCTTTTCTGCCATTGAAGCGGGGCCAAAATAGACTGTCATTCCCGTAGAAAGGAGGCAGAGATTGCTGAAAAGTTCAAAAACTTCACTGCTGGGTTGATGGATTGATGCAACAACAGCCCTTCTATCTTGACCAGCTATCTTGACGATGCGGCTCATGACATGGAAAGATGTTGCACTGTCAAGCCCACTTGTTGGCTCGTCAAGGAAAAGAAGCTTCGGACGGGTCAAAATCTCAATGCAAATGCTAACACTCCTCTTTTGCCCCCCACTTAGACCTTTTACATTCCAGCCTCCAATTCTCGTGTCAATGGAGCCTTGCAATCCATCTCCCTTATAGTCATCTCGGCCCTTTCCTTCTTCTCGGATCTCGACATTGAGTCCGGCAGTTGGAGCTGTGCAGAGTAGTACACAGCTTCCCGTACTGTTAGTGTTGTCATTAAGGTGTCATCTTGGGTTACGTAGGCCTAAAGTCATGAAAAATAAGATAAACCCTTGTCACAAAATTAAAAGGCCTAAAATCGACTTTGATCTACATTACAAATTTACACGCGACTTTTTTGTTTCTTTTTTCATACCGAAGTTCCAAAAGCAAGTGTTTCTTTGCGTCTGTTTATCAAGATCTCCCCAGTCTGTTGCGTATTTGACCTTAACCTCCCTGCAATAAGTTGCTTCTCATCAGTACCTCCCATATCTCAATCAATGGAATTTAATATTTTTTGTACTTTAGTTTTTCCCCTCTTTAACCAGGTTTCCAAAACCGACCAGGTTTCCAAAACCGACCAGGTTTCCAAAACCGGATCATGCATATACTTCCTGTCTTCCATCGTATTCGGAGGGGAAAAAAACAAACAAACTATTGAGCATATATATATATATATATATATATATATATATATTTGGACATTGATGGCCGGGAAGGACCCACGTTAGAGCATTCGCATAGGTCTGAAGATGGATGAATATTTAAAATTTGTGGTTAAAAACGCTGCATTGGATTCGATAAACAATAAAAAACTCTAACTTTGAGCAACAATGTATTAACTTTTATCTCCATATTTAAAGATACACTGTTCATGGTCTAATCCCATTATTTTATTACAAAATCACTTCCTCCAATTTTTAGATTAATGTCACCATAATTTAAGTATTAATCAAGATTAACTAGGTTGAGTAGAAAAATTAGTTGGAAAATAATAATTTAAGTATCAAATTAAATTATTAATTAACATATGATTAGTGTAATTGTAAAATATAAAAAAAATAAATTAAAAATATTATTATTAAAAATAATATTATATTATTATTTTGACTAATCCAGTTACTAATCCAATGTGGGATTAATTATGACTAAGGAGGTTCTGGATTTATGAAAAATATGTACTCTTCATCAAATTTTAGAGATGACTTTGATGAAACCAATACCAATACTCTTAAGGGGAAGTTTAGATACGAAAATCTTTTTAACTCATGATTTTATCTCATCTCTTATAATAATTACGATTTTTTCAAATTTATATATAAAATATAACAAAAAAATTTAAAATTTTTAAATCTCAAAATAATAATAATAATATTAAAAGATAATAATAATAATATTTTATACCATTTTTAACTCTCACCTCTCATCACTGTTAATTCAAATCTCCCTTAAGAGGCCATGTTCTCGGTATGGATGGCAAAATCTGTCGATGCAGAACTTACACGCGTGACCTTGAACAGCAGCCACGATTAAATTTAATAAATGGTGGGAATAATAAATTAAATGAACTTTTTATCCATATTAAAAAACTGTAATTGAACAGCGTGTGTGATATTAATTATAATTATATATAGATAATGATATACCTACCATGCATTTTTTATAATTATTTTATAATTTGTTTTAAATCATTTAATATATATATAGTTATGTCACCCTCTTAAAAAATAATTTTAATTTTACCCTGACAAGCATTCATTGATTTTAAAATAATGTTAATTTTAATTATATATAAGTTTACCTGACAAAGAGTCCAAAAGAGTTGATTTTCCAGAGCCAGAGGGACCCATGATAGCCAATACGTTTCCCGGTTCCGCGTACCCAGTCAGCCCTTGGACTATCGGCCGGCGTCCACTTTCGCCATTGGGCACCGTCACCCACAGATCCTTCCATGTCAAGAAAATATTTCCCTCCCTCTTTTCAACGTAATTCTGATCTTGCTCTGTCCCCGAAGACACAACTTCGGAACCAAACTTAAATGACGTTTCATGAACATCCAAACGTACTGGAGCACCAAAAGTACCGAGGCCAGCAACGTTAAATGGGAACGTTTCTTCCACGTTTGGGCAACGGCCGCCATCTTCTTCTACAGAATCTATGCTTTGCATCTCTAAATCGCCAACATATTCGTTGGCAACTACGGAAGCTCTCAGGGGTGAGCTTGCTCGACTTGACTTTGGTGTCCATCTAGGGTAATCCATGATATTTTTGTTGCTGCTAGAGAAGAGAATTTCAGAGAGAGAGAGAGAGAGAGAGAGAGCCGGCCGTTGAAGGATGGAGTAAAATTTATCTGAATTCATGTAGTGGCTTCCGCTTCCACTAGTCAATGTCGACGTAACCATGATGAATAGAAAAACAAAATTTGAATGAACCTAATTAATTAGATAGGTAATCAACCCACGCGGGCAGCCGCCGAAGTTGGCCTAGCTTCCGACTACCGATCACGCGTGAGTGACAGTGATGACTTTACCAGCAACGTCGTCAAGTTTGTACTACCGATCGAAACATCGAGCTAGCTAGATACTTGTTTCCATAGCTAGGGCCTGCATGCATGGGAGCATTACAACGAGCTAGCTACCGCTTGTTACCACAATATTAATGGTCCTGCGTGCCCTTCTACCCCGTCGGATAATATATAGCGCGCGCCTGGCTTCCCCTTAATTTATAACCCTCAAATTAAAGACAAATATTCTAGTTACTTAATATTGTGGTGCGCGCATATATATTAAGTAACTAGATGACTCTACATATAAATTTAAATGATGTAGAGTCAGCTTGCTGCATAATATTGCAACCTTAGGCATGCAAGCTGACTCTACATCATTTAAAAGCATTCATATGTCCTGATCAGTACTCCCAGCTGTTAGTTTTTGAGCATTAATTTGTTATTCGATTTAATGCTTTATCATTAATTTTGTTCTAACTGTTCCAATTTCCCATATCCAAATTGAGAAATGATAGAGTTACAACTAGTTCTTTATAATTATTCTACAATCTTCAAATAAAATAACATTTTTTGAAATTTTTATTTTAGTTTTGATTTTGATTTGATGCGTTAATTAAAAAATATATTATTTTATTGATAAGTTGTATATATATTTAAAAAGTAGGTAGTTTTTAAATTATAGTCATATTTACAAAATTTAAATTTATAATTTGGATCTAAAAATATATTTTTAAATTATTTTTAGACTTAAAAAATAATTTTTAAATCAAGTAAAATGTAGTATTTTTTTTAAGTAGATAGAGGCGAGACGGATTGGGGCCCACGCATCCCGAGGGCGGGGGATGGGGTTAAAAACCCCATCCCCGCCCCATGCAAAGTGGGGTGCGGGGAAGGGGTGGCCCCGCCTCGTAGAGGGTGGGTAGCACCCCTAACTAATTACATGTAAAATTGCGGCAACTTCATGATCATGTGAAATTGCAGCAGTATGTAACAAGAGCATATAGATCATAGTTTGTTAAGTACTGGTGGTGCTTTGTTATTTTTTTTATTTATTAATATTAGGTCATGATATATATGGTTTAAGATATGTATATATGTGGTCTAAATTGGGTGGAAATAAAATATATAAACTTGTTCCGTGCGTTGGAATACATTGATAATATATATATATATATAGATTTGCAACTGATCCTAGTATTTAATTCACAGAATCTGATCTTATATGAGATCACTTCATGAAACTGATTGATATTCTACGACTAAGACAAAAAGTCCGTGAAGGCCAGGCTAATATTAATCTAAGGTTAGAATTAGTATGGCAATCTATATAATATATAAGATCATCTTATCAAGTCCGTCATGCTTTTCTGTAATTAATTATAACATGAAACCCATGAGAAAATTTAGGGATTTAGAGCATTCACATTGGTGTAGCTAAGTTTTAATTTAGTCAATTTTTGAATAAAATGCCACCTTTAATTTTTGCCTTTGGCTTTCCCATCCAAAATTTTAATCCAATTAGGCATTTCATTTTCTATACTAATAAAATATTATTATTTTTTAATTTCTCTAGTTTTTTTTTATCTACTTCTATTTTCTCTAATTTTTGCCTTTAGGCTTTAATCATGCATGTGTACGTTGGCAATCAGTGAATCAAAGCTATACCAAATAGTACGCTAGAAAGATTACACTATACCAAATACACGATGTATTTTATTTTTCAAACAAACCACACAGGCTTTCATTAAATATTTATAATTAGCATAGTTTCAGCAATTAATTACAACATAACTGGCCTGCTTCACATAATCAAAAACCAGGCCATTACAAAATCACTAGATCAGCAACTAGACTTTCATTACAAACCACAAGTTTGGAAATAGATGCCGACTTTCATTACAAACTCACTAGAGCTAGCAATTACCAGAGTACTTTTGTTCCGAAATCCATTACAAACCATGCATACAGACGACTTTCATTAATGAAATTTATCAAAATCGATTCCAAAATCACTAGAGCTACCAGCAAGTCCATTACAATATTCGATGCTGCTTCATTACATTTGTAAGCCACCAATAACTCATAGATGATGCATTATTATATATATTTGTAAGTCCATTACAATAGAGCAACCAAAAGTCAAAATAAGCCATAGTCAAACACCATTACAAAATAAGCGACCAACAAGTCCACCACCATTACATTGGAGGCCATACAAGTCCAACCAAAATAAACTACAAGCAAGCAAGCAACTATGTACGAGATATACACCTATTTCTTTTGCTCCCCAATGATTTTCATTTGAAGATTATGGAAATACTCTTGCTGCATAGCATTCATGGAATCATTATATATCCAATTTCATAATTTTTATATTAATCTATTTTCTTAAGATGTATTAAGTCAGATCTATCTTTGTTTACCTTGATTATTGTTTGTCTTCTCTTCATCATCGTTGTCCTCCTATCATCGCTCATGTGGCTTAAGATCTCATTAAACTCACTACATTGTGATTCTTTACCTTTTCATTTTTTATTTCTTTCCTTTTCAGCCTCTCGCACTACAACAAAAATTCATTTTTGGAACGATTTTTTTTGGGACGAAACAAAAATTGTCCCAAAAAATGAGATGTAGGGAACACGAAATTCAAATTTTGTTCCTAAAAAATGACGGAAGGTGTTTACCGTTTGAACGGTATATGTAGAGACGAAAAATTTCATCCCTAATAAAATAATCGTTCGAACATCCAAAAAAAAGTTCAAACAAAATAAAATAAACATTCGAACATTAATTATATATGGTCGAACGACAATTTGGCACGTTGAGTGACAAAATTTAGCGGGACATTGACTTACCCTTCGAACAAAATCCAACAATGTTCAAACGTCAAGGTTAATCAATGTTCGAACATATATTATATATGATTGAACGAGAAATTGGCGGGTTAAGTCAATAAATTTAGTGGGACATTGACTTACCATTCGAACAACATATAACATGTTCGAACGTCAAAGATAATCAATGTTCGAACACATATTATATATGATCGAACGAGAAATTGGCGAGTTAAGTCAATAAATTTAGTGAGACATTAATTTACCGTTCGAACATATTACTATATCGTTTGAACTAATACGTTATCAATATTTGAACGTAAAATAAAGTGTTCGAATGGAGACTAGAAACGTTCGAACGTGACATATTCCGTTCTAATGGTTTCAGAATTTTTAAAATTATTGATGGTAACAAAATACCTTACTTAATTACGGATAAATATTTAATTTATATAAAAGGTAGCAATTAAATAATAAAAATAATAGAAATTAATAACTAATTTAGAAAAGAAGAAGAAGATATAATTCATAATTAAATTAAATTTACAAAATACCAAATATTGTCCATACCAAAAACAAAAAAAATGTAAATAAAAAATAGAAACTACTAAGATCTCAACTCTCTGCAAACATCATCGACTGCAGCTAGGTGTGTCTCTAGCTGTGTCAGTTGAGTACTGATCGTAACCTAAGTCGTAGACATGACATCAATCTTTGTACGTAACTTAGAGATATTAGCATTAATCTCTGTACGTAAGTTAGACATGGCAGTACAGATCTTCGTAGGCACTGCATCAATCACCATTGATCTCTGCACGCACTATATCAACCATCTCCTCACTTGTAGTTGTGCGTGATGCCTCAGTTTGCATGGATGTCTCACCGTCGATACTCCACGATCTCCCGGGTGTTCATCTCTCTGAGTATTGATCGAGTATGGAATAGGACCACAAAGACGAAGTCTCGAGTGTCCCGTGCTTCGTGATAGGTAGAGTTGTTAATCGGTCCCATCGGCTCCCGGACAAGCTCAGCAATATCTGGCAAGACCTCGACATATAGTAGAAATCGGGTGATCAGGATCCTGAATGACAATATATCAGTCGTAATGTACCGGGTCTCTGATCGAATCCTATCGAATATATAACCCACTAGGTCGATAGGAACGCCACGAGTGACGTGTATCATAAACTTCACCCGATCCATACCAACCTCTGTCTTGTGCTGCCGAGGATCAATATTGCTGGCGATGATCAAGTTCATGATTTTGAAGAAAGTAGATAGATTTGTTTGCTTGATGCTCTTCATCCCATCATACAGAGGAGCATCTGGACCAACAACCAACTCCCTCACCTCATGATCAGTGAGGGTATCGGGCTCATTTGTATAAGCTGATCCCTCATTCTCAGCCGTCTCCCCATCACTCGAAGGTGGAGACTCTCTAGGCACCATGTTTGGATATGTAGTACGCAGTCTGGGAATACCAATAAAATCAGCAAGTCTGTCCGCTAAAAATATAATTGAAACTCCTCGGATAGAGATTGTGTATGCCCCCATCATCTAGATTGGTACCACCGAGTTCTTTATAAAACTCAGAGACGATGTCAATATAAGACACGAGATCTCATGCTTCGTCATTCTGATCGAGGATTGGTGTCCAACCATAATCATTGAAGACTGATGTCAAAGAATGACCCTCCCAGATAAGAGTTAGAAAGTAAAAAATCTTCACCTGACACTCCAATAAGATAGTCCTCTCTCAAACTATTTCGATAGAAAGTTGCCCTAATCTGCCACGCTTACGTCCCCTATAAGATATTATCAATCTGAAATTTCAAAAATAAAATATATATGCAACACTAGTTATAAAATATAATACATAAATATTCACAAAATTATATACTAATTAAAACAATTAGAAACTGTTTTCTGTTATACCGTTCGATAGAATCCATAACCGTTCGAATGTTAAAACTTTTACATCCCCGTTTGAACTTATATAGTTTGAACATGAATTATATACGTTCGAACATAGATATTAAATTCGGTTCGAATGCATGGTGAACTGATAAAACGATCGATATTTGAGTTCTTACCGTTTGAACGAATACAACATTATTCGAATGGTATCTGGATCAAACTCAGTCATGGATGAGTTAACTCAACGGCCATGAAAACGAAAGGAATTGTGGTGCCTTGGCCTCCACATGTGATTTGGTGGAATTCGTGACACTGGGATGATGACCACACGGATCATACACCCCATTGCCATGTGCAAGTGTGTGCAAACATGCAAAATGTGTACAACACAAATAACACAGTGGAAAAATATAAGACAATCAAAATCTAAGTACCAGAAGTTTAAAACGATACAACCCGAAACAAAGTCCTCCAAGAGGTTAATACAGTCATTCGGCTGAAATAAAGGAAAGGAAAACAAAGGTCCAAAACAAATAATGCGAAAAGGTCCCCGGGCCATCACTCCTCAGGTGGGGCTGGTCCCTCTGCTCATACCCCTCCTCTACATCAAAGTCTACAATCCATGAAACGGAACCGTACGTAGGAATATTACAATGAGATTTCGCAATCTCAGTAAATAAATCAACAGAACAACAACCAAGACATTCAAGCATGAAATTATACAAGCAAACATGTTTAGCAGTTATGAAAGCAATAACTGCAAAAATATTCAATTTTACCAAACACAACCATTTATTATTGTATACACCATGGTCTCCCTTTGGGACCACCGGCACACCCTGGCTCCCTTCGTCACACGACGAGTAACGACCGCACGTGTGACTTCGTTACGAGCGATGCCCAGCTCCGCGCTCGGTACATAACGTGACCAGGCATCCTTTAGCCCCCGCCAGCAGAGGAGCTCCGGAGTCGTACCAAGAGCGTTACTGTCTTAGCCGAGCCTGCTGTCGCCCAGCGACAACCTAGGGACATCACTCAGTTTTACACGCCTCCAAGTGACCAGAAGAGCTCCACCGAGATAATACCCCATCTCGGCTTGGGGTCATGACACACACGTACCAACACAAAAATATATTTACCAAAAATCCAATTTTCAAATTACACTACATAACATAGAACATAGCATAATTGAATAAATCATGTCAGATATCAGTAACAGTAATATGCAGATGCAGGACAGACAATTTATTGGATGGCATGGCATAGCATGCAACAATCACACACAATAACATAGCAGTCACAAATCCACAGTTTCATGAACCCCAACTATAGTTTCTGACAACAACTACGTCAAATAATCCCAACACTTTCCCGGGCACAAGGCCCTTCTCAAACACAATCAGACTACAACAAACTTAACGATAATTCCACGTTAGAATTTCAGGGGTCGCGCTGGAGAGTTACTTACGATCCAAGAGGTAAATATTCTAGATGATCACGCGTAATGGTTTACGGTGTCCTGCGATTGAACGAGTGTGTGTGTCTCTGCATAGACGGACAATGACAAATGGGTTAAATCGGAACACAGAATGACGATTAAAAAATACCAAACAAAGGGCAGATAGCTTACTAAGGTGGTGCCAAGAGTGGCGGAGCGGCGGCAGGGCAGCGGCGGAGCAAGGTGGCAGAGGTGGATCTGGCAGAACAGATGGCTATCGATGGGGTTTCTCTCGAAGGGGAGGTAGATCCGACGTGCTAGTGGGTGAAGGTGAGGATTTTTGCGGCGGAGTACAGTGAGGCAGCGGCTACAGTGAGCTTTAGCTCACAGGTTGGGTTCAAGGAAGGGGATGGAGGGAAAGGGTAGGGGATCACTCAAAGGTGGTCGCGTAGCCACCAAAACACGGCTGGGAGTGTTGGCTCATGGCGACGCATGATGGCGCTAGGGAAAAACTAATCCTAAAGGTTTCAGGAGGTAGATCTGAGAGTGAGGGAGATGCTAGAACTCGATTTGAGGGAATAAGAGATTGTTTGAAGGACAGTCTAAAGGAGGAGAAGCTCGGCCTATTTATAGGCTGAGGGTTGGTTCTCAGTAATCACAGCCTGCGATTGTGGGTGCAGGGCAGCACAGGCTTTATGAATGTGGCCACCAGCGGCGGCATGCCATTTCCATGGCCGAAACGGCTTGGGAGCAGAGGTAGCGGGGGAAGGCCAGAGAAAAGGGGTGCTCGGATTGGGGAAGAAGAGAGGTGGGGCAGTCGACGGTGGAGGTGGTGTGCTGTGATGGACACGTGGCGAAACAAGACTGGCGGCGAGCGATGCAGGCCATGGGCGTGGGAGGAGGAAGAAAAAAAAAAGAAAAAGGTGTGTGCCAGGGGAAGAAGGAAGAAAAAAAATCTAGGGTTTTTCACCCAACAAGCCAAAAAGGCATTGTTCCAGGGGAGAAATTTCCACTTCCGGAGGGGACTGGGCCCAGTTCTCCTCTCTTTAAGTGGAGCTGATCAATCGTGTTTGGATATTGAGTTAGATTGAGATCTTTTTCAATACCTTTTAGAAAATGTGGCATCTATGGACTGATTAATCTTATCTTTATTAATATTGCATGTTGATTTCATTCTAGATTGGACCAAATGGAATGATAGTGCCTTGTCAAGAACAACCTCACAAAGAAGTACGACGACTTTCACTATTAGCTTCATAAAATATACTAGGGTTGTGCAACGTACTAGGAGGAGCTAGTGAAATCAACAGTGTTGGTGGAGCGATGGGTATGTGAAAAGTTATGTGAGAGATGGGGAGCGAGGAGTTCAAGGTAATATGTGACCTGTAGATGTTTGAAAATAAACATCATTATTCGATTTGATACAATTTCTTAGAAAGTGATATTTGCTGAGCATTGTTAACATTTTCAATATAAAGATTGCAAAAAATATCCAATTAAAATAAGTCCAACAGAAAAAAGTAGTATGTGAACTACACAAGTAAAAAGTCATTTATGAAGTTAATGGAAGAGATGGTAAGATTATTGTGATTACCTAAATTAAGCTCATTGGTTAATTCTAGTGTACAAGCAAAAGAATGTCGTTCTTAACATTCATGTATGTAATTGAAGGGTCCAAGCTCATCAAACTTCGTTAACTTCTATAAAGAAACTAGATGGTCAAAGAAAAAAATGGACATTTGTCACTCCTAGGACGGAAGCACTCTATGTGAGTGCTCTCTAACCTCATTACTTTTACTATATTGTTCCATTCATAGATAAGAGAATCGGTTTATTTATCTCCCCTATTTTAAATTCATACAAAATATATTGTTTCTGTCAAACTACAAGGATTGAGAAAGTAAATGCAATGGAGCCTAAGGAGCACACAGATGAGGCAAAAAATTTATATTTAGGGATCTTCTAGGTCACATATATGGTTATGTAAGAGGACCTGGTTGTTCAGTTATACCCTAGCCTAGACCATCCTCTATGCAGGCACAAGTTGAGCACCTAGAAGAAAATGAGAAGTATAAAAATGCGACAAGGAATTATAAGAGCCAATCGGATGAGCTGAAAAGGGATGTACAAATGTGATGGGTTTGGAAAAAAATCATATATATGACTAGAAGATGAATGTGGGTATGTCTAGGAGATCTTTAATTGGTTGGGCAAAAAACTGTGATTTTTTCTTTTTTTTTGTTAAGATGTATTTGTGAAGAATACTATTTGCTAACTTTTGTTGGCTATCACATGATATTTTGTTTAGCAATTGTTTAGGAAATGGTGCAGGATTTTGAAATTGATAATTTTGCTGGAACTAGTAACCTAGGATGTTTGTTGCATGTTGCTTGGTGGAATCACAGGTTAAAGACCATGTAAAATCAGTGAAGTCATCAACAAAGATTGTATAGAACTGAAATTTCTCTCTAAACAAAACAGAGGCAGGTCTCCAAACATCTCAATGAATCTTGTGAAAATGAGATTTTATTGTATTATCTATAGGTAGAAATGGAAGTTTACATGATTTCCCTTGTTGACAACTAACACTGATTGAAGAACTACTAGATTTGGAAAAAGAAATCAGTTTATTAAAATGCAAGAAATCCAAGATTTGCTGGTGAGGATGCCCAAGCTGTGAGTGCCAACTTGCAGAATTTGTTTTCTAAAATCATGTGGAGAAACACGCAGTTAGATCTCCATCAATTCCGACAGTTCCTCGAACAATTATAACTCCTAAAAAACACCCTGGTTGGTTGGCAGCTATGCATGAAGAACTTGCTGCCCTTCACAAGAATCAAACTTGGACCTGGTTCCCAAAGATTCTGATATGAACATCGTCGGCTGCAAATGGATTTACAAAGTAAAACTCCAACCAGACGGATCTGTAGAATGCCTCAAGGTATGGTTGGTTGCTAAAGGTTTTCATCAGGTGGATGGACTTGACTTCCATGAAACTTTTTCCCCTGTGATTAAACCAGCAAGTATTCGCATGGTTCTTACTCTTGCCGTGGTAAGAGGCTAGGAAATCCGCTAGCTTGATGTAAGAAATGCATTTCTGCATGGGCATCTTACAATTCCAGTTTACATGCAACAGCCACCAGGCTTCGTCAATCCCGAACAACCATCACATGTCTGCAAATTAAGTCGCGCACTCTATGGCCTCAAACAAGCACCTCGCACATGGTTTGATCGCCTCCGTAATTTCCTTCTTCAACTCGAGTTCTATTGCAGTGTCTCCGATCCAAGTTTATTTGTTTGCCACTATGATCATGGTATTCTTATTCTCCTCCTATATGTCGATGACATGGTCATTATTGGTGACACTTCCACTCAGATTTAATGGCTTATTTCCCAACTCGCTATAGAATTTTTTATCAAAGACTGGGTGCACTTCACCACTTTCTTAGCATTGAGGTTACTCGCACTCACCACAGACCCATTCTTTCACAGGCCCGTTATTCTCGTGAGCTACTGGATCGTGCTTCTATGGGTGAATGCAAACCCATAGCCACTCCAATGCCGACTAAAGGTCGGTCGACTTCCTCAACTGCACCATATTGTGATCCAACTCACTATCGGCGACTTGTAGGAGGACCTTCAAGGGACCAGATCTTTCCTATAGTGTGAACTTTGTATGTCAGTTCATGCATGCACCAACTGTGGATCATTTCCAACTTGTAAAAAGAATTCAACGCTACGTGCATGGGACTCTCAACCTCACCTTCCGTATCAGTGCCTCAAGCACACTAGATCTTTATGCATTTTCATATGCTGACTGGGTGGGATGTCCACTTACTCGGCGTTCCACCACTGGGTTGCACATTTCTTGGCGCCAACTGCATCTCTTGGAGTGCCAAAAAGCAACCAATTGTTGCTCGCTCTAGTGTCGAAGCAGAATATAGGTCCATGGCTTCAACTGCTACCGAACTCACTTGGCTTACCTTTCTTCTACGGGACCTTCTTGTACCACTTTTAAGACCACCAGTTCTTCATTGTGACAACTTAAGTGCACTTCACCTATTTGTCAACCCAGTGCTACACGTCATGACTAAACACATTGAGCTGGACATTCAATATGTGCATGAACAAGTTGCAATTGGTGCTCTCGAAACTCGGTTTGTCACATCTTCACTACAGCTTGCAGACAGATTCACCAAACCACTTGCCAAACTGCCATTCCACACAATTCGATCCAAACTCAGCCTCTGTCTTGACGTGCGGCTTCGTTTGAAGAAGGATGATAAGATGAAACAACAAGATATTGGCAATCACCAAGACATCAGCCCGTGACTCTTGTACATTCCATTTATGTTCTTTCCATCTTAGGCATGTACAACAACATCTTTCCATATATATGTTTTTCACCTTTCCTTGTATATGTTTTTCCTTACTTGTAAAGTCAACTGTAACTTCTCTATATAATAGAAGCGCTCCTCTGTCATCACTTTGTGAGACGTGAGTTTCCTATCAAAGTCTTTAGATATTACCCTGTAACTTCGAGAAATGTATTTATACTAGCTTGCTAGACAAATGTTTTGGTAATTTTATCTATAATAGAACTTAGTAGAAATTTATGTAGAAGATGCATGTAAAATTTAAGGTATTTCATCCTTTGCAAGTTTTTATATATGGTGACAACATTTTGTATGTACATGCAATGGCTGGTATACACATCCATGGCATTCAAACCAACTTTCTGTTGGAGTAGCTTGGACAATATTATTTTTTTTCCCTTCCACTTCTTAATTTGTTACATGAATCATATATAATAGATATTTCTTTAATTTCAGAGCTTGTATTGGGCTTAACAAATATGCTTAACTGGCTTTAGGTGAATGCGGAGTTGGCCGATGTACGTGTATGTTATGATTATATAGCATGATAGTTATTAGGAGTTAGTAATTGACAATATGAGTCAATAGAAATGATTTGTACAAGTTTCAAATAAACAAGTCTTTGTAAAAAAAAATTTTATTAGTGGAACCCACTTTTTTATAAAGAGTTTGTATGAAACTTATAAGTAATGCTTATAGCTAGCATTACTCAAAATCTGAAATAAGGGTTTATCTTTGCAGCGAGGAGATGGTGGGCTTCATCCATTAGCAGCTGACAAGGATGTATATGCTAAAATACAGTAGTGAAGGTCAGGACTTCTAGATTTAAAATATGGTAGGTACTTATAATAATTTCTACCATAACATTATGTGTTCTGACATAGATGTTGTGTTTTGGTAAAAATAAAAATAAAAAGTCAAAACGACATTCTACGTATTGTTGTATTGTCTAGTAAGGTTGACGTTGGTCAATCCTCTAGATAAAATGTCTTAGATAAGAGTATTCATCCGGGCCGGATTGTTTTCCGGATTCCGAAATCTAGAAAATTGAGTTTCGGTTTCGAGTTTCGGCCCGGACTTGATTCGGACCGGAAGCCGGGTTGAAAAATCCGGACCAACCCGATCCGAGTAAGGATTTGAAACCCGGTACCCCCGGTACCCGGGTCTTTTTTTTTAAAAAAAAACAACCAGTATCGTTTTGATACCGGTTAAATACTTCCCCCCCTCTCTCTCTCTCTCTCTCTCTCTCTCTCTCTCTCTCTCTCTGCGGCTAAAGCAAGTCGAAACCCTAAGTGAAAGTCCCTGCCTCCATCATCGTGATCCCATCGTCATCGCCACATATCCGTCGCCGTAGGCCTTTCCCTCTAGGGCGGTGTTCACTTGTTCGGGTACTCTCTCTCTCTCTTTCTCTCTCCCTCTCCCTGTAACTATGATTATGTGCGTGAATAATGGATGAGGTAATCATTTGGTTGATAATGGTTTGAGTTGTTTATAGATTTTGTATTGGTTGATAATCGGAGTTAATGAGTGTTGGTTTCAATGGCTTGTGGGCTCTAAAACTCGGATTCACCTAGGTTCCGGCCCGGATCTGACCCGGGCCAACCCGGTCTGGGTTTGAAATTCGAGTTCCAGTCCAGGTACATTCAGGTTCTTAGGCCAAAACCCAGATGAACAGTCTTTATCTTAGATTTATAATGGTATTGGTATGAAAAATACTTGTCCTTCCCTGGAACAAGGAGCACCATTGCCTTATTAACTAAATATGAAAGCATTGCATTGCTTTATAAATTCTCAATAATTGAGAAATGGAATGACTGTCGGGTGGTAGTGGTATGGGTTTAATTATGAATGGAATATTTTCTAAATAAAACCATTGGGAATGCATTATCATCTCATGATTTGAGACTTCATTAAAAAAATACATATTAATGGAACATAATTCCATTCACATGCAAATTATTTGCCCACGATATGCATGGTTTGACTGTTTGGGTACGTATGTTAAGGAATTAGTCACTCACTGGGTGGTAGTTTGAGATGCAGGCAAAATGGCAATAATGGGCAATAAACTTGTACTTTATTTAAGGTAATTTTGTTTAGTGGAATTTCTTCTAGATGGCCCATGAAGATTGTGATCCTCTGGTCATTAATTGACATGTGTTTAGTTTGGATGGCTCATTTTAAACTCTAATAACTACTACTAACTACGTACCACATCATTAATTATTTAAATCCATGTAATTTTCAGGCGACATAATCTTCCAAAGGTTGATTTAAGCCTATGTTATTTACTGATGATATAATGAGCATGCTGCACATATATATATATATATACACACATACACAAGAGCCTATTCACAAATTATTTTATTACTATTTGTAAAATTTGTCTCTCATGACTCATCTCATCTCATTTATCAAGCATTCTCTTAGTCATTATTTGAATAGTACTAGAATATCTCAGTATATCTGTGAATAGTAGTGAAATAGTTTGAGTTAAGATGTTTTATTGGATTTTGGAAAATGAGAAAAAAATTTGAATAAAAATATTATAAAGTTAAAAAATTGTTTGAATATCATTTTTAATATCATTTTTGTTTTGAAATTTGAAAAGTTTAATTGTTTTTTGTGTTTTATTTGAAAGTTTGAAAAAATTATAATAATTAAGTCATAATTAGACAAGAATGTTAAAAATTTGAAGTAAAAAAAGTTTGTATTTAAGTTATATTTGAAAATGAAATATTTTAAAATATTTCAAAATACCTAATAATAATTGTGTCACGAGCCCTTAGAGCAAATATAAAAGGAAATATTGGAGCTTGAAGTTTCTGAACAGCCCAAAATGATCCACAATAGAGTACGGTTTTCTATTTTCAATTTTAGCATTTTGGGGGTCCTTTTGTGTACCTTTACATGGAGGTTGCATTACTAAGGGCTTGTTTTGGGTTGCTTTGGGAGTTATAAAAAGTATTTAAATAGTCTTAAAAGTTTTTTAATGAAAAAATTAGGTTGTTTAGGTGTTACATATTAAAATATTTTAATATTTTTCTTCAAACGTACTTTTTTAGATAATATGGAACGTAATTCAGATTTTAAAAAGACTGTTAATAGACAAAAATACCCATACAATTGTAAAATAATTGCAACTTTCAAACTTTCAAGTTTTAAGGATATAATCATAATTTTTAAAAATTCAAATAATAGTAATTTCTACATCAGAAAACGCTTTTTTAATTTGTTTCCAAATAAACGTAGGATATTTGAAAGCGTTTTAAACATATAATTACCAAACAGTAAATAATTTTTTAATAGTAAAATTTATCACTTAAGTTATAAGTTATAAATCTTAAAATTACAAGTTATATTTCTCACCGCAATTCCAAATATGTCTCGATAAAAAAACAATCTACTTATAAATTGCGGACATTTTGGCCCAATGAAATAGTACGGACACAGTGACCAGCCCAACGGATCCGAAAAGGCAAATCTTTTGCAGAGAAAAGAATAAAGTGTTTGTTTCCAATTTCATAATTTATCTACTAAATTATCATACGTATTTTTTGTCTATCTCTTAAATATGTAAAGAATACATATTCTCATTAATTAAAATTTATATTATCTCGTCTATATTTTATTTTATTGATGTCATAAGAGCAAATAGAACTTGGTGGTAGGTTTCTGCATCTGTCCCGCCTTAATATTCACCGATCCTCTCAACCTAATATAATATATATTTATATATAAATAAATAAATAAATAAAATTCTTTTAATAAAATGACGTCATTTGTCTTGGGTTTTATTTTAAAACACTCGCCCCCTTGCCGATCTCCTTCTCTCTATTTCGTCTCATGGACGGTCGCTACTCTCTCTCCCTAGGTTCCTCTCTCCATGGACAGACGACCTTAGGGAACTATCCACTCCTAGCATTCAGATAGGGGCACTCACTCACAAGGGGTGTTGCCGAGACCAAGGGGCCCAACTCTCCCCCCCATGTGAGGGCAGGAGACGGCCGAGGGCTGCATGCCCAAGAAGTGGGTAGGACTCCTAAGAGCAAGTAATGTTTAAATGAATCGCCTAAAAAAAAATTACAAAAATTCAATAATAAGAAAATGAGATGGATGTACAATTTATAATCTTTCAAACTAAACATGGTGAACTTTTACCTTAAAAAAAGAAAAGAAAAGAAAAGAGAAATACTACACGCATAAAAAAATTTCATAAAAGTAAATTCAGAAATTAAAATTATTTCATGTGATACGATACATTTACTTTACAATAAAAAAAATTTTGTAATTTGATAAATTTATTTTTATAAAAAAAATTTCTTACCTATAATATCTTTTTTGAATAAAATAAAATAAAATATAAACTTTTTAAACCACGTCGCAAAACTAGAAATAGGAATTTAGCTAAGCTTTATAAGCTTGGACATAACAAATCTAGCACTGGCAAAAAACGACCGTAAAAAATAAAAAAATTATTATAGATATAAAGAAATTATAAAAAAAATAAATTTATAAATAAATTTATTATATTGATATTATAAATTTATTTTATTTTATATTAAAAATAATTTTACAATTTTTATAAATTTAATTTTAAGTAAGGACTAAAGTATTTATCAAAAAATAAATCAGACAACTCAGCTGAAACACGACAGAGGCTAAACTGCCACCCGACATTGCGATCATTGCGAGCGAAAGCTCCCACTATTTGTGTTCGAAAAGGAGTAAGAGCTTTGTCACCCAACTTCCACCGCGCCCTTCATTCCATATTTTTTTAAATATTTTAAATATTTAATATTTTTTTAAAATTTCTTTTTGAGTTTATTCTTTTTAAATTATTTTAATTATTTTATTCATTATTTATATAATAAATATTTAATAAAAGAAAAAAATAATAAAAATTAAAAATAATGTGAAGTGTGAAGTGTCAGAAGGTTGTAAAGATTTTTTTGTTCTAGTAAACATCTAGTGCTGACCCTTTCAAACCTGCATACCACCCTGCCCATTCCCTTCACGCCACGTAAGCCAAAATCACCTTCCCGGAATTTCGATCCAAATTTTCCACGACGTGGGAAGTCATCATTGGTCTTCCCGTCCTCACGCGCAATATTGGAAAATACCAATTGCCTTCATTTGTATCAACAGCCTGAAGCCCTCGGCTTTTCCTAAATAAAAAAGAAAAATAATTTATACAAATTTTAAATAGATAACTTTCATATAAGTCTTTATAAAAAAGTAAAATTCAGTTTAAAAAAATATAAAAAAAATTATTATTTATTAGTAAGATTCATTATTTTACAAAAAGTTTGTATGAGATTTGTCTATTTGAAATTTGTATCTATTATTATTCTAATAGAAATTATAAACATAATATTTTTTATAACATTTTATATAATAATATTTTAATAAAAAGAATATTTTATAAAACTAACATTAATTTATAAAAAATATCTTATTTTATAATATGTGTTGTTAAAAATGTTACGTGTTTATCACTGCTTTTTCCTCAAAAGTGCCCTTTCCGCTTCGGTCCGTGAACTTGCACAGAGGAGAGAGGGAGAGAGAGAGAGAGAGAGAGAGAGAGAGAGAGGATGGCGAGTGGGGGAGGAGGAGGGTACGGGGATGCGAACCAGAAGATAGACTACGTGTTCAAGGTGGTGCTGATAGGGGACTCGGCGGTGGGGAAGTCGCAGATACTGGCCCGGTTCGCAAGGAACGAGTTCAGCCTCGACTCCAAGGCCACCATCGGGGTAGAGTTCCAGACTCGCACCCTCGTTATCCAGCACAAGAGCGTCAAGGCCCAGATCTGGGACACAGCTGGCCAAGAACGGTGCTCATCAACTCTCTTTCTGCTACACACTGAGCTTTCAACTTTTCTTGCTAGCTTCCTACGGTTCTCATTTAGTTCACTGATTTGTGCTCAAAGCTCGAGATCGATCTTTCTTTTGAGAAAACTAGCTAGCTAAATAAATAATTCACATGCCTTTTGAGGTTATTGATTTTTCAGGAA
This sequence comes from Juglans cinerea, assembly GCA_961763995.1. NCBI lineage: Eukaryota > Viridiplantae > Streptophyta > Magnoliopsida > Fagales > Juglandaceae > Juglans > Juglans cinerea. Next base: position 31,265,405 of record CAUIVZ010000002.1, on the reverse strand, counting down.
ATGCAGTTCCAATCTTCTCTTCTATTTCAACGCCGAACTTTGATAAGTCAAACCAATGTCAATTTCACTCTGCATTGATTTGTTACTAATTCCTTTACAATTTAGAAAAAAGTTAGATTTCCTTATTTCGGATCAGGAATTTGTCTAGTATGATTGTATTAAAATAGTGCGCATGACTTGGATCAGGAATTTGTCTCCTGGTATGATTGTATTAAAATGTTATCTTAATTTTTTTTATTCTTAGATCCAATCCATCAGAGAGTCTCAAGTCCTTTGAATGCTTGTCATGAGGTATAATTTCGTTTTGGTAATTGATTTTTTGTGTAATCGTAGATGTATATTGGAATAATGTGCGTTACAAAACCAGTATGCGAAATGATTTGAAATCTTATTACGACTTAATCCAAATTTAGACAAGTCGGCGTTTCTTGAAACCATTGGTTTTGTGATAGAACCTCCTCCATTGGATGATGTTTGGAACTTTGGTCAGAAGGATAACTTCCAAGCCGTACGAGAGCTTACCCAACTCCCTTTCTCTTAGAGTTTCCGTTTTATTGCTTGTCAAAATCTTTTATATTTTCTAAACATAAAATAAAAGAAAGAATATAAGAAGTTCGCACTTGAGAAATTTGGGTTTTAGAGAAGTCGGGTATCCTTCAGTTGTAGTTGATAATGAGTACTTATATGATTATATCTAAATAATCTAATTGACTGCAAGAACATTCCCCTTTTTAAGGCTACTTTTGATATCTGGAAATGGATCCACATCACAAGGATACAAACGTGTAGGTTTTTCTTTTCAGCTTCTATATTCCTTTCGGGAGATACAAGGTGAAAGTTCGAAACATGTTCAACGCTTGTAAAGATTGATATTTTATTTGCAGAGTAGTTCGTTTTATGTCCAATATGAATGACTACTTGATCTTGTGTGAAAGTTCTTCCTTCTACAAGATTTTCCAAATGCCTGTGACTTGTATTATGGTGTGCTTTAAGAGTGTGATAAGAACACACTTGTTGAGGCAGTAGAGATGTTACTGAGCCTTCATATAGCTTTGGATTCATCATTCTACCCTTGGGTAAATGAGAGGGGCCCTTGGCAAATTTCTGTGGTATTTTGAGACCAACGTGTTTCCTTTTTAGTATCTCATAGCTTAATTTTTTTTAGGTTTTGTGTGGATTGTGATTGAATGATCTGTTAAGCCATTTGAAATAAACTGTCTGCCTCAATGCATTCTATAATCCTCTGATATTGTCTTTTGGTTGATTGATCAGATACCGAGCGGTTACAAGCGCATATTACCGGGGTGCTGTTGGGGCAATGCTGGTTTACGACATAACCAAGCGCCAGACATTTGATCACATACCTCGTTGGCTGGAAGAGCTGCGTAGCCATGCAGACAAGAACATTGTCATCATTCTGATAGGGAACAAGAGTGATCTTGAGAATCAGCGTGCAGTCCCCACAGAGGATGCCAAAGAATTTGCTGAAAAGGAAGGACTGTTTTTCTTGGAGACATCGGCACTGGAAGCAACCAATGTTGAAACTGCCTTCTTGACTGTGTTAACAGAAATCTTCAACATTGTGAACAAGAAGAACCTAGTTGCAGACGAAAATCAAGGTAATGGGAACCCCGCATCCCTTTCCGGCAAAAAGATCATTATCCCAGGTCCCGCACAAGAGATCCCAGCTAAGAGCAGTATGTGCTGTAGATTAGCGTGATTTGATTGAATTGAAGTTTCAAAATACGTGAATCTTGGTCATATGTTCGTCATAGCAATTTTTTGAGATGTGTGGTGTATTTCCTTTGTATATTTTCCAATGCTTCAGTTCCGTTTGTATGAGCAACTGGTTACTTGCATGTTATGAAATGGGAGTTTAGATTCTCTTTCTACCAATGTCAAAGTCCACAAAAAAATTGTCCTCTCCCGGAGAAATTTTGTCAATTGGGATAGTACCCAATTGCCTTCAATACTGTTTATTAAAATTCTGTACGGGTGGGGTCCCAATTATTATTGATAATTGGATGATATAACACAACTGCTGCAATTCCTCTTCGGTATGATTTTGCAGTACACATCTATTTTTGAATACTTTTGGAGTGCTCCTAATGGTTTCTTTATCCTATCATTTAAAATATATTACTAAAAATTTTTTATTTTATTTTATATAATGACTTTTACAATGTCATTTATCAACTTATCTATTTTTTCTCTATATCATTTAAATATTCTTTTTAAATATTTCATTTCTACCAATAAATCTACAATATCCATATATATATATATATATTATATTTTATATTTGCAATTTGTTTTTATATACAATGTAAAATAATTCAGTCCTATACACGTAAAACAAAAATATATTAGTCAAATAAAAATTAAATATAAAAATCAAAATATGAAAAAATTGGTTTAAAAATATGAATTATGATTTTTTAGAAGAAAATGAAATGTGTTTTAAATGATGAACAAAAGAAAGAATTTGTTTATATGATAAAAATCAAAATAAAAGAAAATGAGGGAGAAAATGAAATATTAATAATATAAAAAATTTGCAAGATAGACAATTCCTGTTATATGTAGCGAATTATTGTAGTTAATTGTATTTTACAATTCCTTTTACGTAATCGAATGTAACTTCTTTTTAAAGCAATTTTTCAAATAATTTATATTTTTTATGTAATACAAAACCATTGAGAGTGCTCATAGAGCATATTGTGATGCACAAAGTCATTCTCTCTACCCTTTAACTTTGAAGCAACAAGAATTTTTTAGTTTTTTTTTTTTTTAACACTTGTGAGAAACAAATTTTCATGTCCATGTACGCCTTCCACCAGCGAGCTGGCCAACGAAAAACTTTTATAATATAAAAACTTCGACCTAGACACATGCATGATCATGGTTTCTAGGAGTGTGCGTAAAAGAGTAACTTTCAGCAAAACAAACCCGTAATTTCTTCTTCTTAAGAATCGCGTTAACATGATATGGTAAGAAAAATTAAGAGTCCACACTGTCAAAAAAGAGTTCCTCTTAAAGTAGCAAAACGAAGGACTCTGCCACACTAATCATGATAACATCCAAAGATTGGATTAGCTAATTATAATACAACACAGAAATATGTTTCTTGAAATTAGTTCAACTCTTGGTTGTAAGTATGCTACCCTCCATGTCCTCATTCCTTTCTATGTCATTCATGTCCTCTACTTCGACACCCTTAACATGAGATTTCTCTTCATGCACCAAAGAGCCGTTTTGAGCATCCATGTCCTCATTCCTTTCTATGTCATTCATGTCCTCTACTTCGACACCCTTAACATGAGATTTCTCTTCATGCACCAAAGATCCGTTTTGAGCATCCATGTGTATTAAGAGCCTTTCTAGCAGTTCTTGGCACTCAATTGCATTGACCATTACAGATAAACTGGCCCTGCCCTTCCAGCATCCAATCGCTATTGTTGACTCATCCACTTGGGTAGAATCTAATAAGGCTTTGCTACCTGCAGAAAAAAAAAAAATGTAAGATATTCACGTAAATGGGAACTGATCATCTTGAAAACATGGTAATGTATACCTTTGCTCAAAACTATAATACAGCAGCCTAGCATTAGGTTTGTTGCCTTCTGTCCAAACTCAGAATCAACAAAATCTGCAAATTTAATAGTTTTATATTGCAGAAGATGCTTGAAGTCCACTAGGGATGCATATAGTATCTGTTTGGTGACATAGGGAAGAATCAGTGGCAGTCCTTCGGAAGATATCCGGAACGCACATGGTGCAGAGCTCCCTTCTCTGGATGATTGTCTTTCCTGGTTTTTGACAGAGTGAAAAAAACTCCAATTACACAAAAATAGCAGCTATCAGGGAACTTTATTCGTTTAATACACTAGGATTAGACAGGAGTGCAGTTAAACTCATCACAAGCAAAATTTTTTTTTTTTTATGGGTAATAAGAGATTTTATTCCAAGTAAATAGGCATAGCCCAAGTACACAGGAAGTATACATGAGAATACACCTAAATACAAACTAAAGCAAATTAAGAGAAAACATTACAAATATTCATGTCCATCACAAGCAAATAAAATGAAATTTGGCAATATGTACTCGCAAAAGAAAACCATTCATTAGATTCATTAGTTGGCGGCATAAATATGAACGGGAGACCAGATCATGGGACTGGATTCTCATTTATTTTTCCATGTCTTTGTTTTGATACTCCACCAATAAAACCCCCAACATAGGTGAAAGCAAATTTGATCACGGTTCAACTCCTGGTAGAATTATAAGCAGGGTAGCAAGCGCTTATTGATTCTTTCTTTTGGGGCTAAAATGAAATGTTTTTAGAACAAACTTGACCATTTGTACTGTTAATCGTATGCCAACTAAACTTTGACTTATAAAATTGTAGCTGATATGTTATGTTCCATCCAATGGCACTATTCTTAACTTACAAGGCAGTTATTCATACACAGGAATCAGGATTGACACCCTCAAGAATAAGATGGGAGAAGGAAACCTTTTATGAACATGTAACTTTGAAACGGGAACTTAAACTAGGGCATACTAAATAATCATGGAAACGATGACATATAGAAATACTTACAAACATCTTCAGGCCGATGGACGTTATCTTAAGTTGCTGCCCTACTGAGAAATTCAGCTCAAGGACATCCTTAACTGACTTTGAAATATAGTATATCCTCTTCACATGGTTAGTATCGTTGTTTCTTGTGACTAGGTGCCCACTTAACGGAAAGGTGCCATCAATACCATAGAATAACTTTATGCTATTGACGATGCCTTCATCTTTGAAGAAAACAACAGGGTCAACCCCTTTCCACTTGCCTTGAGTTTGCTTCTTTCTTTTACCTCCAGCTTTCTTCACATCAATTTCCTTATGATCAAGTGCTTGGGCTTCTTCAGAATTCTGCACTTCACTTGTAATGCAAAGATGAGGTTCCACAGCAGCCTCATCTGGTTCATCTGTACCAGCCTCTAAATTGGCTACTGAATGTTTCTCATCTGTGCCATCTCCTGAAATAACCTCCACCCCACTTGTATCTTCAATAGCCTGATTCAATTGTTTTGTAGATGACTCGCTACCTACTTGCAGAGTATTTGGTTTCTCCTGCATAGCTGTGTACAAAAAAATATCAGTGTAATCATCTTGATGTGGAAGCCTAAAACAGAATGTAGAGAACAGGAATTTCTCCAAAATAGATATAAATAATAAATTTAAAACTCTATTGCAAAAGCATATCATAAACATGATGCATTTGCAAAAGGGTATCGAAACATTCATCTGATTTTCCAAAAATTTAACACTAGAAAAAAAAATTATTGCCCACAAAGAGAACACAGAACAGAGAAGACACAAAAAAGGGATTTATCCATGGATGTTTAGCACATGCATGCGGTCGCTTTGGTTTTACCATGACCGATAGATACCTTGAATGTCTTGGCTTCTCATGAGAAATATTATTAGTTAGATTAGATCTGAAGTTACCTGGCAGAGTGGAAAGTTTGTGGAAGACAGCAATAAAAAATGCTCCACTGTTTTGATCATGAGGCATTATCCTCATGCAACGTTCTAGAGGAAAATTACAAACTTCCTCATCTAAATCATCAGCTAGAGCTACGGGATCCCCTAACGGCTGGAACCCATCTTTGGAATTTCCATTACCACAATTCTCATGCTTTTCTCCCAATTCTGTATCAGGGTTATTCTCACTTCGCTCGACATAGATTCTGCCAGAAGGAAACATGCTAGGAACAATCACACTTCTGCGGTACTTAGGGACGTCTTTGTAGGAAACAAACCAGGTGCCCTTGTCACGCACCTGCATGTCCAAGAGAAGGAATGAAAAACCATATACTTGTACGCTGCATGTAGCCAGCTAAAGGTGTAATGCTGGAACTTATTCCACAAAGTTGACCAAAATTTTATATCATTGTCTTGCTACCGGGCAAGATCAGCAATTTGTTGCTTTTGATTTGGATAGAGAATACCATTTTCCATGTAAATATCCAGTCTGAACCCAGACATTTGTCATGCACAGCATCACTCACTACATACTCACTATCATAGGAACTTTTTTACTAATTTGAGAATATTTAGATTTATTTTAGAATAGATGACCCATAAGCTAAAAGTAACAACTTCAACATTAAACCACGATACAACCAATGCAAACATTTTCCAGTCAAGAAATAAAGGTCCCAAGTAGGAAAAATTGCCAGGCATTGCATCAATTCCCACCAAATAGTCAATCTAAAAAGTGGCACCAAGTCCTGTTTCACCATTAATCAATGAGACAGCATTTTGACCTTAAGAGTGAAACAGGAAAAACAGTATGGGATCCTCCAATTTAATTAGAAAGGTAAGCTTCTATCGTGCGCCAAAGTCAGCTGTACCGTTACTTTCATCTACAGGGTCATAATTTGATTTCGTTATATGTCCGGAGGTTCTGGTTGTACGAAGCCCAAATATTAATTTCAACCAGTGTACTACTACTACAAGTAACAGACATTACTTTCTCTCCACTCCAAGTCTCAGATAGATATTTTTTGGAAGGTAAGTCTGATATAGACATTTTTGTAAGCAATGGAACCATGCCAAACACCCAATATTGATTCAAGCTAAATTTCCTCTCTAACAGAAAAGCAAGAAATGTCCTTTATGCATGGGCAATGAAGATAACTTTCAGTATACAAAAGTAATATAGCAATAGTGTCAACCAAAAAGAACACAAAACTAGTACCCGCTTGAGTGGAACAGTAGTAATGTGATGGCTCAGGAACTAAACATTTTCAGTCCAATTTTCCTGGGGGTAACACAATGCATATAGTTTGCAGGTGACTGAGAGCAGGCATAGGGATTTTTCTTGCTTCATACACATCACCCATACCCCAGAGTAATTGTATCTAGTAAAAAAAAAATGAAAAACAAGAATCTATACACCAAGAACTAACCTTCCATTTTTTGAGGCCTGGCCGGCGAACAAGTTGGGGAAGCTCACAAGAGACATCAACAAGTTCAAGAGACCCTCCACACTTCCTCAAAATCTGTAGTAAATGAGCAATGGTGACCAAAATTTATGTGTAGGAATAAACCTCCAGTTACCTCCAGTTGGTGCAGAGAAAGAAAGTTGCCACATCCATGAGGGCATAATCATTAGAAGAAATGGAATCCAACCATTCAAAAATATGACCATAATATAAATTAAAGACAACCCCAAGGGGTTGGCCCAAGTGGTGAAGGCCTTGGTCTTGGGGTATCAGTCCCTTCAAGGTCCAAGGTTCAACACCTCATGGGTGCAAACAATCCTTTGGGGCCACACCCCTTAGTGAAAAGCCAGCAATTTAACCAGTTCCGTATAGGAAAACTTCCGAGGGTACGGTGCACGGGATTGACGTTTACTCTGCAGGGGTGGGTCCAAAGGGCCTTCCTTGGAGAGGTTCCCCAACATCAAAAAAATAAATAAATAAATAAATTAAAGACTAAAGAAGACAACAACTTGGTAAGATCAAATACCAACACATTAAGCCAAAATTGACCCAAATTTGACACTTAAGTTAAAAGAAAATAAAGTAGAAACAAAAAGTTGCAAGCATAAAATTCACATGCAAATTATCTCATATGTTATACAGCAACATGAGTCTAGGAAAACAGATTAGATCTTCTCAAGACACAAGGTGCAAACAATCTTAGAACATAATGAAAGTGAAAACTGAGATAGGAAATTCCAAAATACTATAAAGCTAGCTTCAAAATCAAATTGTCCAATCTGTTCTTCTCCATCTACTTATTTATACCAACTTTCTGAATTCTCAGTCAATTAAAGTAAAAACCAGTTATTAAGAAATTTGAAAGTAGACAGGAAATCGAACACTTGCTGTTATTACTCTTCAATTTACTGCTGAGGTGCCGTGAATCGTCTTGAGATAGAGGAGTTCCTTTTGGGACACACGAAAGTAGTGCATGACAATCATTAGATGTAAAGTTGGTCACAAAATGAGCACAAATCTCGTGTTTAGAGGAATGGTATATAAGTAAAATAATTTTTAAAGGGAAGAAAATGTTATAGTTGAAGCAGAACTGGTCCATAATGGCTGCCATCATGGAGAGAATGGTCAAAACATAAAATCATAATTATTCAAGAATCAAAATTGATTTGCTTTATATAGAGAATACGTTGTGACAAACAGGATTTACTTGTAAAAAAGGAGTTGTGACCAACGTACTTTAGGATGTGGACATAGCATAAACATTCCAAGTCTTGGAGAGATGAATAAGCTGGTGGACACTGTAGGATTTCATTAGGAGATCAGTAGCAGTGTAGGACAGGTTTGTCAATGAACACATCTTGGCCTAATCGGGCATCTTCATTCAAGTGAAGATTTTAAAAGAGCAGCCAAGGGACCAGGAGCACAAAATTTACTTGTCCATACGTAGAATCTTTACTCTGTTTTTTTTTTCAGATTAGGCATTTTCTTGTGTAACCCCAGTGTACTTGGATTGTGCCCCCAGCACTTAACAATAATTCGTGGTATCTTTACTTGTCCCAAAAAACAAAAATTATTCTTTTGAGCCTATCAGCCTACTAGTTCTACCTTTTCCTAATGCCATCTTTGAGTGATAAGACAGTTAAATCTAGAAATAAAAAAGAATCTCCTGCAGGCTGTTAAAAGAGTGGATATGTTACTTGATATAGAGGTAGGGTTTGTGCACGTGCACACAAAAAATTGAGCAAGTTCATTGAACCATAGCTTCATTCACTAGCTGGATTCATTGATGTAGAAAAATAATTTATAATTACCTCAGCAACCACAGCTTCATTCTCAACTGGATTCATTGAGCAAGTTGAGTAAACCATTCTGCCGCCAACTTTAAGCAAGGATAGACCTGCATAAACAACACAGTTTTTGTAAGTTTTGAATACTCACTAGACTGCATGCGCAGACCCAAATACAAACACTAGTATGACCTTCATATATTAACTTAAAAAGGAAAGACTAAGTGGCATGATTAGAAGTTCCATCTAATACAACAAACATCTCTTGAACACCATCAATGAACCATCAAAAAACTTGAGTCTAAGCAACAACATGCATTGTAATGTAATGACTAAATAAAAGATGGGCTCTCAAAGAGATTAGCCTCTTATCAGCACCACGGGAACCTGTGACTTACTCGAAACAAAACATATAGTAGAACTGTTTCTTTCCACATTTTTGGACTCACCCATGGAACCTAAACCCCTGGGGAGACTAGCATAGCAACCCACCGCCATGGCCTCCCACTTAAATCGCAGTTTGATCCCAGGGGACCTGTGACATGGGGCTCATGCACACAAGTTTGCCCTTACCACTTGAGCTACCCACAGGTGGGTTGTTTCTTTCTATATCTCCCTTAGACACAAATTCACATCAACATTTCAAGAAAAACACCATTTTAGCAGGACAATATCCGAGTCATTTTTTCGATTTTATTTTAGTTGGAATTTCTGACAAGATTGGATCAAGATTTAAAACTAAATAAGTGAGCCAGAAAGATAGTTGATTCACAGAGTCACTGGTCAAACCAGTTTGATCATAAATACATATATTATAATAAAATAGAATTAAAATACTATAAATATACAAGTATGGTATAAGTTAGACTGAAATATACTTCTGGTCCCCAAATATATAACAATTGTTTGAATTTCGTCTCTGAAATTTGAAAAGCCTCAGTTTTGTCCTTAAAAAACCTTAAATGGTAGCAATTTAGTTCTTACATCCATCAAGGGGGAAGTTGCTGATGCAGCAAAAGGAAAACCAAGGTGGCATGTTAATAGTACCTGTGGCATGTGAAATGGCAACATTGCCATACCATGTCAACAATTGAAAATTATATTAAATTAATTATTTACCTTAAAAAAAAGTCTATCTTCCTCTCCGTCTCCCTCTTCTCCATTCCAAATCCCACCAGAGCCACCACCATCATTAACTTTCATTTGCCATCACGTGTTCATAAAATATAACTTAAGAAAATGGATCCAATTGGACAGTAGGAAAATTTTAAAATGAAAACTTAAACTTTAGGCCCCTACCAAGTTAGAAAAAAAGGCTTTCAGACCATCTAACATGATGGAGTCCACCTAGATGAGTTAGGTTCTTACAAAATATGCACAAATATATCTAGTCATTGTTAATAAGTATAATCAGCTAGTTGGAACAACAAAATAAATCTCAAAAAGACTAAAAACCATATAATCCAAACAAGCATTGTTGCATACAATAAAGAGGATTTCTGATTTAAATTTTTCCATCAAAGGTTACCTCGTATGGCAATCTGAACTTGGAGGTTATGGATCCCATTGCCCAATCCTGGATTCCTGTATTAAGAAAATAAAATCTTATCCACCACGAAAGAAAGGTAAAAACAGAAATGGCGCTATAAAATTCAAGAAAGGTAGATAAAGGGAAAAACACACGACCATTTCCTCCAGATATCGGGAGCCTTGCGAAGTGTACCATCTCCACTGCAGGGAACATCACATAAGACACGATCAAAGATAAGTTGACTAACACTCGGATGAAATCCCATTGTACTTTCAGAAGAACTAGAGCAATTTCTGTTGGAACGGCAGCCAGGAAAATGTTGAGCTTCATGATTTGTGACTATCAGATTGGCAGTGCACATTCTTTTTGTTTGGTGGATGAGAAGATTACATCTTTGGACGTCAAGATCGTTTGCAACTACCTGAGAGAATGAAGAAATCAATTTCAAAACCAGGATTAGCAGATCGAGAAGAAGTTCAAAATTTTTTTTATCAGCAAAACAAGGACTTCATTGAGAATAAAATAGGCGTAGCTCAAGGACTACATTGAGAAGTTCAAATTATATCAACAGACCAAGTTAGCCAAGCTAAATAAAAAGAGCAGACTATATACAAATATAAAATCAGTAGTAAACAGTACAAAACAGGAATGGTTAAAGGACACGAACCAATCCATCAGGCAGTGATCCTTCTTTGGCTGATCTGTGTATAATCTCAAGCAGTTGGAATGTTTTTGATCCTGGTGCAGCACACACTGAGCAAAAGCAAATAATCGGTCAGAAAACACTCGGTTAAATATCCCGATTTTCTTACATGTCAAATGGGTTTTCAATTATTTTTTCCCTGCAACTTTAACAACCATTTGATGACTGTGAAGACAAAGATGAAGCAGCAGTTATTCAATAACTTGGTTAAAAATATTTTCGAAAATAAGATATTACAATACAAAGGAAGGTTTAAAGAGAATTTTTTAATGCACAATAAGTTGCTTACTGTCGAGTACAAAATGATATGAGTGTACATCCAGGAAGAGAGGAGGTACCTGCATCACAAGCAATCACTAATCACAAGTAAATATATAACCATTAAGGAAACAAATGCATCCAAAATGCAAAGAGAGTTTTAAAATCTTTTACAAACATCAGTACATAAACTTCAGGAGTGACAGGGTGTGTATAATGTTGGCTTACCATGCTGACAGCCTCCTGTCTTGTGATATTTCCAATTTCATTTTCAAGCTTTAAGAACTCATGGAACCTGGAATATTCACATATCATAGCAGAATGAGAACAGACATACGGACTGAAATCCAGGATAAAAAGCAGGTACATATTGCATATGGTCAGAAGTCTTGTATTCTTCTAAACTCTTTGTTGTCTTCATTGTGCTCTCTAGAATGGGTAGGTAAACTCTTTAATTCTTTGTTATTCTAAAATTTTGGGTAAGCATCTCTCTTTGTTATCTTCTAAAATCTTTATTCTTGCTATCCCTCCCATTTTTTTTACTCTTAAGATCATATAGTGTGAGTGCTAACACCCTCCTATGATTTATATTGTTGGCTTGATGATGCAACTTCCTATATAGACGATTCTATGTGCTCTTTTGCTTGTGGGTTAGCATTTGAGAAATACGTGTTATGACTTATGGGTTTTACCTTATTTAAAAGATGCATGCTATGATGCCCTTGTTTTATATCATCATGGATGTTATATTCCTGCATTTCACCCTTCTTCACACAGTGGCATTGGTAAATTGGCTTACTGAGGGGTAAAACTCACCCCTCCTTTTCCTATTATCCCCTTAAATGGCCCATATTCACTGAACCACAGCCATGACAATAGTTGTAGCCTGTAGGACAAAGAAAGTTAGCATATTGGAAGGATTCCCAAGCTAGAGCAAATGTTTGGTTTGGGGAATAGTCTCTTAAACTTCTTCTCTATGTTTGGTTCAACTTAATATGGTTGGTCTAGAATTCCAAAACTTTTTTTTTTTATATGTAATAAGAGATTTTATTCCCAAGAATAGGCATAAGCCTAAGTACACAGGACGTATACAAAGGAGATACCTACTACTTTTTAAAAACAAAACTAAATCTAAAACAAATTCTGGAAATTATCATCCATTACAAAAGTTTTAGCCCACAAACTCAAAGTACTAGAGAAAAAATCCCTAAGGTCTCCCAATGAACATTCTTTGTCTTCAAAGCATCTCTCATTCCTTTCAAACCATAGACACCACATGAGACAAGAAGGCATAATCATCTTCCAAATATCAACAGCATTCTTGCTACCCTTCAATCCCTTCCACCCTACCAATAAATCCACCACTTCCTTGGGCATTACCCAAAGTAGACCAATCCGATTCAAAACCTCATTCCACAAGAACCTGGCCACTTCACAATGAAGAAAGAGATTAACACATTCCCCCCCATCCTTCCAACACTTACAACGGGGTATATGTTACCATATGAATATTTACTTCTGCATAGTTTTATCTTTTTTTTTTTTTTTTATAGGTAATCAAAGATATTATATTCATAGAAATAGGCCCAGCTACACAGGAAGTATACATGAAGAACACCTAGCTAGAGGTTACAATAGAGAGAAGAAGATCGTGGACACTAAGTCCGTTACAAACTATGGCCCCCGCCCATAAGAACAATGACTTAAAAAAGAAAAGTTTTAGCTCATCCATTGTTCTTTCTTGATCTTCGAAACTTCTAGCATTTCTCTCCCTCCAAATACACCAACACATGCATATTGGTACCAATCTCCATATTGCCGCTACCTGGGATTTGCCATGTAGTCCTCTCCAGCTTGCGAGGAAATCCACCAATCTACAAGGAATAACCCAAGACAATCCAACTCTTGAGAAAAAATCATCCCACATAACCTTGGCCACCTCACGGTATAAAAGCAGATGATCAACTGACTCCCCATGCTTCTTACACATACAACACCAATCTAGGAAAATAACCCGTCGTTTCCTCAAATTATCTGTAGTGAGAATCTTGTCCAAAGATGTTGTCCAAACAAAAAAAGCTGCTTTTGAAGGAGCTTTCGTCTGCCAAATGCTCTTCCACGGGAACATAGACATTCCGGAGTTCGTAAGCTTTTGATAAAAAGAAATGATAGAGAAAATACCTTTCTTAGAATGATTCCAAAGCATCTTGTCTCTTGTGCCCCCTGAAATACTTGCGGAATATAAAGCCGCAAAAAACTCCGTAATAGACTCCAACTCCCAATCTTGGGCTGCCCTAATGAAGTCAATATTCCATTGAGGGGTGCCATTTGAAAAGACCAGAAGGTCGGCGACTTATGCCTCCTTTTCTCTACCTAGCGCAAAGAGAGCAGTGAAAGTATCTCGTAATGGCCAACATACTCCCCTCCTTCACCAGAGTAAAGGATTTAGATTCTACGACTAACACCATAGAAGAACCCATACTGACCAACTCCCCTCCTTCAACAGCCATTCATCATCACATTGAAACCAGGTCAGAAATCTGCTACACAGATACATGGCTAAGGGGAGTATGGTGTTAGTCAGAAATCTGAAGCCAGGTCAGAAATCTGCCAACATACTCCCCTCCTTCATCATCATCACATGGGTTCTTCTATGGTGTTAGTCATGGAATCTAAATCCTTCACTCTGGTGAAGGAGGGGAGTATGTTGGCCATTACTGAAACTAGTTTTATCTAGTTTGAAGGGAATGTCCAAATGTGTGATTATTTGATAAATGAAAAAAATAGGAGAATTTCATAATGGTCATCCCTTTAACCATTATGATCCCTCAATAAGGGATCACAACTAAGGTATTATTACATTAACTTTTTAATGGCATCTTCAAACCTTGACTTTAGTTGGGATTCATTTGGGGTCGCTACAAAAATTCTAGAATCATATTTGATATATATGGTATGCAAGACAACCGGCAATCTACACATGCAATTTACTCTGTTACACTAATATATATCATCACACAAAGCATGATTGACCTCTCAAGTGTCTGGTTCTTCCTCAGCTGCATGCGGGAAAAATTTGAATGCCAAGCAAGATTCTCAGGGTACCAAGGCAATGGTCTAATAGCCTCCGCTTCACCATCAGTGACCTTAAAAAAATGGATGCAAAAGAAACACAAGAGCTTGTCACAAATAATGAACAATACCGTCATCAAGATCATCACTGCACTACAATTGCCAAGTTAATTGTGTATCTTACCTCAGCTTGAAGAGATTTCATAAAGTCATTCTCTAACTGTGATCGAATGTCAGAACAAAACTGGCTACTGCAAAAAATGAAAGTACGAAAGATATGTCATCGTCAAATTAAATCTATTGGAATCTTGGGAAATCAAATACAATTCCAAATACATTTAAATTGCACAGAAAAAGGGAAAAGGCCAGTTTCTGATTGTTTCAATTTCATTAGTCACAGGAGTCCCCATGCCATTAGCACCTATGAATTTCAATGTTTATGCTTTCTGTAATAGGGAACTTTATCTTCTACGGCAAAGAATTGAGGAAATACCCAACAATCCATAAGCCACTCTTCTATTATATAATATATATCTTATTATATATTTTTTTTATATTTCTTTTGAAAGGGGTAGGGAAAATATTTTTACCTAAAGTTTACACTTTTAAGGGTTTAAGTGGAAGTTGGTTGCTTACATTCATTGCCGCCTACTTGTTTTTGGCTCCTTCCAAACATTTTCTACAATTCATTCTTTCTACTAAAACAAATGCTTAAAAGAGCACAGCTAGACGTCTAAAGGAGTTCCATCTCTCCATTTTCTGATAAAATCAACCGATCAAAAAAAATTCTGATAAAATCACGCCAAAGGCTATTTCAATAGAATATGATATCAAAACGCGCCAATTGTGACATTACCTTGAATTAATTCTAAAAGCAGCAGGCAATGGTTTTCGAAGAACTTGCATGAAGGAGTCCCACTCCTCAGGGGACACAATCCCTTGCTCCTAATATCACCAAAAGAAGTAAAAAAAAAAAACCACAAGTTCGTAATCCCACAAAAAAAAAGAACATTAATAATATAGCATAATATTCGGAACTCAATTGAGTAAGTATGATATCAAATGGACAAAATAATCCATTCACACACCAAACAATAAAGAACAAAAATTCATACATGAGATAACAGCCGGAACCCGTTTGAGTGTATGAAAAATACTCACCAAGTATATAGAGTAAAAGTACCTTATAGTATTCATCGAAGGCAGGGTTTTGGGTGGCGAAGGGCTGCCAATACGAATTCTCATTATTGCTGCTGCTGCTGCTGTTGTTGTTGTTGTTGTTGTTGTTTTCAGAGGAAGGATCGGATTTGGGGCGCTTCCAAACGTTCTCTCTGTTCTCCTTAAAATGCCTTCTCTGGGTACGAGATCTTCCTCTACCTCCCATCTTGGACACAATGCGTTACTGCTGCTGGCTGCGTGAAAGGAACTGCGTTGTGGAGCCGTGGTTGTAAACAAGAACTGGGTTTGAGTTGGACTCGGATCTTCGCACACGACTCTCGAGTCAGTCTCCTGCTCCCATCTTATTTGTAAATGTGAGCTTCGCTATTTGGGTTTGAGTTAGGGTTTGGTTTGGTTGGGCTTAGTTGAAAGAACCATAACCCAAACGATGCCTTCAAGAGAAGTCTTGGGCCAACCCAACGCCATTAATCTAGCCCTTGATATATATCATATTGCAAGGAGTAACATATCTCGTTGATAATTAGGAGTAACAAAACATGAAACGATATATGAATTTAATACAAATATAACACGAAATTAACAAGGTTGAGATTGATATAATTGAGTTTGTCAGAACGGATTGACGTGTTAAGACATGATTAATAAACGGATCAACTCAATTAACCTAAAATCAATCCGTAATAATCTATTTAAATTTTATTTCAAAATTATAATTTTATTATTATTGGATTGTAATATTGGTATTTCTTAACATGCTTATATTTTTATTATGAAAAAATCTATTCATCATCCTAACTTCCATCATCCTCCCATCATTCCATGACGTGGCATTAGATGATATGTTTATAAGTGAAATATAATAAATAATCTGCAATCATCTAATGACACATCATGGGATGATGGGAGGATGATGGAAGTTGGGATGATGAGTAGCATTACTCTTTTATTATTGGGATTGTAATTCTGGATCTATGCTCATATTAGTTATTGTTGAGTTTGTAATATTTATTTTATCATAGATTAGAATCTGAAAAATATTGATAATTTTTATTAGTAGGTAATCTTATTAATTTATTTGGAGATATTGTGGGTCATATTTAAAAACATAATTTTTTATATAAATGAATTTTTATATTTATTCGACCTGCTAAAGTGATAAGATTGCTTGTGGGGTAAAACATCTTATGTTTATTCCACTTTTTGTACCAATTTTCATATATTTGTCATAAATTTTGGAACTCCGATACGGAATTAGCATGAATCGACCAACATGTATTTTCTATTTTCGTTACAATTTCACAATACAGTTGTCATAATTAATTTCTTTTATCCAGAAGTGTAATCACTACATTTCTGACTTTTGAAAATAATTGCAATTCACAGGAGACATGAACGTCTTCGTAGCTAGTGACTGATAGCCACGTGAGCAATGCATGCAGTTCCTTGGAAGAAACAAATTCTCTTGAATTAATTTCATGCAGTTCGTTGTTGTCATATATATTGAGACTGATAGCCACGTGAGCACCTTAATTTAAGTTGAGAGTTATGAATTTTATGGAAACTGAATATAACTTTAAAAATGAGAAATATTTTATCCATTACATAAAAATAATTTTATAAATTAATTTAATTTCATGTAATTTGTCAGATTATAAAATTATTATTATTGTAAAATAGATTTAACAGATCACATAAATTCACGTCAGTTTATTAGATTAATTTTATGTAATTTCTTTATGATTTTAAAGAATTAATTGCCTAAATTTAAAGTTTAAACGAGCTTTATAAATCATCAAATAAATATATATAATAAAATATTACTTTTCATCTTAAATTTATATAGCATTATTCGTTTGGGCCTTATTAATTGCTCAATTTAGCCCATTTTCCTTTTTAGTGTACTGGGTAATTTTGGGCACAAATACAAATCTTTGTCTCAGATGGTTCTCTCCCGTCCCAATATAGGCTATAGAACATACGTGCGTTCTCCTGATTTTTACCACATAGCATACTTAATTATTTAGGCTATGTATTTTATGATTATACCATCTAACAGAAAAATTGAGAAAGAAGAAATTGAATATAAAATCAGAGCTTGTTGAACAAATAATGATCTCACTTCTTAGGCTTGAAGGGAAAATTAACATTTCCCGTATGATGAAGTGAAAAAAGATTATGACTACCAAGTGTTTGTGAAACGTTATCAAAGAATATTTTCTTTCAGAGTATTGGCATACCCTGCACTCATATTCCTTCAGTGCACAAGAGGTTTGCGTATATAGACATTTAGTCATAACAAAAGGTGTCCTATGGTCACACACGGTGACACCTAGCTAGCAAGGTCATTATTTCAGTTACACAAATATTCTTAAGGAAGATTTTATTCTCTTGAATATTCTCTAATGCTATAGAAGCTTCCTTGAGGTGTGTTGATATGAGGCAGGTACATCTGATGCCTTAACATCCCCCTACGATACAAGTGGCACTGGAGTGAGAGTGAGGCTTGATCGGAGCTAGAAAAACCTTGCAGAGGAGAGAGACTTTGTGAGAATATATGTTATCTGATCCTTGCTTGAAATAAATGAAACTTGAAGTGATTTGGCTACAACCCGTTCTCTCACAAAATGGTAGTCTAATTCAACATGCTTGATTCAAGAATGTAAGACAGGATTGAAAGACAAGTATGTAGCACCAAGATTGTCACACTATAAAGTAGAAGGTGTAGTGAGAAAAATGACAAGTTCATGTAATAAAGATTGCAACCAAAGAAGCTCACAAGTAGAGTTAGCAACATATTTGTACTCGCTTCAGTAGAGGACTGAACAATTGTGGGTTACTTTTTAGAATCCCAGAAAATAAGATGAGTGCCAAAATAAACACAAAATCCATCAGTGGATTTACTATCATCAGGGCACCCAGCTCAGTCGGTATCAGAGAAAGCAGACAATGTAAAGGAGGAAGAATGTGAAAAACATAAACCTAAATGTCGAGTATGGTTGAGATAACGAAAGATTCGTTTGACAGTCTGCCAATGGGGAAGGCGTGGACAATGCATATACTAACATACTCGATTGACCGCAAAGAAGATATTAGGTCTTGTGAAAGCTAGGTACTGAAAGCTGCCAACTACACTATGATACCAAGATGGATCCTCAAAAGAGCAACCATCAAACGCAATGAGCTTTTCAAAGAATGACATAGGTGTAGAAACAAACTTGGAATTGTGCATGTTGGTTCGAATTAAAAGGTCAGATATGTATTTATACTGAGATAAAAATAAACCAGCGGATGTTCTATTTACTTCAATACCCAGAAAGTAATGTAAAAGTTCAAGATCTTTAATAGGAAAATATGAACGTAAAGAGTTTATGAAATCTGAGATAAGTGTAGGATTAGACCCCGTGACTATTTATATCATCACATAGATCAAAATAAAAATAAAATCAGAGGCATGTTTTAGTATGAACAAAGAAGAGTCTAAACTAGAATAATGAAAACCGAAAGTAAGTAATTTATCACTGAGCTTAGCAAACCAGACCCTAGGAGCCTGCTTCAAGCCATATATGGATTTTTTTCAACTTACAAACATGTGTTGGGAAGTCGGGATTCACAAACTCGAGAGGTTATTTCATGTAGACTGTTTCCTCAAGGTCCCCGTGCAAGAAGGCATTCTGTATGTCGAGCTATGGAATAGACCAGTTAGAGGTGACAACAAGGGAAAGCAAAAGCTGAATGGTAACAGGTTTAATGACAACACTGAACGTCTCATTATAATCGAGACCAGGTTGCTAATGAAATCCCTAAACTACAAGGCATGCCTTGCAGCGCTCAAGAGTACCATCAGCTTGACACTTTGACTTAAGGATCCATTTGCAACCAAGGAGAATGAAGTTTGGAGAGGGAGGGACCAGATCCCACGTCTGGTTGTGGAGAAGGGCGGCGATTTTAGAGTTCATGGCTTGACTCCACTCAAGGTATTTGGACGCTTCAGAAAAGGAGGACGGCTCTTTTGGTACTGGAGAAGGCTAAGAAGCCACTTTGGGAGGAGATTCGGTGAGAGAGAGTGACGGTTTGGGAGGTGGCCAGAGAATGGTTTCATCGGTACGACGTCGGGGACAATAAATATTTGACTGTGAACGGATAACCATTGGATGGGAGGTGGGTTGCACGATTTGTGGTGAGGGAGTGGGAGATTCTGACGAGGAGAGGGCTGGGGAGGCATCTCGAGTACTTTAGGAAGGAGATGTAGATGTGATATCGGGCTGAGATACTGAAGTGGGTTGTGATGGGCTAGTGCAAGGAATTGGGCCTAGAATTGGATGAGTGTTTTGAGGCAAAATAGGAGTGAAAAGTGAGATAGGAATAGAATCAGAAGTAGACCCACGGAAGGGTGAGTCCAAAGATGAATTTTGAGGAGAAGAAGTGGACTTGGGTTGTGGTTCAAAGGGGAATGATGTCTCATTAAAGGTGACATCCCTAGAAATATAGGTCTGGCCCGAAGGGATATGGAGACAAAAATAACCCTTGCAATCTGGGTTGTAGCCCATAAGGACACAAAGTTTAGAGCGATAGTTTAATTTGTGGCGAGTAAACAGCCTTAAGTTGGGCCAGCAGGCAGACCCAGAAAAATGTAGGAAATTATAATTCGGGATTTGGTCCATTAAAACTTCAAAGGGGGACTTATGTTGAAGAATTGAGGTGGGCATGCGGTTAATTAGAAAAGTTGCAGTTTGAAAGGCTTCGACCCAATATTTTTTAGGGACCGAAGCATAGATAAAAGTGAAAGACTCATTTCGACAATGTGTCGGTGGCGACGTTCAACACTTCCATTTTTTTTAAGTGAATAAGGATAAGTGATTCTATAATAAATGCCACAAGATTTAAAAATCAATTTAAGGGGGCGAAATTCCCTCCCCAGTTTGACTGAACCAAAACAACATTTGTAGAAAAGGTATTTCTAACAAAAAGTAGGAAAGTAAGAATTAAAGAAGAAACATTTGATTTAGATTGCATAGAAAATAACCAAATGAACTTGGAGAAATCATCTACAATTGACAAATGAAACCGGGAGCCATTAGTAGAGAGAACAGGTGTTGGACCCCATACATCTAAAAATAAAAGTTGAAAAGGCCCGTGAGAGCAAGATGGAGATGAAGGGTGCGGGAGAGCATGAGCTTTAGAATGCGAGCAAGCAGAACATTAACCAAGGGTAGCATTGGAGGTGAGAGGAAGTCGAACCCTACGAAGAATCAATGAAATGGTGCGAAAAGAAGGGTGACCCAACCTTGAGTGCCAGAGTTGAGGTGAGGTACGAGTGCCAATCAATGCTTGCGGAGAGGATGCTGTCGAGGGCACTGTAGGTGACGGCAAGACATACAAGCCATCTTCAACACGGCCCTAAAGAAGAACTTCCCGACAGCGCTAATCCTTCACAAATAAGAAGCTAGAGTGAAATTCAAAAAACACATTATTGTCATGACAAAATTGACGAACTGAGAAGAAATTGCAAGATATAGAGGGAACATGAAGTAGAATTCGTAAAAGAAAATTGCCAGAGGAGGAATGCATATGAGCTGATCCCGTGTGTTGGATTGGCAAGGTGGATCCATCGCCAATGCTAACTTGGTTGGAGCCCTGATATGGAGCAAAATCAAGATTGAGATTGTTGAAATCAACTGTGAAGTGGTGTGTAGCTATAGTGTCTGGGAACCAGGAGGAAATGGATAATGTGGTTGTGGGGAGAGACGTATAGTTAGCAGTGAGGGAAGTTTGGATTGGGGCCTGATATGTTTGGTTGAATCGATGATAACATGAGAGTGCAGTATGACCTGGTTTAAGGCATACTTGGCAAATAGGGCGAGGGTCCATTCGAGTTGAGAAGGAGTTTGAGGATTGGCCTCCAGTATGAGCACTGTTAAAAAAACCTCTACCGCTACTACATCCACGTCGTCCACCACGGAAGGAGGAATTACGAACACGATTAGAACCAAAGGAAGAAGTTGGTCTGGTCGTAGTGTTATGGGCAGCAAGAAGAAAGCAGAGATTGGGTTTGATGAGCAATGCAGGACTCATGGTTGAGGAGGTAGCTATAAATTTGATGAGGTGAAAATGAATCAGGTCGTGTAGTGAGGGAACTGACAAGAGATTCATAGTTTGTGCCAAGACCGGCTAGAAGGTAGATGGAAAACTCATAACCAGATAGGGCATGACCATCAGCTCTTAAGGAAGCAGCCAGTGCTTTGGCTTTGGTATAATATTCTGAAACTGATTCTAGTCCCTAGCCACACTTGGTATGAAGTACATGAGCAGATGATTTTGCAGAAAATAGATTTTGAAGGGTGGTCCAAACCTCACAAGAAGTTGTGCAGTTGAGGACTTGAGCCAAAACATTATCGGAGAAGGAGGAATTGATGGCCGAAATGATCAACTAATCATGTATAGTCCATCATGTATGTGCTGGGTTAGGTTTGTAATCAAGAGTGGGAGTGGGCATGAGGAAGGAGCCATCGACAAAACCATAGAGCTGGTGACTTTTGAAGAACAACACAATTTGTGCTTTCCATAAAAAATAGTTGTCGATTGTGAGTTTGATAGTGATGAAGTGTGTGGCTAAGTTGATGATGGAGGTGTTAACAGTGGGTGATTTTTCTGGTGACTCCATGAGGTGGTAGAGAAAGAATTGTAAAAAAAGAAAAAAAAATTGGACGTGGTCCTTTAGGCTCTGTATACCATGATGAAGTGAAAAAAGACTATGACTACCAAGTGTTTGTGAAAAGTTGTCAAATAATATTTTGTTTCAGAGTATTGGTATACCCTGCACTCATATTCCTTCAGTATACAAAGGTTTCCATATATAGACATTTAGTCATAACAGAATTTGTCCTGTGGTCACACAACGGTGACACCTAGCTAGCCAGGTCACTATTTCAGTTACACAAATATTCTTCTAAAAGAT
Organism: Juglans cinerea; assembly: GCA_961763995.1. Taxonomy (NCBI): domain Eukaryota; kingdom Viridiplantae; phylum Streptophyta; class Magnoliopsida; order Fagales; family Juglandaceae; genus Juglans; species Juglans cinerea. The sequence goes on along the minus strand of CAUIVZ010000002.1, from coordinate 31,242,911 downwards.
TTTATTCTCTTGAATATTCTCTAATGCTCTAGAAGCTTCCTTGAGGTGTGTTGATCTAAGACAGGTATATTTGCTGCCTTAACATCGTATGTGTGCAAAGGGAATATAATTTCAAAAGGAAGTAAGAAAGGGCCTTTAAAGATTGATTGTTCAAAGTTAAAAGTGTAAACAAACTCCGTGAATCATCAAAAATATATAGATAATGAGAAATTTTTTCATCTATCACGTGCAATGGATGTGGCATGTTTTAATTATGGACAAGGTTATACACCATTTTAGAGTGTGCACTCCCCCCCCCCCCCCGCGCATGCTCCCATTGAAAAAAAGTTGAACTCGGTATTAAAAGTTAATTTTTTTATGTGAGTTTTGGATTTACTCATTTTTTTTAAAGGAAATGCACATGAACTGCATATTCTAAGACTGTAAATATAATTTCTCTTTAACTATTTTTTCCTTACAATAATCTATATAAGAAACCACACAACTTAGTACACCATATCAAATTATATAAATGAAAATTAACCATAATTTCAAGACGAAAAATAACAATATTTCTCTATGTAAAGAATAGCGCATTATTGAGTTTCATATATATCAGGTCTCCGACACCCCAAATAAGCTCAATTAATCCATTTTTTTGGGGGTAATTAGCATCAATTACGAGTTCTAAGCATTAGATGATTGACCAGTAATATCGATTCCAATAAAGAAATATGTATTGAACGTTTTTCACCCGCTAAGCAAAGTGGTAACGATCGATCGACGTGCTATTAATTGGTGTATTAAATTTTATAATGAAGTGCCACACAGCTGGTTTATTCTTATATACATTCATGCACGGAATCACTGGATGTGGCTTCAAAATCCAGACTGAATATGGATTCTGAAGGCTACTTGCTAAAAAATTGTAAAAAGTTACGATACATGATTTGATCTTTTTAGGTCATATGAGCAATATCGTGGGTGCTGCAACAGTAGAGAAATTGGATCATAATCCACCATCCACAACCATCTATATGATATATCTATGATCATATATCATACTCTTTATCCAAACTTTCAATTTGCTCTTGGTCACTCAAACTCGTCACCCAGTTGGCTTCTAGTTCCCCCCAACCAAAACCCTTTGATCATGTATTGACACCCATGCAATATGTATATGGATCTTAGTGTACTAAATATAGTAAGCTCCCCATACTATATATATATATATATATATATTTTTAAACGGCGTTTAAATTAAAAAACTATACAAAAATCTTGATTGTGATCCAGTTTGTCTACTATTGCGGCATTCATGATGCTCATCTAACTTAAAAAAGTCAAATGTATCAAGATTTTTGTGTAGTTTTTTAATTTAAACGCCGTTTAAAAAGATATATATATATATATTGTTGAGGAATAATCTCACGTTGGCTGTGGACAAGGTCTTGGGCATGTTTATAAGCAATGAGCAATCCTCACTTGTAGAACCGGTTTTATGAGATGAGTTAGGCCCATGAATTTCTTCATGGTATCAGAGCCTGTCACAGAACAAATGGGGGCTCACACTACTTACCCCGTGACAAGGACCAGAAAAAATACTGACCTGCACGTGAGGGAGGGTGTTGAGGAATAATCACACATTGGCTGTGGACAAGGTCTTGGGCATGTTTATAAGCAATGAACAATCATCACTTGTAGAACCGGTTTTATGAGATAAGTTAAGGCCATGAATTTCTTCATATATATATATATATATATATATATATATATATATATATATGGTCATTTGTGAACTCTCAGTTTGCTTTGGTCTCTCAAACTCTTCACCCAATTTGCTTCTGCTGCCCCCTTCTCTCCAACCAGTACCTTATCAGATATTGACAAAATGTCACCCATGCAATATAAATATATATGTATATATGTATACATATATGTATATGTATGTGCGCGCGCCCATAAACTTTCGATAATACTACTCTTCCTTTTTTATTTTACCGTTCAACTCTACCGCTTTAATTTTTTTTATTTTATTTAGTGATTAAAAAATATTTTTTAATAATATTATAATTTTTTTATATTTTCTTAAAATCTTTAAAAGTATTTAAAAATAGATGTATGAAAAAGAAATAAAATAAAATCACATAACCAACTGTAGCTCCAAGCGGTAAGACTGACTCATAAACTTTTCAAGAAAAAATAAAAAGAGGAGGGACCCATAAACAGTTACCCCTTTATATGGCATCCATATATAGTTTTCAACACTTGCATCCAAGGGGCGTTATAAAGCTTCAAAGAGATCACAAAACTGGACCATTCACTCACCCAACTACTTGTTCGTAAATAATGTCTTCTCTCTTTCTGATCTTTCTATTATGCTTAACCATGGCCACTGCAGCCCCACTCCGGCCTGGTTTTTACTGGGAAACGTGTCCGGAAGCTGAATCCGTCGTCCGACAAGTCATGAAGAATGCCCTGATTAGAGAACCCCGGAGCGTCGCTTCAGTCATGCGCTTCCAATTCCATGACTGCTTTGTTAATGTAAACTCGCAAGGCTAACTCTTATGTTTCATATCTGTTTCAGTTCAGTTTCGTTGTTAATTAGCTTATGAAATTTAGATGCACATATATATATATATATATGCTAACGGGTGGTTCAATATTATTTAAAGGGTTGTGATGCTTCTTTGTTGCTGGATGATACAGCAACCATGCTCGGAGAAAAAAACGCCCTTTCAAACATAAACTCTCTGAGATCCTTCGAAGTCATCGATGAAGCCAAGGAGGCCCTGGAAAGGGTTTGCCCCGGAGTTGTTTCATGCGCTGATATCATAATTATTGCTGCTAGAGATGCCGTTGCGCTGGTATGTATTTTTTACACAGCATCTCTATCAATTAGTTCTCTCTTTTGGAAAAACAATAACAAAAAACGAAATCAAAGTTGGTATAGATCGACCTTGCATTACGGTATATTTTGGAAATGAGGAGATCTTTTTCCCCTGCGATTTGTCGCGGAATTCTAGGCCAAAGAGGCCACTTTTCTTGAAACTTTTGTCAACTAGGTCCCCTGTTGGCCTATATAATATTAACGTAAATGATTTTTTATATCCCCAAGTCCAAAGTTACAAAGACGGCAATATCATATATAAGATTCCCCCAGAGACGCATGCACTTTATTAATTTTAGCTAGCCGATGGGGGGCACAGTACTCGTTTGTTTGTGACGAGAAAGTCCGAGAAATTTGTTTTTTTTCTTAATATTAATATTAGCATCAAAGATTTTCAGAGATCGATGCATTTTGTTTGTAGTATTTTTCAAAATGATCAAATGATGTCGTTAATGTTGACTCAAACCAGACTGGAGGACCCTTTTGGGAAGTGAGGCTCGGAAGATTGGACAGCTTAAGTGCAAAGCAAGAAGACTCGAATGAAATCATGCCAAGTCCTAGATCCAATGCCAGTTCCCTCATTGATCTCTTCCACAATTACAATCTCTGTGTCAAAGACCTTGTAGCCCTTTCTGGGTCTCACTCTATTGGCCAAGCTCGTTGTTTTTCCGTCATGTTTCGGCTATACAACCAGTCCGGCACCGGCCGGCCGGACCCTGCCATTGAACCAAAGTATAGAGAAAAGCTTGACAGGCTCTGCCCGTCTAATGTTGACCAGAACGTCACAGGAGACCTTGATGCAACTCCCCGTATATTCGATAACCAGTACTTCAAGGACTTGGTTGCTGGGAGAGGGTTTCTCAACTCGGATCAAACACTTTTTACGTTCACGAAGACTAGAAAGTTTGTGGAGCTGTTTAGCAAAGACCAGAGTGAGTTTTTCAAGGCCTTTGTGACGGGAATGCTGAAGATGGGTGACTTGCAACGGGACCAGCCGGGGGAGATCAGAAGGAATTGCAGGGCTATTAATGGCTGACATATGAACAGATTGTGGGAGTCTTGAGGGGAAAGGATCGTGATTTGATTGAAGGCAATATATATTGGAAAATACAGAGACCACCTAGAGAATTCATATACTCTAAAATGTCCACAGAGATGATGTGGATGGGTGTTGGTTGGAGTTGATTCTGAAACAAATACAATGACATGTAACATTAGAAGGGCACTACTCCAGATTGTTCATGGAGTGGTTTTTTAATTCGCCTATCATTCTATTTTGATCACTTTTCTTCATTTTAATTAACGTCTTTGGAGCCTTATTAATGTGGTTTTGTTTCCGAATTCCTGCACTACATTGAATTTCAACTTAAAAGGTGAAACGCATATAATTCATAAATTAATTTATCATGAAATTAAGCAGGCCTGGAATATTCTGTGTTACGAAGTCACGAAACTTCAAATTGAAATAAGTATGCAGTATAGAATTTTGCATCACCCTTTGGACTCAACAAATTAACAACGTTGCCAGGCCTGGTTGGCATAATCTCAACTTCTAAAATGGAGGTCTAAAGTTCGAAACCACTTTTCAAAAAAAAAAAAAAAAAACAAAATAAGAACGTTGCAGTTAAAAAGTCTTTGGTTCTCTTTTACAAAACCTCCTCACCTATTGCCTCTGCCTCCCTGAAAATGCTCTCCCTTGTAGAGTTTCTCCAGGCTCCTCGAACAGAATGAGGAGAAAACTAGCTCAACTCAAATCCAAGTTATTTGGGTCCAGTTGTTGAAGATTAGAGTCTTCTTCTTTCTTGGGGTGTACTTTGATAACTAAATGTTAATATATTCTTTTGATTTCTGTACAAAGTTTAGTTGGAGACCCCTCAGTCAATGAAGAGTACTTGAGAACTGCATGTCTCTGCTGTGGCCTCTCCTAGGCCATGAGGCATGAAGACAGCCAATGCCAAGAAACCATAGGGACCAGCAGGAATAGTACCATTTCTGTGATCGTATTTACCCTAGTTATTACTTCTTTTCCTTTTTTCGGCTCTCTTTGCGTACCGATTTTTTTGGATGATTGTCGGGCCCTCACCCTTTTTATTTCATAAAGGAGTAATGCTACCGTTGTGAAGTCTATAAGTATCGTGTAATCGTTTTAAAAAATAATAAAATTTATTATTAAAAAATTAATTTTTTTTTATATAGATTCCGTATTTATTCTTTTTTTTAAAGTGATTGCACGACGTTTGCACACTCATGACTTCAAATATCATTTCTCTTTAAGAAAATGCTTGCTCCACATATGAAGCTCACCGAAAGCAGCCACCGATTCCCTTTTTTATTTTTTTATTTTTTATTTTTACTTAATGATTAAGGAATATTTTTAAATAATGTTGTGAATTTTAAAAAAATATATATTTAAAAATATAAAAAAATATGTGAAAAAAAAAAGAAAAAAAAAACACATTTACTCTGTTCGGTGGACTTCATCTGTAAACGTAGCAGCGTCCTTTATTTTATCTCCTAGTTAATGTTCAGCAGTTTTTAATGATGTTGCAGTATCTTTGCTGTTTACTTGGTCTATCATAATCAGATATTGCCAAAATTCTAGAGGCAGAAATCAGATGCGTGAAGAAGATAAGGAACCATTCAAAGCATCTTTGGACGTTTCGCACAAGTCCACTGCCAACTCGTAAGGAAAGTTGAAAGCTGACTTTAAAGGGGAGAGAGAGAGAGAGCATATTAACGGTGGTCCATTCTTTAGTCCTATTGAATGTTTGACTGATTGGCGAAGATAAGCGAAGACTCTTAGCTTATGATGTGAAATTAGAGGGTTTGTTGTGGAGCATTTGAAATTAGTGGTTCTCTCTTTTTTGACTATTCTGCCGTCCTCATCAGTGGTTGAATACCTATGAACTAACGTGCTTAATGAACAACATGCAGAGTATGAGCAATCAAAGATATGGGTTTTCAGAAATCCATTTTGATTCACTGAATTTGAATAACCAAGTTCCATTCCCCAAAGGGATTGATGATGTATGGCACCAAATGCCATGCATGCATCTTCAAAGCTTTAGAGGTGCCTACCCAACTATAATAGAATTATTACATGCTACTTTCATCAGATTGACTCATCAACATTGCTAAAAAGAAGGTACTAGTTGTGCAATCCTCCTCTCATTTCTCCGTCGGATAAATATCATAATCAAAGAATAATATTTCCCTGATGGAAATCCAAGGCAGAATTCCAACTACAGTTGACGTGGTCTCATCACTTCTGTAAAATGAATACAAAGATGACTCGAGTTCACAAGAAACTTCCAACTTTTTCAACACTGGTGGCAACATGTTTCGCACTAAAAATTTTAGTTGCTGTATCCTACGTACAATAGATACCGGCTAGTTTTGATTGTTGAAATAAGGATTAATAATAAAAGCCACCAGTTCGATCATTCTTCTCAATCTTCTTACCGTCGACACAATCTTGTAAATAAAGTTTTTCATGTTAGAATTAACTGGATATCTAGAGATGACTGTGAAATAAATTGATAGAAGCAAATAACAAAATCGACAATCATACACAAAACACCAAGATTTAAGTAATTTGGCTTAAACAAACCTACATCCATTGGCGGTATTGATCTCAATGAATTGACTATCAAACAAAGGTAAAGTACAATAGATCAATCATGAAAGTCCTCAATCCCAAAATCCCATTACAGCCAATTAGCTCTCAAGAATCTCACAAAATGACTTCTCTCTCTTTTCTACATATTGACCGCAACTCTGCATGCCTCACTTTACAAAAATATGTTTATATATCAAACGGCGTAGAACTAGATTTTCTGAATATTCACTCGAGCGGAGTATTGAGCGAACAATCTATTTGAACTTCGCTCAAGCTGACTATCAAGCGGGTGTCGAGCGAACAATACACTTTTTTCAACAAGAATCAAGCCACCATTCCAACATTTCACACATTATATTTTTTGTCAAATTCATTCCCAAACAGATGCCAAGCATTGACTGATCAACATGAAACTCAGGTTTGAGAAGTGAAATGAGAATTTTCAATTTTAGATGAGAGTTTAAAATATTATTTTTTAATATTATTACTGTTTTGATATTTGAAAAAGTTAAATTATTTATTATATTTTATATAGAAATTTGAAAAAATTGTAATGATGAAATGAGATGAGAATTTTGTGTCTCATCCCACTTGCCAAACCTCCCAAAGAGATTTTATGCAAGATGATTGGTCGTAATTTGACCTAGCTGATATCGTACTGAGTCATAAATTAACCTAGTTATCATGGTTCAATTCAGGACAGATCGTATTAAAGAGATTTTACATTAGATTATTGATCGTAATTTTACCTAACTGGTCTCAGACCGACCACCTAGTCATCGTGACTCGTAAATTTACCCGGTTATCATGGATCCAGCACAGATCTTATAAACGAAGCATATAAAAGGAACAACTTTGCAACCCAAGTGGCATGTAGTTCCTAACTGAAAGCATTGTGCACAAATACTTGAACGTCAAGGCTTCTAGTGAACAAGGCATAAGCTAGAAACAATCCTCATTAAAATGCTCAGATCCTCAACATTATAAAAGCAAACAAAACCTCTAGTGTAATGCATATTAGGAGCAACAGAACATCCAAATGACGTCTTGCAATCCAAGAACAGTCCAAAACAACCTCAGCCCATCTATGATCCAGGTAAGATCAACTCAACAAAAATATCAAATATTGCACCTTAGTGATCTAAGCAGCAATAGATGGCTTGGAAGCTCCAGAGAGCCTAGATCTCCTCTTTGCTAAGCTCTCACTCCGTCGTTCACGCTGCTCCTTCAAGCGAGTGGCAAGAAGTTTCTGATACTCGGCTGCCTCTGACTTGGCCTTTGCAATTCTCTTCTTCTTCTCTGCGATCCTTCCTCGCTTCCTTTGTAAGGTCAGAGGAGTCACCAGCCTTTGAATCTTGGGAGCTTTGCTGCACTTCTTGCCTGTGGGAAAGAAATTTGACATTATTTAACAGCTGAAACCAACTAACAAAATAAAGAGGAATAATCCTATACATAGAATCTGTGACTTGTTCTCTGTTGACTATAGGAGCAATTGAAAGGCTAATCAGTTGGCGAACCTGACTTGGTTGTGAACGTTCTACGGTATGTGTTGACATACTTCCGAACATCATCATCCTTGGAAAGGTTGAACAGCTTCCGGATCTTTGATGCCCTCTTTGGACCTCTCATTCTAGGCTTTTCAACATCAGTCAGTCCAGGAAGGTCATCCTCACCTTTCTTCACAATAACCAAATTCAGAACTGACAGGTCTGGACTAACAATGCACCCACGAACAGACTTCCTTCTCCGCTCTCCATTCCTCCTGCCATAACCACGGAAGCAAGTGGTCCCTGTTCAAAAAAACTCTGAACCAATTAGCCTCACCATGAGAAAAAGGACACGAGAAATTGCACAACTAGGGTAAATAATCCACTCAAAAGCACATGCACACACAACTGAAACACAACAAGCAAACCTCGATGGAGCAAAAGACGAACACGGCCAGGAGTCAGCACTCCTTGCTTCATTGGAAAACCTTGCTTGTCACAGCCTCCCATTATTTTAAATAAATAGCCCCTGAACTCCTGCCATAAAACATAGAAAATATCTCCATACCAAATGACTTGGAATAAAACATAGCAAAAAAAAATTGAAAAGATCACTAGTAAAAACGTACATCACCAAGCGCATCTCCGCTGACTTCTTGTGAGATCCTCTTGTCCCAAAATGCTCGGCTGCAATGGTAGTTCATCAACAAGGAATTTTGGTTACTACTTGATCAGATAAGAAATTTTATGTAGAGAAGAAAACATAAAACTTAAAAAGTCAAGTGTTGTAATGTAAAGCCGAAAACTCAAACAGGCATATATCTGTGGCAACAAAGCACAGTATATGTTCAACATGAACACGAGACAGAAATAAAAGAAATGTCAAATTATTTGTGGGTATGCACAACATATAATTTGTTGAGTCAATTTGTCTGCATATACAGATAGGCTCAGGCAAAAGACTGCTACACGAAATTTCACATGTTCACCATATTGGTCTGGACAGACAAGGACTCTCCATGTTCAACCCAACTGCTAAGAACTAGCAGCTAAACAGCTACTGTTATCCAAGGGACGGAAGTGAAAGAAATGCACTCAATTGCTAAAGCACTAGGTGTCTTACGAGCGTTGCACATGCATAATACAGTTTTGAGTTACCCATAGACAATGTGGGAAGAAATTATTTCCATAGAACTGTGAAATATGATATGAACGCCAACTCATGAGGCACATACTTTATCTTTGCCTAGACAATGTGTGACAACCCGATCCAAAGGTCGGAGGCCTAGATCAAGTACAGAGCTTTTAAGTTATGATTTTTGTAGTACAAAGTTTGAGAAATTTAAGTGCTTCTGCATACTCTCTTTTATATCCAGTATTTTAATAAAGAATGACTTTATTATTTATTATATGGAATCTTTTATACCCGGTGCTTCATGAAAGAAAGAAAAAAAAAAATTAAAGGCAAGGTAAGTAGCACTCCTGTTACCCTAGATTTTTTTAAAATGATGTTGTTCTTAACCCTAGGGGGATGGGGTGTTACACAATGTGAACAATAATAAATTGTATTTGAACATAATATTTTTGCCTAGACTATCACTGATAACACCTACTTTAAGATATACAGAACTTAACTTTCATAAAAAATGTACAGATTACAGAACGCAAATTCAAATCATATACAGGATTAGAGACCTAAATTCCTATATTGTTCTCGTAATTTTCATACCCGGGATCAGCAACCAAAGAAACCCTCAATACCCAAAAATATATATATATAGAGAGAGAGAGAGATAATCCAAATTTACTAATACAATCCGATTAAACACTTGCCGTATCCAAATAAAATTCTCAATTCCACCGCATCAGTTACAATACTTAAAAACGCACCAAAACAAGGAGAGAGAGAGAGAGAGAGAGAGAGAGAGAGAAAAAAGTTTTCGTACAGTTTGGTGTCGTCGTCGATTTCTAGCTTTTTCTGGCACCCAGTGGTGGGATTTGCGATGTTGAACTGAAACAACAGGGAAACAAAGAAAAAAAGTGAATATCGAAGAAGTGAGGACTATGGTTTCAGAGGAAGACAGAACGGATTGTATTTCAAAGAACGTCACCTTCATCTTCGATGAACTCGCTCTCTCGGGCGGCAGATATGAACAATGCCGCCTCTGGCTCTTCCTCCGCTGGGGCTCCCGTAAGCTATTTAGGGTTTTTAAACTTCTAAGGTTCTAATGAGGGGCGTTATATATTTACATAATGATTCTTGGATACTATTCGATAGAGTGGTAATCTGTACGAGTGAATTAGTTACCGTGCACGTGGGTTTCTAATATCAGATCTTCCAACGGACGGGTGTTTTTTAAAAGCTAGACAAATATTAGATATAGTTATAGATTGTGTAAATATTATACACTCCTTTAGAAAAAGTATAGGATTTATTATTAAAAAATTAATTTTTTATATAGATTACATATTTACTCATTTTTTTAAAATGAATATGTGGCATTTGTACATTTTATAATAAATATAATTTCTCATCATACAATCAGTTAGGCCTGAAAACCGACTATGTCGGTTCGATTTTGTGAGAAAACCGACTGACCAACAATTTTTTATGCTAAAAACCAATCGAAACCGACCGATGGTAAGGGCAGAAACCGGCCGGCTTCGGTCCGGTCGGTTTGATCGGTTTGGGGGCCCTTTTTCTGGGCCTTTGTTCTTGCCCAATTGGGCCAATTCAACAAATGTTTTAGGTTTTTTTTTCTCTGTTCATTATCCAATTCTTTTTTAGCTTTTTATCTGTTGATTTCATTTTAAATTTTAATAGTAATGTCATTTTTAATTTTCTACTATTACTACTAAGTAACTAACTATATTAATTATTACTTACTACTTATTACATAATTAAAAAAAATAAAAATAACTTCACTAGATGTTTAGTATTACTTAATACATATTAAAAAAAAAACAAAAACAAATTGTCTTAAGCATAGCAAAATGCAACTAAAAAATATAACATAATTAAATGACAACAAATTGGATGCCCAACTTCAACTTCAACTTCAACTTCAAGTTTTCAACCTTCAATCTTCAATAGTTGTCACGTTTGATTGTGTGCCCAACTCTATATACAAATATTAATAACTATTAATAATAAGAATAAAACATCAAATGTTAATGAATTTGGATTATAAAAAATACTAAAATTAAATTACAATGAAAACAAAGAAAATATTACCTGATTCTACTATGAAGCTCTCCACATTATTCATTGCCTCCCGGATATCAATGGTTGTTGCCGGATGCCTTAATCAATTTTGAGTACAAATAAGTGCCTCAACGGTTCTCGGAGCCAATGAACTCCAAAAAGGATCAAGCACACGACCTCCTGTACTAAATGCTAACTCGAATGCAACCGTAGAAACAGGCATGACCAATAAGTCTCGTGCAATCCTCGCGAGTATAGGATAGTTAGCCTCATTAATTTTTCACCAAGTCAACAAGTCAAACGATGTGGAGAGTGCCTCACAACCATCTGATAAATATCGATCCACTTCTGTTTTGACAATATTAGATCCCATGGCGGAAGATGCTTTATACCACTCGTAAAACCATTTGGTCTCATACTTGCCATCACCATCATTCATGGTTCTAGATGTCGGAAGGGCCACATGTTCTTGGGTACTCGTGGTGGAGCCGAATTCCGCATACAAATCTTTCAATACCTGTTTTACACTCGACACCAACTCCTTAGCACAAAACTCATCATGAACTTTCCTCAAATGGAAAGTAAGAATTCATAACTTGCTTCGTGGATCAAGCACAACTGCAATTAACATGAACAAGTTCAGCTTGTCTAATGACCCCGAATACTTATCATATTTTGTTCTCATATTTATGGCCATACTCCTCAAGCAATTATTAGGACTCTCACTCAACTCCATCAACTTATTTTGGAGATCACAAATCTCTATAAAATTGATGTTGGCTGTCACATATAAAGACCCAAAAAATCTATTAGTGACAATATAAAACATTTTCAAAAACTTAACAAAAACTCACACTGTCTCCCACTCCCTAGCTTTAGGAGGCCCATGTGCCCAGACCCATGGCCATCATCAAAGTAAGAGAGGTAATTATAATCCTCACTCTCCATCCGCCTGAAAGCCTTCTCAAACTTCTCAGCTGCCTCCAACATCATATAAGTTGAGTTCCATCGTGTCTGTACATCAAGACACAACATTTTCTTACAATCAATTTTTTCTTTTTCTGCAAATCTCTTAAACTTGTCTAATCTTGCGGTAGATGAACGCACATATCTAACTGCATTTCTAACCATTGTGATGGTGTCATTACACCCATTCAAACCCTCATTCACAATAAGATTCAATATATGAGCATAACATCTCATGTGCATATACTTACCGCCAACAAATTCCCACTCAAAAATTGTTTCAAATATAAAATTGCAGTATCATTTGAACTTGCATTATCAACAGTCACAGTAAATTTTCTATCAATGCCTCAATCAAGCTAGCATGACTCAACATATCTCCCAATAGTTTCCCCTTGATGATTAGAGATTAGACAAACGTTAATGATTTTTTTCTACAATTTTGAATCTTTATCATTAAAGTGTACAATTAGACACATATAATTCAAATTCTGTACTGATGTCCATGTATCGGTCATCAACGAAATCCTCATGCCACCATTTTATAACATTTTTTTAAGTTTTCCCTTTCATTTTCATACAATTTCAAACAATCTCTTGCCACTGTAACACGACATAGCACTTTAAACCGAGGTTCAAGAGACCAACACACTTTCCTAAATCTCTGTCCTTCAACAACTTTAAATGGTAACTCATCGATAATTATTATCTCTGCAATCGTCAACCTCACAACCTCTTCACTATATTTGTGAGTTACAAGACTCCTTAACATACCATCACTTTCTCCAACCCCCTCCTCAGGTGTTGCCTCAGCTGTTAATATTTTTTGGTACATATCCAAAGGCTCACGTTTATGAGGATTTTTAGGACATGAAGGCAAATGGTTTTGCATTGTTGAAGTCTCGTTCCTCTTTGAGTGGCAAGCATATGTCTTGCCACAATAATTACTTTTAGCCTTCGGATCATCTATAGGACAACCTTCTACCATCGTAAAATGGTCTCAAACAATCGATGGATCATTCCCTTTCGTTTCTTAGGTAATGGACAAGTAGTACTAGTAGGGGTACTAGGGGGTTTTGATGACTGGGTCTCCCTCAAATCATCTCCCAAGTTAATGGTTGGTGTTGATGCATCAACATCAATCGAAGACGACGAAGAATCCATCTAATTATAAAGAAAAACATAAATGTTACTCGTTATCACGTACATTATAAAACAAAACAATGATTAATATTACACAGCAGTTAGTTTGCAGCATGGCAAACATCACAAGTCTAAGACACTAATCTAAGTTTAGTTCACTCATCACATTTCATGCTTTAAATTCATTGATTCAAATACTGGTAAGAAAATAAAATTTCCAAACATAGCCCACAAGTCTATCACACACACACAAATTATCACACACTGTAAGCATTTCAGCATAAGCTCATTTCAGCATAAACCACAATATTTTTACTATAAGCATTGCTCATCAAACACGACACAATGTCACAAACCACAATATTTTTACTAAGCAAGGCAAAAACAGAGATTAGATTCGGCATTTCCTCTTCCTCCCAAAAAATTCCTCAGAGAAATTAAAAACTAACAAATAATTGGAACCAATATTTTGAATACCGTACCGGATGTCATACCGGTCAAGGCACTGGAGCAAAATATTTCGGTACTAGTACCGTTTCGTGTACCGTTTCGAGATAGTCGATATATGAATAAATTATATATATAAATTATATTCCAAAATAATAGTCTATATATAAATAAATTACAAATAAATACATATATATAAATTATAAATAGCCTAATCTGAATTGGGGGTCAAAAAATAAGCTTGTAGTTTGAAAAAATGAAAAAAAAATTAAAGGCCGAAATATAGGCCGGTACGAAACACATATGATACTTGTACCGGCCACTGGGCCGATATAGAAAATTTCGGCCGTACCGGCTGGTACGGTACGAAATTAAAAACACTGATTGAAACCCAACAAAGATGAAATACAAAGGAAATTATAAAACTTACAGTGGGGATGTGGGTCGTGTGGGTTGTCGGCGACGAGAGAGGAGAGAGGACCGTGGGGAGTGTGGGTCGTCGGCGACGAGAGAGGAGAGAGGGCGCGACGAGAGAGGAGAGTCTGACAGTGTAGGTCACGAAGAGGGAAAGGGAGAGTGCAGGTCACTAGGTCCGCGAAGAGGGAGAGGGAGTCTGGGGACTGGGTGAACAGAAGTGAAGAACGGCTGCGATGCGAAGAATGAAATGAAGGAAGGAAGGGAAGGGGGGCGGGGGGGAGGGAGGATTCAAACTCCTAACCCTACCCAAAAACGACGTGGTGTCATTTCGTTATTATTTTTTTCAAAGGGTTAGGAACATAAAACAACGCTGTTTTGTATAAGAAATATATTAAAAAAATAAATATATAAGACGTCGGTCGGTTCTTCGGTTTAGACAGGGCCTGAACCGCAGACCGAACCGGCCGACGTCGATTTTGTAAATTTGCTACCGATGGCCGATCGGTTCTCTACCGATTCCTGAATCTGACAGTCAGTCTACGTCGGTGGCGGTCGGTCCGGCCGGTTTATGTACAGCCCTACTATCAATATATCAGTATGACATTCATCGTTTTGTTTTGGGCCTTTGGGCTGCTTATTTAATGGTCCCCGTTGGGGCTTCAATTCAAGCTGGCATGGTGGAAAGAAAGAGTTATTGTTTTAATTTGGCACGACTTGATGGGATGAACTGTTTCGGATTGGACATTTGCTCCATTTTGGCCGGATTTCAGTATTTCAACCGGGATATGAGTTTTGTCTAAAATTTATATACATCAATATCCTAAAATCAAATAGATCTTTCTCTATATGCTTTTTTGTGAAGAGATATAGTACTTTTGGGAAGCTTTGAGAAGTGAGAACTGTCAAAGGAAAGCAAGTGAAAAAGAATTAGCTTGAGACAAATTCCACAACCAAAATGATTAATTATTTTTCTTGAATATGAATAAATTTATAATTGCTAGTTTTTCTTTAATAGGAAAAATTATTGTCTATAATTTAGTTTTTTTATTTATTTAAAATTTGTAGATTTTGGAATAGAAGACTGAAACAACTAGGTTGTCCCTTTGGCTAGGTTTTGAAAAATGTTTTAGCTTGTGTTTGTTGATATTCATCAAAATAATTTTTTCTTAGATGTTAATTTTATATAAAAGTCGTCCTAAATAGTTGCTGACATTTGCTTGACAATAAAGGATAAGTTACCCAACTTAGTCTTTTTGATGGAGACCAAGTTAAAACAAAGAAGGTGCAGTTTTTGAAGGAAATGTTGGAGATGGAGAGCTGTTTTGTGGTGGATCCCGCAGGAAGAAGTGGAAGGCGTATTTTGTTATGGAGGTAAGATGAAAGGGTAGAAATTGTAAACTATTTACAAAGGCACATTAATGCCATAGTGTTGGATGTGGAAAACAAACTGAGCTAGTTATTTACTGGCTTTTATGGATATCCAAAATATTGTAAAAGGCAAGAGGGATGGAACCTGTTGAAATCTTTGAAGCTGTGGGGTGTTAGGGATGGTGTGTTATCGAGTACTTTAATGAGACTGTCATGCAAGAAGAAAAACAAGGTAGAAGGCCAAGAGGGGAGTCTTATATGGATAAATTTAGATTCCTATTAGAATGGTGTGATCTACATGACTTGGGATGAATGGAGAAAAATTCACGTAGAGTAATAATCATGGTGATACTTTTACTAAGGAGAGACTGGATAGGGATTGCTAACACATGTTGGAAAGAAGTTTATAATGAAGTTTGGGTTGAAACATTGGCTGCAAGGAGCTCGGACCATAATGGAAGAAGGAGATAGTTAAAAAATCTCAAGTATGAAGTGGAATGGGCTCTTGAGGAGGATTGTGGGAAGTTAATCGAAGAAGAATGGAAGAAGGCCAATTTGTCAGTTAATTCCTTGACTCGGGTGCAAAAATGTCTTTACTTATGTAGAGATGCATTGGTCAGGTGGAGTAGGAGCATGTTCAGGGAAAGGGATAAAGTTATCAAGAAACAATCTGATTATTTGAAGTTGTTACAAGAAGGGCAGGGACCTGAGACAATGGAGGAGATAAGGAGAGTTCAGGGTGACCTGTGCAAAAAGTTAGAACAAGAGGAGCTAAGATGGAGACAGCGGGCAAAAAGGCATTGGTATAAAATGGGTGACAAAAATACAAAGTATTTCCATGTATGTACTAACCAAAGAAGAAGGAATAACTGTATTAAGCAGATAATGGATCCTCATAATAGAATATTGAGAAATGATGTAGAGATAGTAGGGGCTTTTAAGGCCTATTTTGAAAATCTGTTTAACTCTAAGTGTCCCACAACAGAGGAAATTTCAAGGTGTCTACAGCCCATAAAGGCCAGAGTCTCTAGGAAAATGAGTAAAAGGCTCAGACATATTTCACTAAGGCAGACGTGGAGGAAACTATTAATCAGATGTCACAATTTAAATCCCCTGGATCATATAAGTTCAGTGCAGGGTTCTATCAATAACACTAAAGTCTGGTAGGGGAGGAAGTATGCAAAGCAGTGCTAGATTTTCTAAACTGTAAGGCCAGTTCCCTTTCTTTGAACGTCACCTCAGTTATTACTTTTAATCCCCAAAGTAAAGAACCCCTCAGTTATTACTGAGTACAAGCCAATCAGCTTATGTAATGTCTTATACAAGTTTATTTTTAAGGTGGTGGCTAATAGACTCAAGGGGGTTCTTTCTAAAATCATATCAAGTTGTCAAAGTGCTTTTATTCCTGAGAGATTGATAACAGATAACATTAGGATAGAGTACGAAGTGCTTTACACCATGAAATCTAAAATGAGAGGAGACAGTGGTAGCATGGCTTTAAAACTTGATATGTCCAAAGCTGATAGGATCGAGTGAAATTTTTTAGAGGCTATGATGGGGAAGCTTGGCTTGAGGATAAATGGGTTCAATTGGTGATGAAATGTGTAAGATCAGTCTCTTATTCTATACTAGTCAATGGGAAACTAGGGGAATCCTTCACTCCAAACAGAGGTTTAAGACAAAGAGATCCACTTTCTCCCTACTGTCTTATTATTTGTGCTAAGGGACTGAGCTGCTTGTTACAACAAGTTGAGAGAAGGAAGGAAATTTCTGGTGTGGTAGTGGCAAAAGGAGGGCCAAAAGTTAGCTATTTATTATTTACAAATGATTGTATAATTCTTTTGCAAGGCTAAGGCTACTTGAATGGTCTAAATTACAAGCTATCTTGAGTACATATGAGAGGGCTTCTTAACATGTTTTGAATAAACAAAAGACCTATATGTTCTTAGCACAAACACTAACTCAATCATAAGAGATCAGAGTACAAGGAGGGCAAGAGTTACAGCATGTGGAGGTTTTGAGAGATATCTGGGATTGCCTGCACTGGCTGGGAAGTCAAAGTACAATAACTTTCGAAGTATTAAAGATAGAATCTGGTTGGAAATCAACAATTGGAAAAATAACTTCCTATCAAAGGTTGGCAAGGAAGTTATGATAAAGACAGTCTTGCAAGTCATCCCTACTTATCCCATGAGTGTATTTCTATTGCCCAGCTGTGTAATGAAATCTTAGCTATGTTAGCTAGATTTTGGTGGGACAATCAACAGAAGGGGACTGGTATAGACTGGAGGAAGTGGAGTAGGTTAGGGGGACTCAAAAGTTAGTGGCAGATTGGGTTTTCGAGATATAGAGAATTTTATTAAGGTCATTTTGGCTAAACAAAGCTGGAGACTACTACATAATCCTCACTCTCTGGTGGCAAGAGTTTTCAAAGGGAAGTACTATAAAAATTCACAGATTTTGGTGGCTAAGTTGGGTTCCTCTCCTTCTCTCATTTGGAGGAGTATATGGCCTTCTTTGGAGCTGGTGAAAGAGGGCATGATATGGGAGGTGGAGAATGGGAAGAATGTCAAGAAATGGGGGAGCAAATGGCTGCCTAATCTTTCCTCACATTGTGTCCAATCCTCTGTTAAGGTCTTAGGATCATATTCAATAGTAAGTGAACTATTGGATGAGGAAACCAAGGCGTGGCAGAGGGAGTTGGTAGATGAGATCTTTAGTAAGGAAGAAGCAATATGGATCATAAACATCCCGAGAAGTAGGCTGGGAGCTGTAGATAAACTAATTTTGGGGTTTACAAAAGATGACAAATTTATTGTGAGAAGTGCCTTTCACTTGGCATCAGGAATTAGGAGACAAAAGGTGGGTGAAACTTCTATAGAAGGGGAGATGGAAGATATGTGGAAGAAGCTGTGAGGTTTAATCATTCCTGGTGTGGCAAAGCACTTCATCTGGAGGGCAAGAAATGATCTTCTAATCAGGTATTATTTGTGCAGAAGGAAAATTATCGATTGTGACACATGCCATATATGTCTGAATGGAGCTGAAATAGTTTCTCGCGTTTTGTGGAGTTGCCCTGTAGCTTCTAATGTATGGGGGGAGAGAATCCACCTCAACAATGGTCAATCTATGGGGAGAACTTCTTAACACTGTGGGAGGATCTGTGTAGGGTTTTAAAGAAGGATCAACTTGAAGCCACTGTGGTAATAATGAGAAGCATATGATACAGAAGAAATTTGTTCATCTTTGAAGAAACATTCTCGGCTCCTCAAAAGGTTCTATTTACAACTATGGACAACTTGAAAGAATTTTATCAAGTCCAGATGGAACAAGAGGAGAAGCAACATGGGAGAGTGGTGGAGAAAACAAATCAAAGTTGGCAGAGACCCGAGAAAGATTGTTGCAAAGCAAACTTTGATGTGACAATTGACAGTAAAAATCAATCAATGGGAATTGGAGTGATTGTTAAAGATTGTAATGGTGAAATATTGGCTGCTTTGCATGAACAACGCCAGGGACTATATAAAGCTGATGTACCAGAGTGTATGGCTCTTTGGAGGGCCATGGAGATGTGCACAGAACTTTGAAGGTGATGCTCAGATCGAAGATTATAAAAGCTGTACATAATACTAAAGATGATTGGCCCATAGTTGGACAGATTATAGAAGATATAAAAAAAGCTTTTTAATTACCATACTGATTAGGCAATTGTATTTACATATAGAGAAATGAATGGGATAGCACATAAATTAGCCAAGATGGCTTTAGGTAAGGAGGGATCTCACTGTTAGGTTGAGGAGGGGCCCATAGCAATTAAGAGTTTGGTTCTAGCTGATAAACACTGTAATGTTGGCCTAGCTGATACGTAAATGAAGTTTCTTCTGTTTTGATTAAAAAAATCCAACTATATATTCAACAAGAGAAGTGTTGCAGTCGCAAAATGATTTTTATAAAAATAAATTCACAAACTGTCATGACTTTACGTGATATATTAAATCTACCAAACAACATCAGTTTATAAATATACTTTTATTAAATTTATTTGTGGGTAAGCATTTCTCATCCAACAATATCAATCACAAGAGAGAAGTTTTGGTAAGATGTAATCATGTAAATTAAGAACTCAAAACCAAATAATCTTTTTGGATCACTCTCAAAGTTGCCATCATCCATTAATTATTCAATACGTGTGAGATTCACAAACTACACATTCTTAGGGTTCACGTAAGATGCAAATCAGATGAGACATGAAAAGTATGTGCAGAAAAATATGCGCATCGATTATAAATGATACCATGCATGGTTCATATTATTAATATCTGATCGTCTACTTTTCTTTTGGGCTTGCTTTTGGATGTACCTCTAGTGAACAAACATCGTGCATGTATAAGGGATAACTACATGTGACGTACCAATATTTCCCCAACGTTAAGAAACTGATTTCATGACGTTGGTGGGAATTTAATTAGGCAAGACCAAATCGGATCGAGTTCTCAAGAGAGCAGCTCGCATATTAAATTGATGTGAATTATATCTCATGAGCTTATAACACTATTCAATCCGCTCATGAGTTTATCTAAGCTTGATAACATTAAAAAGAGGCGGCCGAGAATCTTATATCAAAAGGACCAACGACGATGGAAGAATGAGTAGAAGTAGGAGTAGGAGCTAATCCGGACAGAATCGAATGATTATGATATTGATATTAAAAACTATATTTTAAACTTACAAAACTCTATTTTTTTTTTTTTACTCGAGAGCTGGCAAATAAACAAGAAAATCGAAAATAATAATAAAAATAATGTCAGGTACAAGTTTACAACATGCATTTTTTTTTTAGTTTAAAAAAAAAACATTTTTTTAAAGAAAAAGTAGGATATATCCTTTAAAAAAAAAAAAAAAAAACTTTAACATGAGGAGTACTTGTACAAGAATTGCACGCCCGGATCGTGCATAACTCATTTTCCTTTATCAAACTTATATTCCTTCATGTGTTATTACAACAGAGAGAACCATTTGAACTAGAACTCTAATTGGCAACAAGTCAGAGATGCTGCCAAACACAACTTAATTATATATATATATATATATATAACAAAAAACAGAAGAACTGATGATTCTAATAGTTACAAATTTCAACAGGAATTACGAAAACGTGGATAACTTGATGCTCTTTACATTTAGAGAGCAAGACAGCCAGCCTCCATGCAGGACAGCCTTCAACATCATGCATCCTCCATACAGAGAATCTGATTCCCCTTGAACGTGAAAAAAAGTGCTTTATCTCAAAGCGCTAGCTTTTCACTGAACTTCACGGCCTCCAAAGATGCATGATTCAAACAAGCTAGCACTCGTTATAATGCGCAGACAAAATCACCGCTTGTCTCTATATCGTCTGTGTCACCATCTGCTTCTAGTTCATCGAAATCCATGCTGCCTCCAACAATATTCCCACCAACTTTGGGCCCCAAACCTGGGTTCCTAGCCTCTTGAATAATTGACAGTATTTCTTCAATACTTTGGGATGACTGATCACTTTCGCTATTATTATAATGCAAGCCGCTTTCATTTTCTTCCATGGACTCTACTGGCAAGTCCTTCAAGAACCAGGGATGCTTCTTAATTTCTGGGATGGTTATTCTCTGCACAAAAGGAAAATTAAATCATCAGTAAGAGGGAAGCATTATATATGAAGGACTAAAACATTGATCTGTTAATTATACCTTTTCAGGGTTAGCTACAAAGATTCGAGATAGAAGATGTCGGCATTCCATGGATATACGAATATACTCTGGAATTGAATAGTGGACGTTAAGAATCCTCTGCCATAAAGCATGCAGTTAGCATATTATTTGAAATCAAAACACAGCAAGGATGCATCTGGATTGGATGGTCAACTAAAATAATTGGTACCAAATTAAACTAACCTGAAGGGTTTTTCTGAAATTACTTGGATCTTCGGGATCTTCAAAGGGATAAGATCCAACCAGCATCACATATAGGGTTACCCCACAAGACCAAACATCTGCAATCTATATATGTATTTTCAAGGACGAAAAAGTTATCACGAATCCATGATTCATTAATCTAGTGACTAAAGTTGATAAAGCGAAAACGACGAAAACTATAGAAATAAAGATCATCAGAAAGGAATAAAATTTACTTTCCCGTCGTATTCTTTCTTTGACAAGACCTCCGGTGCAATATAAGCCGGTGTTCCGACGGTAGATTTGGGTTGAGAATGTAATACAGATGACTGCGAAATGAGGTAGAATTTTTTAGTATCTTGGTTAATTTGATGAGATCCTAATTCACTGAACATGATTTAAAAATCAGTTAGTTCACTGCCTTGGAATAGCCAAAGTCACATATTTTGAGACGCGGAGCCGAACTTCCATCTAGAAGTGTGTTTTCCAGCTTCAAATCTCTATGACAAATTTCCTGGGAAAATTAGAAGAAAAGAAAATGCAAGAAACATATTATATATATTCGATTCAACAAGCTAGAGGTACTGCAACGTTCATATTTTACAAAACATAAAAAGGTAAAAGATCAATTGTACCATCGAATGGCAGTAACTCACTCCCGAAATAAGCTGTTGAAAGAAATATCTTGCCTGATACAAACAAACGTAAAGAAACATCAAAGAATAACAAAACTTAATTGCAAATACCATGCATGCATGGAGCTAGAAACCCAAATTATAAAGAAATATCGATCTTCTCCTATCCATGTTCATTCCATTAATCACCTCATCCTCGCTGAATCTACCAGCATTACATATTCTTTCAAATAGTTCTCCTCCAGCTGCATATTCCATGACTATGGCTAAATGAGTTGGTGTTATCTGCACCTGCAAAGAAAAAGGCTCCAACTTTGCTCCCCATATATCCATATAGATCAAACGCATGTATACGTAGTAGCTAAAGAATAAAGAGGTAGCTAGAAATAAGCATTTATCATTTCATGTGTCCCATATTATTATTATTTTCTCGTATTTTCTTTTTCTTATGGTATGAAATATTATATGTATTGCGAAATTTATTGTAGTTAATTTATTAGATACTAAAGTAGTTGGGCATGCATGCAGGTGGTGCCAAGTGTATTAATTGTGATTTGTGAGGTATCTATCGATTGGTTATATATATGTTCCACGCACCAAACGCAAAGTGGGTGGGCCTTTGGAAATGTACCATGGCTTGAGATCAACTCAATTATTATCAAGTCAATATGTGTATATATATATATATATATATATATATATATGTATGTATGCCAGTCTTTCGATCGTTTGTCTTGCTTGGCAACTCAATAATTACGTAAATTTGTGAGTATTCGTCGTTTAGTAATCAAAACATGCATTAATGGGAATTGATCTAATACTTCTAATAACCATTTATTTTAATTCTTAATAATATATTTTATTATATTGAAAAACAAAAACAAAAAATCAGATGCGTAATTCAAGATTAAAATATATATATATATAATATATTTTAATTCTCTAGACTAGATAGATAACAGAATTAAGGAGGGATATAATAGAATAGACCAAACGGATGATTGAGAAAAGTGTAGTAAATTAAAAAAAAAAAAAAAGATTTGAAACTGAATAGACCAAAGTCATGTACTTCCACACTGGTGCATGAAGAATATTGGTTCTAAGTTGGGACAGACTAACATGATTAATGGGCAACCCAGATGTAGATATTTTAAAGGAAAAATGGCAGATCATAAAGCTGTGGTACTGTAAAACGTACAGTAATAATAATATAATTATACCTCCTTAAATCTTATTATATTTGGATGCTTCAAGGATCTGTGATTCACTATCTCCCTCTGTACATGCTCATCAATCTGCCCAACCAAGAGAATTAGCAATATACGTGAAGAAACCAGAAACCCATTTCAAAACTCAGAAAGCAGCTTGTAAACAAAGATGAAAAGCTAACACCTTTTGGCCTCTCTCAATATACTTGACAGCGTAGAGCTCACGACTCCATTTATCCCTGACCAGCTTTGCCACCCCGAAGTTCCCTGACCCAATCTCCTTCAGTATCTCATATCTCTCCATTTTTTCTTTTTTCTTTTCAAAGAAACCTCTCTCCGTCTCTGTTATCTTTCACTCTCTTTCTATTTGTTTGCTTCGAAAATCTTCATAATTTTAAGGCTTCCATTGCTTAAAAAGCTGCAGAGATGATTGGGTTATAGGCCTTGCCTGACTCCTTTGGAACTTTCAAATAAAGACCAGGAGCGATGGACGAAGGAGGACCAGGGAGCATACGTGGCTTAATGCTGGAGGCTAGATTTTCCAGCGGAACTCAATGATAACTGTAAGTCCTTATCTTCTGTCTCGCGTCTGCCAAACTCTGTATAAAATCGCTCTGAAAGATGATAACGTGCCAGCAAGGGCTGTGTATCGGTAATTAAGAACAAATTTCGTTGATAGAAGTTTCGCATCTACTTTATTCTTTTTCATCTCATTTTATTTAATTATTATAATTTTTTAAAATTTAAAAATAAAAATAATATTAAAAAAATATATTTTAATAATATTTTATTTTATTTTTAACTTTTATTTCACTTCAATTCTAACTCTAATCGTAAAAACAAACTAAAAAGAGCGGAGCTAAAGCGAGTATTGCAGGTGTAATACTCTCACATCTGTGGAGTTTTTGGACATTAAATTCAACAACAAAGAAGACCAAACAAAAGGGGTTATTGGGGGCTTACGAGGAGAGGAGAGAAAACGACGCAAGGTAGCACAGAAAAGCGCCGTGGACGGTGGGGAGGAAAGGACAGGGGGAGTAGTGGGGCAATTTATTGGTGGGCTCGACTGGAATCTCCCAGTTTTCAAGGTCGCTCATCCTTCTCGCAAAGCGTGCAATGCACGTTAATAAACGATTAGACAAAAGGATAATGCTGGAGCCGCTGGAGCTCCAGTGTATTTTATCATATATATTTTTTAATTTTTTTTTTATATAGATGTTTTTAATAATTTTAAGTATTTTTAAAACATAACAAAATTTATAATATTATTAAATAATACTTACTTAATCACGAAATAAAATATAAAATATTTTTTTATGATTTTTTATTTTACTTCGTGATTAAGGAAGTATTTTTTAATAATTTTTTTTACTTCTTGATTAAAAAAGTGTTTTTAATGATGTTCTAAATTTATTTTATTTTTTAAAAAATATTAAAAAAATTATATAAAAAACAACTTTAAAAAAAACACATATAATATATACTATAACCCCCAGCGGGAGCCCCCAGCGGGGGCTGTAGTACGATCCTAGACAAAAAGAATAATAATAGAGAGAGGTTATTATAGCAGTGCACACTTTGCACTCACTGTGTAGCTGCTTCTAGTTGATTGTTTCCAACACTCATTTGAGGAGATGTGTGGTCTACATAATGTCACATCATGTGTGTAAAATGGATGCTACCAATAGTGGCTTCTATCTATATTTATTCAGACAAAAAATCATGTTTCCTGCGTCCAATGACTTTTGCTACGCAACCTTCATCATACTCTATATTTCATATTTTTTTAAATTTTTAAATTTTTTAATATTGTTTTTTAACTTTTTTTGAATTTATTCTTTTTAAATTATTTCAGATTTTCTATTCATTATTCATATAATAAATATTTGATAAAAGAAAAAAAATAATAAAAATTAAAAAAAGTGGAGTGTGGAGTATAAGGAAGTTGTAAAGATTTTTTCGCATCTAATACCATTTCTATACAGAAATATTTTCAATATATGTTATTTTATTATTATAATTTTTTAAAATTTTTATATAAAATATAATAAATAATTTAATTTTTTCAAAATTTAAAATAATAATAATAATAAATAATAATATTTTATTCAGCTCATTTAAAATCATCTCATCTCATCTCACTATCCAAACCAACCCAATTTATTTTTGTCATTCAGCTCGGGTGTTTGTGCAATCACGTCACAACCCATGCTTTGTGCTTTCGTGCATCTTATAGAATTTATTACGCCTAGAAGGGATATTTGAGCCCCACAATTTTAACTAGGGTTGTACACTGATGGGTTCGGTGTCGGTTTCAGTGCAAAACCGAGACACCACCAACGTCTGCTATGGGTCTGTTGAACCGGCCGAAACCGATGGTTTGGGGATAGAAAACCGATCATATCGGTCTCGACGTGCGTCGGCGGGGTCTTCGGTCCACCGTCGGCGTCTTCTGTGAAGGAGGAGGAACTGAGGAAGAGTGAAGAACTGTCTCGCCGTCGCTGCCATGGAAGAAGAAGAGAGTTGCAGAGGGTAGAGAGGAAGAAGATGATGCGGGGAAGAAGAAGAGGGGCGTGGGGGGGGTTATTAATTCATCTTAAAACGGCGCCATTTGGCTTTGGCTTTTAAGCCAAACGATGCCGTTCTATTATAATTTTTTTTTAACTTTCAAGTTTTAAAACGACGTCGTTTCACTTATTATAAGTGAAACGGCGCCGTTTTATATACATATATTAATATATATATATATATATATATAAATAGACCGGATCGGCCGGTTCAGCGGTTTTCCAGGGGTTCAAACCGACGTCGAACCGTCGATATCGGTTTTCCTTCAATTTCTCTCGATCGCCGACCGGTTCTTTGCCGGTTCCGGCCGGTTCGATGCTCCGGCGGTCAGTCTGATCGGTTCCGGCGGTTCCTGTACAGCCCTAATTTTAACTAATAGATAAAGTCAGAAAGGGACTCAAGACTCTTAAGAAGGAGATGACTCAGACTCCTAATAAGAGATAGAATCACACTCCTAAAAAGAAAAGGTTTTACAAGGTAAATTGGACTTTATCACTCTAAGGAAATAACCTCTATAAATAGCCTACAAGAGGCAACAAACTCTTCATTGGATTTATTAGCTACTTTATACACTTACTCTTATATTGTTATATTGTCTTTGGCATCGGAGTGTCCCCAGGACAACCAGTGCCGCCCCTTTATTCGTTGCAGGTCACTGTGTGGTTGGTAATGTGAAACACGTCCTTTATAGTGAAACACGTCCTTTACAGTGGTGCCGTCTGTGGGATCTATACATAATTCAACGTGATTTTCACACACCAACCACCACACAATCGCACGCAAACCGCAATTTCTTAATGCCGAAAAGGAGAGTATAGGAATTCCACGACTGGCAAAATCATCTACAACAGCTCAAACTCCCTAGCTCACGAGTTCTTCTCCAGCATATAAGATAAGTCCCTCCACCTTGCATTTATTATTTATTTCGAAAATACTGTTAAAACGTATCAGATATATAATATGTATATCTATATCTCTCTGTGTGTGGAAGGACCCAGGAGTTTGCATTGTGAACGTGCATCAGGTACGTAGGCGACGTACGCCATGCACATGCACGTAATGTGCATGGTCCCATGACCTACCGTGAGGAAGTCACAGCACAACCTCGAGCGAGGCTCACCGTGCATGGCGGGCTTGTTGCCCACCACCACGGTGACTAGCGCAGCACAGTCCCAGCCACTAAGCCAAGCACCAGGAATGAGCCGATGGTGGTCTCCTCGTCGGTATCTCGCTGCCAGGAGCCCCGGAGCATGCGAGAAATCACCCGTCAGCTGCCTAGGGACTTTTGAGACCACCGGTGGCCACAACTAACCCCACCAGTGTTTTCTTTCACTAGAGAGGCGCTTCATGCCCGGTAGCACTGCCGGATACAACAAACAGAGGCATGGATCAATATTGCTGGCAAAGCCACCCACCGGGCACCGACAACTCGCTGACTAGCGAGCCAGTCAGCAACCGCCACACAGCTCGATGACGACTTCTGTCACCAGCACAGTGGCCCTCTTCTTGGTTTCTCTGCCCGCCGTGTCACCCCACAAGAAGTCGTTGACCACACCATGTAAGCTGTCAGAAGCCGGGCATCCGTGTGCCAACAGGATCGTTGCTAGCCACCACCAACAGCACCGTTGGCGCTCTCTGTCTCCGGCAAGAAGGTCCTCGACCACGGAAGTAGTTCACGCAAGGCATAGTGCGGGCAGGAGAGTCACATTGCCAGAGAACCACAATAACCAGGCATTCATGTGCCGACAGCCACTATCCGACCCACCGGAGTCTTCTGTCCTAACCTATGGTCCCCCACTACGGAACTTCCTCACCATTAGTGCTCACCACCGAAGATATAGCTCATCGCCAATACTAGCCCATGAAAACAACACCTACTTAAAACCTCTCCGCCACAGATCGATACACCGGAATGGGGAGAAAGATATTCTCCAACTCACTGGATCATCAACGAAAAATTAGATACGTTTTTCTCTTTTTTTCCCCTTTTGTATTTATTTTACTAACATATGTGAAATAATGGAAAAATATGAGAGGAATAGAGCAAATACATGACGCACACTACGCGTACATACATGCCCTAGTGGCCAAAATACACATACATGTATGTCCCACATAAAACCTGCAATGTGCATGGGATGCACAATGTTGGCAATTGTTGCATATTGGAGCTGTGTACCCACAAACTTTCAAAAGATCCGTTGCACCCAACTGATCGAAACGATAACTCCACTGCAACGCCGCAGCCAACACAACTATAGTGCATCTCGCCACCCCCGGCGAGCAACACTTTGCCAGAGCCACACAAGTGCAGACAATATCTCTCGATTGCTAGCTGCGTTCATGACGGCAGCACCCCTTGGCGGGCAACAAGACCCGTGCCACTCGGCGGGTAATAAGACCAACACCCCTCGGCGAGCAACAAGACAAACACCCATCGGCGATCAACAACAACACCTCGGGCGAGTAACCAGACCCATGCCTCTCAGCGAGCAACAAAACTGACATCTCCACCATGCAACTAGACCAAGGTCTTCTTGGAAAGCATATGTGTTTTTGTCACTGCCCATGCCAAGGCATGGCTACCCGCTAGTATAGCACATGTATCACCAGCCTTCACCACACTCTAGCATGATGGCTTAGGTTTACAAATCTCAAACTTGTAAATTGTATTACACTTACCTATTTTATTTTTCGTGAGAACTTCTCAAGACACAGGGCAATCGAATGAGCGTGGATGTCAGAAGACCACACGACCATATCCAAAAGTTAGCCACTGAAAGCTGAGTTACACACTCATGGTGCACTCGAACGGGCGTGGAGGTCAGAAGAGCACACGACCCTCTCCAAAGTTCACCATCAAACGAGCATGGAGGTCAGAAGACCACAAGACCCTCTCCAAAGTTTGCCGAACTAACGGGCGTGGAGGTCGGAAGACCACACGACCCTCTCCAATGTTAGCCACCAAAAGCTGAGTTACCCACTCGCAATGCAATCGAACGGGCGTGGAGGTCAGAAGACCACCTGACCCTCTCCAATGTTAGCCACCGGAAGACGAGTTACACACTTGTAGTGCAATCGAACGGGTGTGAAGGTCAGAATACCACACGACCCTCTCCAATGTTAGTCACTGGAAGTCTAGTCACGCACTCACGGGGCAATCTAACGGGCGTGGAGGTCAGAAGACCCCACAACCCTTTCCAAAGTCATCCACCGACAGTCGAGTTTCATACTCGTGGTCAACCAGAAAGGGTGTGGAGGTCAGTAAACCCTACGACCCTCATACTGATCTTCACCAGCAAGCGCTGAGTGTTTACGCTAACGCCACAATCGCCGCCAGCGAGTTACTTTCTGGAATAAGCCATCGAGCTTCACAACTGCCTTGCGCAGGTTTCCTTCAGGAACGAGTCTCGACAACCGCTTAATATGGATTTACGGAGTCGACAGGCTCCCTGACCATTTAAGCGCAGATTACTACCAACAAAAAAACAAGGGCACAACAATAATTTACACAAAGGGACAAAAAATCCACTACTACTATTTTATACACTTACTCTCATATTGCTATACTGACTTTGGCATCGGAGTGTTCCCAGGGCAACTAGTGTCGCCCCTTTATTCGTTGCAGGTCATCGTCTGGTTGGTGGTGTGAAACACGTCCTTTACAATGTCTCATTTGTTTTTGGAGATGAGATGAGATAAGTTGAGATGAAGGTTAAAAGTTAAATAAAATATTGTTAGAATATATTTTTTTAATATTATTTTTGTTTTGGGATTTGAAAATTTTGAATTATTTATTTTATTTTGTGTGGACGTTTGAAAAAATTATAATGATTAGATGAGATGCGATGAAAATAATTGTGAAAATAAATGAGGCCTTAATGATCTCCTCGGATTTGTTCTGCGTTGTTGTTTGCATGGATAAGTCACTTGTTAGTTGTTTGTTATGGTATTATATAAAATTATTATTTATTTTAAATATTTAAATTGATAAAAATATATAGATTAAATTATTTAGATTATATCTTTAATAATTAATAATAATATATGTAAAAAACAATATATATATATATATATATATATTGCAATAGTGTGGGCAAAATATAAGTGACTTTTTCATAATTAGATAGTGCATTCATATGATGTTCTAGTTTAAAAAATTTGAGATATACGTAAAATGTAGAACGACTTATAATTAGAGGGTACAAAGAGATTTTTTTTCCTAATTAAAGAAAATTGTTAAACTTGCCCCTCTAATCCTATATTAGTTAAGAAATACTTTATATATTATTTTATTGAGCTCCATATAATTTATAAACATGGATCCTTTTAAAGCTTTAGTGTGTGCCACAATAAAATCTCGTTTCACTTTCATAAAATATAAATAAGCTACAAGCGTTTCTTAGGTAGCTTTGACTGATGCAAGGACCATGACAGTTTTTCTTAAGGGTGCTCCCCGCATGGCACCCCTCCTTGCCCCTGCCCCACACCATGCAAGGGGAGGGTTTCCTATCCCCCCAGCAGGCAAGGCAGGGGCCCCGATACCTAGGGGTGCGGTTGAAACTGCACCTCGCCCCACCCTCCGCTCAACTAAATGACACATATGCTCTAAAAAAAAATTTTGGGTCTAAATTTTTTTTAAAACCTAAATTATAATATAATTTAAATTATAAATTGAAATTTATACATTAAAAAAATATATATAAACTCATTAGAGTTGTATTTTTTATTACATTGGTCTCCTATATAATGATTGGCTTAGGAGGCCAATGCAATCCATTAACTTAAATTCACTTTCAAGTTTTTAACAAATTGTATATATCTATATACAATATATTTATATAAATCATTTATATAAATATTAAAAATTATAATTTTTTATATTAAAAAGTAAAGGGGTGCGGAGTGGGGGGCGGGGGTGGGGCCCCACTAGGGTCAACCCGCCCTCGCATGGGGTTTTCCATGTAGGGTGGGGCGGAAGAGGGCGGGGTAGCAGGGGGTGGGCCCCCGCTGCCCACCCCTAACTTTTTCTAAGTCACGTGACATTAAAAATATAGAAGGAAGCACAAGAACATGTTTTGAATTGCGGTGGATAATATAGCTTTTAAATTAGAGCTTATTGTTATAGAGCTTAAAATAATAAGTTCTATTAATAAAAAAAATATTTATGGTTTGGTAATCATATATCTAAAACACTTTCAACATGCTATATTTATTTAGAAATAAATTTAAAAAAATACTTGTTGAGATAGGAATTGTGTAAGTAGGCTTGTGCAAAAAATCTGTTGGCTCGATTCGTCCGAAATACCCGACCCACCCACTCGATAAAGTCGGGTTGAAATGATATGCGGGTTGATCCAATGCTATTCACGAGCGAAACCGTTGCCCCTATCTTTTGATTCTTTTCTCCAGAAAAATCCTAAGCGGCTAAGCCTCTACCCCTCTCTCTCTCTCTCTCTCTCTCTCTCTCTCTCTCACAGACGGCGAAAGTGGGTCTCTCTCTCTCACTCTCATTCTCTCTCTTCGGCCGCAGCTCCAAGATCAAGTCGATTTGCTGAGGTATGTTCTATTTTCATGCTCCAAATTTCTCTGTCTTCACCTTCTCTGCCCTTCCAATATCTAATATCTCGTCCTTGCTGGTATCACATGGATATGTTGGAGCTCATTGGTAATTAGGCTATAATAGCCCCGAGGACTCCCTTGTCGTTGCTCATACCCTGTTTCCCTAACAAGGAGCTTCCGTTGTGTTCGTTGAAATTTAAGCTTGTAATGTTCTTCGTCATCGGTTCTGCATGGTTGCGATTGTCAGCATTGGTAATAGGTTATTGCTTGTGTCTGGGATTGGCAAGGAAGAATATTTTTCCACTTCATTATCAATTGCGAAAATGGTTATATATATATATATATATATATATATATATATATATATAACCTCCACCACCCTTCCCTCAAACTCTCAACTCTCTCATAATTAATGATTCTTTTATTTTTTATTTTTTATTTTTTATTTTTTATTTTTTTGCAGGGTTCTCTTGAAGCTTGTTTCCAGGAAGGTTCTGTTAAACTTGAGTTCTTCATTGTGCTCTTTTTTCTCTATCTGAGCAAAAGTTTTTTCTGTCTGGGTCTCGAGAAATTGAAGGAAAATGATTATTTGCAGCAACGCCACCATCAATGAGATTGAAACTTCAAGTCTTTCCCTCAGTATTCTGTCTCAAAGTAGTATGTTTGAGCTGTCTAAGCTTCAATGACACCCTCCCAATAATTTCTAACCCAAAATAAAAATTCAATTGAGTGACAGTAGGACTTAGAATTTGTAGACCTTTGTATTTTGTATTGCGTGCCCTTGTGTGCTTCTACAGCAGCTCTCCAATCATTATCCAAACTAGAGTATAAAATACACAGTTTGAATCAAGACCAGTTGGATATAGCTCAGGTTGTTCACATGCTAATTAAGCTCCATTTTACATGCTAATTGAATTGCATGAATACAACAGGCTGCTCACAAATACTGAAGTTGTGCCAAATGTGTAGATATGGCTTAAATCACAATTTTTATATCTTATACAACAAGTTAGATATAACTCAGGTTGTGGCTCATTTATGTTTTATCATGACGTGCCAAATTTTATTTCTTGCCATTATAATTGTCTTTAATGTTTCTTGAAGTTCCTTTTGACAAAAAAGAAGTATGAGAGGTAGTTTTTGTTATGTGTAAACTGTTATGTATTTGTTTTCCTAGGTTCTAGGCAATTTAGGCATATAATCTTAGATAATACATAGAAAATAAAACGCTCAGTTGTACATGAAGTTACGTTTCCTTATCTGCTCCCCAACACTTCCTCATTTTGAAAAAACCTAGTTTGACTGAAACATTGGCTGAAACATTTTTTTGTCATAAAACATTTTGTTTTTATTGGTATTTGTGTTGTTGGGTTCTAGGCATATAATCTTAGATAATGCATGCTCATGCCGAATTATTATATTTATTTTTATATCATTTAATAATATTTTTTTTCAGAATTTGATCTCAAATCGAGCTTTATTTATGTTGATGAGAGTGACTCAAGACTTATGGTCTGCACATTCTATATTTGTTGTTAAAGATTCATGTTTGATGACTGTTTGTTGACACTGAAAAGCCATGTGGGGTTCCTTTGATGGGTCCTAATATTTCTAACAATAATGAATGAATTTCTTATGTCATGGATGTTTATTGTTCAGTCATTTGGACCCATTTGTGTTAAATTATGAAGTTTTGTGAGGCTGAGTTTGCCACTTTTCTTGGTTGATGTTAGATATGTACACCTTTATGCATCAAAAAGAAAAAAAAAGTAATTTATGTACAAAGCCTTTCAAAATGATAAAAAAAAAAAGGGCAGTCAGAAAGGAAGGTAAAAAAAAAATGTGAGTAAAGGCAGGTATTAAAAAAAAAATCGATAATTTTTATTCTACCCAAATGGTTCGAGTCGGGTTATTTTTCCCTGGGCATGGTTGTGGACCAAGTTGGGTCAGGCCAAAAAAGTGCTTGGATGGGCTAATGTGCATGCCTAATTGTAAGTACGTATTTTGAACAAAAATCAATTGGTGTTTTGCACAAAAATTATGACAATCCCGTTAAGATATTTGTCTCGCAAGTTGGTGGTTGACAGAAGAATTGCAAGTGCTTTAATTGTGCACATTTGGTCCTTATTTATAAACCACAAGCACAAGTTGGCATGGGGCATAACCATTTAACTCAATCAAATAGTTGTATCTCTTGACACTTCCTCAACCAACACCCTCATGAGAACCATCACCATGGGGTGCACTGTTTGGTGTGGTCACTCTTCACATCTACATCTCTCACTTAAACACAACAACAGTGATGAATATAATTGAGTATTTTCACCTTGCTACCAATATAAATTTTTCTCAACTCAACTCTCATCTCCAACTCCAAGAGATTGGCTTTAGAGCATGACAAACTTTTATGTGCGCACGCTTTTGTTATTACTTTATCTGGCCGCACCATTTATCCCCACTTATCCCAAATTATGTGTGACTTATAATCACTATATCCACACCAAACCGCATCAATTATCCATGATTGTACAAATATTCCTGCCACAATTGATTACTTAATATGAATGCATAAAACATGTATCGACCTGCACTAAACTTTTATTAAGTACTTCATCTAAAAGTCATTCATGAGGCTTTCCTTATTTACCTTATCAGTAGCTTTACAAATGACCAATCTTTTTATTTGGGCAATTCCCCATAACTCCATTAATCTAAGTGTTTCCAAAACTTCCTAAGTTATGTATGTTAACCATGTCGTTACTTTACTCAAGTATTTTCAACTCCATTCTAGACACATATTATCTGAGTTTCTCCATAAACAATCCCTTAGTCATTGGATCCACTACAATCTAAGTTGAGGAAACAAAATTAACATTGACCTCGAATATTTCTATTATATCTAAAATATAATGATAATACATACCAATGTGTTTTTTCTTGAAACTATGTGCTCCACTTTTTTATTAACGAGAAGGCAGACAGATTATCACAAAGACATTGACTGGTTTAGTGGATGTATCCAAACTTAAGTTTTCAATAAAGTGTTTCATCCAAACCGTATTACTCATTGTAGTGTTGTAAGCAATATACTCTACTTCTATTGTGGACTTAACAACATAACATTTTTTCTTCTTTAACCAAGAAACTGTTGTACTACCAAATATAAATATATATCCACTTGAATATTTTCTATCATTTATATTACTTCCTAAATTAGCATCACTATAGCTAGTCAATTACAAATCACTGACTCTAAATCACAATTTCATATTTTTGATACGTTGTACATACCTTAATATACGTTTTATTACTTGTCAATGCTCATTTTCTGAATTAGATTGATATTTTTATTTACCAAATCTACTGCATGAAAAGTTCGGGTCTTGTAATTGTCATTGCATGTCACTTGTTTCCTCTTCATTTTTTGGGCACATATTTTCATTCAAAGTATGGATCTTTACAAATAAGTGTACTTAAATATTTACAATTTTTCAACCAAATCTTTTGAACACTTTGTCCAAATATTTTTATTAATCTAAATATAAAATTTTTGAATTCCTATCTCTTGAAATTCTTATGTTAAGAACATAGGCAATCCCTCCTATGACTTTCATTTCAAAGTTAGATCTCAAAAAATCTTTTGTTTTATCCATCATATACAGACAATTACTTACTAACAATATATCATCAACGTATAATGATAATATTGTTATTTTATTGTCATGTTTCCATATATATACATATTGATCTAGTTGACTCATTCCATATCCAATTTTCAAAATTGCTTGGTGAACTTTAAATACCATTGTCTCGAAGACTGCTTAAATACATTTAGTGATTTCTTTAACATGTAGACTTTTTATTCATATCCTTCAATTTGAAATCTTTATGGTTGAATCATAAAGATGTTATTTTTTAATTCACCATTAAGAAAAACTATTTTTTTACATTTAACTGATATAATTTTAAATTCATTTTTGCAACTATAGACATGATTATCCTCATGGATGAAAACTCCATCATAGTCGAATATGTATCCACAAAGTCTAAATCTAGTTGTTGAATGAATCTTTTGGCAACTAATCTTATTTTATATATTTCCAAACTTTCTTCAGCATTAAATTTCTTTCTGACCACTTTCAACCAATAGTTTTTCTACCCTTAGGAAGTTTTGCTAACTCCCAAATATTTTTTTTAATTATGATTTATAATTCATCTTTCATGACTTCAAGCCATTTATTTAAATCAACGATTGTTTCAAAAAAAAAATCATGATTACTTTCTAAATTTTCAATAGTAATATTAAGAGTATAATGATATTGAAACAATACTGATGATCGTTTGGTTCTTTTACTCAATTCATGAAGATTTATTTTGATCAAACTTTCTTTTACTTCCATTACTCTATGTCCAAGTAATGTCAGCATTTTTATTATCAGGTTCTGTTGAGATTTGTTGATTTTCAAGATCAGTCAATAAATTCATCTGATCAACTGGAGTAATTAGATCTGTATTCTTCAAGAAAATTACATCCCTATTTTCTTATCAACCCCTATCAAAGTGATAAAATTGTTAGCCACTTTTGTTTTCTGCATACCCAATAAACCTGCATTCTCAAGTTTTACTTTTCAATTTGTCCCTTAATGGCCTTAGGATAAGCATGCGTGTCTTACAAACCCACACATTTTAGTTTATTTAAGTCTGGTTTATGACTCATTCATATATGGTAAGGTGTAAGGGGTTTTGCTTTAATTTCAATTCGATTTAATATATATGATACAGTCGACAATGCTTCCCCTAAAAATGTGTTGGTAGATCAACATATGTTATCATTGATCTTATTATGTCTAATAGAGTTCTATTTCTTATTTTTGCAATACCATTATGTTGTGACTTGTATGACATAATATAAATATGTTTTATACCATTTAGTTTGTAAAAAATTTTCAAAGTTTCAAATTTACTGTTTATCACTATTCAAACTTTTACTGGGTCTACCTAACAAGGTTTTTACTTATACTTTATATTTTTTACATTTTTTAGCTGCCTCATATTTGTGTCTGAGGAAGTAGATATACCCATATCTTGAATAGTTACGAGTGAAAGTAATAAAGTACTCTATTTGCCTGTGGGTTTTTGTTTTAAAAAGTCCACAAATATCAGAATATATAATTTCAAGTAAATTTTTAAATTTTCAACTTTTGGAAAATGATTTACAAATCAGTTTGCCTTTGATAAATAGTTCACACATATCAAAATCATCTGAATTTATTTGTGGTATTAATCCACTTTTATACATTATGATCATTTTGTTTTTATTTATATAACTAAATCTTAAATATCATAAATATGTACAATTAGTGGACACATTTAAATAATTAGAAATAGGTACTTTATTACTAATATTGATATTCAGTAGCTACATATTGTGGTTTTTCACACCTTTCACTGATATTGATACATCATCCTTATTAATAATAACGATTCCAAACTTAAATTCAAATTTGTTGCCCTTTTGATCTAGTACATGCACATGTATTAAATTCTTATGAATACTACGTACATACCATACATCATTAAGTAAATAATAGAACAATTTAGATAAAATTTACATATACATTGCCTCAAGACATCGCAATATGTGTCGATGCCCATATACACTCTGTGTTCACCTATTTTTTTCTCTTCAAATTTGACAAACATGTCTTTATTCCTACAAATATATCTTGCTTCTGCAGAGTCAACCCACCAAGAAGCTGTCATTGGTTCCACGAGTTTTACTTCTGAAGCTGTCATCATAATTTTCTTACTCTCTTTCATTTTTCCTTTATTAGGATACTATAATTTGTAATGTCCATTCTTTCCACATTTAAAACAATTTCCACCAAATGGTTTACTTTGCCTCTCTTCCAACAATTTCTTTTTCTTGAACTGTTTTTACTTCATCTTATTCTATGGAGAACGTGTATCTTGAGCAATCATTAGGTTGGATGATCCATTATCTCTGTTCTTCCTCTTCATCATTTCTTCTTCAAATATCAAAAATACCTGGAGTGAATTTATTGTTATTTTCTTTCCACTTTATGTTAAGGAAGTAACAATATGTTCTCAAGATACAGTAAGACTATTGAGTATGGTTATAACTTTCATTTTATTAGTACGAGGATGACTAGTATCAAATAATTATTTTGTAATCAGTTCCATTTGAAGTATATGATCGCCCATGCTTTTATTCTCTTTCATGCAAGTCCTGTTTTATTTATCCAATAATAATTATATATTAGTATTAGATCTTAATCCATACTTGCCTTCAATTGCATCCTTAAAATCAAAGCTATTGCCCAAGCATTGTGTTCTTCCCATTTGTCTCAGGTACTTATACCACTTCCACTTCACTTTGGCCATTTTCCACACTTTTAAATGGTTTTGGCTTTGTTAGTGTATATAAAGTCTTTTCATGGATAAGACGAAAAATGATATGCCTTTTCCAGGCCTGAAAATTTCTTCCATTCAATTTTTCTATCCCCAATGGATCAATACATTTTTTTGGTGCCATAAATAACAAATCTTAATATCAACAATAAATGTAGAAATAAAGAAGTGTTCTATTATAAATATCATAAATCTAATAGTTCAAACTATGAAAATTAAACAATTACAAATTAATTGATAAATTAATAATAATAACCATTGAATTTAATCTAAGGTGGTTAGAAATTCTCCTATTGGACTTAAAATGATGAGAATTTTGAAAATGGTGCATTGATCAAATATTTCTTTGGACTCCCCTTGGAATTTCTCATCTTTCAAAGAATTAATGAGGATTATCATGAATAATAGCTACTCTACATAAATTTGGCATAGAACTAGGAGCGTAACGACTTTTGAACAAACCAAACCAAACTTCAAACAACTTGGAATGGTCAAAAATACCAAAATTAGACTGAACCAGATTAGAAAACTGAGTGAAACGGTTCAAACCGGGTTCAAAAGCCACATACCAGTTTTTGGCATGGTCAATGACACAATCAACTACTCAGTGTGTGGCTCAACGCACGACTACATGATGTGGGTCAACTCGCGGGTCAAGAGGCCTAATTCGCTTCTTCTTAGCCTTGTGCTTGGGTCCAATTCGTTATCAGTTTAAGGGCCTCAATGAGATGGACTAGAATAACAATCCATTTACGTGATGCTTGGTTCCACTTGGGTCAAGAAGAAACAACATCATTTGGTGTTGTATTGTCTTGGTTCAAAATGGCGTTGTGTTACTTCTTTCATGTTGTCTCCAAAATTCTCAAAACGACGTCGCTCTAGGCCTTGCATGAAATGATGTCATCCGTTGCTGAATTTGGAATCACACAAGCTGGCAAAATGACGTTGTCGTTTTAATAAATTTCCCTCCCAATGGGCTAAACGACATTTAGCATAATAATTTTTGAACTTTGATGACTGTTGGTCGAAACAACATCGTTTTGACCAATAGTGTCGTCTTCTTTCCCATGTACACTGGATCCCATTTCCTTAAAAATCAAACTCTCTCCTTCTTCCCATGTATTGGACGGCAATGATGCAATGTCTGATGTGTCCCCAACACTTTTGAAACCCGATGATAGTGAAGCACTTTGGTGACTTGTGTGAAACATTTCTTGAACTCCTTTGTTTTTCTTGGTTTCAGACATTTCTTCTTTCTCCCTTTGAGTGAAAATTCTCCAGTAATTTTCCTCGAAGAAGTAACTGGTAACCAAATTTTGTAGATTACCAGTGTATTCACGCCCTCCACCGTGATTTGAAAAAAATTTATGAGTCGGATCTGAAAGCCTCCGTAAGTAATTGTAATACGCAAATGTGGTTGCCAAATCATGCACTTCTCTATTGATGGTCTTCTCTATGCGAGAATACAACCCCCCATGTCATTGACAAGGCATTTGATACCACTTTAAGTATTTTGAACGAATATCTGTTGGTGATTTGCTAAAAAATGGTGATAATCCCGCTAGGGTATTTGTCCCACAAGTTGGTATTTAACGAAGGAATTGCAAGTGTTTTGATTGTACACATTTAGTCCCTATTTATAGATCATAACCACTAATTGGCTAGGGGCACAACCGTTTGATTCAATCAAAGAATTGTGTCTCTTGACATTTTCTCAACCAACACCCACATGGGAACCATCACCATAGAGAGAATGTAAAACATAAGGTACACCGTTTGGTGTGATCACCTCTCATATCTACAAAAATGACATAAAATATCATTTGATTTTTTAAAGATTATGACCATATCTTTGATAGAAATCAAATCTTATAATCACATAAAAACAAAAACAGTCTAATAGAATATGATCATAATCTTTAAAAAATACTTTAATATGTAACAACCAAACATCCCAATTTTATTATTAAAGAACTTTTAAGACCATTTAAATACTTTTTAAAACCTTAACGCAATTCCAAATAGGCCCAAAATATGTCCGGCAATATTACACGCTTGGAGGTCTTTGCAAAGTAAGAAGACATGGTGGGATTTTGTTTACAGATATGCTACCAAACTTGTCATTAGATACTGCCAATTGCATCAGTTCGTGTGCCAACCGATTTTAGAATGGATGTATTCCAGCCGTTGAAGTTCTATAGGTGGAGATCATGATATCTTGGACTATTGGATGGACACGTCAATCTCTATAATCATTGGATTATGAATGGTTCAAGTGGGTATTAAGGAATCATCTGCACTCCAACAAACTCTTTTTGAAATCTTTTCGAACCAATTATGTGTTGTTAGAAAGCTTATTTACGTCTTTTATCCTTATCAAAATTATGTGTTATTCTATTATCAAGTCGGTACGTAAAGTAAGCAATCCATATCATTTAAATGGTAATGTGAGGGAGGCTTCCCCCCGTGGCGGGCCGAACCACACAATCCCAGCTCACGAGGCACCAATGGGCCTCGAGATAGACCGGTAGTAGGGAATCAGAATGAAAGGACAGGACAGATCGGGCCTGAAGGGCAAGACCCGCCCAGGAGGCCCACAAAGGAGCAGTGATGTATCACACACGAAATGCGAACCACTCAGTCAGAAGGCCTAACACCTCTACTGGCCGACAAGCCATGTATGCGGTCAAACGTGGTCGCTGTCCCAAGTTACCGATGGCTAGACAGACATGGAAAGGGGGCACGGTAGATCAGGACCACACCGCATTTAATGAAGGGCGGGGTGAACATGCCACGACCTGGGTCCAAGTCCGTTGGAGTGGCCACGATCAGGCATGGCAGGCCTGTCACGTGGCAGAAAGCCAGTAGACGGCACGACCTGTGTGCGGTGTGGCAGAGCCATGATCGATTTGGCGAGGGACCACCACCACCAGGAATATATACCCCCCCCCCCAACAGGGGTTGCGGGGTCTCAAGATATACACTTCTGAATTCTCAACAACTTGTACTGACTTAGGCATCAAAGGTGCTTCTCACCACCCCGAGCGCTCATTTCTCTCATTCTTGCAAGATCGGACCGGGGAATTGTGAAGTTGTTTAGGCTGCGAAACACGACATCAACAGTGGCACCGTCTGTGGGATCTATCCTATAGAAGCGAGTCCTTCATATGCCGGTAATGACGCATTTCTAGACCACTCAGAGGGAAGAATACCACTCCAGAACCATGGTTGCAAGACTCACCGAAATGGGAGACACAATAAAGAAGCTGATGGCGGAAGTAGGAGGTCTTTGACAGGAAAACACCCCGTTATGAAGAGCTAACAAAGAACTGGCTGGAGGAATACAACTAACGAGCAAGTCAAGTCACAGCGCACTCCAGAAATAGCCACGGCCGAGGAAGCGAGACACCGGATGCACCTTGAGCTCAAGGACAAGTATGCAAAAATGGCTAAGCAAATGGGCTTGTCATCCTCGGTAGACCAGTTGCTCACCAACACGGACCTAACATACAATGCGGAGGTCATGGTTGTTCCTCTCCCGCCCAAGTTCAAAGTCCCTCAGATGGAAGTGTACGACGGTTCAAAGACCCGTTGGAACACTTGGAGACGTTCAAAGCTCACATAACCCTTCCCCAGTTCTCGAGCGAGATCGCGTGCCAAGCCTTTCCACTGACACTAAAGGGGGTAGCGAGGGCCTAGTTCGGATCGCTACCACTAGAGTCAGTTGATAGCTTCAGCGAGTTAGCTCGTCTCTTTCTAATGTAGTTTATGGCAAGCTGAAAGAGAAGACGCCCAGTCGCCTACCTTTTGATGGTAAAGCAACGCAACGACGAGAGCCTCAAGGCATACCTCTCTCAATTTAATCGAGAGCGCATGGCTACAGAAGACCAAGATAGCACGAGTCCTTTCATGACCG
Organism: Juglans cinerea; assembly: GCA_961763995.1. NCBI lineage: Eukaryota > Viridiplantae > Streptophyta > Magnoliopsida > Fagales > Juglandaceae > Juglans > Juglans cinerea. The sequence goes on along the minus strand of CAUIVZ010000002.1, from coordinate 31,201,142 downwards.
ATATAGCATGAAAGACCCCCACGACCCTGAGAGAGTTCATGGACTGTGTTGACGGTTTTATCAATGCTGAAGACACCCTCCGGGCTTTGACAGCCCCCTGAAAAACTGAGCTAGAATAGATGGATATGAAAGTCGCGGGGCTAAATAGTGGGGCAAACCGTGAGAGGAACAAGAAGGGCACAGAGGAAGTCAAAAGAAAAAATGAGGCGCCGGCTCGAACATACGGTGGAACCCGTGCACATATGAGTATGATCGAGGAAGGTGAACGTGCCCTGACCTCGCGTGAGGAACCTCAAGAGGGTCGAGAAAACCACAAATGCTGCACCTACCACTAGACGAACTAGCACCGAACCGAAGACTGCTATACACTGAAACAGAGGATGGAAGAGCTGAAAGACTGTTAGACTAATGATGCCTGGAGGGCCTGAGGCCCTGGCGAAGGGAGAGCCCGAGGAGATGAAAGGCCAAAAGGGGAGCCTAGAGGAGCCCACAATGTCGGAGCTTAGTTAGGACAGACAACCCAGTGGGCGAGATCCACACTATTGCAGGAGGACATGCGGGTGGAGGACCCACCTCATTAACACGAAGGGCCCATGCCCAAAGGGGCTCCATAAGAGGAGGTGTTCACAACTGAGAGGACCGTTAGGGCAAGGAGGCATGCAGGAGGAGCCACATAACATTTAGCAAGAGAGACGAAGAGGGCATCCTCCACCCTCATGACAACACCTTGGTAGTCACTGTGCAGATCGCCAACTTCACGACGCGGAGTCTTGATTGACAACGACAGTTCAGCCGACATCCTATTATGTGAGGCCTTTGTCAAGATGGGAATCAGCCTTGACCGTTTGCACCCTGCCCCGATGCTGCTTAAGGGTTTTCAAAGGAGACGTTGTCCAAACAATAGGAGCCATCACCCTATCCATCTTGGCTGAGATGGCCCTCAGAACTTCAACCACGATGATCGATTTCCTAGTGGTGAAGGCCCCCTCTTCATACAACACGATATTGGGTCATCTGACCCTCAAGATGAAGTTCCCCACGAACTAGGGGTGGGTGAAGTTCGAGGCGAGCAGGTGCTGGCTTGGAAATGTTACACGTAGGAGTTAAGGCATGGGGGAAAGAGGTCGCAACGGTTGGAAAAGCACGAGTGACAGCTGAGCAATTGCCACCACTAACCTTGGCAGACTGGGACAAAGAGGTCTGAGACGAGCAGGCATTGCGGCAGGCAGAGCCTAATGAACCCTTGGAGTTGGCTTCCGTGGACCACCGGAGGCCTGAGCGCACCGTACGGGTCGGGACCAAAATGGCTCCCGAATTGAGGCAGGTCGTGAAGTGACTCCTTATCGAGCATCAGGATGTTTTTGCATGGAGTCATGAGGATATGCTCGAGATCGATAACGTAATCATCGAGCATTGCCTTTGTGTGGACCCAAGGGCTAGGAAAGTCAAACAAAAGCATCGGAGTTTCAGTGTAGAGAAGTATGCAGCCATAACCGAAGAAGTAGACCATCTCTTTGCGGTAGGATTCATCAGGGAAACCCATTATCCCGAGTGGCTATCCAACGTGGTACTAGTCAAGAAGGCAAGCGATAAGTGGAGAATGTGTATTGACTTTACTGCCTGAACAAGGCCTGCCTGAATGATAGCTTCCCCTTGCCTCACATCGATTTGATAGTCGATTCAACCGCGAGCCACCAACTTCTCAGGTTCATAGATGCATACTCAGGCTACAACTAGATCTAAATGAGCCCAGACGACGAACAGAAAACGGCCTTCATCACCGATTAGGGACTCTACTGCTAAAAGGCAATGCCCTTCGGGCTAAAAAGCGTTGGCGTCACGTACTAACAGCTATTCAACCGAATGTTCAAAGAACAGATTGACGAAGCATAGAGGTATACGCGTTTGGCTAGAGCTGCGCTGGAGCCAACCCCGGAAAGCAAAATATTTTCTATGAAGGCAAAAATGAACTTAAATCAATGATTTTGAAAAAAAAAATTCTGATATTGCTCTAATCCAAGAAATATTCAGCATTTTTTATCTTGCAAAAAATTATCTCAAGGAAGTTCAATACTATCAACATAAAATTTGGACCAGATCCCATATCAATTTAAATTTGCATCAGTATGTCAAAATTATATATAAACTAAAAAAAAACTATATATATATATATATATATATGTTATAATAACATACAAAATGAATAAGATCTAACTCGATTATTGCATGTCAAGATCATACAGTCCATGGACGTAAGTATACAGTCTGACCACACAAACACACACACACACACACATATATATATATATATATATATACACACATACACACAATGTAACGATAAGCGAAAGGTACGCGTTCACACTTCATATACAAATGTTTTATGGGTTACATTTCATACTCGTATTGATTACTCCATATTAATTTAGATTTGCACATTTTTGATATCCTACATTTCATATCCTGGGAACCTGGAGTTTTCAGGTGCAAGCAGATCAAACCAGAGGCAAGCAGTTCCAGCAAGTCCTTGGAATAGTGAGTAACCGTGGTCGGCCCCGCGACTGTTCCCCTCGGTCATTAGCTTTCTAGCATTATGATACAAGGAGCTAGCAAAAGCCTTTGCTCTCTCCTCGTATATGCTCTCTCCTGTCAGTCGATAGAGGGAAAGGAAGGCGTAAGCATTTCCTGCCACACCATCCGCAAGCCCTACCTTCTTCACCAGCCCATTTTTCCACACTACTTCTCCGGCTTCTATTGCAGCGTCGCGGAATTCTCTATCACCCGGAAACACCTGTTTAGAAAATTTTTTTAAAAAAAAAATGAATCCCGTGAATTCATGTATATTGAAAGCCAGATTGAAATGAAAATTTGGGTTACCAACCTCTGATGCCTTGCACAGGGTTATGGCCATGCCAGTGGCACCATGGGACCATTGCACCAACTTATCCCTTGGGTTCCCTTCACTTGAGGGGTAATTTCCACTGTGAGGGAACCTATTACTCATCATATACCTCAAAGTCCCCTTAACGTCCTCCACATCCTCTCTGGGAAGAGGAAAGTGGAGAAGCACTTGCAAGATTCCAGCTAGGCCATTGGCCGCGCCCCAGTACCTTGTCCCATGCCATCTGTACATCAGTGGGCAGGCAGTGTTATCAGATGCCCCTGCTCTGCCCCCTGCTAACACGGCATCAACAACAGGCATGAGAAGTTCTCTGGGAACTGTTTCTTCTCCAAGATGCTTGTTTAGGAACAATGCAGCCCATAAAAACCCAGCTCGCCCGTAAAGAAGATCATATGACATCCCAAAACCACCCTCCTCAGGACCAACAGGGAGAGCTCGCTCTTGTGCTACCTGTACATGATCAAATACACAAATAAGATACATACTTGTTTCTAATTGGCATGACATTAACTGCTTCATATAATAATAATAAAGTCAACATTACTTGCAATGAAATAACCTTTTATAAAGAGCTCCATAAAATTAACACTTTTATATGTAAACCAAAACTTAGGCAGCCTTTGTGTGTCCATAAATACAGAACAAACAGAAGATTTGAAATGATAAATCCCCCATTATACTCCTAGTCCGTTGCACTGGAGTGTGGAGATTTCTCAACCATACGTCACAGTCCCAAGTTTCATCTCTGATTTTGTATTCTTCATTACAATTACTGGGTTCTAAGAAACTCACAAGGACTGGAAGGAGATAAAGGTGAAATAACTTTTAAATCATAATAACCAAGTGTTTTCAATCTAAATCAGACCCAACCAAGCGACCGTATCCTTTCTTACTATTCCCTAGTAATTATTGACCATGAACTAAAATAAGAGATTAAATGAACAAAGACACTGGCAAATCACTCATGATCTCATAATTACTAGTCCAAAAACACAGTAGACTTGATGGGTGCATCGGAATTTTGGAGGGCCCTTATAAATGCCGGGGGTCTCTGAAAAACTCCTCTTATAGCTTTTTATATATCTTTACTCAAGACATAGCATCTGAACAAGTTCTTTGATTTCCAGCAATCAAATCTTTACACATAATTTGGTATCCCACGCTATGACTAATGAGATGTCACTATGCCAGCAGCCAAGGACTAAAGATAAGGCTCTGGTCTCTTGGATCAAGTTGTCATAAGAGCATAGCAAAAATTTGCTATATTTTGTTTTGGCACTTCAAAACTGTAAACAATGTTAAGCTCATAGCTGTACAGAAGCATACCGACTGTCTTCTAACATACTAAAGTTTTTTAACGGGTTCACACTAAGATATTCCCCGCATGTTCCTTAATTAGTGATTTAACCCAGAAAAAGACAACGGAAAATTCTACATCTCACTCTTATTCCACTATGATAAGGTGACATTGCTCGTTAACCTTTGAATAAATATTATTTTTTTATATAAAAAAAAATAAGAGACGATCGAGCTCAAGTAATAAAAAGTGTCACATTTACAAAATGAGACAAACTAACAAAGATAAGTGTCTTCAATAATACTACAAGGGTAGTCAGTAAAAGAATCCATAATCATGAATGTGATATGCTACACGGGGCAGTAGATGATTAATAGTCATGTTACCTCAAGAAAAAGACTCGAAAACAGGTCTCGCCTCTGATGGTCCCCTCTGTAGTTCGCCACCACGGCCCCAAGGGCGTAAACTCCACCTCTACCGCACAAAAATGTCACGTGCCTGTCTCCACAAGACCATGATAATTATTACCTTTACACCCACACAAAGAAAATCTACAACTATCAAGAAAGAGACTCGTAGAATGTCCAACTAAAACAAACTACAACCAACAAATATCTTAGTAAGCATCGATCAAGCATGGGATTTTAGAAATGTCAAACGCTTGTTGGGTTGATTAGGGTCCAAAAACCGTGGACTTTCCTGGCGGCCTGTCCTAATTTTAGCTAGCTATTTGCTGGAGTAAAACTTGTTTTATAGTGGTTATAATTCGTAGTAGCATATTCTTTATGCTCTTCTTCATTAGGATGCATGGTTCTTCAAATATAAAAGTACTGTTAACTTTCTAACTCTCATCCAACATGAGTTTCACTTCCTCTTGAAACTGGACTCAAGTCAAGTCTGTTAACCTTCATCGCCCTACGTACGTACTTTTTTAGAAGAGGTTTGGATTCAAAACTCAACTCAACTCATCTCATCTTATTATTACAACTTTCTCAAATTTCTACACAAAATATAATAAATAATTCAATTTTTTTAAATTCTAAAACAACTTTTCCAAATTTTCACACCAAATATAATAAATAATTCAACTTTTATTCTACTATTCATAAACCATCTCAATCTCAACTCATCTCTCAATCCAATCCTCTCTTTAATCACCCAACCAAGAAATGATATTTACTGTCGTTGAGTAGGTAAGCGTTATTTAATCTTTTAAAGAAAAATAGATAAATATAATATTTATTATTAAAAAATTAATTTTTTAATAATAAATCTCCCTTTTAACGACAGGGCAGTTGCACGCTCATAGGTAACATTACTCGTAATAGTAAATTACCTGCTAAATCAGATAAGAACCAGTACTAGTAAATTACCTGCTGGAGGCACGTGCGACAACAGCACATGTGTCGACAATCTCGGCGGACAAAAGCAAGTCCCGCTGGCTACCAGTGGCCTCGTACGACCGCAAGCAGGTGAAAGCTGTCCCGAGCAGACCCGTGTACACAGTTGGGTCCATACCCATGCCCATACCCTGTTGTCCTCTCCACGTCATTTGCACCACCTACGACGACACAATTACAGAACAGAGAAACCTCAAAACCTCCAGCTAACGTACGTACTCATACGAGTGACACGGGTTATCAAACGCCCCCAAACCCCACACATGTATACCTGGTCCTTGAGAGAGACTGCCGCCGTCAAAAGAGTCTCGCTCGGAAGTGACAAGCTCGTGGCCATCGGATCCATGTGGTGAATCATATCTAGCCGCTCGTTGTTGCTCTCCTCGTGGCCCTCCTGGGACGACGCTAACTCCATCACCGGTGATATATATTCTGTTTCTCTCCCACTCTCTCTCTCTCTCTCTGTGTTTCTACGCGAGTGTGTCTGTAGCTTTGGTTTGCAATTGGAGGTACCGAGTATGTTTATGTGGAAAGTGGCGGAATGTGAAACGGTGGACGCTTGTGTTTAAAAGAAATGGTCGGTGAAGCGCACTGATGGATGCCACGTGTTATAAAATATTGTACGAATTAAAACAAGATACCGTTGGTGCACGAGGATCTCGTGGCCCTGCAGGTACGGCAGGTTATCCGAAATGTGGGGCCGGTTGTTTAACTTTATCTTTATCACTAATAATTATGCTGCAGACAGAAGATAGTGATACAACAACCGATAATAATCGAATAAAATAGGTATATTTTTTTATTTTTATCTTTTTTTTAATCATTTTTTTATATTTAATATAAAAGAATTATCACTTAATTACAATTCACTTTCTTAATTATTAAATAAATTAAACTAAAAAATAAATTTAAAAAATCGATCATTTTTATAAGATTTAACTAGCATTTTCATTAGTTAGAATAATGATCACTCTGATTTGATAGGACTCCAGATCCAAATGATGATTTATATTCTTACAATTTTTTTACTATTATTTTATTATTCAGTTTTTTTATCATTTGCTCTTTAAATTTGAATTGAAAATCTGTTTTACTATCTAATTATAAAATTAAATTTATTTTTAATTAAATTATATAATTACGTCGATTGATTGAATTTATTATAAGATTATGTTTTAGATTTTTAATTCAAATTTAAATAAAAAAAATAACTGGATAGTAAAGTAATATTAAAGGAGGGGTAAGGATATCATTGCCCAAAACCAAAGTCTCATTTTAATCGTGAGTTGAGTTGAGATAAGATGAGAATTTAAAATTGAATAAATTATTATTAAAATATTATTTTTATTTTGAGATTAGAAAATTTAAATTTAATTATTATATTTTATTTAAAAGTTTAAAAAAATTATAATAATTAGATGAGATGAGTTGAAATCAACACATTATCCAAACAAGACATATTTCGTACAATTTCAGGCCTATAATCATGATTCATACTTGCTGATTTATTGAAAGGGTTAAAATTTTAAATTAAAATTTTAAAAATAAAGTTGACACTTGGAGCTTGTTTGAAAATAGATCTTATCTAAAAATTTTTATCTCTCATCTCATCTCATCTCATCTCATTTCCAAACATAATTCAAATACAAGAGTTTTGCTACTCATCATCCCCACACACCACACTATACTTTTTTAAAAAAAAAATTAAAATTTTTTTTATTCTTCTTAAAGTTATTAAATTCATCTACTTATCATTCATATACCATACATTTGATAAGAGAAAAAATAAAAATAAATAAAGAAATAAGTGTGATGTGTGGAGATGATGAATAGAATTTTTCTTCTTGTAAAGGTCCAATGAGTCCACTCCCGTGGTATTACAACATGCCTTCCTTAATTTCCCTAGATTTGATTTTTAGGAATCCCTAGGTCTTTAAGAAGAGAGTAAATAACGTAATCATTTTAGAGTAAATAATGTTGTATATAAAACTGTGGGCGCATATAAGTTTATAACACTATTCTTATAAAAGTCAAATGAGTCCACTCCCATGGTATTACAACATGCCTTCCTTAATTCCCCTAGATTTTTGTTTTTTTAGGAATCCCTAGATCTTTAACAAGAGAGTAAATAACGTAATCATTTTAGAGTTTTTATTATTAATTCTAAGAACTAAATTGAGATTAAGATATAAGTACGAGCACTGGACATTTAATAGAGTGTGATAAATCTTCATGAATAATAATAAATTTCGTAGATTTTATACGTAATATCTATTTCTCTATAAAATCTCAATATCTGATTTCCAGAATTTAAACAAAAATTCTAGCCAGTCTCACTCCCATGTAAGAACCCTTAATTCCTAAAAAAAAATAAAACAAAAATTGTTGTATAGGCGAAATTTTAGGGGTGTCAAATCGTATTAACGGGTCGTGTTCGTATCGTGTTAAGGCATATATATTATACTATATGGGACAATCCGAGTACAATCCGTTAAGCTTATCATGTCAAAATCTCAAACCCTAACACGACCCATTAACATAATGGGTTGACACAATACAATATGTTTTGACCCGTTAGTGAATACTACGAAATACGTTGACACAACACGACCCAATCCGTTTCAACCCGTTTATATAAATGGGTTGAACAGACTCGAAATTAATCTGTTTGACCTGATTAAGTTTAACATAATTTTATATAAATGTTAAAATTACAATATCTATAAAAAAAATTATATAAAACTAACTACAAGTCCAAAATTACAATACAAATAATAAAAATATCTAAATTAAAATTTCAACAATTTTATTTTTATGTATAAGGATATAATTGTAACTTTAACTTTCTTAACAGGTTATAACGGGTCAAAATGAGTTGACATGTTATCAACTCGTTAAGCAATTGTATTTTAACGGGTCAACCCGTTTTGACCCAAACCCGTTAAGATTAAATTCAAAACTGCTATTCGTATTGGATTAATGGATCGTGTCACATATTGCCACTCTAATGAGCTTTGCCTTCTACATAAGCTAGTCCAAAAACTAAAAAACAGAAATAATGACTCATAGGTATAAGCCCTGCATAAAAAATTGCTCCTTCCACTCACATTTACATCTGTAATACAAAATATTAGAGAAATATTTTGTCTACAAAAATTTTTTTATAAAAAATAAGTTTATAAAATAATGCGGTTTAATATGTTGTATTATTAATTATATTGTAACATTTTTTTGTAAAGTAGCTCTACTATAAAATAAAATATTTTTGTAAATTTATTCCTTATAGTATACTTATTGAGATATTAATATACATATATTTTTTTAGTTGATTATTAAAGACCTGTTTGGATACAGAAATCATCTCATCTCATCTCATCTCATCATTACAATTTTGTTAAATTTTTATATAAAATATAATAAATAATTCTATTTTTTTAAATTTTAAAATAATATTTTAATAATATTTTATTTAATTTTAAACTTTAATTTAAAATCATTTTATCTTATCTATCTTTATCTCCTACTGTATGAATGAAAGATAAATCTCGAGATTGAAATCCAAGGTGCAATCTCATTGCCGTACAAAGGGACAAGACAACGGATAAGCCCACCTTGTTTGGGGATAAAGTTTGTCGTTGGATCTGTACATATTTTTTTTACTAGTTAATGGTCCTTGAAATTGTGCTCCCAATGCATTTGAACGTGGATATGAATTGAGATGAGTTAAATTTTTTATAAATAATAATAAGTTGAAATTGTAGAATAAATTTTATAGGGTTCACTTAAGATGAATTTAAATATATTTATGAGAATTTGAAAAAAGTTATCGGTCACACATATAAAGAGGTATTGAATTAAAAAAGGTTGTTAATCTCACGTGTAAAGAGGTTACGAGTTGAGATGAGTTTAGTAATTTGAGAATTGATTATTTAAATGTTAAATTCAGTTTAAAATTAAATTACACTGAGTTGATCTCAATAAAATCCAACAACCAAATAGGGCCAATCTATTTTATCTTACGATTATTTCATGGAGCTCGATGGTCTACCGATAGAACGATCAATTGTTGTATTTTTTTCTTTTTACTTAAATATTAAGAAATATTTTTCTTAATGTTTAAGAAAAAAGCAACGAAGAAAAACCAATTCAATATATTTCTTAACATTTAAGGAAAAAAAAAAACAATACAAATGCACCTATAAGTGCAAATGATCGGTTAGATGGTCTACCTAACATTTCTCTTTATCTTATATCAACATCTAAATATCATTTAAACATAAATATTTTTTTAATTTTTAATTTTTTCTTCTAATTATTATAATTTTTTCAAACTTTCAAATAAAATATAAAAAATAATTTAATTTTTTCAAATCTCAAAATAAAAATTATATTATAAAAATATTTATAATTTATAATTTTTTTATTCAACTTTTTTCTCTCATTTTTCAAAATCTCATAAAACATTTTAACCCAAACCATTTCACTACTATTCATATGTCATTTCACTATTATTCACAAATTTCTTATTTTATCTTATCTCATCTCAATATCTCAACATTCAAACCATGCCTAAACTTTCCTATCCACCACTCACGAAGAGTGGGGTGGGGTGCCTTATTCCCTAGACCGCTTGCCCTATATAAATTCCTTTGCATTCATATCTTCGACCGGGGTTATGGGTCATTTTGTTAGTCTTGTTTGTATAATAAGTTATTATATTTTATATTGTTGTGTAGAACATAACATTCACATCATTTAAATAGTAAGATTTGATTTATAAAATTTAAATTTTAAATTTTAAATCAAATTATGACGCATAAATACTTTATTAGGTGTGTTATCAATGATGGCTTATAAATAAAATTTTTTATTTTCAATACCAATTGGCCGGTATAAAACCCTTTTCATTGATAGAATCATATCTACAACCGTGGTTATGGGACACTTTATTAGGCTCGCTTGTATAATTAGGTAATTCACCCAACTAATACCTAATTAAGTAACTAGCCTAACTAATTATACAAGCGAACCTAACAAAGTGGCATGGTTTATACGGAAATAGCTAGTTAAGTTGGCTTCTATGGATTTTGACAGCTTGCCATAATTCGATTCCCTTGAGACTTGAGGAGTTATTAAATGTCTTTTACTATGAAGGAGATGCATGCTCAAAGTTGTATGGTGGTGCTTTTTTGTAAAGCGTTTTGCTACTCATCATCTTCACACATTATTTTTATTTTTATTTTATATTATTATTTTTTAATTATTTTTAGATTTTATATTTCTTCATAAACTAATTGATTTCTTCTATTCATCATCCATACACCACACATTCGGAAAGATAAAAAAAAAATATGTGTGGTGTGTGGTGTGAGGATGATAAATAAATTTTTTCTTTTGTAAAACTAAATTATGTATGCCTAAGCTTCTAACAATATTCTTGTTTTCGATCAAAGTCGCTTTAGAACTAGTTCGGTTATATAAAATCAAATCATCTCATCTAATCTTATATAATCATTACAAATTTCACAAACTCTCACACAAAATATAATAAACAATTCAACTTTTTCAAATCTTAAAATAAAAATAATATTAAAATTTTATATTATAATAATATTTTATTTAACTTTCACATTTTTCTTCCCGACACGCCACTTTTCCTGCTACCAATAAACAATTAGAGGAAAAGATGGATGATATAATAATTTATTGTTCATGTGATGCACCCATCGTCCATGCATGGAAAGAAGGGCATCATAAATTTATCAAGCCGCTTGTGAATCATTCTCGTGGTCCAATTAATAAAGTATCGATCCCTTTTTTTTCTTTTTCTTTTTTGTGTTTTTAGTTGCATTTACAGGTTAGAATATGGTGCGAATGACAAATTGGAATAAGGCAAACGCCACATTGAGGATAGTGGATGAAGAAGAAAAGTCATATCTCGATTAGAATATGTCAATTAGTTAACGATAGCAACTTATATATGCTGTTTCCTCAATTGGACGTATATGCTGGGTATAAAATGTGCAAGGGTGGTAACAAAATAATGTTAAAGTCCATTGATAAAAGATGATAAGACATAGATAAAGCTGATGATACAAAATAATGGCATAAAGTTGATAGGACAAGATCATAAAACATATGGCTGGTATTAGTGAAAGACAAAAGGAGAGAGATGCAACAAGTCCGGTATCTAAAACGAATAATTATATTTGAATGTGTTTATATAATACATTATTTACGTGATATAATTTTACATCTCTATTAGAGTAGTTGTAAAGAGCTTACAGAAGACTTGAAAGCTTGTATTTAACCACATTTCTAGTAGATTTTGCATCCAACATCTATGCACATAAGCTTTAATGTCAAATTAAATGAGATAAGTTGAGATTAAAGTTAAAAATTACATAAAATATTGTTAGAATATATTTTTTTATTTTAAAATTTTAAAAAGTTGGATTGTTTATTTTATTTTGTGTGAAACTTAGAAAAATTGTAAACATGTGATGGATTTTCACCGCCAACCATCATCATAAAGAGAAGAGATGGTCATCTGACCATACTATGACATCTACTCGTAAGGAGTTTTGATAAAGAGAAATGATAATTGTAGTCGTGAGTTTACGATCGCCGTGCAATCGCTTTAAAAAAAATGAATAAATACGGGACCCATATGAAAAGAAAATAATTTTTTTAATAGTAGACCTCATTCTTTTTCAAAGCGGCTGCACGACGCTTGCGCACGCTATGACTGTACGTAGCATTACTCTTTAATAAATTTACATTTACGGAGGCTCTAAGGAATGGTGACATCTCATGTTAGGTTTAAGGGAAGCATTAACAAAAGACGATAGTGAGATGATAGGAATATGATATAGAGTTGCTAGTGATAAGATTTCTTAACAATTTTTTAGATAGGCTAAACATTTCTTATAATTATAAAAGAAAAAAACATAGTATGTAAATTCACTATATTTAATATTGAGATCCGCATTAGTCATAAACAATATTTAATACGTGAGTGAAATACACGATCCAAGAAGGGCAAGTACGATATCTATATATTCAATTCAAAAGCGTTTGGTTGTCTGAATTTATCCAAAAGAAAAGAAAAGGCTCCTAGAAGTGTTTGTTTTTGGTGTGGAAACTCATGAATCGATTCAGCTTTGGGTATTGCACATTAATGTAAAAACCTGCATTTTCATGCAATTTCGTTGACATTTTACATTTACCAAAACTCCATTGTGAACTTGCTTTACACTGTGAATGCTAATTTTTAGGGATCTTTGTCAGCTAAAAGAATGCAATAAAGTTGTAGAAACATTGGAAAAATCTGTCTGTTTGAGCCCACAAAAATATGTCTTTTCAATCAAATTATGTCACAAAAATCACTTGATTAGATAGACTCTACAAATCAATATAGGAATAGAATAACTATATGTATAAATATGTATATACACACGCGAATTCTCGAGAGAGATGGTTGGGAGCATTTTCACATGATCAAAATGAACTGTATAGAAAGTTTGAAAAAGCAAAACTAGAATGAACATACACTGGAAGAATCAAAACTGAGTGGCGGAAAATTCGTGTGCTCAAAAAGGTTTATTCAATGATGGTTTCCTTTCTCTGAAAATTTCTTCTCCTCATTAGATCTCCAAATCTTCGCAGTAATGCTCTCTTTTTTCTTGAGCTTCTATCATTGTCCAAGTCCTCAAAATGGGTTCCATCCAGACCATCAAAATCGCCTGGATGTACTGTTTTTCCACCATCTGTGAATACAGACGAGGGCTTTTTGCTGAAATGGGCTGTAGAATCTGGTAAATCTTTAGTGTCAAATATTGAACCTCTGAGTGCCCCATCCATTTCATGGTGACCGTCCAGATCCTTGTGTTTATTTGGAGGTTTCAGCTCCTTGTGATTCAAACTGAAAGCTCTGCTCATTAGGTTGCCGTCTTTTATATGTTCCTTATTCACTGAGTTTTGAGTATTGAAATCTTCTGCTTTTGTCGATTTATCCTTCTCTTCTTTTTTCAGCTCCTTTGTTACTGTCTCAGAAAGCAACTTCTTCAACTCTTTGATGTTCTCAAAAGCAGCGGCGTGGTTGATAGTAAGGTTTTCATTCTCTCGGGTAAGGAAATCCAAGGCATCCTCCTTCTCGGCCAGGCTATCCTTGAGTTGGGAATTTTCATCCCTTGCAATTGCTGCAGCTTCTTTTGCAACATTAGCTTCATTTAAAGCCTGTTTAAGTATATCCCGCAGCTTTTGATTTTCTTCCTTGGATGCCATGGTCTTTTCCTCTTCTTCTGTGAGCAACTCAAGCAATCTGCTGCTCTCAGCTTGTGCAGCAAACCTTTCCTCTTCTGCTCTTTTGATGCAATCAACAAAGCCGGTTTCTTTCCCATTCCATGCCAAGAGTGAATCTTCAGCCTCTAATCTCAACCTCTCTGCTGTATTTTTATACTGATCAGCTTCTTTCATTGCCTCACCCAAAAGTTCTTCGTACTTCTCCTCCTTGCTCTTTAGCATCAATTTCAAATTCTCTGCCTCCTCTTTTGAGTAGTCTAGCTCTGCTTGGGTTACGCCGAGGTTCTCCTTCGCCCGGGTCGCTTCTGCTGCCACTTCTTTTAGTGCCAGTGCTAAATCATCCATCGCCTTCTTGTCATTCCCTTCTAACTCGGTTGCCAACTTTAGTTCATTTTTAAGCAACTCCATTTCCTCGAGGAGAGTCTTTCCCTTCAAGGAAGCAATTTTCTCACCTTCTTGGGCATGAGCCAAATGCTCTTTCGCTAATAGGAGCTCAGACCTGAGACTCTCCAACGCTTTTTGCATAGCAAGGTTGTCCTCCGGGCAACTTTGGGATGCAAATCCACTCTGCCCGGATGAACCCTCCAATTTTTTCATTTCCTCGCGAAGAGAAGCAACCTCGAGCTTTGACTCTTCAAGCAAAATCTTGGTTTGCTCAAGCTGTTTTGTCTGAGCCACCAATGAATCAAACGTTTTCATATCCGATTCCTTTCCCTTCTTTATTTCCGCCTCCAATTCCTGAATTCGTATCTTACTTTCAGACAGTAAGGCTCGCGCATTAGCCTCAGAGGTCGTGACAGTACTCAACTCCATTTTTAGCTTCTGCAGTGAGGCGTCCCTCTCTGCCAGTTTGAGCTCCAACCCTTTTGCCTTTTCCAGTTCGAGTTTCAAAGACTCGATATCCTTTTGTTTGAGCTTTAGTTCTTGACTTGCAATCGACAATGAATCCTGTACTGAACTCAGCTCCATTTTTATCTCTGCGACCTTCTTGGGGGACATCGTTTCACTAAGCTTCATGTTGGCCTCCAAAGCCAGCTTTTTCACATCTTTCAGCTCATCAAGTGCTCGATCCCTCTCTTTTTCGGTTACCCTCAATTTCTCTGTTTTCTTCTTCAGCTCCTCCTCAAGATGCTCCCCATGCTGCTGCATCTCCCAAACTCTTTAACAATTCTTTTGACAACAAAAATTAACATTAAAAAATCATTCATGTCTGATCAAAATCCATTAAAATTTCTGTTTGCCTTTTCTTTTGGTCCGATTATTGATACCATCCCATTGTTTATGAAAGAAAATAGAAGAAAAATAATAATCAATCAGATTCCTCGAAAGCAATCATCGTTTTGATAATAATTCACAAAATTAAATTCCAAATCAACGAGAAAATGATTAAGGAAAAAAAACAGAGAGATAATATAGAATATCAATACCTCTGGTCAATTCGCAACCTCCAAGTGCTTTTGCTGGAGACACTGCGGAGGACTTTCGAATAATTTCTGTTGTTACAAATTCTCTTAGGTACGACTAACAGGATTGTATTGAGAAAATAGAAAAGATCCAGATGTAGAAAGCAAGAACAATAATTGTTCACAGATTCGATGCCAAAAGCATGAAATGGTTTAGGAAACTCGAATAAGCAAATCCAAGCGTGGGTGGAAAGGGAAAATAAGAGAAAAGTAGAACCCACAAAAAATAAATTATAGAACTGTTGAGAAAGGGAGAATTATATAAAACAGCGAAGTTTGATACGGCAGAATGGAAGGAAACATTGGTTTTGAAGGCAAAGTGTATTTTATGAGAGAGAGGAAAATCCGAGGTTGGCGGGTTTGCCACTAGAGGAACCTAGTCAACCTACGGCTCGAGTGTTTTACGTAGCGGCACATATGTGAAAGAAAATGCTAGTGTTTGACGTAGCGCCTCATGTATTTAATTTTTTTTATTTAATTGTTAAGAAAGTGATTATTAATAAAATTATGTATTTTTTATATTTTTTTTAATAATTAAAAATATTAAAAAATACTTAAAAAAAAAAGAACAAAAAATTTATAACTAGCGGGCAGCCCGCTAGCATGCAAAGTCACCAATTGATATTTTATTTTATATTTTTTTTTACTTAATTATTAAGAAAGTATTTAGATTTTTTTTTTAAATATTTAAGAGTATAAGAAAAATATATGAAAAATAAAAAATACCATCTATAGCCTTATTGGTGACCACTCTCGTGCTAGCACGACTCAAATGAGAGGTGTCTACTTCGGACTTTGGACATAGCAGATGGCGGACGTTGGACCGGATCTCCTTAATCTGATCAAGCCGGCCCTAAAGTTTCAGCAGTTTTGACAGAAATGTTTAAATATTGTTTCTTTTCCAACATTGCTTCTCTTTCTGACCGCTGATTGGGTGTACATTTAGCAGGCTAAGGAAGTCTTCGAAGACTGTTCCAACATCGACCAACTAATGGCAAGCTCTTTCCAATTATCTAGAAGAAAAAGAAAAGAAGAATACTAGGGAATAACAGCCGAGTTAATCAAGACGAAAGACAAGATTGCTGGCGAGATACATGCGAAGGGGAATGATAAAGTTCAATATGACCGAAACATGGTCTCCAAATTAAAGCCCAAAGGCGAGGTACCCCGCCAACGGTAAGTGACCAGGTCCTGGAGAACAACACGTGGGGCGCCACAAAAAACTAACGAACGGGGGAAAACTCGATAAGCGTTAACGAAGTGACTAGTCTGGGTAGATGCTATTACTAAAGGTAAGGAGGAACTGAGGCCCACACGTACTCGCAAACGCAAGGCAGCACATCTCTAGCATATTAACTGATAGATTACAGGAATAGGCGTTGCAAACAGGTAAGGACAAGTAAAGTTCCTCGCACAAAGGGGACACAAAGTTCAAAGAGAGATACTATTTGTCTCGAAAATGGATCCGAATTTGTGTTCCTAATGATCCATCTTATTATTTTTTTTAATGATGTTTTAAATTTTTTATTTTTTTTAAATATTTATGATGATTAAAATCATACATAGAAAAAAAAAAAAAAAAAAAAATGAAGTGAATGGGAGGAATTGAGACGAGAAAAATAAAAATAAGTGCAAGAGAAAGAAGAAGAGGAAAAGGAAGAAAAGAAAAGTGGGCGACGAAACAATTGAGAAAAATTAGATCTTTCAAATTTAAGTAGTTTTTGTTTATAGAAAAACATATATATACTATATGGCCGGAGGGATGGACTCAACAGGTAGATTGGCCGGACGGGCCTGATCACGGCCCCCAAGACCCAAACCTAAATATATGCTTTGTATCTCCAAACGACGCGACTCAAATTAAAAGGGGCCTTGGCCATCTACCTTTAGGCCGCTCATTCAACAACAGCAGCCCCACCGGGTAACTGGCCAAAACCAGAGATGCTAGGAGTACGCAGGAGCGAAGCCTATTATTGCGAGGGGAGACTCTCTCGCTCGATGCTAAACAAGCGCCCCATAGCAGGGAACTCCAGTACCAGCAGCGTGCACCAAAGCATTAACGATCTAAACGAGTCTGAAGAGTTTTATCCTCTCCCGAAACTTGAAAAGCCTCGAGCATAATAATGGTAATTGCACCGGGATAATTTTTTCAACCATATTATCAGAGACAGCATGCGTGCCTCATAATAAGAAACGAAACACCACAAAGTCTATAATATCATTATTATCATTGCATCGAAAAACATAATAATCTAACAAATGTGATCGAAAATAACAAATCCTAGAAGTAAGAAACTAACACTAGATTAGATGAAATATAAGCTGTTCAACAAACAATGTGGCTGCACGCATCCCAAAAAACAAAAAGAAAAAAAAAAAACAGAACAGCTAAACACCCCCGCTTTCCCCTTTGACATCCATCGTTCATTGAAAACAAAAAACACCCATTGGCACACCACCAGGCCAAGGCATCATCATTGTATAAGGTCTTTGCCAGTTAACCATATATATATCGACAACTCAATATTAGACCTAAAAACCTATAGCAGCTACCCTAACAGAATTTAATAGCAATAACAAACACATACACATCTCCCTCCCACCAACCACCACGGCATATTGAATTCGCTCCACCGTGCGCAGCCACAACTCATACCCCACCATTCGAGGCACATATCTTAAGCACGCTCACCCCTGATCCGCCTAGCCAGCTGGATATCCTTGGGCATGATGGTAACCCGCTTGGCATGAATCGCACAGAGGTTGGTGTCCTCGAAGAGACCCACGAGGTAAGCCTCGGCAGCCTCCTGAAGAGCCAGCACTGCGTGACTCTGGAAACGCAAATCAGTCTGCAATGGCAACCACAAAATGATTAGGTTCCAAAAAATGATGGAAAATGATTAACCACCAAACCCGCTGAAGTATTAAACACACAAACACATCAATCACCTTGAAGTCTTGTGCAATTTCACGGACGAGCCTCTGGAATGGTAACTTCCTGATCAGGAGCTCAGTACTCTTCTGATACTTACGGATTTCACTTTATAAAATTGGAAAAAAAAAATGTTAGAAAGAACAAAACCTCGTACTTAAGAAACTAATGATTGCAGATTGAGAACCTAAGACAAGGACAACTGACTTACCGCAGGGCAACAGTACCAGGACGGTAGCGATGGGGCTTCTTGACTCCACCAGTGGTGGGGGCAGACTTACGGGCAGCCTGTAAATAATAGTGAAAATTTGAAATTATAAACAAAACTACCACGTTAATGAACCCCAACTTCGAGAGAACAAATTAGATCACAAAGCACAAACCTTGGTAGCGAGTTGCTTCCTGGGAGCCTTGCCTCCAGTAGACTTGCGAGCAGTTTGCTTCGTACGGGCCATCTGCGAGGAACACAAGTATTAACATCAGCCGCTGCCTCACATTAGCTATTGGGCCCAGAAGTCTATTCATTGAATGTTGACTTTCGGATTGGTTAACAAGAAAATTGAAGAGAATAAAGGGAAGACTTGATCCTCTTCAAAATTTCACAACAAAAAAAACATAAATATTACTTCTTTCCATCCTTCTTCGAAACCCTAATTTTACTAATTGAGGAAGATCAACATAATTACAGATCTAACAATAATAACCCAATAAAACCTTTAACACAAACCCTAAGGAACGTTCTCCAGAAGCCAAAGTCACAAAACCCTAACTCTTTCCGAATTCAGAAAGGAAAATGATTTGCAACGAAACAGAACCAGAAATTTAAAGAAACCGTGAGTGATCCCCAAATTAGAATCTATAGAATGTCTTCCTCAAACTCACATCGATCTAAAGAAGAACAAAGAAAAAAAATTCTCGACACTAAAATACAATTAAATAAATTAAGGCACTTACCTCTCTTCGCTTCGCTTTCTTTGTTTTCTCTCTATCTCTCGTTCGGAAATGGAACAAAGATTTGGAATTGTCAGAGGTCTGGTTGTATATATAGCATGCGACTAGAGGATCGGACGGATAGAATTTCCTATCCGTGTGTTTTCTTTGTATGAAACCGAACGGTGGATGCTGCCATAACTTGTGTTTTCTCGGTTGGAGTGGACGACGAGGATATGGTTTTGGAGTGGTGACGCGGATCGTGAGGCCTTAATATTCATTTCCTATTGGTTGAAGCAACTTCACGTTTTTTTTTTATTCACTGTTCTTTTACTATTTATACTATATTTAAGATTTTTTATTTTCTTTTATTTTTTCTTAAATATTTTTTTAACATCTCTAATTATTAAAAAAAAATTAAAAATATATATAATTTTATTTATAATCACTTTCTTAATTATTAAATCAAATAAAAAATTAATTAAAAAATCAAATAAAAATAATAATAAATGAATAATAAGAGTAGGTAATTCCATCAATTTTTTTTTTCCCTTATAATGCGTTGTTCTCCACACCGAGGAGCCGGAAGCGGTCTTTCCAATTCCAACTTGCTCATTTAAATTTTTTTTTTTTTTTTTAGAGAAAAAGTCATACCATGCCAACTTGCTCTTTCTTTTTTCTTTTTTCTTTCTTTCTTTTTTTTTTCTTCAGAAAAAGTCATACCATAAATTTATAAATTTGCACAGGACATTACATGCTTCTTATCTAGAAATACAAATTTATTAGAAAAATAAATAGTAGATTTAGCTAAAAGATGAGCCATATAATTAACATCTCTTGGAACATAACATAAGTCCCAATCCGAGAAGGCAGACAGCAAAGTAAGAACATCTTGTATAAGATAACCACAAGAGGAATATAAATTAATAGCGCTTTAAAAAAATTCACAGCATTCTTGACATTTTCCTCAAAAATTACTTTGTCAAATTCTAGCTCCATACAAAAAGCAACAGTTAAGAAAGCTCTATTAGTCTCTTCAACTTGAGGTGTTGGATTTCCAAACTAACATATCTACTTTGTAGCAATAACACTCCCCTTCTTATCCCTTAGAATAATTTCAATTCCCATCAACTTACTTTGATAATTCATAGCAACATCACAGTTTGCTTTTATAAAACCTGAAAATGGAGGCTGCCAAACATGGACAGGAACTTGTTCTTGCATTGTGTTTATAAGTGAAGATTGAATAGTTAACTAAAACTCTTCCAAATAGACATTAGCCATACGAAACGGTTGAGAGGGATGCTGGAACAAGCCATCATACAACAGTTTATTTCGTCTCAGCCATAAGAGTTTAGCTATAACCAAGAATAATTCAAAATCAATATTGTCTAAATACTCTGCCATTTTGAGACCCAGGTGCATAAAATTAAGATCAATAATACTACACTTTTGAAGCTTTTTACAAGAGCCCACACATTCTCAGCAGAATGACAGTTCCAAAGAACACGTGTAACAGTTTCCACTTCAATTTCACAAATAGGACTTTGTTGGATTAGTTATTTTTATTTAGAAAGTTTGATATGTTATACTTTTATCTCATGTAATAAGATGTTATTATCCATCTAGATTAGGAGTCATGTTACATATTAGGAGCCATGTTGAGATCGTCTCAACCCATTTCATCTCATTTCATTTTATTTTATTTCATTTCAACATTCAAACAATAGTCAAGCACAAATATTTTTCAATTTCAATTTTTCAATTTTTTTATCTAATCATTATAATTTTTCCTAATTTATAAACAAAATACAAAAAATAATTCAATTTTTTCAAATCTCAAAATAAAAATTATATTCTAAAATTATATTCTAACAATATATTAATTTTATAATTTTTTATTCAACTTTTTTCTCTCATTTTCCAAAACTTCATAAAACATCTTAACTCAAACTATTTTACTACTATTCACAAATTATTTCACTACTAGTTACAGATCTCTCATCTCATCTCAACATCCAAACGAGACCTAAATTTACAAAATAATAATAAAATATCTAGATATAAAAAAGTGTCACATTTTATATAATAAAATGCAATATATAATATTTTTGAGTGAATCGTCATTTGATTACACAGATGAGATGGAATAAAAGTTAAAAATTGAATAAAATATCGTTAAAATATAATTTTTTTAATATAATTTTTATTTTAATATTTGAAAAAGTTGTAATAATTATATGAGATGAGATAAGATGAGTCTTGGTAACTAAACCAAGCCTTATTTTTATTGTCTCTATATATGTAAACATTTTGTATGAAACTACTTCAATCACGTTATTTATGAGACATTTTTCCATTTATCTTACCATCTATCTACATGCATCACTTCATTAACAATATATTCTATTATATTCATTTTGTATGTCAATTCATTAGCAATATTCAAAATATCCTGGATGTACTATGAATTTAGCGTTTAAATCCAAGAATCAAGGAATTGAGTGAGGTACCCAAAATAAGCCAACTGTTTTATGAATTAAAAAACTAACAAAATGCATAAATAATTTCACTAAATATGAGAAAAACCTAGTTTTGTAAAATTATCAAAGTGTAATTAAGGAATGTTGCTTTTTCCTTAAAATATAATTCATTGATTAATTATTAGCAGATAAAAGGATAAAGAGAGCGGAAGAATATTTTAGGAGGTGCATTTAAAGATTGGAATTAAAAGTAAGTACCACCAACAAGATTCTAGCTTTTTATGGTTCTTTCTCTCATCGATAGATTGCTTTTTTAAGGGCACGTTTGAATATAAAAAGTGTTTCGTCTCATTTTATTTCATCATTATAATTATTTTAAATTTATATATAAAATATAATAAATAATTCAATTTTTTTCAAATTATAAAATAATAATAATATTAAAAAATAATATTCTAATATTATTTTATTTAACTTTCAATTTTCATTACAACTCATATATTTTCAACTCATTATCCAAATTGCACATTAATCTTTGTTGACGAATGATACTTCGCAGACACATTTTGTAATATATGTTGTAAAATAAGAATATTTTTATAAAATGATGTTATTTTAATACATTATTTTAAAATATTATTGTGTAAAATATTGTGAAAAGTGATGTGTATTTATTATTTAAAAATAAATAAATAAAAATAGAATATGAAAAAGATGTTACATAGAAGACAAATAAAGCAAGTCTTGCATAGATTGAATTGATTTAAGATGCAAACTACACCCCTAACTGTTCTCATTCTGATCTTAAATCACAACACTCGCAAGTCTCATGTCTAGTTCGGAATCATATATACAATTTGCTGCATAAAAATACCAATAAGTTCACAAAATCTCAGGCAAAATAATAAATAAAAAGACAAAGGGGAAAGATTTAACCATCCAAGCAAAACAGTGCACAAAATTATTAGAGAACACTTTAGGCCCCATACAGAAACACTCTCAACCTATCTTATCTTATCATTACAACTTTTACAAATTTCTATACAAAATATAATAAACAATTCAACTTTTTCAAATCACAAAACAATAATAATATTAAAAAGGAAAATGCTTGTATGCAGTCTGAGTTTGCCTCCTCATTTTGACCGCTTATGTATTTATTTATTTTTTATTTAATGATTAAGAAAGTGATTTTTAGTGTATTGATATATATTTTTTATTTTCTAAAATATTTAATATATTAAAAAATGTAAAAAAAATAGAAGATAAAAATAAAAAAAATAACTTTGTGCTTGCGGGCATGCCCATCGGTTAAAGCTGGGCGACACGCTAGCACGACTCTATTAAAAAATAATATTCTAATAATATTTTATTCAATTTATCTAAAAAGCATCTAGTCTCATATTTTCTCATCTCACTATCCAAACGAGTCCTAATTGTAAGCCAGATAGGTTATAGCCTTACATTGAACATTGCAATAATCATAAAAGAGAAAGAAAGTGTATATCTTTGGTATTATCGGCTTGTAAATATAACTTTTAATAAAGAAACAATCACAATAATTTTGAGGTTCTTACAAAACAAAGAAACCAATAAAAAAAAAAGTATATGCTAACTCTTAAATATCTTTTTTACTTTCTGTAATTTGTGAACTTTTTGGAAATCCTAGATTATCATGGATACAAGGATATATTTGTCATTTTAGTAATAGGTGCTAGTATAGGTAGTGTCATAATGGACTGAACTAAATGGGGCAATGTAAGAATAATGCATCAAAGGACCGAATTAGTTAGATTAACCACATGTTATGTGGGTAAATATAGAAATGATCCAATTATTAGTCGGGTTAATCCAATCTAGATTTAATTAAGCCCAATCCTAATATGTTTATTTCATTTGATATATATATATTTATTTGATTCACAAATAATGTCGAAGTGTGTCAATTTTATCTTAAAATGTTTAAATATCACGAGAAACTTTCCATCTTAATTAAATTTTATCTACCTATACATTTTAATTATGTGTCGTTTGGATAGTGAGTTAAGATAAGATGAATTAAGTTGAATAAAATATTATTAGAATATTAATTTTTTATATTATTATTGTTTTGAAAGTTGAAGAATTTGAATTGTTTATTATATTTTATATGATAATTTGAAAAAATTATAATGATTAGATGAGATGAGTTAAAATCAAGTCTGAATCCAAACGTGAGAGTAGTTATTAAGTGGAGTTAAGACTATCTTTTTAAGGGGAGAAACTTTTATTGAAGTTGTTAGATATGTTTCATGTCTATGGTAGTGAAAGTGACAACGATAGTAGACGGAATTTAAAAGGGGTAGGATACATTGAAAGAATTTATAATATTAAAATCTTGATCTTGTTTTTTGGATTCATATAGAAGCTAGTAGACGTAATGCATATCAACTTGGTTTGCACATGATTTAAATGATTTATATTTTCGTAATACTCAAAACAATTTATTCGAATTCGTCTTAAATCGTCTAATTCAATAAAGTCTACCTTCATTTTCTAACCAGTTCTTACTTAATTTTAGATTCGTCCCCTTTTTTGAGCTTAGTTAACATGTTAAATATTTTAATACGAAATTTTAATTTTTAAAAGGATATTAGACAATCTAAGCGGTTGAAGGCAAGTTGATAACTAATTGGGTGGGTCCTCGTAAAATTTCTATCCAACGCGCTCGACGACCGACATGCTCTAATTTGACCCACATCTAATTATTCAACAAAAGTTGCAGAAAAATATATTCAACGAAAGTATAGGAAAACGGACTTTGACTATATTTCAGAAATTTCGTAGACTTTACCACGCCTGGGAATTGCTTTAAAAACATCGTTGAAACTTTAAATCATGGTATAATTTGTCAACTACGGATATAGAACGGTGGACACCGACGGACTGGGCCGGTTTATTCTTTAATCAAAACTTTTCTTACCAAAAGAAAGCCTATTCACTAAGAATCTTTAATGAATAGAATGAAACTAGACAATGTCTAAGTACACAAAAAGTATATAAAATGAGACATCTAATTACATTCTAGTAAGCTAGAAATAAGAAATAAACTCATGAACATTCTCACCTTCAATACAATAGCCAAAAACCACTGTAAAAGAGAATTTTTTTTTTTAAAAAAAAAAAAATTTATTTAAGGCATTCATTCTCATTGCCTAGAATTATTTATATAAAAATAATATTTACAGTCATAAAGTGCACAAGCGCCGTAAACTCCTTTTGCAAAAATTAAAAAAATATAAGATTCACATGAAAAATTTAAATTTTTTATTAGTAGACCACACTTTTTTAAAAGAAATGTACGACGCTTGCACAATCCATAACTATATCTATCATTACTCTTATTTATAACAATTTCTCTAAAAAGAGTGAGATCATGTATATCATTTCACTGCCTGAGTTTCTTTTACACTATTATGAACAATTAGCACTAAATTGAAAGCCTCCAACAATTAACCTTGCATTTCCTCAAACAAAACCTACAAAATCATCAAACCCCTTTCTGAACATAACACCAAACCACCATACAAATTCAGCATCCAGACTGATATGAAGCAGCGGGGTTGCATATAGGCAATAGAACATGCAGAAGCAACCACACTCCGGACATATACTCTCTAGATTGCCAGCTGAAGCCCTCCTCCTTAACCAATTATATTCCTCCTACAGTCCCCCGAAAAGCCCCTCGTATAAATATCCTATTAGTCCATGCCAACTAAACTGTAGAAATTATGAACCCTCTGAAGTCTTATAAAAAACAAATGTCTGCAATATACCTTTACAAGCCTGCTTTGACATTTGTTGCCATTATTATGTGTTGTCAAAGTGAAAATGGCCAGCAACCCCGAGGTGCTTTGCAAGCCGATGGACAGAAGACCGCACAACATCAGAACTTGGAGCGACGGAACTTGGCAGATGGGGTAGACAAACGGGAACATATTGATCAATATCTTCCAAATGGCAGAAGAATGAAAGCACTGCTCGGCAGAATATGAATCTGGAGATAACCAGCAACATATGACTATCCAGTAATGTAAATTAAAGAAGGATTAAACACAAAAATTGTCCCCGGGCTTTCACGTTTATGTTTGGAGATGAAGGTTATGGAGAAAGAATGGGGTTTTAGGATTTTGGGTTCAGATGGGCGGAATCACTACCACTGCCTTTTTCTCCCCTCCAATGGGCTGACATGGAAGTAATTAGCTCAGGTCTGACCTGGAATTATTAGAGACATGTGGACTGCAAATCTCTAAAAGAAAAATACACTTGTCGGCCTTTCATTGGTTTACGAGTGGCAAATATTCCATTTAGCAAAGTTAACTGAAGATGGATGAAAGAAGCTAACTACTAATAACTCGGAGATCTAGGGAGGTTTTTTTTATTTTTTTTAATGTCAAAACCCAGGGAGTACTTTTGCATAACCCTAAAAATAACAATATTCAAACTCAAAGATATTTCTCATTGTTTTTCCTTTCATTATGGCAGGTGGTCTCATAAATGATTATAAGGTCAAGTTCAGTTAAGGTCGTGCTGTAGGACGCATCAGACCAATATTAAGCATAAGAAATAATAAACAATAAAAAATGCTACTTTACTTCAATGAAAAACAAATACCTTAGAATAAGCCGCCTAATAAATGGATCATTTAAAACTTGTGCCCAAACTATATCCACGCTAGTTGATGTACAGAGTATTACTTCCCACTCAGAGAAGGCAGTGGAGAGTATGTCCTCCGCATTATTGTACACATCCTAAAATATATAACCTCATGAACACATTGGAATAACTAGATTATAATAAACTTAGACAAACTTAAAAGAACAGAAATTAACTTACTGTATCCGTATCAAAAGAGGAGAGGCCAAGCATTTGGCAAAATGCTGGTAGAGGAGCAGTCAAGAAAAAGGTAAACTGACTTCCATTTTGTGACAGATCAACATCAGATGGGTTCTTGAATGCTGGCCTCAAAGGTGAAAGAAGTAGAGCAGCTGTCTCACCTCTCTCTGCACCGTGTAAAACCTGCAAATCATTTATCAGCCACATGTAAGCAACTTGACAGAAAAAGAAGAATCATGTGCAATCATGCGTACTTGGTAAATCTTGCGATGAAAAAACAGGATGTGTTCTGTAAAGCTATATCTTAATATTGTAAAAAGGGGCCTTAAAATATCTGGCAAGTTAAGATTAATCTTTGCACATACTGAATGAAGGGGTAAAATATGTAACAGTTGAACATATGGTCCATGAGAGAATGAAATGTTAGAAGGAAAATGCTAAATGACCCCATGAGTTTGCCCCCTCAGTCTTACCGCTTATGTATTTTATTTAATTTTTTTTTACTAAATGATTAAGGAAATGATTATTATTGAAGTTGTGTATTTTTTTTTCTTAATAATTAAGTATGTTAAAATTTTTTTTAAAAGAAAATAATAATAATAAAAAAAACTTTTGAACTAGCGGTACACCTAGCGGTAAACGCTGGGTGGCCCGCTAGCAGGATCCATGTAGAAACATGCTACTGGCAATGGAAGTGCTTTTTTCCGTAAATCTTATACCCAAACATATCCTTAAGTGAATGGGTTCTTCAAATGTCATCAATGTAGTTGCAGTTACAACAATAAACTTGTTAAAAGTGACCATTGCTTGCATAAAGAAAGTAGCTACTTCAAGATTTTGACAGGTTTTTTTACTTGAGAGAAGGAAAACAAACATTTCAACCCAGTGAACTTCCCATGGGTTAATATCCAAGTCCCAATGTTAACATGTCAAAAATTACTCCAGTATAAAATTGGTATCATTGCCATGACAATAACCACAAAATATCGTCATGTCTTTTAAGCAGCAAAACCTGATTTAGAAGCTATATACTTCTCTAGAATAAAGCATTAAGCCTAGCAAGTCATATAAAAGTTTTGACAAACCTGCCTTGAATGCATGGCTATTGTCACTATCAATAATCAAGAAAAGAGGTCTACGGGTAAAAGGAATTATATCACCGGGGTAGAGATTATTTGAACCTGAAATATACCACCAAAAAAAATCAGCTTATACATAGTATGGGGAATCATTCCAATTATAAATGGCATAAAAGCTAAATAGTACTTAAAATAACAGGTTTTGTTGAACAAATGTTTCCAATAAACAACAGAACATTAGAGGTACCTACCACCATTTCCTCTTGGACCAAACCATAGATGACTATCGTAGTGGCCACTTGACTCTCCCTTATGATTAATACTTGATTCTGGCAGATAGCTATTATGCTCTTGCGATAACTGAGAAGTGACTTTGTTTTTCGAAGATTTCCATGATTCATCAGAGCTTCCCACTTGAGCAAAATTACTAGGACCAGCCTTCCCTGCATGGATGATCATTAAGGTATCGAATCTAAGATAACAAGAGCTTACCATTAAAAAAAAAAAGAAAGATAACAAGAGCTGATCAGTTAGTTATTACTCCGGAAATAAAGATGTGATAAAAACCTGAGGCTGATAGATACACTAGCATAACACTATCTGGAGGGAGCTCCTCAGAAATTGTAGCCATAACCTGCCCATTCACCACGGATTTAAAAATCTGCCTCGCTAATGAAAAAGGTATGAGAGAAAGAAGGATAATTTGTTCACATCATATATAGGTACAAGTGCTAGATAAATCAGTGCTGTGAGTTTGGGACTAAGTAATTGCTAAACTACCAATTCTTGGATACTGGAAAATAGAGTATTAATGCCAAAATTTTGAGCCAGATAGCATCTACTTTCACCAGAAAATTTACATCCTTGGCGTATTAACACAGATAAATGCCAGAAAATATGCTAAGGTAAACATTGTTCAAGGTTAATTCAGGTTTTTTTTTTTATCAGTAAAGTAGAATTTTATTAATGACAATAAGTAGGCATGGCCCAAGTACAAGGGTAAAATCATATTATTCATGAAATGAAATTGAAATTATCTATCTTATACATTCTTCCATGAAAATATATGATATCCAGATGAGCTTAGTCACTAGAGCATATACGATCAACTAGGCCACCTAAAGATAAATTAGCACTCCAATGAAATCTCTTCTGGTCCTTGGACTAAAAAGAACTTAGAATTCCCTTCTAATCCAGAAGTAGTGACAGCTTAGTTGACAACGAGAAACATAGCAGGTGAACACAAAATAAACATTTAAATAAGACCTTCAAAACTCACTGCTATCAAATGTGTTACAGATGGACGATAGAGAATAGCTTTCCTTGGATTTGGAGGTAAGGTTGGATCAGTCATGTCCACAGCCAAATTTATATCAATCACTCCAGAAGCTCCAGAATGATCAATTGAAGTGCCATTGCCATTTGATTCAACTGGCCGCTTTTGATAGAAAGATCCACTCTGCTCCCATTCCAAACATTGCAGCATTCTAAAAGTGTCCAAAGTAAGTTCTGCAAATTTGACCTGAAAATAACGATATGTGAAAGTTTGTTAAAATTTTCCCAATTCAGGAGTTAATTAAATATTCTTGTACTCAAAATAATATTCAATCAAGAAAAAAGACATTTAAACATGACTAATTAACCTCATTCCGATGATAGCTTGTCAGCAGTGCATCTTTAAACTTTAGAACCTTCTTTGCATGGAAGCGAGCAACATATGGAACAGAAGCTGGATGGGAATCAAACATAGCACAATAACGCAAAGGTCTGACATTCATAAAGGCTGTATCAACTTTCATAAAGCGGACAATCTCTTGCACCACTTGCCTCCATTCTTTAAAGTTAGTTTCCTGACAAGAGATAGTGTAAATGCCCTAAATCATGTCAGACTACCACTGGAAGTGTTGATAGCATTTTAATCAAAGGTCTCAAACATAAGCCAGTCAAATTTAAGAGGAATCAATGCTGTCCATGCCAATAATCTTGTAAATTTTCAATTAATTGTGAAGACATCATGTAAAAAGTCAACTGAAAGATTTATATTTAAAGACACATTTTAAAGTTATATTCCTAATTTTTAAATTGATAAATGCCTCAATTGACGTATTTGTTTCATTGACATGTGTTGAGACAAACATTTTACAGCATCAAAGTTTTTACTTTGGAAAGTAAATTCTAAGCCCTAACATTGGGCTAGCAAATGGTATTCAATTATATAGATACTCCATAAGTCAGTCAGGTCAGCTAAGAAGGATCCGATCTGCAGTCCATTATTACTAATTTCTCGATGATAATGCTATATTAATTTTTCCCCAAAACAGAATTGAACCATTAGTTACACATCACCAGTATAAGTAAAAAATTAGCGGTACCCACAGACTTGCTGACAGAGGGAGAATACCTTTTTATTTCTTTTTGTCCCCCTTCCTACCCCTTTACATCTCTACCTCTCTGTGTGGGTTAGTCGCCTTGCCAACCAAGCCAGTCTACTGGACAGATCAGTTCAATACATGACAACTCATTATTTAAGCCGCATTTGGGTCAATAATGGAACCACCATACTTTAAATAAACATTAGTTCACACCCTTAGACCGCTTTGAGGAACTTCTGATCTGATCCATATCTCATTTATCATCTGACTTCAACTATTACACTACTTTACAGCTCAAATGTAGTCATACAGTTCATCTATAACCCTTATAACACGGAATATATATTAGTTTCAATTACACGATACATCTTCACGTTCAGAAAAATGCATAATGCTAAATGTACTGTCAGCCCAGATTTCATAAATCTAGATCTCTTAGCTAGCGCAGCAGCTCAAATAACATTGCTTCAGTTATAAGTTCTATCCGATTCTGAAATCAAGGACGAGAAACGGAAAACTAAAACCAAACGTTTGAAAAATAGAAATTGGACAACGGCAACTCAAGTCACCCCGTATTATATTCCTCCATTTTCCCAGCAACGAAACAAAGCCCAATGAGAGTAAATAGAACCAAATCCTTAAAGTTTAACACAAAAAGAAAAAGAAAGAAAAAATATATTGAGTTATCCTAAAGTTAAGCTCCAAATTCACAAACCTCTGGTATAGCTAATAGAGAAAAGGAATAAATTACCCGAAAAGCAGCTTTGCTATCATCAACGACAGCCTTGAACCGGTCCACGAGAGCCTTCACCATCTCGGTCCGGTTCAAAATCAAGGCGACAAGCAAGAACCTGGCGTAGAACCTCAATTCCTTGAACCTTACCGCGAGATCCTTCCCGTGGCCTTTGGATCCCTCGAAATAGCTCCTACTGAGAATCGCTTCATAGAAGACGTATGCCTCGACCAAGAACCTGGCCTCGCTGGTCCGCATGTACTGTCCGAAGTAGAGCTGGCCGATCCGGCTGGCGATCTCGCCGATTTCCCAGCGGTTGAGGCCGGCCTTGAGGAGTTCCGGCCGGTGCTCCTGCTGGTACTTCCAAAGGCGTGTATACGCCTTGAACACCTTGTGAAAGTAGTGGTGACTCGTCACGCGTCCGTACGCCGGCACGTCCCGGACCCTGGCGAACTTGCGGTCCGCTCCCTCAACGAGGGCCCGGAAGGTCTGCGAAACGAGGTCTTTCTCAGCCATGCCGTGCCAAAAAGAGAGAGAACTAGCAGAAAAATCAGTTATCGGAACCGGAATACTTTCCTCTCGCGGCCATCGGAAACCGAGTAAGGGAGTGAAAGGAAGGAGAAAGAAGCAGAGAGAGAGAGAGACAGAGAGAGAGAGAGAGAGAGAGGTGGACTTTCAATAAGCTGTGGCTTTGTAAAGCTGGCGTCACTGCTTTTACTTTTTCTTTATTTAATTTTTAATTTCTGTTGTTGAATAGTTTTGTTACTGACTGGACAAACAGTGGCGGCGTTAGAGAGAGAGAGGGAGGGGCCATTAGATTTTGGATGATTTGACGGTGCGTGAGACTCCTATTTTACGGCGACGACGGGGAAAGCGGTTTACTGGAAGAGTAGTGTTATATCTCTCGAGAGAGGTAGCCCGACCCGACAAACCACGGAAAAGGTCAAAAGTATTTTTTTATATTTTTTTTCTTTTATTTTATGTATTTTTTAATTATCATAAATATTTTTTTAAAAAATAAAAAATTCATAACATTATTAAAAAATACTTCTTTAATCACTAAGTAAAAAAATAAAATATTCGGGATACAATTTCGAGACCAAAATTAAGGTTGCAAAGCATTTCTCTTACTGGAATTACACATGCCTCGCCTCTCTTTGCTACGTTGTTGTGGTGAATAATTATTGGATATTAGTGTCCAATTTGAATAATCGAAAGTATTTTATCTTATTATTATAATTTTTTTAAATTATTATATAAAATATAATAAATATTTTTTTAATTTTTTAAATAATAATAATATTTTATTTAACTTTTAATTTGTATTTATATTTAACTTCTAATCTCATCGCTCTTCCAATTAATTTCATGCGAATGAAAATTAATGTTCATATAAATAATTTTAACGATATAATAGATATTACATTAATAAAAAAAAAAGAAATTATGGTCTTTATAACAATTCTATAAAGTTATAATTATAATATTAACTATTCATTTTTTAGTATAAATTAAATATGGTTTAGGAGTTTCTTATAATAAAAGTGTCGCATCCTCTGTATTTTAGGACTATTTAATAATTCTTATTTTTTTTATTTAACCTATAGTTTTAACCGCAGGATATCTTATAGCTCGTAATCACGGGTTTTATTTACTTCATTTTGTTGACATCTAATCAAATTTATTGAATGTTTATTGAAAATCATTTATTATTTTAAATCAATATACATTTTTATTCTCTCACGAGTCTCATGCTCTTCTCAATCTCGCGTAGTTTTTGAGTACTCAAAAAGTGGAACTGTCATTGTTTCCCACAACCTATCAAAATACAAAAAAGGAAATTCAAGTTATCCACTTCAAACCAAGAAAAGACTCGAACAATATAACCAAAAACAGAAAAACGACCAAAAGCAAAGACAACATTGCAAACTGAAGGGAAAAAAACAAAACCAAAAACTCCAAACTATATAACAATCGTCTGATCTGGCAAATGTATCACAATCATGTGATTCAATATCCCTTATGGATAATAGATAAATAGATAAATAGCAGCAAAAGTTGTAAAGCTTGTACTTGTGGTCACGGTATTTTACAATAGAAGAATGTTATATATTAGTTATTATTCATTCTCATACTTCAAATTTATAACTTTTTCATAGAATGTGAGGGTGTTTTTCATAAGGTATGAGGTGGTAAATAGTAGCTGATGAGAAAAATTTTTCTTTACTGAAATGAAATCATTTCAATAAAATTATTAAATTTTCAGATTGCGTACGTGTCAACAGTTGCATGTGCATGATGTGCTTAATCATGCATACAAAATATACTAATATAAAATACTAAGAACAATATAATTAATATGGTTTTTGGTAAATAATTATATGGTCATAAGTAACCTTTGAGATCTCATGATCGGGTGGCAAATGGGTATATTCATGCCAAACAATGATGTGGGCCGTGCATGGGGCTAATATTCTTACTTGATTGGTTGAAGGCTAGAAAAAACTTGGCTTAAATGTAAGAAATAAATGGTTTTGACTTTCGTACCAAAAGACAAAAGCACAGCAAATATGGTAAAAAAATTAAAAAAAATCCATCCACCAAGGTTGTCTTATGGACATATTTTATAGAGAAAAGATTTATACAAGTCTTATACAAGTCCTTGTAAAAAGGTGGATTACACCTTAAAAAAGTATAAAAAACTATTATTTATTAGTGAGATATATTGTTTTACAAAAGGTTTGTATGAAACTTGTCTATTTAGAGATTGTATCTAGCATACTCTATTTTATGCATCTTAAAAAAAAAAAACTTTCCAGCAAAATGACATAATTTACTGTTCAGCTGTATGGTACATGTCGAGTGGCCCTAAGGGGTTGACCTCCATAAAGGTGAAAACGAGCCTAAAATCTTTGAAGATGACAAACATTGAGGGTGGTGTCACAGTACTATGAAACCCAAACAAACATGCATGCATGATTGTCCTCTTGCAGAATAATTCATTTCTTGGCATCGTGGTACATATATATATATATATATATATAAGGTTCTCATAATTGATCCTTGTTGTAAAATTAATGTTAACAAATCATGAAATTAATCAACTTTTGTTTTTCAAACTATATATGATGGGACAGAAGTTAAGTTCAAACATGATGAGAAAATAAATAATCATGATTTCAATTTGCTTACAAAACCATACTACAAATTTTCTTACTATGTCCACATTGACAAGCATGGCTTTTGATTTTGATCAGCTGATTAAGAACAAACATTTTATGTCCGAGTTCTATTTTATTAGATAAATATATTAAAAGATGCTGATCAAACAAAGAATAAAGAAAATGTAGGATGCTATCGGCCTGTAAGTTTCTTCGTCTAAATATACACGTCTAAATATAAGTTTCTATATCAGATAGTGGTAATAGGTATGGTGAAGATAGATGATGGTAGAATCCTAATACTGATAAAAGTGGATGAAGATGAGCCAATAAGATGTGGTTAGTTGGATCTCATGCCTTTCAATGTACGAGCGGGGACACCATTTGTATTATTCGGACCTAAATATACAAAGATGATAAATACGATCATATATTATTTGGGAGTTGAAGAGACACTTTAACCTCTATCAAACAAGCCCAATGGTACAAAACTGCAGGTACACCATACGCTCGTTACCATGTGATCATACCGCTTCCAATGAGATTAATATGGTAACTGTCATTGATCGAAAATATTTATCCCTAAAGAAACAGCGAGATATTCGAGATGTTTAACCTCAATATGCCAATAATTTTCTTCTAAAATCATATTCCGAGAATCTGACGATCAAGACACTGAGATTTGGGAAAAGAATAAACTATCCTTATCGGCAACAATCAACCCATATATAAGGGACCAACGCTAATAGTCGAAGGTCCTTATTGTCAAGCAATACACACATATATAGCTCTAACTTAGGCATGCACCAGACACATCGGGCCACCCTCTTTCTTTGTTGCAGGTTAAACAGTCGAGATCAGTTGGCAGTGAAACACCTCTGAAATAGGAAGAATAAATTATTGCCCTTTAAAATATTTCTAAAGAACTTTAATTCTAATTTTATCTAATTCTTTTGAATCATAGTTTCATATATGACTTGAACTGTTATTGAATTGTTAAAGTATATATACTTGAGAGTTCTTGGACTACTTTGAAAAATAATTTCATATCTGAAAAAAACATCACTTAATAATAGGTTTTTTTCCGAGAGATTATGATATTTCTTTTTTCTTTTTTCATTCTCTCCTCTTTCTTTTGGGGGCCATGAGCAAAAGCAATACTGCACCCAACATAAGAATAGACCCAGCTTGGAACAATTAATTAAAGGAGTAGTTGGATTTTAGATTTCAGTTGTCTGAATTGGGTTATCCTTCTCTAGGATTTTTATGTAACAAAAGAATTTGAGTATTGCTAGGGTACGAATTCGGGACTCAAAAAATATCCCAATGTAATTTTTTTTCTTCTATTTTTTTTATGTATTTTTTTTATCATCATAAACATTTAAAAAAATAAAAAATTTATAATATCATTAAAAAAAATATTTTTTTAATCATTTGGTAAAATAAAAAAATTCCTTTCGAAATATTTTTTAGATTCCAAATTCGGGACCAGTCATTTCTCGAAGAATTTATTGCAAATATCAAATGCATAAAGATATAGTTGAGTGTTATTTTATGGCTACGAGCATTTCAATTTTCAACGTATGTCATTTTCTTTTGCTTTATTAGGTAGAAGCTTTTCCCCATTATCAAAAATATTGCATCCTTTTCCTGGGACATACATGTCGTGTCATCCAGCAAGACAGACAAAGCTTCCAACCAATTAGAAAATCGGTTGGGTGCTGATATTAATTCACAGTTCAATCAATACAATCTACACCTAAAAAAACCTTCTACTTAAAACAGCAGGGACAGATTACTGTCCTTCATCTCCAATTCCGGCGGGTTGCTTCTTGTCCTTGATGGGCATGATGATGGCTTTTAATTTTGGTGTTTATTCTTTTTAGTAATGATCTTACCTTTTTTTTTTATTTTTTTAATCTGTCCCTTGCCCCTTGGGGTACTGCGAATGCGTTGGCCATGAGCAACACTTTCCAACTTTTAAGGCATCGTTCGATGATCGATCCTCCTTGTCTCGTCAGGATATCTGAAATTTACAGAACAATCTTGTAATCACAAAAGGTACTCGAAGTAGAATTTATTCGTCTTGACTTTTTTTTTTTCAACAGTGGTAGTGTTCTTCTATTTGTTTCTTGGGTCCGGAATCCATAAAATCAAGTTCATTCGGATGGGCATCCACCTGAATTTTACTTGATTGGACGTCTGTCTTGTCTCAGGTTTCGCATTTCAAAATTTTTTTGTCATTGTCGTTTTGTTTTCAAAATAACTTCATATTATATTCGTAACCCTCTTCTTTGAATTTGAAACAGTTTTTATAAATTTGAAAAAAATATACTTGTAATTGTGATTTTTACAATCCTCAAATAATTATTTAAAAAAAAATATATGAGATTCACATAAAAAAAAATAATTTTTTAATAATAAATTTTATTATTTTTTAAAACGATTATGCGACGTTTACACACTTTATAATTATATATAAAATTACTCAATAAATTTTAGTATTCGATTCAATTTAGGTATCCAGAAATCCAGATTTTTATAATCATATATATCGGGTTGATCCGAGGAGGTATTCGGACACCATTATAAACCCCCAGACCTGGATCCAGGTTTACACTTTACACTCCTAGTAATGTGTGTTAAGTAACTGTCATTTCAATTATATCAAAAGAAACTAACGCTTATTTACACTTCAAATTACTTAAATCTATCATTCGGGAAATATATTTGAGAGTGGCAAAATCTAAAAATAAGATGAACGCTTGGTTTACAAAAGTATTTTATTAAAATAAACTTATAAATTGATATATTTTGATATAATATGCTGGATTATAAATATTTGTCAATATAAAACAGATATAATGTATCACATTAAATCATATTATTTTTATAGACGTATATAAAATTTCTGTGTTAGATATATGACTTCTGATATACCTAACATTTATGTGTACTTAATCATAACTATTTTTTAATTAGTTTTTCTGAAAAAGCAAGTTGCATAGATCTCACTCGATTAACTTGTAATAGTCAGCTCCTTATTAAGTCACTGCCACGTGTGGCATGATAGCCACCAATGAAGAAATAGGGCGTGGGATTTAATTTGAGTACTAAAACTTCGGGAAAGAGGCAAAGGTAAAGGCGCATCAATGTCACAAAAAAAGCAAGGAAAAGAATCCAATGGGGGCACCGAAGGAAGTGCCAAGCTTTTCTCGACCATAGTATGAGAGAATCTTCTAAAGCATTCTTCCCAATTTGATATATCGAGGGTCAAAAGAGGGAGGAGGAAGCAATCAAAAGCGATAGAAGAAATTACAAAAGGGGGAAAAAAGGAAGTCTATCTAATGATGAATGGAGGGAAGGAAGCTTCAAAATTTGACAGTTTGTGTGTAAATTGGTGCGCTCCTTGGAGTGGAGTTCCATCACCACGACTGTGTGTACGTGGGTGGGGGGGTCTAGTGTCCCAATCTGAGAGCACTCGATCTGCTAGTGTGTGTGAAATAGGACACTGACAAAGATTTTGAGGTTGTTGACAAGAAGTTTTGCAACTCTTATAAATTACAAACATAGAGCCAATGATATTTGAGTGCGTAATCACTGCACATCTCTTTAAAGATGAGATTCATATACATGACGCTTATTCAATCCATGACTGTATCTAACATTCATTACTCAATACATAACACTGCACTAATTTTACTCTCAACAAATAACATTATCATTCACTAAGAAAGAGTAGTCTATTTTGGGACGCTCTTGCTTTTCGATGAAACAAATTTTCTTTTCTTGGGAGTATTTGTTAGGGCAACCTTTGATCAGCTTGTAGACTATATGCTTTTCACGAGCTATGCTAGATGATTTGCATTATCTACACCCAATTTCCCCTCTAATATGTATCCATGGCGCTCTTGGAAATTAGAACACCAACGTGATTAGTATATATTCAATTATTGAACGAGATAAAACCCTCAAAGGTGATCGATCATCTAAGGGCCAAAAGTGAGGTTTACATTTTATGGTATATATTTTTTTATTAAGAGGTTAAATTCTAATAATCTATCATCTAAACGATGCCTATTATCTGCTGACTGAAACATTAATCTATCTTTATCCAAAAATTGAGGTCTCACTGGCCTGTCTTTGTTATTATATGTTGGTGAAATGTTTTAATAAAGTAAGATAATGTACGAAATTCCCCCATACAATATGTGATCAAGTGGAAATAATATAAGCCAACTACCTTTTTGTCTATAACATGTTTGTCTTCTTTGCACCTTACGCATTGTTTTTCACCAAATTTTTTTGTAAATTTTGATTCTTTAAGAGTATACCACATAAATTTTTTATTTATTTTCATGGTCTAACTCATTTTTGAAACTAGAATATCATTTTAATAGTTTATATTGATAAAAATAAACTTATAAATTGACATGGTTTAGTGGGATATGTTAGATTATAAAATTATAATTTTATTATAAAATACGTATCTATAACATAAAACTACGTCAGTTTATAATTGTATTGATAGGTATAACTAACGATTTAAAAAAACGAAGAGTAGCCTTCTCAAAAACAAAAAAAGTCAGCCAAAGAAAGACAAAAATAAAAATAAATAAAAATGGTTGATGCATGACATCCAACCGCAATACCACTAATATTGTATTTATATATTCACCAATTTTGTTTGGAATAACAAATCGCGGGTCCACGCCTTAGCAGCTGAAATTTTTGCAGCTGAAAGAGTGAATAAATTCTCAAACCTGTCAAAGAAATTTATAATATTATATAATACAAT
Organism: Juglans cinerea; assembly: GCA_961763995.1. Taxonomy (NCBI): domain Eukaryota; kingdom Viridiplantae; phylum Streptophyta; class Magnoliopsida; order Fagales; family Juglandaceae; genus Juglans; species Juglans cinerea. The sequence continues at coordinate 31,162,413 of CAUIVZ010000002.1, read as the reverse complement.
ATTCTTCGGCGTCGTTGGATCCAGCCAGCCCATGCACGTTGATGTCAACATATCTTTGGACTTTTTATGACTTTTGCCCTTCGCCTCGCCTTTGTCTTGCCATTTATTGGGTTTTAAATTTGTATATTTTTTTCCACTTTATATGTATGATCTTAAGATATGTTTGGTTTGCAAAATGCATACAAATTAGTGAACTTTTAATATTGCCAAGAAAACTTGCATGAACAATAATTAGTCTTAATCTTCAAGAACCAGTCATTTTTGGTATGAGTCATATTAGTTAGGGCTGCAATCCGACTGGCCCGAGTTGGGTTTGGGCCCACTATGACCTATTGAGAATGCCAAAATTGACCCAACCCAATAAATACGGGTCGGTTTGATTTTTGAATCGGTTTATTATTATTATTATTTTAAACCCTCACAATTTACTAGCTTAGTTTTGGTGCCTATTTTAGATTGTTCCGCAAATTAAACCACTATAAAAGTTTTGACATTATATACATAGATTGTGAACAACAAAGGATCCTGATGAAATAAACTTCAATGATTTTATAAACTTCAGTAATATCAAAGTCTGAAATTATACACGTCCTTGTTGATGATCCTATTGCTGCTAATACTATCAGTACTTTGAGTGAAGAACAAATTAGGATCTTTTCTAATTCCATTGAAAACAACATAATCTCAAGAGCCAAGAAGATTTATGCAAACAAGCTTTTGAACATGGGAGCAACCTTTGGATTTTGGAGACAGTTAAACAAGGAACAAGAGCTAGCAAAGTAAAGATACATTCAAATGTTCTACTATCTCCAATTCATGAAATTGGTGAACTCTACACCCAAACAACCAGTCAACCACCACCCTTGAATCAGAAGATTCCACCTCCACTCCTGCATGCCAACTAAGTTTTGTTGCACACAAAAAAATGAAGTCTTTGTTGTAATTCTTGATCAACATTGAGGTCTCTTAAATGTTGTACAGGGGTCCTCCAATAAGATTTCATCAATAACCAATAAGATTTCAGCAAGTAGATACAACATGTGCATGCATTATCTAAGATTATATGGCTAGAACCCAGCAAAACAAATACCAAACAGTTTATAAAGAACTTTAGGGCTGTTAGAATTTATGTAAATATACACAGCGAAAGAAATACCTCAAGAATAATCTGTCTAGTTGCTCGACAAGTGAATCCAATGTGTGAGTGTGCTACGTAGATATAGATAAATCTAGAGACACACTCAATATGCCCACAGCCTAAATATTTCACTCATAGAATAGAGAAACTCCAAGATGCAAAGATGAGGTCTGCAAGGGTTGGAGGACTGATTTAAGACCAGTCAATGTCACGGCTTAACTCCAGGCATAACGCCTAGAGTAATGCTAGGCATTATGCCTGGCATCCCAATAAGGGAAGTTCCCAACAAGGGAATTGGCAGGGGCATGCCCACTAAGGGTGTGCCCTACTTTATTACATCTCCCACTCGCACATAGTGGGCATGCCCCGAGCATTTATCTCTTATTGTATTCTCTATCTCGTCCATATAATACACCTGAAAAAAAAATTTGTGTGGGAGCACTATACTAAATCTCTTATAGAGAAGACTGAATGTTTGCTTGTCCTTAAGCAAAAGGAAAATCATAAAAATAAAGGACAATAACCATAGTTAGGCTCAACTTATCACACCCAAAGGACTTATTATACAAACATCAAATCTTCAACTTAGTACATAAACAATAGCAAAGAAAGGAAAAATAAGTATACTCACATTCTCTAGTTTACGTAATTCCAAACTCAATCATATTTATCATGCAACCAACACAATTGAATCATGTAATAACTTAACCTGCAATCACCCATTCTCACTACTACAAACAAGGTAGCAAACTAGAGATATATATATATATATATATATTATTTTTATTTTTTTTCAATAACATTTATTCTTTGTCTTTAAGTTGTCACTTGCCTTTTGATGCAAATACAAACATTTGTGATAGATGCACCTTGTTACTCAACAAGTCACACACTTAAAATACTTTTGCATACTCATATTTCAAGTTGCCGTTTGAAGTAAAAGTAGTAAACATTGGTAATGAATATCCCTAGTTACTAAGTAACTCAAAACATTGGAGTAGATAGAACTTTGTACACATTTATTTATTCAATTGTCTAGTTATTAACACTCTATTTACTTAAACCTTGTTTAGGACTAGATCAAAGGGGATAATCACAAGAAAAGCATCACACTCATCTTTTATGCATACTCACACAACTCACACAACTTTGCAAGGAATTGTGTATTTCAATAATCCTTAAGAAAAGAAGTACGTTTAATCTTGCTTTATAAGATATTGTCTACTCTAAATAAAAAATGCAATGCTTAACACAATAAAGAACCCAAAAGTGTAATATTGATCCTAAATAAGTCCCACACAAGTGCAAATGTAGGTTCATTTCTCCTAATCTTTCACATAAAAATCTGGTTTGGAAGACATGGATACGATCACCAACTAACTTGCATGAATGTGAACAAACCAAAAATTTCGAAGAAAAAAAAAATTCTTTCTCAAACAAACATAGCCAGTAACAACATTCAGCATAATCAAACACCCACTCCCCTAAACTTAATTTTCACATTGTCCTCAATGTGAAAGGAAAGAAAAATGGAAGACTAATACTCCCTTTTTTAGCAAGGCTGATCACAACAAATGTCCGATTGTAATTGAACAGAAACTAGCTTCTTGCTTGATTCTTTCGAACCTACACAACACAACTAAAAGAAGGGGGGTCACAACCATCTTTATTAAAAAAAACTTAAATAAAAACAATAACTAAAACAAAAGAAGCGCTTGTTTATAGTCATTAGCTTGACTTCTGTACCATCAACCATAGATAGGATTCTTCAAGGAGTAAGTAACTCCTTAAGGAATGCATTACCAGCAAGATAAGGCTTCAAGTGCTGCCCATTAACCTTGAATGTACCAGTGACCTCACTATGCACCTCAATAGCACCATATGGATACACTTTTGTTACCGTGAATGGGCCAGACCACCTAGATCAAAGCTTGCCTGGGAATAGCTTAAGTCTTGAGTTGAAGAGTAACACTTGGTGTCCAATTTCAAAGTTTTTAATCTAAAGATGCTTGTCATGCCAATGCTCGGTCTTTTCCTTGTTAAATCCGAGCCTTTTCATAAGCATCCAACCTAAACTCCTCCAACTCACTCAACTGTAACAATCTATTTTCTCTCGCAGCTTCAAGTCCATGTTCAACTCCTTAATTGCCAAATAGGCCCAATGTTCCAATTCAATTAGTAAGTGACAAGACTTTCCAAAGACAAGTCTGTAAGGAGACATACCCAAAGGTGTCTTGAAAGCTGTCCTATAGGCCCAAAGTGCATCATCTAACTTATTCGCCCAATCCTTCCATAAATTGTTCATAGTTTTCTCCAAAATTTGCTTCAATTCCCTATTTGCAAGTTTTACTTGCCCATTCGTTTGAGGATGATAGGCAAGTGTCACCTTATGAGTAACCCCATATTTCTTCAACAAAGTCTCAAATGATTGGTTACAAAAATGAGAGCTTTCATCACTAATAATGGCTCTCGGCACACCAAATCTTGAAAAAATATTTTTCTTCACAAATCTCATCACCACCCGATAGTCATTAGTCTGAGTTGCAGTAGCTTCAACCCATTTAGACACATAATCCACTACTACCAGGATGTACTAATTGTTGAAGGAAGAAGGAAATGGGCCCATGAAATATATTCCCCACAAATCAAACAGTTCAACCTCCAAGATATTGATTAAGGGCATCTCATTCTCTTTCGAAATATTGCCAACCCTCTGACATCTATCACACATGCTCACATACTGTCTAGCATCTTCATACACGGTCAGCTAGTAAAAACCAGACTACCATACCTTTGCAACTATCTTGGAGGTACTGTAATGGCCAATGATATTCTGCATCTCATCCTGGGGTACATATCTTCTAATCATCCCATCTGCACAGTGTTTATAGAGTAGAGGTTCTTCCCAAAAATAATGCTTCACATCCCACAAAAACTTTTTCTTCTGATGATAGCTCAAATAAGGGGGAACAATGCCACTAACTAAATAGTTCACCAAATCAGCATACCAGGGGATGACTGAAACTGCCAACAACTGCTCATCTGGAAAGCTTTCATTAATGGGCACCTCATCTGCTCTTGATTGCCCCTCTAATCTAGATAAGTGATATGCCACCACATTCTCCATGCCTCTCTTGTCTCGAATCTCAAGACCAAATTCTTGAAGCAACAACACCCATCGAATCAAGCGCGGTTTGGCATCTTTCTTATTCAGCAAATACTTGATTGTTGAATGGCCTGTATATACGATCACTTTGGAACCTACAAGATAAGATCGAAACTTGTCAAAAGCAAACACAACATCAATCAATTCTTTTTTAGTAGTTGCATAACTCAACTGTGCATTATTTAAAAATCTACTAACATAATATATAACATGAAATTTCTTGTCTTTTCTCTGGCTGAGAACAATACCCAAAGCGAAATCACTAGCATCACACATTAGCTCAAAAGACAAACTCCAATTTAGAAATTGGTGCTGACACCAACTCTTTCTTCAACTTGTTAAAGGCATTCAAACAGTCATTATCAGAATCAAATACAACATCCTTATTCAACAGATTACAAAGAGATTTAGAAATTTTAGAAAAATCCTTAATAAAACGCCGGTAAAATCTTGCGTGACCAAGGAAACTTCTAACTCCCTTAACATTAGTAGGTGAAAGCAATTTTTCAATAATTTCTATTTTTGCTCTGTCCACCTCAATACCTCTTGCTGAAATTTTGTGGTCTAAAACAATACTTTCATGCACCATAAAATGACATTTCTCCCAATTCAAGACTAAATTAGTTTCCTCACAACGCTGCAAAACTTGAGACAAGTTATCTAAACAACTATCAAAAGAAGATCCAAAAATAAAAAAATCATCCATGAAAACCTCCATGATCTTTTCAAAAAAATCAAAGAAAATAGCCATTATGCAATGTTGGAATGTAGCAGGTGTATAACATAAGCCAAAAGGCATCCTATGGAATGTGTAACAGCCCGCTAGAAATTCATTGGTGGGATTTCTATTGACTTTAGGAATCTCGTGAAAACTCCATAAGTTTTTACGAATCGACCAATCGCATAGGTTTTAATCTATCAACATAGTCAATGTTATCACTCATTATGGTGTTAGAAATATGAGTTTTATTTACTTGAGATAGTTAGAAATGTCAGAATGCGTTATGGTCTACGCCATTAGACTCAGTTGATTATTTAGGATTTTATGGCACAATAAGTTTATTTTCATATTTTCGAACGAAATGCCTGTTTGAAACTATGAAATTATTTTTTAGGGGCACTTCGAGGTTGAATTTCGGTAAAATATTTTCACTGTAGGTTACTATGAATATTTAGGAATTTTTAGTGCTAAGTTTATGATTCACTTTTTCGGAGTGAATAGTAATCTCGGTAAGCGCACCAATTGCAGTGTTTCAAAATCATAGTGTGGAATGTCCAAATTAGATTAGAGAAGTTTTAGTTGGACACTTGGCAAGATCTTAACCACACTTAGTGAATAATATTAGACACTTGGCACCATGAGGAGCGTTTGATGGATTTGAAGGAATCAAGGTGTGAAATCATGCCACTTAAGCAAAACTTTGTTTTATCTGCTCAACCAAATTGTGCCAGACCAAAGAGGGTCTCAATCCTAGTGAAAACCCTAAATGGTGGGAATCCAATTGAAAGCCCAAAAGCATGGTTGAAATCGGAACCCTAAACGGTTTCCCCAAAACCCTAAAGTTGGTCTCTAGACCCTTTCTAATCCGATTTCTAGCATTGTGTTTAATCACTTGATTAAATCACTTCCACATGCTATGAATCCTTCAAATTTGTGTTAGAATGTCATTATCTAACCTTGTTAACCATGAAAAATTGTTTGGGCCAAGTGGTATTGGATTTGGGCTTGATAGCAACCCAAACCCTCTTTAAACCCCAAAATTTAGGCCCATTCGGTTTAGGCCCATTAAGGCCCACGAATTTGGTCACCATAGGATTGCTTTATGGCTAAGTTTTGTACCCCCACTTGGCTGGCCAGATCTTTACAAGAAGGGCCTAGAAGGTTCTTGAAGTACAAAGCTAAAGGGCCACCTCACTCTTTCACTCTTACACTCCACCTTGAGAAAAGATCTTGGACTGATTTTTATGAGAAGAAAAGGCCAACACTCAACCTTTCCTTCAGTCCTATCACTTTCCATAACTTGTGTAGGAGGCTCTCCAGTCCACTTCCCACGAAAAGCAACTCTCCTTTACACTTTTCCTCCATAGAACACAAAAGACACTCTCGGACAGTTTTTCTTACCTCTTTTGAATGCCTGTTTCGAAGCTTTTATATGTGTTTTCTCACAAATTTTCCTTCATGAAAGTTGTTTCTTTTGGAGTCTAGTTTACGTGGATATCTTAATCGTTCCATTTGGAGATCATTTGATTAGTAAAATATTTTTTATACCCCAGAAAGGTCATTCTGGGCGATAAACTGGAGAGTGTGTTATATTTTGGAGTTTTTGACCAAGCTAATGAATATATCTTGGCCCGAAAGTTTCATGGAGTACTTTTAACATGTGTATATGATTATTGGTGGAGGATTTGTTGCATGATTAAAAGTTTTGGTGAAATATTTTCTTAGGTCTAGAAACTTAGAAACTGAAAAGGAAAAACAGTTTCTGTTTTGAGAAAGTTTAAATCTTTTATGGTCTAATCTTATTCCAATGGCTTTGATATTTTTATTGGAAGATCCTAAGCCTCTTATATACATGTTAGAATATTATTTTGAAGATATTTGATGTTAGTTTCAAAGATAGGAAATTTTATGAAAGGAGATATTCTATTAGGCCAAAGTGATGATGTTCTTGGCTAAATTTATGTTTTGGTTGATGTTTAGCCATGTGATTTTGAGTTTGATGCTTGGATCTGTTTTAGGACACCTTTTTAAACCATGTGATGTTTTGGTTTGAAGATCACAGCTTTATAAGTCATGGATCAAGAGATTGATCAAAACAAGTTAGAAACAAAAATCTGTTTTGAACTTAGAAGAGAAACCAAAAAGTTCAAGTATGTTTTTAGTGATTTTGATAACTTTTGTTCATGATTCAAAATATGATTATTCTTAGGAATATGTTATGAGTATAGTAGAAGAAAATTTTGGCTTAATCATGAGTTTTGATATTTGAAGGAATTACAACAAAAATCAAAGAAAATAGTCTTTGTAAGTTTCGGCCCCATAGAGTTTTAATGGTTGGGTTTAGTTTTAAATTTCTCAGAATTGATATTTGAGCTTAGAATAAAATTTACATAAGGTATGTAGATTTTGGTGATTTTTGGAGTTAGGATGCAAAATCCTTAAGTTAGGGGTAAAATGGTCATTTTCTTACATGTTGAGGGTAAAATGGTAATTTTACTCTAAGTTGATATTTTTTTCATATTCCTAATTGTTAGTGATTAAGTTCTAATTTTTAGAAATCACTACTTTCAGTTTCTCGTGATCGCACTTGAGTTTTGTCTCGAAGCGCGAAGATCGAGGTAAGTTAACTTTTAACTTACTATCAGTTTAATGTGTATGAGTGATAAGTAAGGGAACTAAAGTCTATGTAAGCATGTTATCATATGTACCATGCCAAGTCATTACATATTTATCTGTTACACAGAATTTATTCTGTCATGAATTATTTATCTGTTACACAAGATATTCTGACACGTATTGCTATACATTGCAAGTATGTCATGTTAAGTTAAGTATGCCATATGTTACATGTATTTCATGTCACGTAATATTCACTGTCACATGTTACGCCATGTTAATAAATGTTGTCTGTTACATGGTATGCTATGTTACGAAATGTTGCCTGTTACATGTATGTCATGTTATGGTATGTTGTCTGTTACATTTATGTCTCAAAGTACATCATGTCTGTCATCTTACGTTCATGTCACGTTATGCTACGTCAGGACTTCTGTCTTTTATGTTACGTTCATGTTACGTCACGTTACGAAATGACATGTATGCCAGTTAAGTTATTCAAGTTAATCACGACCCTAAGCGCTAGGATGGGGTAATATCCTAGTGGAACTCTTTTGTTCACGCTGGAGTGTCTAAATAGGTGTGAAATTCCCTGGGTTGACGAAGTACAGTCAACAGGTTGCGAATGGGGGCTAATTAGCTGGTCACCGGAGCGCGCCAGGCACTAACGCCGATGGTGCCACACATTATGTTACGTGTGTCCACAGCAAGTGTGGCACAAACAAATAAGTCATGGGGCCACAACAACTGTGGAGTACGTATTAACGCACTCACAGCTGGTATAGAAGCCTGTGATGTGATGCGGTAATCGGCAGGGACACACGGCTCAAGGGGACCTGTGTAGCACCCATATGGTCACTTTAATGATTAAGTATATTGAATAAGATTCCAAGTTCAAGTCATGTTTCATGTTTTGTTATGTTCAAGTTTACGTTCACGCAATCATGGTAATCCCATGAGACAAGAATATGTTTCAAGTTCATGTTATGTTATGTTCACGTTCACATTATGTTCCAAGTTCACATTTATGTTATGTCATGCTCAGGTTTATGCTATGTTCATGTTCAAATTATGTATGTTCACGTTCATGCTATGTTTCAAGTCCATGTTATGTTTTAAGGTCACGCTCATGCTATGTTTCAAGTCCATGTTATGTTTTAAGTTCACGTATATGTCATGTCATGTCAAGTTAAGTTTAAGTTCCCGTTCAAGTTATGTCAGCTCATGCCATGTTATGTCAAGTTACGTTATGCTTATTATTTCATGCCATGTTATGCCAGGATATGTTATGTTTTTTATTGATTTGATTATGCATTCATGCTTTTACTGCCATGCATACATCATTAACCTGTGTGGAAGTTTCCTCTTAACTTGCTGAGATTTGTAATCAAATCTCATTGTGGTAGTCCCAACTACCATTCCCCCCGAATGGTAGATCTTATTACAGGATCTGAAGGAGAATCGAGAATTGACCAACTGGAAACGGTCGACTAAGCGACGTAGGTGTTAGTATAGTAGTTACCTCAAATTACTACTTGTATTTGTGAAGTTCAATCTCAAGCACTCTTTTGATCACAATCATTTTGGACTAGTGTTGTGATATCAGTTTTTAAGTATGTCATTATGTATGAAGTATGTTTTAAGTATTTGGGATATTTCAGTTTGGTGCATAGTATTGCTAAAGAAAAAAATGATCCGCTGTGAATATTGCATAATGCTAGATGCATGTTAGGAATATTGCATCTTATATGTCATGAACGGGGGCAGGTAACCTTGTGTTGCATGTCTCGACGCTTCAAATGTCCGTCCAATCCCAAGCGGAATTTGGGGGCGTCACAGAATGCAATAGTACCATAAGAACAAGTGAATGTGGTATTTTCTTGGTCTTCGGAGGATATAGGAATCTAGTTATACCCTGGATAACCATCTAGAAAACAGTAATACGCATACCCAACAAGTCTCTCAAGCACCTGATCAAGAAAAGGTAAAGGAAAATGATCCTTACGGGTAAAACGATTAAGTTTCCTATAATCTATGCAGACTATCCACCCAGTTACTATCCTAGTGGGAATTAATTCATTATTTTCATTATACACCACAGTCATCCCACCCTTTTTAGGGATTACCTGCACTGGACTAATCCATGCACTATCAGATATAGGATAAATAATCCTTGCTTCTAACCATTTAAGAATTTCAGCCCTAACTACTTCTTTTGTAACGCTCCGTTCCCGGAGGTCCGGAGAGTTAGTTCTTAATACTTAATATCGATTCCAATACCACAACTATAAAACCCAGAAAACTCAATAAAATATTAATTCATTTGCTCAACCCAAATATCTATGTTCCTTCACCGAAACAACAAAAAAAATTCTTAATAAAATAAATTAGCAACTCCCCAAAGACTTGAAAATATTATTAACCCAACACATCAAAATATGCGAAAATAACCAATTTACTAAATATGACTCTCAAATAAGTACTTGTACCCTCGGACACTTATTCCTCTACGATCATCACACATTGCTAAAACTTCATTTTTTTGTTCTCCAGCTGAATCGTCAAAATTATCTGAAAAATATTTGGAGATAAGGGGTGAGTTATCAACAACTCAGTAAGTAGAGAACATATACTAGTGTGTAAACATGAACATTTACAGAGTTCAGAATGCAGAACAAAATACTTTCTTTCAGAATGTAGAACAAAACATTTTCTTTCAAAATGCATAATCAGAATATTATAAAAAATATCAAAGCAAAAGTTCAAAAATAGTCATAATCAAAATCCATTTGGCATAACATAAACTGCAATATCACATCTTATCTTATCATATCAGAACATATACTATGTTTAACCCCCGTGGTAGGGTTGTGCAAACCCCGACGGCCAATCGAGCAGAAACAAAATGTGAATCTTCCAAAGTACTTTAGCATAACATATCTGATTCATTATCATCATCATATCAGAGCATCATATCAGAACATAGACCATGTTTAACCCCCGTGGTAGGGTTGTGCATCTACGGATAATCAAGCAGATGCATATCAAAACTGAAACAGAATACCACTATTCTTTCCCGTGGCAGGGCCATATCATATCAGAACATATGCCATGTAAAACCCCCATGGTAGGGTCTCTAACTGAATAGAGCAGAAACATAATCCGATATAGAACCAGATAGTCATGCCAAAAGTTTTCAAAAATCACATTTTATCAAATCAGAGCACTGAACAGAATCAGAACAGAACATAATCAGATATGAAAAACATAATTTATGCACAAAATTTCATAGGTTTCATATTCGCTCTTTTTTGCACAGTTCAGAAAAAAAATGTCAAAATAGCTCATGTCTACACCAGTCATGCCAGAAAATATTTTATTCTTAAACATAATCTCATAAGTAATGCAGAACAAATAACTGAGGTAGTTCAAATATCTTATCGTAACAAAACATGCATATTTTTCATAAAATCAACCCCATATCGTTTTATTTTTATGCAAAGTCTAGCATAGGAACCCCGCTTACTTGGACTTCTTAACTTTTCAGAAATTTCTTCAAAAATGCCGAACAAAAATAAATTGTCACTTATAACATAATCACGTAATTTTCATAAATTTTCAATCGAACACGTATTTCAATATTTAAGCCTAAAATGTTAAAATAAATCATTTTAATTCCTAAATTCACGTAATCCTAAAATATCATCACATTTTTATATTCATCAATGTCTAATTAATAAGTCAGACTAAAACACAAAAATCTAACTTATTTGCTAATGAAATCAAATTATAAAATTTAATACAAGCTAATATATAACTATACGAAAATATTTTAAATTAAACAACAACTATTATTTAATGAACTAAAACATATCTAAAGTGTATAAATAAATTTACACCATTATCGTTTACCCTTAAAAAATAAATCTCTACTTAATAACATGTTAAAATTACTTAAAAGTTTTTTGTAAACATAAATAAAATCAAGTCTACTAGTATATATTAAAGTTTAAAACATACTAACATAGCTTGTAACTCGAAGGGTAATAATGTAATTAAAACACATGTTTTTATTTAACCTAAAGGCATGCATCCCAATCTATGTAAACTATCCTATTAAAATGTGTAAAGAAACAGAGACTAATAAATGCACAGAGGCTCACCGAGAGAGAAGTGAAACGTGCGGCGGACTAATGGGCTAGGCGGTGGACAACAGTGGTCACGGCGGCGGGGCATTGAGAGAGAGAGATAAAAAAAAGTGCGCACAGCGAGAGAAAAGGGACGGAGAAGCAGTGTAAGCATTCGACAATAGCTCATCGTGAGGGACAAAGCGAAACTGAGGTGGCTTGAGGCTGATGGGAAGGTGACAACAGGCGGATTCTGTGGCTAGCCCGATAATTTCTCCGTCGTACGTTGGTGATCAACCGGATTTGTAGTGTTGCTCTATTTTCGAGAGGAGAAACAGAGGCTCTTTTTTTTTTGGGTGATGGCCAGCGGTGGCTCCACGTGGGTTCATGGCTGGGCTACGGCGGTGAGGGCTGGGTAGTTGGTTACGTGCAATGGACAACCTAGGTTGCTTCCGCTGATGGAGAGGTCGCACGGGAGTTGGTTTTTAAGAAAGCAACACATGGAACAACCACAAGTTTCGTCTCGGGTTGGACTCAACTGCGGTGCCCAGTGACTGGGAACGGTTTCGAGGAGGAGCTTGGGTGATGGCCGTGGTTCACAAAGGAGGGTAGATGCTCTGGGGAGTTTGGCTGGCCAAGGTCATGAAAAGAGGGCAGCTTGGGGTTTCATCATGCATGAGGGATGGTTGAGACGCACATATATATAGGCGATTAAATATAAAAACCCTAGAGAGGGAAAGAAGGAAAGACATGCTTCGGCAAGTCGCGAAACATGTACGTGATTGAAGCATGCATGAAGTGGGAACAGAGATGGAGCCGTGTAGGTTTAGGCTTTTTCTTGAGTCATGGGTCTTGACTCAATTTCTAAAAATAATCCAACTTGTTCTAGAAAATTCTTGGCTCAATTCTCACCTTGGCCATTTAGAAAAATAACCTAATTATCAAGCCCAATAAAATCATAATAAGCCAAATCAAAGATTTTAGGGCCGTAGTCTAATAAAAAAAAACTAGGCTTTTCATACGTATAATTTCAAAAACAAAATTTTTATAAAACAACTTGTTACTAGACTCGGGTGTTACATCTTTCATGTTAGGATTTAATCGTCTCTGATTTTCAACAATAGGTTTATGGTTATCCTCCATTAAAATTCTATGCATACACAATGAATGGCTAATTCCTCTATGGTCTGATATAGTCCATCCTATGTTCTTTTTTTTTTCAATCTCAAAATACGCATCAATTTGTCAAGTTGATCATTAGACAAAGAAGCACCTACAATCATAGGCAAAGTATTATTCTCACCCAAAAAGGCATACCTGAGATGTGAGCGTAATGACTTCAACTCCAGAACTAGTGCTTGCACATTAGAAGGGGGAAGGAGTGGCTTACCTTTGCCTAGATCCTCAACTTGAATACCTCTCTGGTTCAGTTTAGGACATGTAGCCTCTAATGCACACACTACTTTTGCAACCTCCAAATTATTATCTTTACTTGTCCCTGCACTCACTAAACAAGTCTTAAGAGGTTCTTTAGTATTTTTAACCCTAAAAACCTCTTTGGTCAATTCATCTACAACATTAACTCGAAAAACATGATTAGTAAAAGACGGATATTTAGCAGCTTTAAATAAATTAAACTCTACCTCTTATTCACCAACCTTCAAAGTCAGCTTACCATTCTTAACATCTATGATAGCTCCAGCAATGGCTAGAAAAGGTCGGCCTAAAATGATAGGGATCTCGGTTTCTTCTTCCATTTCCAACACAATAAAATCAACTGGAATGATAAACTTCTTTACCTTGATCATCACATTCTCAGGAACACCCAAATGATATTTCACCAATTGGTCAGCTAGCTGCAAAGAGATGGTAGTAGGCTTCAACTCTTTTAATCCAAGTTTTCTAGACACAGATAAAGGCATTATTGAAACACTAGCACCTAAATCACATAAAACTTTAAAAAAATTAACATAACCTATTGTACAAGGGATAGAAAAACTCTCTGGATCTCTTAGCTTTGGTGGAAGCTTGTTCTGGATAATGGCATTGCATTCCTTTATCAATGCAATGGTCTCGAAATCCTCCAATTTCCTTTTCTTGGACATGATCTCCTTTAGGAATTTTGTATAGGCAGGAATCTGTGCTAAGACATTTGCAAAAAGAATATTAATGTGAAGTTGCCTAAACACTTTAAAAAATTTCTCAAACTGTCGATCAATTTTATTTTGCTTAAGCCTTTGAGGAAAAGGAATGGGAGGGACATAAGGTTTGACTGGTGGTAGTGGGGATGGTGTCTTGGCTAGGTCCTCAACTTCTTCACCAACCTTCTTGCTCACCTCTTCATGGTCTGCTTCATCACCAACTACAGTCTCATCACTTACCTGAATAAGTTGCTTACAACCTCTAAAGGTGACTGCCTTGCAATGCTCCTTCGGATTGACCTCTATCTTACTAGGCAAATTGTGACGACCTAGATTCTGTTTGGGATCAAACGGACATCTGAAGCGTCTAGACATGCAACACAAGATTATCTGCCCCCGTTTATGACATATAAGATGCAATGTTCCTAACATGCATATAGCATTATGCAATATTCACAACAATTTTTTTTTTCTTGAGCAATACTATGCACCAAACTGATAATATCTCAAATAATTAAAACATAATTTATGCATAATTGAAAAAATAAACATCCATGATTACAGTACGGGTCTCAGAAGATTGTAATATCAAAACATGGGAGACCGGACTTCTTAATTACATTACCAAAATACATTATTGAGCCAGTTCGTCGAGTAACTCACGTAACTCGACTAACGAGGCCATAATACTGTCCAAAAACCTAACTATGGAAGTTGTAAGCTCCGCATCACGTCTGCGGCGTCTAATCAACCTCCTCTAGTTTGCCAGTGTCCGCTCCCTACTCTGGTCCTTACACATCCCCTACCATTCGGGAGAAATGGTAGTTGGGACTACCACGATGAGATTTAATTACAAATCTCAGCAAGTTAACAGGAAACTTCCGTACATGTTAATGATGCATGCATGGCAGTAAAGACATGAATGCATAATCAAAGTCAATAATAAACATAACATAACTTGACATAACATGGCATGAACTGATATAACTAGGACTGAAACGTGAACTAAACTGGAAATTTGACATGACATAAACTTGAAACTGAGACTTGACTTGACGTGACCTGAACGTGAACTGACTTAGACATGAACGTGAATTGAAACATGATGTAACATGAGACATGTCTTGAACGTTAAATACATGAATTTGAAATCTTGTTCAATAGACTTAATCAATAAGGTGACCATGCGAGTGCTACACGGGTTCTCTTGAACTATGTCCCTGCCGGTTACCGCATTACAACATAGGTATCTACACCAGCTGTGAGTGCGTTAATACGTACTCCACAGTTCTTATGGCCCCATGTATTCTACGTGTCATAATTGCTATGTCTCACGCAGTGTATGCACCACAGTTGTTGTGGCCCCATAAATTGTTTATACCATAATTGTTGTGGACACAAGTAAAATAAAATATGGCTTCATCGGCGTTAGGGCCTGGCGTGCTATGGTGACCAGCTAGTTAGGTCCCATTCGCAATCTGTTGACCGTATTTCATCAACCCAGAGAATTTCACACCTATTTTGACACTCCAACATGAACAAACGAGTTCCACTAGGATATTACCCCACCTAGCGCTTAGGGTTGTGATTGACATGAATAATTTGACATGATTGTTTTCGAATACACAAACTGTATCCGAGACGAAACGTGACCTGAATACAAAAGGACATAAGTCCTGACGTAGTGTAACATGATTTGAAAGTAAGATGACAGACATGATGTACTTGACAGAAAATATTTCGTAGTATGATATAACATGCAACAGACAACATTTGGTAACATGGCATAACGTGTAACAGAAAATATTTTGTAACATGACATAACGTGTAACAGTGAATATTACGTGATATGACATACATGTAATAGATGGCATACGTGACATGACATACTTGCAACAGATAGAAATGCATGATAGAATAAATTATGTAACATATAAGTATTTCGTGACAGTATACATAATGTGTAACATATGAACATATAATGACGGGGCATGACATGACATATATGATAACATATGAACATAAATGCGGTTTCTTTACCCATCACACATACACAGTAAACTGGTAGTATGTTGAGAGCTAACTTACCTCGATCTTCGCATTTCTAAGCAAAAATTCAATCGCGATCACGAGGAACTGAAAGTAGTGATTTCTAAAAATTAGAACTTAATCACTAACAATTAGAAATATGGGAAAAATATTAACTTAGAGTAAAATTACTATTTTACCCTCTACATGTGGGAAAATGATCATTTTACCCATAACTTAAGGATTTTGCATCCTAATTCCAAAAATTACCAAAAATTACATTCCTCATGTAAGGTTTGTCCTAAACTCAAATATCAACTTAAAAAATCATGATTAAAACAACTATGTCCGAAATATCCATAGGCCATTTCTCTTGATTTTTGTTGCAATTTCTTCCAACTTCAAAACTCATGACTCAAACAAAATTTTGTAACAAAGATATTCATATCCTAAGTTTAAAACATACTTAAAACATCCATTAAGAAAAAAGCTAATCATCAACACTAAAATTTTTGTAAAAGACCCAAATTTCTTAACAAAAAGACAAACCATTGAATCACAACTTTTGACCTTAATCAAAATATCTATAAGAATTCCAAAAAATCAAATCTTACATCTAACATATTCATAACATCATCCTAATATCAACCATGCTTTAAATCATCAAACAAAAATCATCAAAAATCACAAAACAATACTTGGAGTTTTCGGTTCTATACTTAGTCTAAAAACATAAACTTTTTCTTAACTAGTTTTGATCAATCTCTTGATCTATGGCTTAAAAAGACGAGATCTCAAACTAAAACATCACATGGTTTAAAAATATGTCCTAAAGAAGATCCAACCATCAAACTTAAAATCACATGGTTAAAAATCAATAAAATATGGATTTAACCCAAAAAATAAAATCTTAGGCCTAATCGAAATCCTCTTGCATAGAAAAATCATATATTTGAAACTAATACTAAATATCTTCAAATCAACATCCTGACATGCATATAAGAGGCTTATGATCATCAAATAAAAATATCAAAACCTTTGGAGTAAGATTAAACCATGAAATATTCAAGCTTTCTCAAAACAAAAACTGTTTTTCTACTTCCAATTTATAAGTTTCTATATCTAAGAAAATCTTTCATCAAAAACTTTATTCATGTAACAAATCCTTAATTAACATTCATAAACACTTGTTAACAACACTCCATAAAATTTTCGGGCCAATATATGTTCATTAGCTTGGTCAAAAACTCTAAAATAATATACACTCTCCAGTTTAACGCCTAGAATAAACTTTCCGTGGTTAAAAAACCTTTGAGTAACTAAATGACCACGAAATGAAACAAATAAGTTATCCACGACAACTACACTCAAAGATGAACAACTTTATGAAGGAGTCATTGTGGAAAAATACTTAAAAATGGTCAGAACGTTCCATGCAAAATGACTCAGAAAACTATCCGAGATAGCTCTTTTGGATTTTTCTCTAAGAACGGGGTGAAGAAGTGATAAAATGAAGTGAAGTGTACCTTACATGACTTTAGACTTCTGGAGGAGGGAGGTATGGGATTGAATGAACATTGATTGGATGTGCATATGCCACATAAAGGGAAAAATAGTGAGAGGCAAAGGCTGCCTGTTGCTGTCGTGAGGTATGGGGGTGATGAGGTGGGTTTTCATCTCTCACATCAAGGCACTATTGAGTGTAGCCAAGGGCAGTGGATGATCTACCATATGGGGGAGGAAACTTCTTCAAGAAGTTTTGCCAAGTTGGCCAAATTCATGGGCCTTGGTGCCCTCAAACAAGTGAGTTTCAATTTAGTTAGAGAGGGTTTGTGATACTATCAAGCCCAAATCCAATTTTTTCTTGGCCTAAACAAAATTCAAGGTTTAAAGGGTTGGATAATGATGTCATAACATGATTTTGAGAAATTAATAGCATGTGGAAGTGATTTAATCAAGTGATTAAACATAATGCTAGAAGTTGGATCAAATAGGGTTTGGAGGCCAACTTTAAGGTTTGGGGAAACCGTTTAGGGTTTTTGTTTTCAATCATGCTTTTGGGGTTTCAATTGAATTCCAACTATAAAGGAATTTTTCCCCCAAGGCCCAGAAGGCCCAGCCAAGCCCGGCCCGGGACGAAAAGCCACAAATCCAGCCCACTAGGAGAATCCTCTATACATGACCTACATGGGGGATGGTGCAACAGGGGATGAGACTTGTCGATCTGAGCTCCCTCGAGTAGTGTCCAGTCATCGAGTGCCTGCCCACACGGCAGGTATGACATACAGAGAGCTGTTGATGAACAGACATAGGAAGCATGAACGGACTAGGAGAAAGACAGATTAAAAGGAAAAGGTTGGAGAACCACGCCGCATTAATGGCTCCACCACCCGGACGACACGCCACATTAATGACGTCGTCGCATAGCCATGCCACATTAGTGAGGCCTTCGCAGAGCCACGCCGCATTTAAAGATTCTGACAAAATGAACAGTACGAAAAACCCAGACTTCAAAAAAGCAGGAATGATCTGCTCTTCAGACCTGTAGTATAAATAGCTGATCCCAAGTACGAGAAAACTCTCTCTGATCCCTAAACTTTCTTACTTATTTACTACACTTCAAGAACATTTACTGACTTTGGCATCGAAGGCTCCCTGGCCCCAAGGCTACCTTCTAAAAACCGTAGTATGTTCTTCTCTGTGCCGGACTCGTTTTCGAAGACTTGAGTTGTTGGAGCTTGGCTCAAGGGTGTGCAAAACACGACGTTAACAGTGGTGCCATCTGTGGGATTGTAATAGATCTTACATGTCCTTCTCATGCCTGTGACAACCCGTTTTGAACAACTCAGGAGAAATGTGGGAGACGCCATGGAAGCGAGGCTAAAAGCCATGGAGGAGTGGGTGAGAAAACTGACTGGCGAGTTGGAAACACTTCTCAAGGAGAACGCGAAACTCAAGAAACCCCAACTTGACCAAGAGGGCGGGTAGGCCTCATACCTCTTCACTATCATACAAATGGAGGACGAGAGCCTGAAATCCTACTTGGCCCTGTTCAATAAAGAGTGCATGACCACTGACGATCAAGACGAGAAGATCACCATGGTTGCACTGCTAGGAGGCATCTGAACGTGCTCCCAATTTATGGCAGAACTAACCAGGTGGACTCTCATGACATTGCGAGAATTTATGGACCAGGTCGACAGCGTCATCAACGCGGAAGAAACTTTTTGAGCATTGAATGAGCCGCGAAGGAAGGAAATAGAGCGCGCGGAAAGAAAGGGGAATGCCCCAACTAAGGCCAAGCCCCATGAGAAAGGGGAAAGAGACTCCTAGGAGAAGCGGCGAGATGAAGTCCCAGCAGGAGACTTGAGCAAGAGCCAAGGGGAAGATCGAGGGAAAAGAGCCTGGACCTGGGTGACCGTCACTGACGAAAAAACATCCCTCAAAGGCTGGCGATAGGGAGGCCACCACCGGATCCCCCCCGATCGCCACCAAGGCAGTAGCCCCCTGTTAGGGAGATTCGAACCATAGCGGGAGGGTTTGCCGGCGGGGGAATCACCTCGTCAGGACGGAAAGCGCATGTCAGGCAGGCCTTATACTATGAGGTATACTCGGTTGAGTATCATCCCGCCAAGTAACAAAGGGGCGACCCCACTCCGGTAATCTCGTTCACGGAGGCTGATGAAGAAGGGGTCTTGTAACCCCACGACGACGCCCTGGTGGTCACCATGCTCGTCGCCAATTTCACCACCCGCATAATCCTCATCGACAACGGGAGCTCTGCGGACATACTGTTCTGGGAAGCTTTCGTCAAGATGGGTATTAAGACCTCCCGGCTACTACCCGTCTCCATGCTCTTGACAGGTTTCTCTGGAGGCATTGTTCGGCCAATAGGAACCATCACATTATTCGTCCTGGTGGGAAGTAGCCCATGCACGACCTCTGTTATGGTCGAATTCCCGGTGGTAAAAACTTCGTCGACATGCAACGCCATAATCGGGAGGCCCACCCTTAATTGCTTAAGGACCATTACGTCGACCTACCACCTCAAAATGAAATTCCCAACTCCTTAGGGAGTGGGGGAAGTCCGAGGGGAGCAGGTGTTGGCAAGGGAGTGCTACATGCAAGACCTGAAGCAGAAAGACGAAGAACTAGCCTTGGACGACACCAAGAGGGCAACATAGGCTTGGCACTGCCGGAGAAACTACGGCAGGCGTCTATCTGCGATTCTCCCTGCCAAGTTTCTAGGGGGGAAAGGATGGTGCGCGGCTTTGGAGAAGAGGATGGGCGACGACCTCCCCGGAGCGGGATCCCGGGCCCCTTAAATTTTGTAACGTCTCTGCACTGAGCTTGTACATTCATTTTTACTTAATAAAACGTAACTTTTCAGGGCAACACAAAACATTTGTTACATGCTCTCACATTAACTGTACGAAACCAACAATAAAAAATGCGGCTAACAAGACCCACGACGACAAGGTCATCAACAACTTACCTCCCCATGGGACACCATAGGGAAAGGTAGGCCCAAGGGTTGTCTTATTCTTCTCGCGGTGGAGAGCGGGTCAGCCGATGGCAGCTTGAAGATAAAACTTACCTTCCTTGCGGAAGTCAATAGGCGGGTGCGGGTCTAGTAACAAATTGCCCGAAGACTTACCTCCTCGCAGAACACTATAGGGAAAGGTCGGCCCAAGGGTGGCCTTATCCCTCCCGTAGAGGATAGCGAGACCGGCCCATAGCCCTCTCGAATATATTACCCAGACCTCTGTCGCAACGAAGAGTGGGATCAGTACCAGCCTGACCCAACACTTACCTTTACTGTGATATCAACGAATGGGAGTGGGTCCAGTAATAGACTGCCCGAACAAGCGCGGGGACACTATAGGGAAAAGTCAGCTCAAGGGTGGCCTTATCCCTCCCGTAGAGGAGAGCGGGATAGGCACACAGCCCTCCCAAATAAATTACCACGACTCCTATCATGACGAAGAGTGACCAGCCAAATTGCTGTCCGAACTTATCTTCTTGTGGGATACCATAAGGAAATGTGGGCCTTAAGGTTGCCTTGTCCCTTCTGCGACGGAGTGCGGGATAGTCCTTAGCTATCCAACATCAGAAAATGTACCTTCCTCGTAAGTGTCAACAGGCGAGAGCGGGTACAGTAATAAACTACCTGAAAAGCTTACCTCCCCTCAGGATACAAGGGGAAAGGTAGGCTGAAATGTTGCCTTGTCCTCCCTGTGGAGGAGAGTAGGTTCGGCCCTTGCAGCAACTTGAAAACTTACCTCGACCTCCACTACGAGTGAAGAATGGGTCTAGCACCAGCCTGGCTCAAAGTGTTACCTTTCCCTGTGATGTCAACGAGCGGGAGTGTGTGATACCCCATATGATATGGATAATGGTAGGTGGTGTATGAGATCCCACATTGCTTGGGAAGGAGAAGTTCTTGCTCTTTATAAGGTTCCAATGGGGTTCCAATTGTATTATTGACTAGTCCTTTTGGAGTATAGGTCATGTGGTTTGGGCCTTCCATTGGGGCGTTACAAATGGTATCAGAGCCTATCCCAACCAGAAATGTGGGACTTGAGCCTTGTCACCTACAATGGACAGGCCCGACGAGGACGTCGGGAATTTAAGGGGGTAGATTGTGATACCCCATATGATATGAATAAGGGTAGGTGGTGTATGAGATCCCACATTGCTTGAAGGAGAAGTTCTTGCTCTTTATAAGATTTCAATGGGGCTCCAATTGTATCATTGACTAGTCCTTTTGGAGTATAGGTTATGTGGTTTGGACCTTCCATTGGGGCGTTACAAATGGGTCTAGTAACAGACCGCCCGAACGACTTACCTCCCTGCGAGACCCAAAAGTGAAAGGTCAGCCTAAAGGCAGCCTTGCCCCTCCCACTGAGGAGAGCGGGCTTTGCCCTCGAGGTGACCTGAAGAACTTATCCTGACTCTTATCATGGTGAAAGAGCGGACTGCCCCAATGGCGGCCTGAAGAAGTTATCTCATTTGGGAACCAAAAAGGGGCAGGCTAACTTGAGGTAGCCCGACCCCTCCCCAATGGAGTGCGAGTCTAAGTCTTACGACTGCCCGAAGAAAGAAAACTCTACAGAAAAGAAGCAAAGTGCCGCAAAAGAGACCACACAAAGTATCAACAAATAAGGAAAATACAAAGAAGGTTCAGCCGGATACACAAAATTATTTTATTACTTATGTAGGATTACAAAGAAAAAAAGGCGGGAAGTGCAGGAAGAAATACAACAAGGAAAATACAGAAACAATACTGCAAGGAAAGCCAGAAACAATACGACAAGAAAAATGTGGGAAGGATACAGTCGGATACAAGAAATCATTTTATTAACTATGTAGAATTACAAAGACATATTACATCATGAAGCTGGAATACAAAGACATATTGCATCATGAAGTTGGAATACAAAGACAAATTTACATCACGAAGTCGGATTATAAAAGATGAATTACATTGTGAAGTCGCAACGTCACAAAAAAAATGGAAACAGTATAGATGAATGCACAAAAGTATCTTATTAATCATGCAGGATTACAAGACAAAAATTACATCACTAAGCCACAAGGCTACAGGGAACAAGTTACACCATAAAGTCGCATACAACTGGACATGCTGCAAGGAGGATAAGTGTTCTAGTGGAAATGTGCTCTTGGACACAAGGAAACCAGATGATAAACTGCAGCTGTCCGTGTTGTAGACAGCGACGAAGATAGCGCCAAGAATCAGAACATCTCGGAGCTAGTTTCGATATTGAGAACCGCTTACAGAACAAAGGATGGCCACCACGGCAACCAAGCCATTTACCACTACAACAAAAGCACTTCTCCATTGTGAACAACCAGGCAGCGAGTTCGGGAGAAGGCATCCATGGAGAAGAGTTTTGAAGTTGAGCCCTGTAAGCAAAATGGCGAGAACGAGGAAGCACAATAAGCAAAAGGGCAAGAGCGAGAACAAAGGGTCTAGGACCCCAACAACAAAGGATGGGTGGCTCCACCCTCCGACACTCGGACCGCCACAACTAGTAGCGGCCTGAGTGCCACCAGAGGACCTGTCGCCCACTAGGATGTGACGAACCCATCAGAACTATGAAAGATAGAAAAACAATGCGAAGGAACTTCAGAAGGAAAGGCAGAAGTAAGTATAATGGAATTCTAACTGGGAGAAGGGTCCTTATATAGGCAAAGCGGGCGCTTGACCTGCCAAAGTGTCATAACTCTGTGAATCACCACAAGATGCCACGTGTTCCCTCCCTAGAGAACTAGAATCCCTCGATTATCACAGCCGCTACAGAACGTATCTCTCGATACGACGTGCAAAGTTAATGCTAGTAAAGAACGGAGCCATAAGGCAGAAATCGAAGGGACGCCATTTAATGAGGAAACGTGACTGACAATATACTGCTACGTATCCAAAATATAAACGGTCACCCAGAATGCGACCAAGCAAGCCGGGAAGTTAACAGGGTGTAAACGATGGAGGTGGTGAGAAGAGTTCTTCCCGGACTCTTCCAGAAAGAATTAGCGGGGTAACTATACATGATTTATCCCTATTACTTAGAGCTCGCTGGGTTTTCTAATTATCACCCTGCCTAAGGGTGCTGAATAGTCAACAAGGCGGGAAAGCCTGACGATCCGTGGCCACTCTCAGAACCCGAAAATTTGAACCAAAAAAAAAAGGGGGAAAAAAGAGGAAGAAAGGAAAAATCAAACAACGGGCAAAAGTCGGCCGCGGCAGTTAAATGCTCCGGTTTGTCTCCTTAAAAAAAAAGGCAAAGGCGAAGGCAATGTGAGCAAAGATATGTGCATTGATCAGTATATCTCTATGTACAGGTTGTTGAACAGCAAAATGCGGATACATGTGTAAAAAAAAAAGAAAAAAGAAAAAGAAAAGGAAAAAGAAAAAGAAAAAGAAAAAGAGAAAGTATAATGAAACTCATAAAATCCCTAAATTTCAGCGCTAGGAGCATTGGTCTCAGTGGTAACAAAAGTGGGGTCGCCTGACTCAACAGCTGTAGGAACAAGGTTGGCCGGATCCATTAACATCGGCAAGGGTACAGTTGAATCAAGAAAAGCGTTCAGCATTTCATCCCTCCCCAAATCGCGGTTGGATTTAAAGGATACCTCGTTGGTAGGAATATCGCCAGGCACAAGTCGCTGAAGGTACCTAGTGAAAGATCTTGAACGTAGCTCCAGACTCTGGAGAAGAAATGACCACATTGATTTGTGGCCCTCAGCAATCCCGTGTCCCCATGCCTTATCATGAAGCGTCGGGAACCACCTTACCTACTTTTGTAGGGAGAGGTTGGCATCTTGAAGATTTGTGTGCAGCTGCCCCAACCGGTCAATCTCTTCCCGCAACTGCCTCTTCTACTCCTGCTCTCGGGATAGGCCGACCTGTAGACTTTGGTTAAGTTGCTCTAGCTGGGTCTTCTCCTCTTCCCACTTATGCTTGTGCTTCCGCTGGCGGCGCTCCAACTTCTTCGTTCTCTTGAGCTCGGTCGAGCCTCGTATTCTCAAGTTTGAGCTTCAGTTGTTCCTTCTCCTCCATGTCGCTGCGGGTGCGGTCCAAGTTTTCCTAAGCGGCTACCTCCCGATCATCCATGATAAAAGCCGCAAGCTAAGAAGCGCTCTAGCAACGTAAAGGCACGACTGAGAAAAAGGGAGGAGGAAGGAAGAGAAAAGTAAAAGGTGGGAAAGGAACAATCAAACCTCGTGGAAGAAATTCGACAGGCATTCGACAACTCGGCCAATAGCTTCCTCCCGGCTCCCCTCCATGGCCAGTTGGGACAAAGAAGGGAGGGCCTCCGCAAGACCCACGAATTCAGGAGGATCCCCAGAAACCTTGGGAGGGGCGAGCAGTCCCTCACTCAAACGCCCTGAGAAGGGGCCGACTGCAGCATCCGTAGGAAAATTGTCCGCATTTGGACATTCGGCCCGAGTGAGTGGTTCCTCATGCGGACCCTCACTAGTTGCATCACCTACAGAGTCACCACTTGTGAGAGGCTTAACTTGGACGAGCAGATCAATGACAGGACCCCTCGAACCATCTTCGGACTAAACAGGATTCATTAGACTCTCGAGGACCCCCACGTGCGGAGAAGATCGACCTCCTGTGCAATCTTTTGCCTCTGCGAGGTTGTTGGAAGAAGCTTCCCTCCCTTATCGGCCGCCTCGAGAGAGTGACTCCCAACGGCCAAACGAGACGAGGAAGGGGGAGAGATCCAAGAAGAAGAATGCTACCCTCACCAAGAGGGGAATACGCGAAAATACTCTCGAGGAGGGGTCCCATCTCAACCTTAACCCTGGGTGCCTCACCAATCATCAGGGGAAGGGACACCACAGGGGAACAACTCGCCAGTTCGCCCGTTATGACTAGCACAGGGGCCGCCTCAGTAATTGATGGCTAGCTTCCAAAGTAGTCATTTCCTGTATCAAAGGGTCCTGAACCCCAAGAAGAAGTCTGTCCTCAACCTGAACACTCTCCCGACGGGCTTTCTTCCCTTTATCCAGAGAAGGAAGGTCCAAGGAGCGCTTCCGGAGTGGAGCAATATGTGGCCGCATAGCCATCGGCCTATCACCAAAAGGAAGGTGTCTCAAGGGAGGCAGAGAACTCTCCAGACTCTCATCAGAAAGGAGGACCTCGGAATGAACATCGTCGGGATGTTTTTGCACCCATTCTCGCACGATCGCAAGACGTTTCGATTCATAAGGAGTGGCTGTCGGATGCACGGCCCTATCCTCCGAAATCTTTCCCCAATCTGTCCTTATGGGAAAATCCAGGCAGTTCACTGGCCCACCGAAAACTCCCGACCACGGCTAGAAACAAAGAAGAACTTGGGGGACCAGTCTTTTACCTTGCGGTACCACTGCTCCAAGGTAACCAGGGCATGAGACGCCTTGAAGCTGCATACATTACCCTTTAGGCACAGCACCCCGTGGGCAAGAAGAAACTCACGGCCAATGAGGTCTGCGTCGTCCAGGTAGGATTCCAACAAAGCTCGTCGCCAGATAATGCTCCAACAAATCAATAACCGCCAGGAGATCGGTTGTAATTGGGAAGGGGCCAAACCAAGGCAGTCCAGAAGGTCACGAATGGGGCAAGGAAATGGCAATCTCAAGTTGCATGAAAACATAGAAGGATATAGGGCTACTTTACTAAAGTGACCTTCTGCATCAACGGTGCCCTTGTCGGGGCCAGGAACTCCAAAGAAAAAGGATTCTGGCACTCGATAGGTGAAGGCTAAAGAAGCCAATGTTGACTTGTTAGTAGTCAAGCGCTATCCGCTACCCAAAAACACTGGCCCAACGTCGGCAGGAACGCCAGGTTGAATAGATTTTTCGGAAGCCATCACTGCCAGAGCGCGAAGTAATAGAGGAGACTGGTTGAAGAGAAGAAAAATCAAGAAGACAAGAATGGTGAATAATCACAATGTATCGGGAACAAGTCAGGTCCCACTCCCACGTTTTATAAAAGAAGGTGACGGTTAGACTCTCATAAATTGTGACAACCATGGTACTCGCCGCTTCGGTTTTAGGAAATGTGGTTCGCAAAATGACATCAACACAGAAAGCCGCCTGACACCCCTTCATTAATGAGTTTGAAAAGATATGATGAAAATGTGAGCCCATCATGGAAAGACATCGTCAGGAGTGACCAACCCATAGGGGCTTCTCGGACGGCAGAGAACCTAAATAGAGTGCCCGGCCTTGGGAGAAAGGCAGGATTAAATCATGATAAATTCTCACCGCACTCATCCGGTGAGAATTCCCCCCCCCCCCCCCCAAGGCCCAGAAGGCTTAGCCAAGCCCAGCCTGGGATGAAAAGCCACAAATCTGGCTCGCTAGGAGACTCCTCTGTAGGTGACCTACAGGGGGATGGTGTAGCAGGGGATGTGACTGGTCGATCTGAGGTCCCTCGAATAGTGTCCAGTCATCGAGTGCCCACTCACACGATAAGCGTGACGTATGGAGAGCCGTTGATCTACTGACAGAGGAAGCATGAACAAACCAAGAGAAAGGCAGACTAAAAGGAGAAGGTTGGAGAACTACGCCGCATTAATGGCTCTGGCACCCGGACGACACGCCACATTAATGACGTCGTTGCAGATCCACACCACATTAATGAGATTGTCGCAGAGCCACGCCGCATTTAAAGATTTTGAAAAAATGAACAGTACGAGAAACCCAGACTTCAGAAAAGCAGGAATGATCTGCTCTTCAGACCTGTAGTAGAAATACCTGATTCCAGGTATGAGGAAACTCTATGAGATTCCTAGACTTTCTTACTTATTTACTACACTCCAAAAACATTTACTGACTTTGGCATCGGAGGCTCCCTGGCCCCAAGGCTGCCCTTTCAAAGCCATAGTATATTCTTCTCTGTGCAGAACTCGTTTTCGAAGCCCTGAGTTGTTGGGGTTTGGCCCAAGAGTGTGCGAAACATGACGTTAACACCAACCATTTATGGTTTCACTAGGGTTGAAACCCTTTTTGGTTTGGCACAATTTGGTTGATCTCAGGTGGAGATGGAAAACAGAGTTTTGCTTAGGTGGCATGATTTCACACTTTGATTCATTCACAATCCATCTCATAGTTCCTCTTTGTGCCAAGTGTCCGATACTATTCACCAAGCGTGACTAAGATCCTGCCAAGTGTCCAAATAAAACTTTTTTAACCTAATTTGGATATTCCACACTGTGATTTTGAAAACATTGCACTAGATGCTACTATAAGGGTTACTATTCACTCCAGAAAAGTGAAAAATAACTTTTGCCCTGAAAATTCCTAAATATTCATACAAACCTAACTGTGCAATTCGTTTATTGAAATTCAATCTCGAAGTGTCTCAAAATAAGCAAAACGTGTTTTCAAACAAGTGTTTCGTTCAAAAGCTGAAAATTAGATTATTGTGTCATAAAATCCTAAATAATAAACTTGGTCTAATGGCACAGAACATAACTTAATCTGACACTTCTAACTACATCAAATAAATAAAATCACACTTCTGACATCATAGTGCGTGATAACTCTGGTTATGCTGGCAGACTAAAACCTAAGTGATTGGTCGAATTGTGAAAATTTACGGTATTTTCACGAGGTCCCTAAAACCTATAGAAATCCCACCATTGAATTTCTAGCGGGCTGTTACACAAATTTCCCTGTCCACAAGAATTGATGGAATTGGCTAACTACCCCAATTGCATCTCCAATTTCTGTTGGAACTCGCCACTAGTCAACCTTTGCTTCTAGTCTCTCAACTATCTCTGAGCTGGCATTGACTAACTTCTCAATAGCTATCTCCCAAGGTTGTTTACTTTCTGGTTAGGATGGTCTTGGTTGGAAACCAAGAGGATGGAAAGGTCTAGAATTGCTACCTTGGCTACCTTGTAACAGCCCGCTAGAAATTCAATGGTCGAATCGTAAAAACTTACGGTATTTTCACGAGGTCCCTAAAACCTATAGAAATTCCACCATTGAATTTCTAGGGGCTGTTACACAAATTTCCCTATCCACGAGAATTGATGGAATTGGCTAACTGCCCTAATTGCATCTCCACATTTATGTTGGAACTCGCCACTGGTCAACCTTTGGTTCCAGTCTCTCAAATATCTCTGAACTAGCATTGGCTAACTTCTCAATAGCTATCTCCCAATGTTGCTTACTTTCTGGTTAGGATGGTCTTGGTTGGGAACCAGGATGATGGAAAGGTCTAGAATTGCTACATTGGTTACCTTGATCTTTCCTTGAAAAGTTGGAATGATTCCTCCAGTTTGGGTTGTATGTGTTAGAATAAGGGTTGTTCTACTGTTGCTGCCTGTTAAAATTAGACACAAATTGGACTTGCTCTACTTGCATACAATCAGCACTCATGTGAGCTCCTCCACAACAATCACAACTCAATACAGGACTAGAAACATAATTCACATTACCCAGCTTACCGAACATTTTTACCAGAGAATTTACCTTGGCATTCAATATGTTTATACCATCTACATCATACAAACTTGGAAGTCTCTTAGGCATACCTTTCATTAGACCATTTCTTCTAACAACTCATATGCCTTTTCTGTTGATTTATTCATTAAATTACCTTCTGCAGCTGCGTCTATGGTAATCCAGACTGAATGTGTTAATCCATTATAGAAAGTCTGTACAATCAGCCAATCAGGAAGACCATGATGTGGGCACTTCCTCTGCAATTCTTTAAACCTCTCCCAAGCTTCGTACAAAGATTCACCATCAAATTGAAAAAAATTGGTAATATCATTTCTAAGTTTGGCAGTCTTACCTGGGGGAAAATACTTACTCAAAAAAGCTTGTGACAAGGCATTCAAGGTGGTGAAAGAGTTAGGCGCTTTGGAATTTAACCAGGCCTTAGCTTTACCTTTATAGAAAATGGAAAAAGTTGGAGCCAAATGGCATCATCACTATTGAGAGCAATGTGTGCATTCATCTTAATTGTATCATAAATCTCCAAGAAATTGGCAATGTGTGCATGTGGATCCTCAGTAGGTCCTCCACCAAACTGCTCTTGCTGCACCATTTGAATGAGACCAAGCTTAATCTCAAAGTTATTAGTTTCTTTACTAATATTGTTGAAAGCTAACAGCTAGAAAATTTAAAACTTAGCTATAGAGAGCAGACGTTGGATTCCTCATTTCATGTCTATTCAGCCGTTGTATACTATTATAAATAGACTCCTCCAAATTTAAAAATATTGTCTCTAAAGAGAGAAAGAAATACAACGACTTGGAAGAAAAGAGTCAATTAAATCAGAGAGAGAGCTACGAAAATGTCAGATCGTGAAAGATTTTGCAAAAGGAGAGATCAGCAGGAACAACGACTATGGAAATGATTTTACACAAGGAGAGCGTGAATATCAGTGGGAACAATGGCTATGGAAATGATTTTGCACAACGATTTTGACATACATGATCAAAAATGTCAGAGTGTGAAAGATTTTGCACAAGGACAAATGTTGCACAATGGGAACAACGACCATGGAAATGAGGTGTTGACGTCGGCATCGACGGCGACGATGTCCATGGTGCATGACATCGTCTTCATCCGTGACGAATGCGCAGTCTCAGGGGTTGAAGACATACTTCAAGAACCCACAGGAACAGTACAAACTCCCCTGTTCTCCTCCCTTATTCCTCCACAACAAATCCGTTTCACAGGTTGGGCTTTCTTTTTATTTTCTTTTTTATGTTTCTGTTTTGTTCTTTCTTGTTCCTCTGCAACAGTCTAGAGGTGTTTCTAACTCTCTTTTCACTTCTAAACCCATCTCTATTTGTAGCATCTGTTTTATTCTACATGAGTGATAATGAAAATTGCTTAGTCCAAAATAAATACCTAGGCACTAGTGAGATCCATCATAAGAGTTGAGGAAAAAAGTAAAAAATAAGAAAAAAGCTAGCATAGTCTATATGATACTAATATAAAAATATAAAAACAAACTATCAAGTAAACATTATTGTAAAATAGCTTAATAAAGAACCACATATCTTGATTGCACCAAAAGATGTTCAACGAGAGAGTTTTTCTTTCGGCAATCTCCACTCTAAGTATTCTTTTCCGACGGTGGAGAACCCATTAAAATCATAGCTCGCTCCACAAGTATTACATTACAACCACTAATTCATTGTACACTCATATTGTATGTGGATTAAAAAATAAACTCGACCAGATTATGCTAATCCGTAGTTGTCCGCAGTATTATCATCCAAGTGGAAATGAGTCATCATTATGTGAATTTGATATGTTGGACAAGTGGTGTTAAAGTCACCTTAAATACATATAAAGAGAAATAAGCTTTTGTAGATTTGTAGTTTAGGCTAGGCAAGTGGTATTGGATTGGTTGTACTTCAATAGTAGAGTTTTAAGTAGATTTGTAGTTTTAAACATTATTTGTGGCTTTGGTCTTGATTCCAAAGCTATGAATATTATCTGTTGTGGCGGTGGTGTGGCTATAGTAACGTGCTTTGATTTTGAGTATTGATTGTGGTGGTGATGATGTCATGGACCCATGTGGCGGGCTGTGTTGTTTTGAACATTGCTAATGGTTATGGACTTGTGGCGTTGGTTTTGTTTATGTTTTTTTATTCAAGTTTTTGTATCAAATTTGGATTGGTGTACATTTCAAATTTAAAACATTATAAGATGTGACTAAAAATAAAGAACACATTTTTTTATACCTACAATAGAATATTATTAAAAATTTAATGGAATAAACATAATGCAATCTCCACTCAGTATTGTTTTATACCATCTTTTTAACTAAGAAATAAGAAATGAGAAGTAGAACTAGAAGGGGAAGAGGATGATGGAAAGGAAGAGCATGTACAAGAAGATGAAGACGAAGACGAAGAGAAAGGAGGAGGAGAGGAAGAAGAAGAAGAAGAATTGAAGGAAAAGAACAAAGAAGAAGGGGAAGAGGAAGAAGACGAGAAGTAGAGGAAGATGAGGAAAAGAGGAAGGAGAAGGAGAAGACGAGGAAGATGGTGAAAATGGCAAAGAGAATGAGGACGTGAAGAAGCGAGCCGTGAGAGAATGTGAGAAAAATAAAGTGGACAAAAGACTAATGATAAATATTTTATATGTAAAAAGTGTTGGGGTATATGTGAAGAATAGTTTTGGAGCTGAAAAAGTGTTTGCTGAAAGTTGGCTCGACTGTTGGCTCGAGCCAAGGTTCGCTCGACAGACCGCTTGAGCAAAGACAAGTCAGAGATAGTTCACTCGAGTCCCGCTCTACACTCCGCTTGAGCGAGACATAAACCCTAGTGTTCGCTCGACACTCCGCTCGAGCCAATGTTCATTTGGTTGTTCGCTCGAGTCGCGCTCGACACTCCGCTTAAGCGAAGTATGCAGTTTTTGCCAAATTAGGGTTTCCAGCGCCACTCACTATATATATGTCATATTAGACTTGTGTTGTATGACCTTAAACATATTTTTTAGAGAGAAGAACAATTGTCTAGTGAGTGCATATTGTGTGAGAGAGCAAAAAAGTCCTAGAGAGTATGAGTTGAGATTGAGTGATTGTAATCTCCTCTAGTTAATAAGATTTCTGCAGCTCCTGTGGACGTAGGTAATTTGTCGAATCACGTAAATACTGTATCGTGTTCTTAATTGTGTTGCTTTTACTTTATTTACCATCGTTGGTGTGTGTGCTTTGCATAATATTTCACAACAACTGGTATCAGAGCTAGGTTGGATCTAAAGGAGAATGATGGCTGGAGATTAAGTGAACGTACCCGGGATCGAGAAGTTTGACGGCACTAATTTTGGATACTGGAAGATGCAGATTGAGAATTATCTCTATGGGAAGAGGCTCCACCTTTCACTGTTGGGAAAGAAGCCAGAGAGTATGGCTGATGTTGAGTGGACCCTGCTAGATCGACAGGTTCTAGGTCTTCTTCGGCTGACTTTGTCTAGAACAGTGGCACACAATGTCAGTAAGGAGAGAACCACGGTGGATCTCATGGCGACTTTTAGGGTTGTACACAAACCAGCCGGACCGACCGCCGCCGACTCAGACCGATCGTCGGATTCAGGAACCGGCCGAAACCGGCAGAGAACCGGTCGGCCGGCGGTAGGAAATTAAGGAAACCGACGTCGGCCGGTTCGGTCTGCGGTTCAATCCCGGTCTAAACCGACGAACCGGCCGACGTCTTATATATATTTTTTTACAATATATTTCTTATATAAAACAACGCCGTTTCACTTAAATAAGTGAAACGGCGTCGTTTTTCCCTTGAAACTTAAAAAAAAAACATATGGCCAAACGGCGTCGTTTCAAAATGGATTTAATTGCCCCTCGCCCCTCTTCTTCTTCTTCCCCGCGTCTTCTTCCTCCTCCATTTCACCTGCAACTCTCTTCTACTCTCTCATGGTAAACGGCGGCACATCCCTCCTCCGTGACAGAGACGCCGATGGCAGACCGAGGAACCGAACCACACCGCGTCGAGACCGATAATATCGGTTTTCTCTCCCCAGTCGATCGGTTTTGGCCGGTTTTTTCATCTCATGGCAGACATTGGTTCGGCGTCGGTTTGGCACCGAAACCGCGCCGAACCCATCGGTTTTCAGCCCTAGCGACTTTGTCAGGTACGTATGAAAAGCCATCTGCGAACAATAAGGTACAGTTGATGAAGAAATTATTCAATCTGAAGATGTCGAAAGGTATGTCTGTAGTCCAACACTTGAATAAATTTAATACGATCACAAATCAACTGTCTTCTATAGAGATTGAGTTTGATGATGAGATTAGAGCATTGATTCTGTTGGCATCGCTGCCAAATAGTAGGGAGGCCATGAGGATGGCTGTGAATAGTTCAGCCTGCAAGGCAAAACTAAACTACGATGACATATGTGACATGGTGCTCGCTGAAGAGGTACGTAGGAGAGATTCAGATGAGTCTTCAGGTTCAGGATCTGCCCTGATTGTTGACAATAAGGACAGAGGACATGGCAGGTCAAGCTCCAAGAGCAGGGGAAATAGCAAGATGAGATCTAGGCAGCAGATCACATGTTGGAATTGTGGCAAGTCGGGCCACATTAAGAGAAACTGCAAGAATCAAGAAAGTTCTGATAATGATGCTATGAATGTAGTGGCAGAAGAAATTCATGATGCCTTACTTCTTGCAGTGCACAGTCCGATTGATGATTGGGTGTTGGACTCAGGGTCTTCGTTCCATAGCACTTCACATCGAGAAATCATGCATAATTATGTTGCTTGTGATTTTGAGAAGATGTATGCAGTTGTTGGAAAGACATTGGATGTAGTGGGAGTGGGTGATGTGCATATCATACTTCCAAACGTGTGGACTTTACAGCAAGTCAGACATGTTCCAAATCTGAAGAAAAACTTGATCTCTATGAGACAGCTTGATGATAGCGGTTTTGCAGTAGCATTCTCTGGAGGAGCTTGGAAGATCACTAAGGGTGCTCTAGTCCTAGCGCATGGTAAGAGATCTAATTCTTTGTATTTGACATTAGGGTTCAGTGATGTGCAGGGAAATACAAAAGTGCAAAAAGGCAGGCTTGATCGCGCGAAACATGTGAAGAAACTAAAGGGAGTCAGCTTTGTCGTTCCTCATGAAAGCCTGGGAAAGTTGGCTAAGGTTGCCAAGATCGGTTCGAGACTGGATACTCCTGGTGTAGTGGGAGTTGTGAATCGCCCTATGGATGTACTGACTAAGGCGATGTATGTGGAAGACTGAAGTCGGGCTTGACTTCAGTGCGTCTTCTAGCTTGAAGACGGGAGCTGTGAGCTGCAGAGATGATAGGGCTTGGCTGGAAACAGTGGCTGGCATGTGGAGACCCAGTCTCCAAGTGGGAGATTGTTGGGGTATATGTGGAGACTGGTTTTGGAGCTGAAAAAGTGTTTGCTGAAAGTTGGCTCGAGCTAAGCTTTGCTCGACAAACCGCTCGAGCAAATGCAAGTCAGAGAGAGTTCGCTCGAGTCCCGCTAACACTCCGCTCGAGTGAGACACAAACCCTAGTAGTGTTCGCTCGACACTCCGCTCGAGCCAATGTTCATTTGGTTGTTCGCTCGAGTAGCACTCGATACTCCGCTCGAGCGAAATATGCAATTTTTCCAAATTAGGGTTTCCAGTGCCACTCACTATATATATGTCATATTATACTTGTGTTGTACGGCTTTAAGCATATTTTTTAGAGAGAACAATTATCTAATGAGTGCATATTGTGTGAGAGAGCAAAAAAACCTTGGAAAGTGTGAGTTGAGATTGAGTGATTATAATCTCCTCTAGTTAATAAGATTTCTGCAGCTCTTGTGGACGTAGGTAATTTGCCGATTCACGTAAATACTGTATCGTGTTCTTGATTGTTTTGCTTTTACTTTATTTGCCATCGTTGGTGTGTGTGCTTTGCATAGTATTTCACAACAACTGGTATCAGAGCCAGGTTGGATCTAAAGGAGAATGATGGCTGGAGATTGATCTTCGACGTGAGACTTTCTCTTTTGACAATCCCTACTCTAAGTATTCTTTTTCGACATTGTAGAACCCACTAAATTTATAGCCCGCTTCACAAGAATTACATTACAACCTCTATAACTCATTGTACACTCATATTGTACGTGGATTAAAATACCAACTCTACTCGATCATGCTAAATCGCAGTTGTATCATCAAAGTGGAAAGTAGTCATCATTATGTGACCTCGATATGTTGGGCATGTGGTGTTTAAGTCATCTTAAATACATATCGAGAGAATATAAGCTTTAGTAGATTTGTACTGTAAGAAAGCACAGCGAAAAAATACCTCAAGCTCAACTTATAAAATTACTCCAAAAGTTTCTCCAGATTGACAAATCTCCAACGTTTCCTCTTAGTGGTGAAGTGTACTACGTAGTATAAAACTAGAGTAACACTTAATAAATCCACAGCCTAAATATCTTATCAAGAGAGAACAAAAAAGATAGTTTTTGTGTGTTTCAGATGGTCCCAAAAACCAATTGAGGAGGACTAAGCAGCCATGCGTTATTTGGTAGTTAAGGAGGGGGTCAGCCCCACGTGGGCACCCCTCCATCTAATATCTCTCACTCGCACACAATGGACATGACCCCAGAACTACATCTCTCTAATGTTCTCAATCTTGTTCATACAAATAAATAGGTCGTGCGACCACCAAGCACATCTGTAGAAAGGTGGGAGTACATATACCAAATCTCTCCTAGAGAAGACCAGTATAGTAACATCCCTAAAGTGTCTGGTTATATCCTAGACTCATTCGATCGCATCAAGATCAAGCATTTTCGAACCCTCTTGAGTTTTAAAAAAAACTCAGAACAATGCTTGACTACCTCCAAATCATTTTAATGTGTTCACAACCTTTAGCCGCTACCAAGATGTAGCGTCATTGTTTGACGTCACCAAATACTATCAAAGATATGATATCGAAGAGTCTTCCCTTTGCACTCATATCACTTAATTTTGATCGAACTGCTTTCCCAACAATGCCTCTTTAGACCGTATCAATCATGGCCATAAACAGCATGCCAAAGTAGCAGACATCACAACCTCCATCTTGTGACATAGTCAAAAGTAAAGGACATTTAAAAAATGAGACTCACACAGTGAGAAAGAGGGAAACATTTTACTCACTTACTCATATGGTCGTATAAGCACATAGAGTATGAAACACATGCTACAGTGGATTTTTCTTTCTTAAAGACCATATGTCTATATCAACACCGTACAGATCTTAGTCTAGCCGCTCCTTAAGCGTCTAACCTGAATTCCTCTATTTGCACGCCTCCAAGGCATCAAAGAGGAACTCGCATCTGGCTTACTACAGGCTACATGAATGGTGGGGTAACTCATGCATAGTCCTATCAATAGACCTCATCTTAGCTCCCACTAAGGCGACATAACTTTGTGTCAACCAACTTATCCTTTTGGACAAGTACCTAGGGACACAATGTCTAATCTCTACTCGCTACTCAAGCGCTAGAGGCGATTGCTCGTGTGAGTGAGCCGATCTTAGCCTGTTGACATATCTTGTGTGTGTATTAAAAAAAACAATACGATAAAGAACTGAATCATATTGTATTAATATCCCAAAGGAAAGGTTACATCTCAATGTCATTTGAAACACAAATTACATTTACAGTCTACGCAGTCCTAGATTCCTAACATGAGTCTCGAAGACATCTCTTGCTATAAGCTTCGTTAAGGGATCAACAACCATGCGACTCGTAGAAAAGTGTTTCAGAACCACTTCCTTTTGCGCTACCATGTCTCTGAAGTAGTAATATCTGATATCTATGTGTTTGGTTCTTCCATGATACTTTGAGTCTTTAGCATATACGAGAGCTGCCATGCTATCGCTATAATATCGTCATCGGATCTGAAGTATCCGTGCTGATGTCTAAATGCTTGAGGAACCTCTGTAACCAAACAGTTTCTTGAACTACTGCATAACAAGCTATGTATTCTGTCTCCATGGTGGATAAAGCTATACAGGGTTGTTTCTTGCTGCTCCATGTAATGGCACCTTGGTCGAGCATAAAGACATACCCAGTGGTTGATTTGCGCTCATCTAGGTCGCTGCTCCAATCGGCATCACTGTAACCTCTTAGCTGCAAATCTGAACCCTGATAGCACAGCACATACTCCGCAGTTCCCTTGAGATATTACATAATCCTTTTGACCGCTTTCCAGTGAGCTAGTCCGGGGTTAGATTGGAATCTACTCACTAAGCCAACTGCATAGCATATGTCAGGCCGAGTACACATCATTACGTATATCAGACTACCCACAGCATTAGCATAAGGGACACGAGCCATCTTTTCCTTTTCTCTTTGAGTCTTAGGACACAACTCTTTAGACAAGTTCTCGCTTCTTGCAACAGGGGTGTCAATGGGTTTACATCTATTCATTAGGAAGCGCTCGAGGACTTTCTTTATGTAAGTCTGTTGGGACAAATACAAAAGTCTCTTTGAGCGATCTCTGTAGATTTTAACTTCTAGAATGTATTCTGCCTCACCCATATCCTTCATCTCAAAATTGAAGGATAACCACTCTTTTGTGGCGACTATCAACTCTTTATCATTTCCAGCTAGTAGTATGTCGTCAACATACAATGACAACATAATGAAACTCTTCTTGGATCTTTTGACATAGACACAATGGTCATCTGTGATCATCGTAAACCCATTCGAGAGAATGGCTCGATGGAATCTGAGGTACCATTGTCTAGATGATTGCTTTAGGTCATTTATAGATCGTTTGAGCTTGCACACTTTGCGCTCTTGACCTTTGACTACAAAACTCGTTAGTTGATCCATATAGATCTTCTCATCTAGTTCTCCATTGAGAAATGTTGTCTTAACGTCCATCTGGTAGAGTTCCAAATCCATATTTGCTACTATAGCTAAAATTAGGTGAATTGAAGCAAACCTCACCACTGGTGAAAAAGTTTTCTCATAGTCTATACCCTCATGTTGGGTATATCCTTTTGCCACTAAGCGAGTTTTGTACTTATCTATTGATCCATCCGACTTGCGTTTGACCTTAAGAACCCATTTGTTCCCAATAGTCTTAAGCCCTGTCGGTAGATCAACCAGATCCCAGACCTGGTTAGTCTTCATAGACTCAATCTTATCATTAAGAGCTTTCATCCACTCATCTTTAGTAGAAGATGAGAGAGCCTCATGAATTGTCCTAGGCATGTCATCATCATGCGGACCTACCATAAAAGCTTCCCCTTCAATCTCAAAATGAAGACGAGGAATACTTTCACGTGTGCTTCTACGCGGCTGAGGTTGCTGTGATTGATTGACAATTGGTGTGCTCTCACTCGGATTCAAATCCTTTTTATAATTTGTAGAGCTTGAAGAATTTATTCCTCATTCTCAACTAAATTCCTTGGAGCAATTTTCTCTTGTTTCACAATCTCATGAAGTTCTAAACTCCTATCAACCTCACCTCTACTTGGAAGCTCATCTTCAATGAAATCCACATCTCGTGACTCAATCTCAGTCACACTTCCATCAGATTTTTCACTTATTAACACATACCCTTTAGAGTGTTCTGAGTACTTTATAAATATACATTTCTTCCCTCTAGGGCCTAACTTTCCATACTTATGAGAAAGGTCGTGAACAAAACCCGTTGAATCCCATGGCCGCAAGTTACTCAACTTGGGTTTCTCACCGGTCCATAGTTCATATGGGGTGGAAGTTACTGATTTGGAGGGCACTCGGTTAACAATGTAGGCAACAGTCAAAAGTGCATCCCCCCAAAAAGAAATTGGTAGGTTTGCTTGCGCCATCATCGACCTAACCATTTCAAGAAGTATTCGATTTCTCCTTTCCGCCACGCCATTTTGTTGTGGCGTACTCGGCATGGTCAACTGTCTTTTGACTCCTTTTTCATCACAAAGTCTTTTAAATTGATCAGAGAGATATTTTCGTCCTCAGTCAGTTCTTAGAGTTTTTAAACTCTTGTCTAACTGGTTCTCAACCATTCTTCGATATCGCCTAAAATATTCCAATGCTTCAGACTTATGGGAGATTAAATAGACATAACCGTAATGTGAAAAATCATCTATAAATGTGATGAAGTAGACACCTCCGTGTCTTGCCCTCACACTCATTGGACCACAGACGTCTGAGTAAACTAATTGCAGTGGAAAAGATGACCTAGTGGCTTTTCCAAACGGTTTTCTCTTAGCTTTTCGGCTCAGTGCAGTCACGAGCGAAGTGGTCATTCTTTCCATAGTTGAAGCACTCTAATTTTGACTTAATCTTCCAGCGCTTGCCCCTCTTGCTGCGCTGAGAAGTTCCTGACACCTTCTTAATTTGTCTAGCAGCTACCCCATTCTTGGACTTTTTGCGCTTAGGCCTTGAAGCCTTACGCGAACCAGAATCAGCCACATAGGCCGTGTGATTGGCCTTGGCAACCTCTAGGCGCTCAGCCTCCAATTCCAAGTGACGCGAGACATCATCAAAGTTTTTGATATTCTCGTTATGCGTCAAGTTCTGGCTCATATTCTCTCAAGAATTCGGCAATGATAAGTGGACTTGTTGTTCATTAGTCAGGTTGTTTCCTACCGACTTAAGTTCGCGGATTATGGTTGACATAGCCCTAAGATGCTGCTTCATCGTGTGGTCAGAGCAAATCTTATAGGAGTCAAACCTCAAGGTTAACCCACGCAACCTAGTGGTTGAAGTTCCACCAAACTTCAACTTCAAAGCCTCCCACATGCTTTGGGCAGTGTCATAGATCTCGAACTCACACATTAGATCATTGTACATGCTGCTTAAGATTATTATGTGCGCGCACCGACTTTTCTAAGCCCATTGAGTATAGGCTAGTCGATCTATCTTGTGTTGTTCCGAGATCCCATCCCAAGGCTTAGTAAGGGAGTGAGATAAGGCCTCCAAGACCTCTTGCTCATCTAAGATATATAGGATCTTGCAAATGTCGTAGTTCTCTCCATCCAATTTCTCCCCTTTCTTTAAATCGGCAACTATAATCTTGGATGTCATTTCACTAATTTACGCAAAGAAGGGATATTACACACACACCTAAGAAATCTGCCGCGTCCATCCAAGTTAGAAAAAGAATAATTTATACAATATCCAATTATTAAATTTATAACCTAATTCCCGCGCAAATTTAGAAAACAAATATGAGAGAATTAATAATTATAAATCGCAACCATACACCCACTATCTTAAGTAGTCATCTAGCGCTAGTCACATGTAAAGACATAACCTACTAAAATCGCAGTAACCTTTTAGGCCAGTCTACAAGGACAGCTACTCCAACCACAGCAACCTGTTGGGCCAGTCTACAAAGATGGTTCATATAAGACCATTACAGTCCATTTTTAAAGTTCCATCAGTGCATTTACAGTTCTTACTGGGGCCACCATGGTCTTTTGGCTATACAGTGCATTTACAGTTCTTGGTCACTGCAATTCTTTCAGCCTATCATTTACACTGACAATTTTAGCTAAGACTACTTAGTGGAAATGTTTTCAGTAAGGGAGTGAGATAAGGCCTCCAAGACCTCTTGCTCATCTAAGACATATTGGATCTTGCGATGCCAAATGTCGTAGTTCTCTCCATCCAATTTCTCACATTTGGTTCAATCGGCAACTATACTCTTGGATGCCATTTTACTATAATACGCAAAAAAAGGATATTACACACACACCTAAGAAATCTGCCGCGTCCATCCAAGCTAGAAAAAGAATAATTTAGACATGTCGCAAGGTCGAAAAATCGCTAGGCTTCAGAATCATCTCTTGCGCCACAATATCCAATTATTACATTTCTAACCTGATTCTGCACAAATTTAAAAAACAAATATGGGAGAATTAATCACTATAAATCTCAACCATAATCTCACTATCTTAAGTAGTCATCTAGCCCTAGTCAAATGTAAAGACAGAACCTACTAAAATCGCAGTAACCTTTTAGGCCAGTCTACAAGAACAGCTACTCCAACCACATCAACCTATTGGGCAGTCTCAAAGATGGTTCATATAAGACCATTACAGTCCATTTTTCTTGTTCCATCAGTGCATTTACAGTTCTTACTGGGGCAACCAGGGTCTTTTGGCTATACAGTGCATTTACAGTTCTTACTGGGGTCACTGCAATTCTTTCAGCCTATCATTTACACTCACAATTCTAACTAAGACTACTTAGTGGAAATTTTTTCAGTAAGGGAGTGAGATAAGGCCTCCAAGACCTCTTGCTCATCTAAGACATATTGGATCTTGCGATTCCAAATGTCATAGTTCTCCCCATCCAATTTTTCCCATTTGTTTAAATCGGCAACTATACTCTTGGATACCATTTTACAACAATACACAAAGAAGGGATATTACACACACACCTAAGAAATCTGCCGCGTCCATCCAAGCTAGAAAAAGAATAATTTAGACATGTCGCAAGATCGAAAAATCGTTGGGTTTCAGAATCATCTCTTGCGCCACAATATCGAATTATTAAATTTCTAACCTATTTCCCGAGCAAATTTAAAAAACAAATATGGGAGAATTAATCATTATAAATCTCAACCATACTCCCACTATCTTAAGTAGTCATCTAGCCCTAGTCACATGTAAAGACATAACCTACTAAAATCGCTGTAACCTTTTAGGCCAGTCTACAAAGATGGTTCATATAAGACCATTACAGTCTATTTTTCTTGTTCCATCAGTGCATTTACAGTTCTTACTGGGGCCACCATGGTCTTTTGGCTATACAGTGCATTTACAGTTCTTACTGGGGTCACTGCAATTCTTTCAGCCTATCATTTATACTGACAATTCTAACTAAGACTACTTGGTTGGAATTTTTTCAATAAGGGAGTGAGATAAGGCCTCCAAGACCTCTTGCTCATCTAAGACATATTGGATCTTGCGATGCCAAATGTCGTAGTTCTCCCCTTCCAATTTCTCCACAAAGAAGGGATATTACACAAACACCAAAGAAATCTGCCGCATCAATCCAAGTTAGAAAAAGAATAATTTAAACATGTCGCAAGATCGAAAAATCGCTAGGCTTCAGAATTATCCCTTGCGCCACAATTTTCAATTATTAAATTTCTAACCTGACTCCCGCGCAAATTTAAAAAACAAATATGGGAGAATTAATCATTATAAATCTCAACCATACTCCCACTATCTTAAGTAGTCATCTTGCCCTAATCACAAGTAAAGACATAACCTACTAAAATTGCAGTAACCTTTTGAGTCCACAAGGACAGCTACTCCAACCACAGCAACTTGTTGGGCCAGTCTACAAAGATGGTTCATATAAGACCATTACAGTCCATTTTTCTTGTTCCATCAGTGCATTTACAGTTCTTACTAGGGCCACCTTGGTCTTTTGGCTATACAGTACATTTACAGTTCTTACTGGGGTCTCTGCAATTCTTTCAGCCTATCATTTACAATGATAATTCTAAGTAAGACTACTTAGTTGGAATTTTTTCAGTAAGGGAGTGAGATAAGGCCTCCAAGACCTCTTGCTCATCTAAGACATATTGGATCTTGCGATGCCAAATGTCATAGTTCTCCCCATCCAATTTTTTCCATTTGTTTAAATCGGCAACTATACTCTTGGATACCATTTTACAACAATACGCAAAGAAGGGATATTACACACACACCTAAGAAATCTGCCGCGTCCATCCAAGTTAGAAAAAGAAAAATTTAGACATGTCGCAAGATCGAAAAATCGTTGGGTTTCAGAATCATCTCTTGCGCCACAATATCGAATTATTAAATTTCTAACCTATTTCCCGCGCAAATTTAAAAAACAAATATGGGAGCTTTAATCATTATAAATCTCAACCATACTCCCACTATCTTAAGTAGTCATCTAGCCCTAGTCACATGTAAAGACATAACCTACTAAAATCGCTGTAACCTTTTGGGCCAGTCTACAAGGACAGCTACTCCAACCACAGCAACTTGTTGGGCCAGTCTACAAAGATAGTTCATATAAGACCATTACAGTCCATTTTTCTTGTTTCATCAGTGCATTTACAGTTTTTACTAGGGCCACCATGGTCTTTTGTCTATATAGTGCATTTACAGTTTTTACTAGGGTCACTGCAATTCTTTCAGCCTATCATTTACAGTGACAATTCTAACTACAACTGCTTAGTGGGAATTTTTTTAGTAAGGGAGTGAGATTAGGCCTCCAAGACCTATTGCTCATCTAAGGCATATTGGATCTTGCGATGCCAAATGTCGTAGTTCTCCCCATCCAATTTCTCCCCTCTGTTTAAATCGGCACTTATACTCTTGGATGTCATTTTACTACAATACGCAAAGAAGGAATATTATACACATACCTAAGAAATCTGCCGCGTCCATCCTGGCTAGAAAAATGATAAGTTAGACATGTCGTAAGATCGAAAAATCGCTAGGCTTCAGAATCATCTCTTGCACCACAATTTCCAATTATTAAATTTCTAACCTGATTCCTGCGCAAATTTAAAAAACAAATAAGAGAGAATTAATCATTGTAAATCTCAACCATACTCCCACTATCTTAAGTAGTCATCTTGCCCTAAGTCACATGTAAAGACATAACTTACTAAAATTGCAGTAACCTTTTGGGCCAGTCTACAAGGACAGCTACTCCAACCACAGCAACCTGCTGGGCCAGTCTACAAAAATGATTCATATAAGACCATTACAGTCCATTTTTCTTGTTCCATCAGTGCATTTACAGTTCTTACTGGGGCCACCAAGGTCTTTTGGTTATACAGTGCATTTACAGTTCTTACTGGAGTTACTGCAATTCTTTCAGCCTATCATTTACACTGACAATTCTAACTAAGACTACTTAGTGAAAATTTTTTCAGTAAGGGAGTGAGATAAGGCCTCCATGACCTCTTGCTCATCTAAGACATATTGGATCTTGCGATGCCAAATGTCGTAATTCTCCCCATCCAATTTCTCCCCTTTGTTTAAATAGGCTACTATACTCTTGGATGTCATTTCACTACAATACACAAAGAAGGGATATTACACATACACACCTAAGAAATCTGCCGCATCCATCCAAGTTAGAAAAAGAATAATTTAAACATGTCGCAAGATCGAAAAATTGCTACGCTTCAGAATCGTCTCTTGCGCCACAATATCCAATTATTAAATTTCGAAACTGATTCCTGCTCAAATTTAAAAAACAAATATGGGAGAATTAATCATTATAAATCTCAACCATACTCCCACTATCTTAAGTAGTCATCTTGCCCTAGGCACATGTAAAGACATAATCTACTAAAATTGCAGTAACCTTTTGGGCCAGTCTACAAGGACAGCTACTCCAACCACAGCAACCTGTTGGGCCAGTCTACAAAGATGGTTCATATCAGACCATTACAGTCCATTTTTCTTGTTCCATCAGTGCATTTACAGTTCTTACTGGGGCCACCATGGTCTTTTGGCTATACAGTGCATTTACAGTTCTTACTGGGGTCACTGCAATTCTTTCAGCCTATCATTTACACTGACAATTCTAACTAAGACTACTTGGTTGGAATTTTTTCAGTAAGGGAGTGAGATAAGGCCTCCAAGACCTCTTGCTCATCTAAGACATATTGGATCTTGCGATGCCAAATGTCGTAGTTCTCCCCTTCCAATTTCTCCACAAAGAAGGGATATTACACAAACACCTAAGAAATCTGCCGCATCTATCCAAGCTAGAAAAAGAATAA
The DNA here is from genome assembly GCA_961763995.1 of Juglans cinerea. Classification (NCBI taxonomy): domain Eukaryota; kingdom Viridiplantae; phylum Streptophyta; class Magnoliopsida; order Fagales; family Juglandaceae; genus Juglans; species Juglans cinerea. The sequence goes on along the minus strand of CAUIVZ010000002.1, from coordinate 31,117,719 downwards.
TTTAGACTTGTCGCAAGATCGAAAAATCGCTAGACTTCAGAATCATCTCTTGCGCCACAATATCCAATTATTAAATTTCTAACCTGATTCCTGCACAAATTTAAAAAACAAATATAGTAAAATTAATCATTATAAATCTTAACCATACTCCCACTATCTTAAGTAGTCAACTTGCCCTAGTCACATGTAAAGACATAACTTACTAAAATTGCAGTAACATTTTGGGCCAGTCTACAAGGACAGTTACTCCAACCACAGTGACTTATTGGGCCAGTCAACAAAGATGGTTCATATAAGACCATTACAGTCCATTTTTCTTGTTCCATCAGTGCATTTACAGTTCTTACTGGGGAAACCATGGTCTTTTGGCTATACAGTGCATTTACAGTTCTTACTGGTGTTACTGCAATTCTTTCAGCCTATCATTTACACTGACAATTCTATAACTAAGACTACTTAGTGAAAATTTTTTCAGTAAGGGAGTGAGATAAGGCCTCCAAGACCACTTGCTCATATAAGACATATTGGATCTTGCGATGCCAAATGTCGTAGTTCTCCCCATCTAATTTCTCCCCTTTGTTTAAATAGGCTACTATACTCTTGGATGTCATTTCACTACAATACACAAAGAAGGGATATAACACATACAAACCTAAGAAATCGGCCGCGTCCATCCAAGCTAGAAAACGAATAATTTAAACATGTCGCAAGATCGAAAAATTGTTACGCTTCAGAATCATCTCTTGCGCCACAATATCCAATTATTAAATTTCTAACCTGATTCCTGCACAAATTTAAAAAACAAATATGGGAGAATTAATCATTATAAATCTCAACCATACTCCCACTATCTTAAGTAGTCATCTTGCCCTAATCACATGTAAAGACATAACCTACTAAAATTGCAGTAACCTTTTGGGCCAGTCTACAAGGACAGCTACTCCAACCACAGCAACCTGTTGGGCCAGTCTACAAAGATGGTTCGTATAAGACCATTACAGTCCATTTTTCTTGTTCCATCAGTGCATTTACAGTTCTTACTGGGGCCACCATGATCTTTTGGCTATACAATGCATTTACAGTTCTTACTGGGGAAACTGCAATTCTTTCAGCCTATCATTTACACTGACAATTCTAAATAAGACTACTTAGTTGGAATTTTTTCAGTAAGGGAGTGAGATAAGGCCTCCAAGACCTCTTGCTCATCTAAGACATATTGGATCTTGCGATGCCAAATGTCGTAGTTCTCCCCATCCAATTTCTCCCCTTTGTTTAAATCGGCTACTATACTCTTGGATGTCATTTCACAGCAATACACAAAGAAGGGATATTACACACACACCTAAGAAATATGCCGCTTCTATCCAAGCTAGAAAAAGGATAATTTAGACTTGTCGCAAGATCGAAAAATTGATTGGCTTCCAGAATCATCTCTTGCGCCACAATATCCAATTATTAAATTTCTAACCTGATTCCTGCACAAATTTAAAAAACAAATATGAGAGAATTAATCATTATAAATCTCAACCATACTCCCACTATCTTAAGTAGTCATCTTGCCCTAATCACAAGTAAAGACATAACCTACTAAAATTGCAGTAACCTTTTGGGTCAGTCCACAAGGACAGCTACTCCAACCACAGCAACCTGTTGGGCCAGTTTACAAAGATGGTTCATATAAAACCATTACAGTCCATTTTTCTTATTCCATCAGTGCATTTACAGTTCTTACTGGGGCCACCATGGTCTTTTGGCTATTCAGTGCATTTACAGTTCTTACTGGGGTCACTGCAATTCTTTCAGCCTATCATTTACAATGATAATTCTAACTAAGACAACTTAGTTGGAATTTTTTCAGTAAGGTAGTGAGATAAGGCCTCCAAGGCCTCTTGCTCATCTAAGACATATTGGATCTTGCGATGCCAAATGTCGTAGTTCTCCCCATCCAATTTCTCCCCTTTGTTTAAATAGGCTACTATACTCTTGGATGTCATTTCACTACAATACACAAAGAAGGGATATTACACATACACACCTAAGAAATCTGCCGCATCCATCCAAGCAAGAAAAAGAATAATTTAAACATGTCGCAAGATCGAAAAATTGCTACGCTTCAGAATCATCTCTTGCGCCACAATATCCAATTATTAAATTTCTAACCTGATTCCCGCGTAAATTTAAAAAACAAATATGGGAGAATTAATCATTATATATCTCTACCATACTTCCACTATTTTAAGTAGTCATCTAGCCCTAGTCACATGTAAACACATAACCTACTAAAATCGCAGTAACCTTTTGGGCCAGTCTACAAAGACAGCTACTCCAACCACAGCAACCTGTTGGGCCAGTCTACAAAGATGGTTCATATAAGACCATTACAGTCCATTTTTCTTGTTCCATCAGTGCATTTACAGTTCTTACTGGGGCCACCATGGTATTTTGGCTATACAGTGCATTTACAGTTCTTACTGGTGTCACTGCAATTCTTTCAGCCTATCATTTACACTGACAATTCTAACTAAGACTACTTTAGTTGGAATTTTTTCAGTAAGGGAGTGAGATAAGGCCTCCAAGACCTCTTGCTCATCAAAGACATATTGGATCTTGCGATGCCAAATGTCGTAGTTCTCCCCATCCAATTTCTCCCCTTTGTTTAAATAGACTACTATACTCTTGGATGTCATTTCACTAAAATAAATAAAGAAGGGATATTACACATACACACTTAAGAAATCTGCCGCATCCATCCAAGCTAGAAAAAGAATAATTTAAACATGTCGCAAGATCAAAAAATTGCTACGCTTCAGAATCATCTTTTGCGCCACAATATCTAATTATTAGTCATCTTGCCCTAAGTCACATGTAAAGACATAACTTACTAAAATTGCAGTAACCTTTTGGGCCAGTCTACAAGGACAGCTACTCCAACCACATCAACCTATTGGGCCAGTCTACAAAGATGGTTCATAGAAGACCATTACAGTCCATTTTTCTTGTTCTATCAGTGCATTTACAGTTCTTACAGGGGCAACCATGGTCTTTTGGCTATACAGTGCATTTACAATTCTTACTGGAGTTACTGCAATTCTTTCAGCCTATCATTTGCACTGACAATCCTAACTAAGACTACTTAGTGAAAAGTTTTTCAGTAAGGGAGTGAAATAAGGCCTCCATGACCTCTTGCTCATCTAAGACATATTGGATATTGCGATACCAAATGTCGTAGTTCTCTCCATCCAATTTCTCCCCTTTGTTTAAATAGGCTACTGTACTCTTGAATGTCATTTCACTACAATATAAAAAGAAGGGATATTACACATACACACCTAAGAAATCTTTCGCGTCCATCCAAGCAAGAAAAAGAATAATTTAAACATGTCGCAAGATCGAAAAATTGCTACGCTTCAGAATCATCTCTTGCGCCACAATATCCAATTATTAAATTTCAAAACTGATTCCTACACAAATTTAAAAAACAAATATGGGAGAATTAATCATTATAAATTTCAACCATACTCCCACTATCTTAAGTAGTCATCTTGCCCTAATCACATGTAAAGACATAACCTACTAAAATTGCAGTAACCTTTTGGGCCAGTCTACAAGGACAGCTACTCCAACCACAGCAACCTGTTGGGCCAGTCCACAAAGATGGTTCATATAAGACCATTACAGTCCATTTTTCTTGTTCCATCAGTGCATTTACAGTTCTTACTGGGGCCACCATGATCTTTTGGCTATACAGTGCATTTACAGTTCTTACTGGGGTCACTGCAATTCTTTCAGCCTATCATTTACACTGACAATTCTAACTAAGACTACTTAGTTGGAATTTTTTCAGTAAGGGAGTGAGATAAGGTCTCCAAGACCTCTTGCTCATCTAAGACATATTGGATCTTGCGATGCCAAATGTCGTAGTTCTCCCCATCCAGTTTCTCCCCTTTGTTTAAATCGTCTACTATACTCTTGGATGTCATTTCACTAAAATAAATAAAGAATGGATATTACACATACACACTTAAGAAATCTGCCGCATCCATCCAAGCTAGAAAAAGAATAATTTAAACATGTCGCAAGATCAAAAAATTGCTACGCTTCAGAATCATCTTTTGCGCCACAATATCTAATTATTAGTCATCTTGCCCTAAGTCACTTGTAAAGACATAACTTACTAAAATTGCAGTAACCTTTTGGGCCAGTCTACAAGGACAGCTACTCCAACCACATCAACCTATTGGGCCAGTCTACAAAGATGGTTCATAGAAGACCATTACAGTCCATTTTTCTTGTTCTATCAGTGCATTTACAGTTCTTACAGGGGCAACCATGGTCTTTTGGCTATACAGTGCATTTACAGTTCTTACTGGAGTTACTGCAATTCTTTCAGCCTATCATTTGCACTGACAATCCTAACTAAGACTACCTAGTGAAAAGTTTTTCAGTAAGGGAGTGAAATAAGGCCTCCATGACCTCTTGCTCATCTAAGACATATTGGATATTGCGATACCAAATGTCGTAGTTCTCTCCATTCAATTTCTCCCCTTTGTTTAAATAGGCTACTGTACTCTTGAATGTCATTTCACTACAATATAAAAAGAAGGGATATTACACATACACACCTAAGAAATCTTTCGCGTCCATCCAAGCAAGAAAAAGAATAATTTAAACATGTCGCAAGATCGAAAAATTGCTACGCTTCAGAATCATCTCTTGCGCCACAATATCCAATTATTAAATTTCAAAACTGATTCCTACACAAATTTAAAAAACAAATATGGGAGAATTAATCATTATAAATTTCAACCATACTCCCACTATCTTAAGTAGTCATCTTGCCCTAATCACATGTAAAGACATAACCTACTAAAATTGCAGTAACCTTTTGGGCCAGTCTACAAGGACAGCTACTCCAACCACAGCAACCTGTTGGGCCAGTCCACAAAGATGGTTCATATAAGACCATTACAGTCCATTTTTCTTGTTCCATCAGTGCATTTACAGTTCTTACTGGGGCCACCATGATCTTTTGGCTATACAGTGCATTTACAGTTCTTACTGGGGTCACTGCAATTCTTTCAGCCTATCATTTACACTGACAATTCTAACTAAGACTACTTAGTTGGAATTTTTTCAGTAAGGGAGTGAGATAAGGTCTCCAAGACCTCTTGCTCATCTAAGACATATTGGATCTTGCGATGCCAAATGTCGTAGTTCTCCCCATCCAGTTTCTCCCCTTTGTTTAAATCGTCTACTATACTCTTGGATGTCATTTCACTACAATAAACAAAGAAGGGATATTACACACACACCTAAGAAATCTGCCGCATCTATCCAAGCTAGAAAAAGAATAATTTAGACTTGTCGCAAGATTGAAAAATCGCTAGGCTTCTAGAATCATCACTAGCGCCACAATATCCAATTATTAAATTTCTAACCTGATTCCTGTACAAATTTAAAAAACAAATATGGGAGAATTAATCATTATAAATCTCAACCATACTCCCACTATCTTAAGTAGTCATCTTGCCCTAATCACATGTAAAGACATAACCTACTAAAGTTGCAGTAACCTTTTGGGCCAGTCTACAAGGACAGCTACTCCAACCACAGCAACCTGTTGGGCCAGTCTACAAAGATGGTTCATATAAGACCATTACAGTCCATTTTTCTTGTTCCATCAGTGCATTTACAATTCTTACTGGGGCCACCATGGTCTTTTGGCTATACAGTACATTTACAGTTCTTACTGGGGTCACTGCAATTCTTTCATCCTATCATTTACACTGACAATTATAACTAAGACTACTTAGTTGTAATTTTTTCAGTAAGGGAGTGAAATAAGGCCTCCAAGACCTCTTGCTCATCTAAGACATATTGGATCTTGCGATGCCAAATGTCGTAGTTCTCCCCATCCAATTTCTCCCCTTTGTTTAAATAGGCTACTATACTCTTGGATGTCATTTCACTACAATACACAAAGAAGGGATATTACACATACACACCTAAGAAATCTGCCGCGTCCATCCAAGCTAGAAAAAGAATAATTTAAACATGTCGCAAGATCCAAAAATTGCTACACTTCAGAATCATCTTTTGCGCCACAATATCTAACTATTAAATTTCTAAACTGATTCTTGCACAAATTTAAAAAACAAATATGGGAGAATTAATCATTATAAATCTCAACCATACTCCCACTATCTTAAGTAGTCATCTTGCCCTAATCACATGTAAAGACATAACCTACTAAAATTACAGTAACCTTTTGGGCCAGTCTACAAGGACAACTACTCCAACCACAGCAACATGTTGGGCCAGTCTACAAAGATGGTTCATATAAGACCATTACAGTCCATTTTTCTTGTTCCATCAGTGCATTTACAGTTCTTACTGGGGCCACCATGGTATTTTGGCTATACAGTGCATTTACAGTTCTTACTGGTGTCACTGCAATTCTTTCAGCCTATCGTTTACACTGACAATTCTAACTAAGACTACTTTAGTTGGAATTTTTTCAGTAAGGGAGTGAGATAAGGCCTCCAAGACCTCTTGCTCATCTTAGACATATTGGATCTTGCGATGCCAAATGTCGTAGTTCTCTCCATCCAGTTTCTCCCATTTGTTTAAATCGGCTACTATACTCTTGGATGTCATTTCACTGCAATACACAAAGAATGGATATTACACACATACCTAAGAAATCTGCCGCATCTATCCAAGCTAGAAAAAGAATAATTTAGACTTGTCGCAAGATCGAAAAATCGCTAGGCTTCAAAATCATCTCTTGCGCCACATTATCCAATTATTAAATTTCTAACCTGATTCCCGCGTAAATTTAAAAAACAAATATGGGAGAATTAATCATTATATATCTCTACCATACTTCCACTATTTTAAGTAGTTATCTAGCCCTAGTCACATGTAAACACATAACCTACTAAAATCGTAGTAACCTTTTGGGCTAGTCTACAAAGACAGCTACTCCAACCACAGCAACCTGTTGGGCCAGTCTACAAAGATGGTTCATATAAGACAATTACAGTCCATTTTTCTTGTTCCATCAGTGCATTTATAGTTCTTATTAGGGGCCACTATGGTCTTTTGGCTATACAGTGCATTTACAGTTCTTATTGGGGTCACTGCAATTCTTTCAACCTATCATTTACACTGACAATTTTAACATTCATAGATGATAAAATAATCACATATCCACATGTTCAATTCACATATACATGTAATCACATTTAATCTAAAAAGTTAAATAAAAGATCAGATGTAATATAACATAATGGAATTAAAAAAAATAGCATAAATATAACCATATATTCACATGTAATCACATTTAATCTAAAACTTAAAAAAAAAAGATCACATGTAACATAACAATATATCTAAGCATATATTAAATCATGCAAATAATTTTTTTTTTAATCGAAACGAAATAAATATATAACAAATACACTTAAAACCCCCACCTAAAAACCAAAGGTATCCAACCTAGTGGTATGCGCTCCCTTTGGCTGGTGGTCCTGGGTTCGAGTCCTAGGGGTGCCATTTTTCTTCCTTTTCTTTTTATTTTGTGTTAAAAAAATGGGCTCAAACAAGGTGGGTCTTCGAAAATGTCCTAGACCATTTTTTTTAAAAAAAAAAAACATGAGGGCCGAACCAGCCCAAATTTCTGTGATTTAAAAAAAAATAGGCCTATTGGAAAGATCAGATGACCTAAGGTCATCTTCTTCCTCCATATGGCTACTGTTCACACGAACAGTAGCCTTTACACAGCAGCAGTGCAGACGCCACTTGAGACCACCTTGTAGCACCGCAGACGTCGCTTGGGACCACCATAGGCAGCCTCAGCTGCATCCTCCGCGGGTAAAACTAGGTCCAAGCAGTTGGGTTCTACTGCATCACTTCGCTGGTCACTGGTCGCTGGGGCGTGCTGCACCACGGTGGTGCGCGTGCTGTGCTCAACCATGGTAGTTTTTTTTTTTTAAAAAAAATTGTTTTGAAAAAAAAAACTTTGGCAGCATAAAAAAAAAAGAGGACAAAAAAAAATGACACCCAAATTTCAACTTTCAAGCATATGCAAGAAAAATAATAAACTGGAAGCGACTATACATGCTCTGATACTAATGTAAGAAAGCACAGTGGAAAAATACCTCAAGCTCAGCTTATAAAATTGCTCAACAAGTTTCTCCAGATTGACAAATCTCCAATGTTTCCTCTTAGTGGTGAAGTGTACTACGTAGTATAAAACTAGAGTAACACTTAACAAATCCACAGCCTAAATATCTTATCAAGAGAGAACAAAAAAATGAATTTTTGAGTGTTTCATATGGTCCCAAAAACCAATTGTAGGAGGACTACCTCCTACACACGGCTGGCCTTGCCAAAAGCCAGCCGTCAATTGCCATATTGAATGGCAGTAATGCATGGCTTGCATGGCTTTTAAGCCATGCGTTATATTGTAGTTAAGGAGGGGGTCAACCCCACGTGGGCGCCCCTCCATCTAACGTGTACTTTATGCTAGCAAGTGATGTAGGATTTTGGTTGTACATTAGTAATGAAGTTTTAAATATTATTTGTGATATTGGTGTTGATTTTGAAGCTATGAATATTTATTGTTGTGGTGGTGGTGTTGGCCATAGTGATGAGTATTGATTTTGAGTATTGTTTGTGGTGGTGGTGGTGATGTCATGGACCCATGGTGGCGGGTTTTGTGTATGTTTTTTCTTCTAATTTTTGTATCGTATTTTGATTGGTGTACATTTCAAATTTGAGAAATCATAAAATTTGACTAAAAATAAAGAACACATTGTTTTATACCAACAATAGAATATTATTAAAACATAATGAAATAAAGAAATCCATACCTCTTTTCCAACGACGAAAAATCTTCATGGGGGTTGTTCCACCCTTTTAACATAGAAAAGAGATGTAAAAGTAGAGGAGGAAGAGCAAGATGAAAAGGAAGAGCAAGTACAAGAAGATGAAGACAAGGAGGAGGAGAAGAAGGAGGAGGAAGAGGAAAAAGACATGGAAGAAAAGGACAAAGAAGAAGGGGGAAGGGGAAGATGAAGAAAAGTGGAAGGAGAAGAGGAAGAGAGTTAGAAGGGCAAAAAGAGAAGGAGGACATGAAGAAGCGAGCCATGGAAAAGAATTTAAGAAAACGGAAAGCGGACAAAAGATAATGATAAATATTGTATGAAAAAATAAAAAGGGTGAGCGTGTAAATAAAAAGTATTAAAGGCTCCAAACTATTACCTTTAAATACAATGTGAAATTGTCAACCCCTGCCAGTCAATAAAAGCTCTAGCCATTTTGATCTCCTAAGACGTGTATTTAAAAATATGGCACATTTTATATAAAAGTTTATAGATAAACTCACCTTAATCATATTATTATATTCTGCATTAGTGATAATGCAAATTGCTTAGTCCAAAATAAATACCTAGGCACATGTGAGATCCATCATAATAGTTAAGTAAAAAAGTAAAGAATAAGAAGATAACTAGCATAGTCTATATGACGCCAATGTAAAATTATAGAAAAGAAAATATCAAGTGATTATTATTGTAACATAGAGCACTAAAAAATCACATACCTTGATTGCATGGAAAGATCTTCAACGAAAGAGTTTTTCTTTCGGCAATCTAGGCTCGAAGTATTCTTTTCCGACATTGGAGAACCCACTAAATTCATAGCCCACTTCACAAGTATTACATCACAACCTCTAACTCATTGTACCCTCATATTGTATATGGATTAAAAACCAACTCTACTTGATCATGCTAATTCGTAGTTGTCTGCAGTTGTATCATCAAAGTGAAAAGTAGCCATCATGTGAACTCGATATGTTGTGCATGTGATGTTTAAGTCATCTTAAATACATGTTGAGAGTACTAGAGTTGGATTGGTTGTACCTTATGCTAGGTGGTGTTGGATTGGTTGTACTTTAGTAGCGGAGTTTTAAGTAGATTTGTAGTTTGAAATATTATTTGTAATATTGGTGTTGATTTTGAAGCTATGAATATTTATTACTGTGGCAATGGTGTTGGCCATAGTGATGAGCTTTGATTTTGAGTATTGTTTCTGGTGGTGGTGATCTCATGGACCCATGGTGGCAGGCTTTGTTGTTTTGAATATTGTTAATGGTTATGGATTTGTGAACTTGGTTTTTTGTATGCTTTTTCTTCGATTTTTTGTATTGTATTTTGATTGTACATTTCAAATTTAAGACATCATAAGATTTGACTAAAAAATAAAGCACACATTGTTTTATATCAACAATAGAATATTATTAAAACATAATGAAATAAAGAATTTCATACCTCTATTGCTCCAATAAAAGGTCTTCATGAGGCTGTTGCACCCTTTTAATATATAGAAATGAGAAGTATAAGTATAAGTAGAAGAAGAGGAAGAGGAAGAGAATGAGGAGGAAGTGGAAGAAGAACTGGAAGAAAAGGATGAAGAAGACGGGGAAGATAAAGAGGAAGAAGATGAGGAAGCAGAGGAAGATGAGGAAAAAAGGGAGGAGAAGAAGAATACGAGGAAGAGTGTGAAAAAAGGCAAAGAGAAGGAGGACGTGTAGAAGCTGGCTGTGGAGTGAATGTGGAAAAAAAAAAGTGGACAAAAGAATAACAATAAATATGTTATATGAAAAAATCAGGGAGGGTTGGCACGTAATTTCCAACTCCTACGGGTTAATAAAAGGCTATAGTCATTTTGACTTCCTAAGACATGTCTGTTTAAAAATATGTATCATATTAGTATAATAGTTTATAGATAAACTCACATCAATGAGATCCATCGTAAAAGTTGAGTGAAAAAAAAGTAAAGATTAAAAAAATAACACCGCATAGTCTATATGACACCAATATAAGAGAATATACAAAAAAGAAACTATCAAGAGAATATTATTATAACATAACATAATAAAGAATCTCATACCTGATTGCATCAAAAGATCTTCAACGTGAGAGTTTTTGTTTTTAAAGTCTCCACTCCAAGTATTATTTTCTGACGGTGGAGAACCAACTAAATTCATAGCACACTACACAAATATTACATTATAAATTCTAATTTATTGTACACTCTATGAGGATTAAAAAATAAACTCTACTAGACCATGCTAATCCGCAGTTATCTGCAATTGTATCATCTAAGTGGAGTGAACTCATCTTTATGTGAATTCGATATGTTGGGCAGGTGTTGTAGAAGTCACGTTAAATACATATCGAGAGAATAAACTTTAAGAGATTTGTTCCTTACGATGGGCAAGTGGTTTGGATTCATTGTACTTTCTATAGTGGAGTTTTAAATAGATTTATAGTTTTAAATATTATTTGGGATGTTAGTGTTGATTTCGAAGTTATAAATATTATTTATTGTGTCGGTGGTGTGGCCATAGTGGTGTACTTTGATTTTGAGTATTATTTGCGGTGGTGGTGATGTCATGGATCTATGGTGGCAAACGTTGTTGTTTTGAGTATTATTAATGGTTATGGATTTGTGGCGTTGGTTTTCTGTATGTTTTTTTTCCTATTTTGTATCATATTTTGATTCATGTACATTGCAAATTTGAGCCATCATAATAAGATTTGACTAAAAGAAAAGAACACATTGTTTTATACCACCCTTTCAAAAAAGAAAATCACTGACCAACCATTTTCAACACGGAATAAAGAAAAACAAATTTATTTTTTGAAAAATGGCAAAGGAAATGAAGAAACTATAACATAATATGAACTCAAAGTATAGTACGTCCTACGTTGCCCCAATCTCTTCATACTTGGTTGGAATGAGAATAGAGTAAATTCTACCAAATAGAGTTCCCTCCTAAAATAATGCTTTCACAGGCAGAAACTCGTATACAATATTTATTATACAACAGAGGATTTCTAGCATAATTTCAAATTAAAGATGAACTTTTCAACATCTTAACATTAATGTATGGCTGCATAAATAGTAGAGAGAAAGAGAGTCTAGCTCACCCACTCAACTACTGCTAATTTGAACATCAGCCTCGTTGATGTTAACTTAGGAATTATTTTTGCACCCACAAGTAAATTTACACCAAACAAAGATAGAGGAATAACATAGAAAATCATCAAGCATAAACTTACTATAAAACAAAATCAACGGCACATTTACCATCCTCCTCTTCTTCAGAGTTAAAAGGTACCACCAATGTCTTTGGAGCTCTGCCTTTTTCTTCGCACACCCCATTAACTGCTACGGTGTCTTTTTTATAGGTTTTCTGCAAATTAAAAAAGACAATATATAGAATGGAAGAGACTGCAACAGGAGTGATAAACGGTCCGGTCGGACCGACCATTTCGGTCCGAACCGAGACTGAGATCGGTCGGTCTCGGTCCACATTTTAGAGGATCGAAAAGTTTTGGTCCGGTCCACGGTCCAGGATTTTTCCGAACCAGACCGGACCGAATGAAAAATAAAAATAAAAAAATATTATATATATATTTTTATATAATAATTGTACAATTAACAATATAAAATTTTAAATATGTTATTAACACTTATTAATATTCTATAAATTAACAATATTTTATATATATCTTTATCTAACCTATCACTATTAACAATATAAAATTTTAAATATGTTATTAACACTTGTTAATATTCTATGAATTAACTAATATATAAGATCAATTAGTTAATTATATAGTAATTATATAAATTAATAATATAATTTTCATCTAATTTATTATCATTGACCATTTAAAATATTTTTTTATTGAGTTTGTTACATAATCCACATTAATAATTTTTTTTATTAATTATTAGTCAATAATTTTTTATTGGTTTTGCTTAATTCTTGAGTTTAAGGGTGCTATCGGTCCGGTCCGGTCCCTTTGGGTGTTCGGTCCGGTCCGGTCCGATCTGAAAAAATAATGGACCGAAAATATTCGGTCTATCGCCGGACCGGACTGGACCGGACCATTTGCACCCCTAAACTCAAGAATTAAGCAAAACCAAAATCGTTCAGAGAGATTATACCACACTCTTTTATCTTGCTGCTTATCCATGAGTTCGTTTAGAATATTGTTAGAGGAGCAGGTGACTTTGAGAGTGAGCTTGCATGGACATTCCCTTCAAGAATCGAACATCCCAAGTTGGTAAGCAGATAAGTAAATATAGAGCACCATGGCTCATTCGGATGACGCTTTGGTCACAACATTGAACTATGGGTTCCAAACCTCTCTATCCGTAAGTTGTGAGAGATGCATTCGTAAAAAGTAGAATGACGACATACACAATAATGGTGTGTTCATATAGTTATAAATACCTAAATGAGATTTCTTCCTCCAGAAATTGGAGTTATTGAATTGCACTTTAAATAAGTGAATAACATAAGAACAAAGAGATTGACCCCACATAAATTTTCACCCAACTAACTAATGTCAAGAAATCATAGAAGACAATCCTTGAAGGGACGATAAAATTGAAAATCAAATCAGGAATTTTCCAAAACCATTTACTCAACTCTAGAAACTATGTACTTTGCAACATTAGCACAACAAGTATGCTTATATGCTTTCTCATCAGGGATATCAATGGAAAATTCCTACTCAAAAGCCATAACAAGCTCTACCCTGTCCAAGCTGTCCAGCCTCAAGTCTTTTTGAAGTGTTTCATGTGAGAAAACATTAACTTTCTTTGATCATGGGCTAAATTTTGTGAAGCATGTATCTCAATATAGAATATTATCCAACAAGCAGGATTGTTCAATACACAAAAGATAATAGCATATACAGTATAATTTGTGATTTTTTGTTTCCGCTAAAGTTTAAGGACTCATAACACAGTCTATAATAACTTTGGAAGACAACTATCAATTACCTTAGAAGCTTCGATTTTATCAAATTTCTTAAACAGTTCAAGCACTCGGTCCATTATTTGATCATGGCTGGTTGTCGTTGATGAGAACTTTCCAATTGTCAGCTAATAACCAACTTTCGACTGATACCCCCACCCTCACATGCTTCAAGATGGAATCTCTTATACTTTGCATTTTCAGAAGAACTGAGAAAGCAGAAAAAACAAAGTCAATACAACTATGTTCCAATATGAAGCACACATTATATTATAGAAAGGATATGGGTATCTGAACAGCAACTGGTTAATAACAAAAGTGGAATGAAGAAAGGAACTCATAAGTTTGAACCAGTTAGGAAGGTTCTCAACATCTAAAGTGCTCATTTTATTCTTTGTAAGTGCATCTACAATGCTCATATTATGCAAGTAAATGATGTTTGTAATTATGAAAAACTAGACTTCGCTCGGACATGTACTCTCTTCAATAGCAGATCTTGAACATTCGATCAAGTTGCTTTTCGATCAAGGAAATCAAAACACAGATGCTACAAATAGAGATGTGGTTAGAACTGAAAAGGGAGTCAGAAACACCTCTGGACTGTTGCAGAGGAACAAGAAAGAACAAAACAGAAACATCAAAAAGAAAAATAAAAAGAAAGCCCAACTTGTGAAACGGATTTGCCGTGGGAATAAGGGAGGAGAATAGGGGAGCTTGTACCGTTCCTGTGGGTTCTTGAAGTATATCTTCAACCCCTGGTTGCGGATGAAGACGATGTCATGCACCATGGACATCGCCGCCGTCGACACCTCGTTTCCATAGTCGTTGTTCCCGTTGTGCAACATCTGTCCTTGTGCAAAATCTTTCACGCTCTGACATTTTTGATCATGTATGTCAAAATCGTTGTGCAAAATCGTTTCCATAGCCGTTGTTCCCGCTGACATTCACGTTCTCCTTGTGCAAAATCGTCTCTGACATTTTCTTAGCTCTCTCTGATTGTATTGATTCATTTCTTCCAAGCCGTTGTATTTCTCTCTCTCTCTAGAGACGGTATTTTTAAATTTGGAGTGTATTTGGATTTGGAGGAGTATATTTAAAATTTAAGTTTTAAATTTTCTAGCCGTTAGCTTTCAGCAATATTAGTAAAATAGGAAGAAAAATGCGAACGGCCATGTACACTTGTATTGGTTCCACTGATTTGGGCCGAATTTGAGTGAAGATGAAAAAATTAAAAAGATAAATAATAATGTTTTTTTTTTCAATTATGTATAATTCCCATCAATTATCAATACAAACTATTAAAATGACACCCTAGTTTAAAAAATGAGTTACCATGAAAATGAATGACATTGATTGCGCTATAAATCTTAAAAGAATCAAAATTTACAAAAATAATGGTGAAAAACAATGCGTACGGTGCAATGAAGGCAAACATTTTATAGACAAAAAGGTAATTTTGGCTTATATTATTTCCACATGATCATATATTCATATTGTATGGGGAAGTTTCGTACTTACTTTGTTAAAACATTTCACCAACATATAATAACAGAGATAAGTGAGACCTCAATTTTTGGATAAAGATAGATTTTTGTAGAGGCTGGCAAAACCAATCTAAAGAAAAAATATATTGTTTCTTCGAAAAGCAAGAGAGTCCCAAAATGGACGACTACTTTTGAATGGGAGATAATGTTATTTGTTGAGTAGTTTTGCTATACAACCTCCACCACACTCCACACTTTACAATTTTTAAAATTTTTTTTAGTTTATTCTTTTTAAATTATTTCAAATTTTCTATTCATTATTCATATAATAAATATTTGATAAAAGAAAAAAAATAATAAAAATTACAAAAAATGTTGAGTGTGGAGTGTGAGGAGGTTGTGAAAATTTATTCTTTGTTGAGGATAAAATTAGTGTAAATGTTAAACCCACTTAAAATCGATGAAAGATTAAAGCCGGATGGAAGGTAGAAAGAGAAGATGTACAATGATAAAGAATTGATTAAACATAAAGTAAATATGTAACATAAAGCTGGAGGTAGGGGTGGGCAGTGGGGGCCCGCGCCTCGCTACCCCACCCCCGTCCGCCCAAGGGGCGGGGGTCGAGGAGGGGGTGCCCCGCCCCGCACCATGTAGGTAGCACTCCTAACAAGAGGAATGGACTTGAAGAAGTGGAGAGGCAACATAGATAGAAATTTGCTTCCTTAGAAACTGAGATCGACTTAGGGGGAGAAAGGAGAACCACAAAGCGGCTAGACCACTTTTCCTAGAGACCTCCATGGGAGAGATTGTAGAAAATATAGTGAAGATAGAGAACTTGTATTAAACTCTATTTATAGTAGATTTTACACCCAAAGACTTGTGGACATAGGCTTCAGTGTCATACTATGTAAATGCTTGTCTTCTTTATTTTTCTGTATTTCACTATTTTCAATTATAGTATTATACATTTGAAATAGTTGAGTTGAAAAATTATACATACGAGGGTCATCTTACACTCATGCGGCAAGTAAGGTCTAGCATGTGGAAAGTATTTGATCCATCACAAAATACAAGAGGTTTTACCAGAAGTGGAAAAAACCAAAAGGCAAAAAGCTACAGAAGAATATTAACCTTCAGTAGTTTTTAAGCATTGCAATGCCTGTTTTCAATAGTAGATCCTGGACACTCGATCAAGTTGCTTTGCTCCTCTTCTAATTATCAATTTATCACTAGACAAATGATGGGACTCGTGGGAACTATGACTCTATGAGAAGCACTTGAAATCACTGAGATTTTAGTTCTTCTTTTCTCATTCACATGTCAAATTTGTATAGAATAGCCCATTCATCTACATAAGACAACCAGAAAAAACCCAAGAACCTTCGGCCAAAGGAACCCAAAAGCCTTCATACAGAGTGTCAAATCCCAATAACAAATTAGGTAATTCAAAATTACAGGCATCTCAGAATAAAAAAGCGAGTTTTTTTTTTTTTAACACATTTAACATATTATTGCAGTGAGCCTCAAAATAATAAAAAAATATTACTATTTTAAATTATAATATAATAAATCTTAAAACAAATGGTGTGTTGACCCATCATGTTTCAAGTAGCAAAACTGTATTTATTTTTAGGTTTTGTTATTCATCCTCTCCGCACACTACACATCATATTTATTTTTAATTTATTTTTAATTTTATTCTTCTTAAACTAATTAAATTCTTATACTCATCATCCATACAATATATATTTAGTAAGAAAAAAAATTAAAAATTAAAAATTAAAAATTAAAAATTTATGTGTGGTATTTGGTGTGAGGATAATAAATAAAATTTTTCTTATTTTTATTACACGATACATGTCATTATAATTACAATACTAATATTTAAATCCATAACATCTTGTGATGGAGTGTATTCGTATTTCAAATCTATCTAATTATTACTACATATGTCCGTTACTTATATTTTATAATTTATCTCTTAGGAACAATGAATGAATATAAGTCGTTTTCCATAGCCTAACAAGTACTCGATCCAACGAGGACCGCCTCTTATAATTAATTAAGCAATAGATTATGCACTGAGAATGCCGCACGCAAAGCGGCAAAGGGTTTATTAGTGGATGATCCACGTTTGTGTGAATTATAAGGTGCGCTTCTTTTCTTTTTTATTATCGCGTTTAGTGGGGGGCAAATCTTGTATTCATTCAGCATTTCTATAATGCACTATAATCATATAATGCAATCTACCACTCAAGAGTACGAAATTGGCATAAAGATGTTTAATGCCTAGTTTGGGTATTGAGAATAGATATTTTTATAAGAGAAAAGATATTTGTAATCGTGAATTGTGTAACCGCCGCTTAATCGTTTTGAAAAAAGTAAATAAAACATGAGATCCACATGAAAAAAAATTAATTTTTTAATAGTAGACCCCACTATTTTTCAAAGCGATTACGCGGCGTTTACGCACTTCACGGTTGTATGTAGAATTACTCTTTTTATAATACCTCACTATTATTTATTATTTTATTATTATGTTTCATATACTTTTCACTACTATTTAATATTCTATTATTATTTTTTCATTACTTTTCACTATTATGTATAGAATACACGAGAATACCTCACTGCCCAAACGCAATCTTAGAGAAGAGAAATGCAGTTTCTTTTTTATCTCAAATTTTATCATGTTTAATCATAGTGAGTTTATATTTTGATCTATTAAATAGAAAATTATTTAAAATTATTACATTAATGAATATAACTAAAAATGATAAAAAAAAATTTAAAAAAAGAATATCGTTGTTCCTGAAAATTAAGAATAAAGATGTTAAATCTATATATAAAAAAAGGTAATGTTACATACAGTCGTGGAATGTGCAAACGCCGTGTAATCGCTTTGAAAAAGAGTGAGGTCCACTATTAAAAAATTAATTTCTTTTCATGTGGGTCATATATTTATTCACTTTTTTCGAAGCAACTGCACGACGCTTGCACACTCACCACTGCAAGTATCATTTCTCGTAAAAAAAACTGATATATCTCATAAAAACGCATTATGATTTTTATTTTTTTCGTAATTCCATCATTTCTCTTTCAAAAATTTTTTATTAGGTAAAACTCTTTATGAAAAAAATTATATAAATGGATACTATTCCAAATCTATCATTATATTTATCTCAATTAGAGTACTGCTAATTGAGATAAAGTATTTCTCAATTAGTTATGGTGAATATATATATATATATATATTTGTGTGTATATATAATGTAGAATGAATAATTTAAGCATGCAAGAAATTAATATCAATGTCTTACTTTTCCTCTAAATGAAAATTCCATCTCCCGGGATCTCTAGTTCTAACTTCTCTACCTGCTGGACTGTGTCCTTACCTTCCTAGCGTTGCGTCGAGTCGAGTCCTTGACCCGCACAGGCTCGATAGGAATAGGGACACAGATAACTTACCCCCTGAACACGTAACGCAAGCAAGCAGGCAGGTCGGGTTGCATTTCCCTCTGTTAGCTCTACAACTCGCATCGATCGATCGCTCCCTCGGATTCGCCTTCCTTTTACTTTGCATATCCTCTCTCTTTGAGTATCGGAAGCGGAGAGGAAGTTGTAGGGAGAGATGTGGGTCTTCTATCTGATCTCGCTGCCTCTGACGGTGGGCATGGTGATTTTCACGCTCAGGTACTTCGCCGGCCCTGAGGTCCCTCGTTATGTGCTGCTCACCGTCGGATACACCTGGTTTTGCTCGCTCTCTGTCATCATCCTCGTCCCCGCGGACATCTGGACGGTACATTTCTTCCATCCTCTTATTTTTTTCTGTTCATTTCGAATAGATACCGTGATTAGACGCAGAGGAAGCGGAATTACTCTGTCTGTATTATTTTGATCGAATATTGTGGTTGGTTTGTTGTGGCTTTTGTTTTTGTTTCCTTATTTTTTCTGTAATTAGGGTTCATTTTAGTTATGATCTAGCTTTCTGTGATTTAGGGTTCAATTTTTGCTTATACTGGATTCGGTGATGTGCGGTTAATCTTGGGGAAGTTAGGCTTGTTTTGTTTGAGCTTGCTATTTTCAGGAGTATCGATTGAGGCATTTATCAATGACACGTACATCTCATTGCGAGTCATTGTTTATTGATTTTTTTTTGTACATGCATTGATCGACTTTCTTTCCTTAATGTTGTGATTATTACGTGTACAGACCATGCATCATAGCCAGAATGGAGGAATTTCTTTCTTTTGGAGCTGGTCATACTGGAGTACATTCTTGCTTACTTGGTATGCCAAACGTAAACACATGATACTTTCTTTTATGTACTTGGTCATTATGCTGAAAATCGTGGGTTTTCACTTTAAGATGTTCGGTCATTCAATTCTTCTGAGCTTTATTGTTGTGTTATGTAATAGTCAATTTACTCTGAGTTTGGTAATCAATAGCCTTTATCGGGAAACAATTTTTTCCACGGGACTCCTTATTTTATCAGGTATTAAGGAAAAAAAAGTCATAACTAGGTACAGTTGATCTAGCTCCTTGGAATGAATTTATTTTTTCCATCTTTATGAACCTGGTAGACTTTTTCTTAATAGCATTATTGAATTGCCTGTTCAATGATTTTCACTATATAGTTCCATCTCCTTGAGGTACTTTTAACCTCCTAAAGCAATGTGTATATCACATCAAAAGTGGGAATTATTACTGAGCATGTCCACACAGGTGAAGGAGGCCATATTTGTCTTGAATGTGTTTTCAAAGATGGATATGGTATCAGCGTTTTAGTTGGGCATTATATGATCACTTCCCATTTAGCCAAAACAAAAATCATTACTTGCCCATTTTTTATACTTTTGACTGCATAAGATGGTATAATTCATTTCATAGCTGCTTCTAAATGTCTGTGGTGCCCTTTATTCAGGACTGTGGTGCCCCTTCTACAGTCAAGAGATTCACGTTTCCTCATAAATTAAGTTATTTTATCTCTAAACAGGGCTGTGGTGCCCCTTATTCAGGGTTTTGAAGATGCTGGGGACTTCACCATGAAAGAAAGATTGAAGACCAGCCTACATGTTAACTTCGTCTTTTATTTAGTGGTGGGATCTATAGGCCTCTTCGGACTTATTCTCATAATTATGATGCATAAGAACTGGTTTGTTTCGTACTCTCTTAGAGCTCATGTGTCTTTTATTTGTGTTTTAGTTTCTTTTCATACTATCTTTTGTTTGTCTTGGAGGTGACCAGGACTTTAGCAAGTCATTAATGTGAATTCTTTTATTAACTTCAATGGTTCCACATCTTTTTGAATTATCTATCTATCTATCTATCTATATATATATATAAAAACTTATTGTTTGGTTTTGTTTTGAGCTCTGCCATATGAATATTTCATTTACAGATGTGGTTATGAGTTGTGGATTTAACACTGTGCATATATGTATGTGGAAAATTCTTTAAAAAGAAAAAGCCATTAAAGAACATAAATTTGCTGTGTCAGTTGATTTATTTTACATACCATGATATGTGCAGCTGGAAAATTCTTCAAAATGGTTCATAGATAGAAAGGGCTTAAAATTCGAAGTCTCTGTTTTATTTTGGGTGGAGAGGTAGTTCTTCAAATTATCTTGCTTTAATTGGATTTATCCTAACAGAAGCTAGATTTATGGTACGTAAAATATTTTGGCGAACGTATTATCCAGTACTTCTAAGGAGTTCAACACCTTAAAATTTATTGAGTGTTTATTTCGGGTCTAGAAATTTGGAAATTGATTTTTGACTTTGCAGATAGGAGCAGTCACTTTTATGTAATGTAGAGGTTTAGTGCCACTCTAATGGTATAGGTTTTTGTTTTTCTTTTCTAATTTGCAGCTGTGTTTGGCTTCTGTTATTGTTACAATACTTCTTAGTGGTCAATAGTAGCCAATAAAAAATAACAATACTTCTTAGTGGTCTTATATACATCCTCTCTCCTCTTTAGGATAACAGTGTAGTTGTGTACCAATGTAGTTGGACCTAAATACATAAAGCCAAAAAACAAAAGGACTTGGCAAATGAGGCAAAATAATTGTTTGAACAGTCACTAAATACGAGGATGGTCAATAAGCCATTCTTTTTTTCCCAATTAATTGTTTACACGCAAAAAAAAAAAAAAAACTAGCCAGTTAGCACAGTTACTATTTCCTTTCTCACTGGAAAATAAATTTCGTTGGTTCTCAGTAGGCTAGTTGGGCTATGTTCTCATTTCTTGCTTAATACCCTTGTAACAGGAGTGGAGGTATTTTGGGTTTGGCAATGGCCTGCTCAAATACATTTGGACTCGTTACAGGTGCATTTCTTCTTGGTTTTGGTTTGGGTGAAATTCCCAAAAGCATTTGGAGAAATGCAAACTGGACCACACGTCAGAAAGTTCTATCTCATAAGATTGCCAAAATGGCTGTTAAACTTGATGATGCTCATAAAGAACTTTCAAATGTTATTGTAGTAAGTCTCTTTACTTCTCTCTTTACTCCTGTCTCTTCCCATTAGAACACAATAGTATTCTTTTGTTCCTTTTCTATTGCTCCCAATTCTTGTAAATCATGAAAAAGGTGCAGCTGTTACTGTTTTCGTGACCACTTGTCTTAATGATACGAATAATCCACATAATTTTTGCGTTCATGTGTATTTAAAAATGTTGTATTCGTGTTTTTTATCTTTGGCCTGTGGACAGTCTCAAAATCTGGAGTTTGCCTAGGATTTCTTAGCTTTTGTTTATACCTTGGTTTATATATAACCCTAAGCCCATACTTAAAGTGGGAACGTGTTAAGAAAATCTCTTAATCAGGGTTTCTGTAAGATTCAAGAGTTTGGGCAATATGCTTTTATCCTACAGGTTTGAAGCAAACAATTATTTGAAGTGAAATTGCGAGACCATTAGGCTGTGGTGTTTGATGTTTTGTTCTTCATTATCCTTGAAGGGCTTATTGTCCCTTGATCATTGTATGATAGTGATTTAAGAACTATTTGGCAGCAGCTGCATTGTACCGTCTTTTCAAAGAAGAAAAGGACATCTGGATTTGGTTATAGGCTCTACCAATGATGGAAAACTTTCATATGCACTGAGTGTGAATTTTTTTCACCTAAGGATTATATGCATTTAATTTTTTTTTTCTTCATTTGGTTTTTAAATTTATGTTTTGATTTCATAGGTTGCTCAAGCAACATCCAATCAAATGTCAAAGCGGGACCCTTTGAGACCCTACATGAATGTTATTGACAATATGTTAACTCAAATGGTATATTCGTCTTCTTCTTCTTCTTTTTTCTTTCTTTGGATTTTTTTTTCGTTTTTATTTTTTTCTCCTCTACGTTTTTGAAATCTTCACTTGGATTAACAGAGCTTTCTTTGTAATATTTTGAATCTTATCTTCCAACTTCTAGTTTACACAAGATCCATCCTTCAAACCACAAGGAGGTCGATTGGGGGAAAATGATATGGACTATGATACAGATGAGAAATCAATGGCAACACTTAGGCGCCATCTTCGACGAGCTCGAGAGGAGTACTACCGCTACAAAAGGTAAACTTATTTATTCATTGAAATTTCACATAGGTTTTTGTAATGAGTAATGTTACAAACACAATCTTATTGACAACTATTTGTAAAATGAAAGGTGGTTATGCAAAATTTTGAATTCAAATAAGATGGGAAACTCAAAATTCAGAAAAAAATAATACTTTTTATGAAATGATGATGTCACATTGGCCGGTTGTAAAATAGTCTTTTGCAATTAAGAAATTTTGTATGTTTTCTTTGCATGCCTTAACCAAAAAGAAAAAAACAAAATTTTCCATCTATTCAACATTTTTTTATCTTCTCAACTCCTACGGATAATCTTTTACTCTATTTTAGCTATGACAGATTTGAATTATCTGTTAAAGGAAGAACCGTTTGTTTTCTCCACCATTCCATTTATGTCTGCGGATGATATGGGCTCATTTGCCACAATATGAAACTTCTTTTCTCGTATTAGGTAGGAGAAACCGTGGAAGGGGGAGATTTTTCTGCAGCAGCCACCTTGGCTGCAGGGAATGGGGGTACTCAAGTTGGGGATAATATCCCTGTAAAGAGTGTTCCGTATTTCTTGAGGCCTAACATCCTTGCTGTTAGATTGTTAACTGTTGCGATTCTTCCTTCTGTATTTTTCAAGGGATTTTAATGCCTTTTTTTAAAGTAGCCTAAATATTGTCTGATTCTATATTAAGTTTACTAAAGTTGGCCAATACTAACCAATATGTTCATATTATAAATGTTGTTTGTCACTCCTAAATGAAAGCTTAACTGAATGAAAATAAGAGTTTCTCTGTGTTTCTTTGGCAATTATGGTTAGGTAGGAATAGCTATATTTTTCAAGAGGCTGGTTCATCCACCATAGAATTTCAGGGCAGCAGTTTTGCATCTGATTTTTTTTATTTAGTTGAGCTTTTAATTTCTACCATCAAAGATGGGGAATAAGATCAAAATGGAAGCCATTTAGTGTAAAACATAGAGTTCTTTTGGCCATTTTGTTTCCAAAAGAATTAGATTTACAAGTGAATTGACAGTGACACCCCATGTTTTGTACTAAATGGCTCCTCTTTAATTCTCTTGGAGAGGATCCTAGTCCCAAATGTGGTCCTCTTCTATACATTTCTAATGTACTTGTTTTGAAACCGCTTGCAATTCTCTAGTGAATTTACTTTTTGAAAAAATCCTCATTCTTCAAGCAATATTCTGCACCTGCACTTTTTCTCTGGGAGAGTGCGTGATAGCTCTCCTTTGGCTGTGTATAATTTAGAGTTTTGCTTCTACTGAATCTAATTTACCATATTGTTTCAGTGAATATATGACATATGTCATGGAGGCCCTTGAACTGGAGGATACAGTAAAAAATTACGAACGCCGTACTTCAACTGGATGGTTTGTTTATGATTACTCGTTACTCCTTTGCTTATTGAGTCCGTCTCAATATATGTTTCAGGTTGTTTATTCATGACCTTAGACATTTATATCCATTGTTTCAGGAAGTATATTTCAAGCCTTAGACCGGCTAAAGCTGGCAAAATAGGGCCCCTCATTGATACAATCGGTAAACTTAATATCCACCAATTGGTTTGTTAAATTTTATTAACCGGTGTGAACTTAGGTTGTTTTGTTTACTTTTCTTAGTTTTGTTTTTTTAACGGAGGACCTGTCTATTGAGTCATAAGTTTTTTCCCAAGAGAGAAAATAATGTTACAAGAAAAATGCATGGAAATGTGTAGCTTGCGTGCGCGAGCACACTTGTATTTTTTTTTTTTATATGCACCGGGTGTCCGAGAACAACGTCCCGACTAATCCCGGAGGTGCACAGGCCCTCGGAAATTTTCTTGTCTTCTTGTCCTCTCATAGCTCTGCTCTTGGCATATTTGGCCTTGTTGAGTAGAGCTGTAGAATTTGCTTCTTTAATCTATTATTTTTGCCTTATTTTAACTATGAATTGAAATGACTCTAAAATTTAGTTAGTAGCTTATTATCTGGTATAAATAATTTGATTGAAGGTTTTGCATTGTAGTCTTTACAACAAACAGTGGTTCCTTTTGCAGAATTTTGTTGGCGATGCATCCTCAGAAAGCAACTTAAGAAACTCTTAGCTATCTTACTTGGTATCATGTCAGCTGCGATTCTATTAGCAGAGGCAACTTTACTGACAAGTGAAGTTGATCTATCTCTTTTCTCATTCCTTATAAATTCTGTTCGAAAGCAAGAAGTACTTGTGCAGGTATAATGTACTAAAAGATTCAAGTTTTTGTAATTATCTGGACATATTGTAGTTGGCTTGCATTGGAGAATAGTTCTTTTTTTCATCTTGTAAAAGTGAATATCTCTAGTCCTGCTTTCATTATAGACTCTCAATATTGAATTGCCTTAATGGCAACTGGTTGATGTTACATACGTGTCGATCAAATCTATTTAGGTCTTTAGGCTTACTATGCTGGCTTATATGTTCATTGGAAGCACTTGCTTGCAGTTTTTTGAGTTGAATGTTTATTACCAGAAATAGAATGACTATACATGCAAATCACACTCAAAATGAATGCACATTAGGAATTACTAATTCCAGTTCACATGAGATGCTTTTCTTTGCCTCCCATTTCATACTTGGACTGAAGAGTATTAAACTATCATGAGTCAATTTTGGTATTGAAGATTTAAATATATTCTTCAGAGGGAAAAAGGAACGGTTTCATGCTCTTTTTCGTGATTATGGTATTTCAAATCACTATAGCAGATGATTGTTGCAACTATTTTACATTTATGCATTTTTTATATTTCTACTGGATAGTAATCTACATCTGCTATAAGATGTTTTTTTTTTATAGGTAAAAAGAAGTTTTATTGATCCACGTAAATAGGCAAAGCTCGAGTACACATGAAGTATACAAGAAAGAGCCTAATTACAAACTACGTGCTACTGATAGTAGCGTACAAAACATTAAGGCTCGTTCCATCCCATACAATAGAAGAGGCCCAGAGCAACAAAGTATGAAAGAAGAAATCCCTAAAATTGTCTGGAGAGCGTTCCTTATCCTCAAAGCAGCGACCATTTCTTTCGTTCCATGTGTACCACATTAAACATAAAGGTACCATCTTCCATACAATAGCAATTTGGTGATTGCCCCTAATCCCTCGCCAACAAGACAATAGATCTATCACCCTCTTAGGCATGACCCATGCGATACCGAGCCTCAAGAAGATTACATCCCACAATACCTTAACTGCTTCGCAATGAAGAAGAAGATGATCCGCTGATTCGCCGTTACGTTTGCACATGTAGCACCAATCCATTAAATAAAGTCCACGCTTTCTTAATTTGTCGATTGTTAAGATTTTACCATGAGAGGCCAACCAACCAAAGAAAGCAACCTTGAGTGGAGCATTACTCTTCCAAATGCTCTTCCTTGGGAAAGCATTAGGGGAATGGTTCGCCAAGGCCTTGTAGTATGAACGAACTGAAAATTTCATGTTCCCTGTGCATGCCCAGAGTAAGCTATCCTCCCTTCCTGCCCTAGTCTTCAGCGCATATAAGATTCTGTAGAAATCAGTGATGGCTCCCACTTCCCAATCCTGGATAGCTCTGGTGAATCTCACAGACCAATGAATGGAATTGACGGTTCTGCACATATTATTAGCCACTGAGGAGCCCTGGTCAGACGCAATCCTATACAGAGAGGGGAAAGCGGTTTTCAAAGCAACATCCCCGCACCATATATCATGCCAAAACCTAATTCGCGTGCCCCTTCCCACCATAAACTTGCAATTAACGTGAAAATCATCCCAACTATTCCGGATCAATTTCCAAACTCCCACTCCATATGCCCCTCTGACTTCCTTGGAGCACCACCCTCCCCAGATGCTCCCATATTTAACATCTAAAATATTCCTCCAAAGAGCGTCCTCCTCATGATGGTAACGCCATAGCCATTTCCCGAGAAGTGCCTTGTTAAAGGTTCTCAAATTTCTTAAACCCAGCCCACCGCAAGACAGCGGGGTGCAAACTTTATCCCATTTGATTAGATGAAATTTCTTTGCATCCTCTAGCCCTCCCCATAAAAAATCACGGAAAATCTTCTCCAATCTATTCGCCACCCCTACAGGAATAGGGAATAATGAAAGAAAGTACGTTGGAAAATTGGATAACGTACTCTTAATCAAAATGATTCTCCCGCCCTTAGACAAGTAAAGTCTCTTCCATCCCGCCAGTTTGCCTTCGATTTTCTCAATAATCCCTTCCCACATTACCTTAGATTTATGAGGGGCCCTCAAGGGGAGTCCGAGGTACTTCATAGGTAATGATGAGACTTTGCATCCCAATAAGACAGCTACCTCATTTAAGTTGTTAACCAAGCCAATAGGGACTACTTTCGACTTAGATAAATTCACCTTAAGGCCAGATACAACTTCAAAACAAAGTAGAAGTGCCCTTAGAGAGCGAATCTGATCCAGATTCGGGTCACAAAAGATCAAAGTATCATCGGCGAAGAGAAGATGGGAGACTGTCAATCTTCCATGCGTAGAACCGCCCATCTAGAACCCAGAGATGAAGCCCCCATCCACCGCCCCTCCCAACATTCTGCTCAACACATCCATAACTAGGATAAATAATAATGGGGATAGTGGATCCCCTTGTCGCAATCTCCGAGAGCTGTTGAAGAAGCCTTCAGGAGTGCCATTAACCAAGACAGAATCTGACGGTTGTAATACAATGCTCTATCCACTGACACCATCTTCCCCCGAAGCCGTACCTACCAAGAATATACAACAAGAAATCCCAGTTCACATGATCAAATGCCTTTTCCATATCCAATTTACACAATATACCATGAATGCCAGTTCTAACTCTGCTCTCCAGGCATTCATTGGCAATGAGGACAGAATCTAGTATTTGCCTTCCTTTCACGATAGCATTTTGGGACTTTGAGATGATCTTCTCCATGACTTCACTCAGCTGCTTCGCTAACACTTTAGAGATGATCTTATAAACCCCACTTAACAGGCTTATGGGACGGAAATCATTCACTTCCACCAACCTCGCCTTCTTAGGAATGAGAGCGATGAAAGAGACATTAAGGCTCTTCTCGAATTTCATAAAGGAGTGAAATTCACTAAAAACCCTCATTAGATCCTCCTTAACAATGTCCCAACAAGCGTGGAAGAAAGCCATTGGAAAGCCATCTGATCCCGGGGCTTTATCTTTATTCATACATTTTAGTACACCAAGCACCCCATCTTCTTTGAAGGGCCTCTCCAATGAAACAACACTTGTGTGATCAATGGAGTAAAAAACAAGCCTGTCTACCTTGGGCCTCCAAAGGTACTGTTCTGTCAGCAGCTTATCATAGAAGTGGACAATATGATCCTTGATAGCGTCTCTACCCAATAAAACCCTGCCCTCCTCATGAAGAACCTCAATGGCGTTATTCCTTCTATGAGAGTTTGCAACACTATGAAAGAACTTTGTACACCTATCCCCTTCCTTCACTTAGGTACTTCAATTTCTGAAACTTAGGTACTTGAATTTCTTTATGAATGTACTATGAGAAGTGCTAGGTGCCATTGCAGTCTGCATTTCTTTTGCATTCTCCATTTTGAATGCAAAATCTTGGTGGTGATCCTGAAAGTTACTTCTTGCTTGCTCAACCCGTGGGGAGTGATAAGCAACCAAGGGACCTAGCAAGGTTTGATGGGCCTTGGGTAGCAGGTTCGTCATACAACCTTGGAAGGGCTAGTGGCCCAAAGATACTAAGGGTCCCACGGTCTGGGTTTCAGCCCATGGAAGGAAACAAAGGGAAGTCCACGGTGGGTGTTCAACCCGTGTGGAGAGTGAGAGGTGGGGACGTGGCTGGGCCTTCCACCGGCAGGAGGCTCCTGACCTTGTCGACAAAGGTCCCGATAGACAAGACCATAGCCACAGAATCGTCGATGGTGGCTTAGACGATGGACTTGATAGAAAGAGAGGTGTTGGTGGAAGAGCCCGAAATGGATATTATCGCTGCTGCACCATCGGACGTCGGATACTAGGCCAAACAACGCCGACAGACAGCAAGGGCGAGTCTCCTCTTGAGACCCAGGTGGTTCCCCCGCTAGTGAAGGTGTCGTAGCATCTGGAAGTGGCCCGTATGTTGTTTTTTGAAGCATAGAACACATGAGGTTTTAGAGGGGCTTTCTTAGATGTTAATGCCTATAATGGACCCCTCTGAGTGGGGCGGTAGGTCCAACTATGTTGAGGAAGAAATGGGGGTGCCGTTGCAGTCACAGTGGACACCCAGGGACTGATAGACATGGTTGGGGAGCCAGTACCCTTGTGCTGCTTTCTGCAAGGTCAATATAGTGTCTTTGATTGGGTTTTACACAAGGCAAAGGAAATACAACATTGTGTGGGAAATGAATGCGAGGGCTTTGAAGAACAATTCATGGCTTTGCTCACAGCCATTGAAGATGGGCATGTTTAGCAAAAGAAATAGGGTCTAAGAAACAGAGGGAGCTCAAGAGACTAACTTGGTTTGTAAATTATGAAGGCAACTCAAGCAGAGAAAGAACCAAAGGGAAGGGAATATCATCGTCTTTATGAAGCCTAAAATTATTTCTTCCAAGGGCTCAACGAGGCTAATAAGCGTCTTCAGGTGAAAAACTTACTTCGTGAGTGGAAAGCGGACATTGTGTGTTTACAAGAGACTAAGCTGAGATTTATTACAAGAAAAATTGTTCAAAGTTTATGGAGTTGTACCTATGTGGATTGGGCTTACTTAGTATCTAATGGGGCTTCGGGAGGTATATTAATTATGTGGGATAGAAGAGTGGTGGAGAAAATGGAGAAATTCATTAGGTAGTACTCAGTGGCTTGTTTCTTCAAGAATGTGGAAGATAATTTTTTGTGGGTGTTCGCTGGCATCTATGGGCCGAACCTAGATAGTAATAGATGACTTCTATGGGAGGAAATAGCGGAAGTTCAAAGTTGGTGGGACACACCATGGTGCATAGGCGATGATTTTAATGTTATAAGGTTCCCAAGTGAACGATCAGGAGAAAGTAGGATGCGACCTGTAATGATGGAATTTTTGGAGTACATTTTCGACTTGGAATTGATGGATCTCATTGGCGGAGCATATACGTGGTCAAATCAACATACGTGGTCCAGACTGGACAGATTTTTTGTCTCGTTGGAGTGGGAAAGCCACTATCCGGATCTATGCCAAAAGAGGCTTCCTCGCATTTGTTCAGATCACATACCTATCTTGTTGGATTGTGGTAGGATTCAAGGAGGACGTCGGTATTTTAAATTCGAAAATATGTGGCTGAAAACTAAAGGCTTTGTGGACAGGGTTAGGCAATGGTGGTCCTCATATTAGATACTGGCACTGCTAGCTTCATTTTGGCAAGGAAACTGAAAGCATTGAAACAAGATTTAAAGCTGTGGAATATTCAGTCCTTTGGTGATATAGGTGATCGGAAGAAGTCTATGTTGGGAGAGATACAAGAACTAGAAAGGATACAAGAGGGTCGGGTCCTTTCCTTGGAAGAGTTATCTCAGAAGGCAAAATTAGTGTCAGAGTTAGAGAGGGTTATATTATTGGAGGAGATCTCTTGGCGCAAAAAATCTAGAGCATTGTGGTTGAAAGAAGGCGATCGAAGCACGAAGTTCTTCCATAGAGTGGCCAACTCTCATAGAAGAACTAATACCATTGAAATGTTGAATATAGACAGCGTGGATTGTACAGAGACTCTTGTGATTCGAGAGCATGTTGCTGATTTTTTTGAACACTCACTTATTGAACAGGTGGGTTGACGGCCAAAGCTTGATGGACTTGCCTTTGAGTCCATTGAGCCATAGAGTGTTTCGTGGTAGGATAGGCACTTTGAGGAGGTGGAGCTTCATGGGGTGGTAAGGAAAATGGTTAAAGATAAAGCACCTGGTCCTGATGGTTTCTCTATGAGATTCTTCCAAACATGTTGGGATGTGGTGAAAGAGGATTTAACGAGGGTGTTTCAGGAATTTTTTTTCGGTTGGGAAATTTGAAAAAAGCCTAATTGTGACTTTTATTGCACTTATTCCTAAGAAGCTTGGGGAAATGGAAGTGAAAGATTGTCGACCCATTAGCCTGGTAAATGGGGTATAAAATCATATCCAAGGTGCTTGCAAATCGTCTAGTGGAGGTGTTGGGAAAGATTATTTCGAAACCCCAAAACGCTTTTGTAAGGGGTAGGGAAATTCTGGATTCAGTTCTCATTGCCAATGAATCCTCGATAGCTGAAGAAAATATGGCAATAAGGGGATCTTATGTAAATTGGATATGGAGAAAGCTTATGATCATGTGAATTGAGACTCTTCTTAATTTACTTGTTTGGGAGATGTGGTTTTGGAGACAGATGATGTTCGTGGATCAGATGATGTATCTCAATGATGAAGTTCTCAGTGTTAGTAAATGGCAACCCAGTTGGCTTCTTCAACAGCTCTAGAGGCCTAAGACAAGGGGATCCTTTGTCTCCACTTTTATTTGTCATAGTTATGGGGGCGCTTAGCAGAATGATCTCGGCTTTGGTTAACAGTGGTTTGTGACTGGTTTCTTGGTTGGTGACCCCAATAGGGGTACTCTTAACATTTCTCACCTATTGTTTGCAGATAATACCTTGATTTTTTGTGAGGCAGAACAAAACCAGATGCGGGCATCGAGGGCTCTCTTACTTTGTTTTGAAGCGACATCTGGTTTGGAAGTGAACCTCGACAGATCATAGTTGGTGCCAGTTGGTAATGTTTGCAATATCCGACAGTTGGCTAACATTCTTGGATGTAAGGTTTCCTCTCTTTCCATGAATTACCTTGGTCTTCCGTTGAGAGTAGCATCACAGGCTAAATCGATTGGGATATAGCGATTGAGAATATTGAACGTAGATTAGCTGGGTGGAAGAGATTGTACTTCTCTAAAGGTGGTCGGACCTTAATCAAAAGCACTATGTCCAATTTACCAACATAATTTCCATTCCAGTAAGTGTGGCGACTCGGGTGGGGGGTTGGAGCACCAAGGATGTGAGTGGGGTTAATGGAGTGGGAGTTTGGAAGCATATTAGACCAGGGTGGGGATTTTTTACTCGTCACACTAGACTTATGTTGGGAGATGGTTCTAGGATTAAATTCCGGAGCGACCTATGGTGTGGGGACAACGCCTTTAAGGATTTATTCCCTTCAGCTTTCAGGATTGCTTGTGAAAAGGAAGCTTTAGTGGCTGATGTTATAGTGCTATTTGGGGATCAAGTCTAATGATGAACTTTAATAGGGCTGCCCAAGATTAGGAAATTGGTAGCTTTGAGGATTTTTTTCGACTTTTATTCTCCATGAGACCGAACATTCAAGGATAAGTCTCTCACACAATCAATTCCCATGGAAGAAGATTTGGTGTAATAGGGCGCCTCCTTAAGCAGCATGTTTTGTTTGGTCAGCTTCCTTAGGTAAGATTTTGACAATGGACAACTTACGGTAACGGGGGGTGATCATAGTAGATTGGTGTTGCATGTGTAAGAAAAGTGGTGAGACTGGATCATCTCCTACTGCTAGGGGTGTCAAATCGTGTTAACGGATTGTGTTCGTGTCGTGTCAAAACATGTGTATTATACTTAAAACATGACTCGTTAAGGATTTCGTGTCAAAATCTCAAACCCTAAGACGACCCATTTTGACCCGTTACTGAATACGAAATATATTGACCCGACCCGACCCGACCCGTTTACGTTAATGGGTTGAACAAACCCGTTTCAACCTATTTGACCTGATTGATTTTATATAAATATTAAAATATAAACAATATCTATAAAAAATAAAAAATTAACTACAAGTCTAAAATTACAATCCAAACAATAAAAATATCGACATTAAAATCCCAACAGTATCAAATATGATAAATACACAATTACACAAATATGATAAACACACATTGTAATAATATTAAAGTTATAATCCCAAATATGATACACACTGTAAAAATATTAATGTTACAAGGGTCACTTGTTAAAGGGGGGCGGCGTGAGACTTGGTCACTTCAGTAGTTGAGAAGTTGAGATTTGAGAAAACTGAGGGACTTGAGGGCCGTAGGGTTACTGGGTTAGGGTTTTTTGAATTTTTTATTTTAGGTCTAAGGGTATAAATGTAAA
The DNA here is from genome assembly GCA_961763995.1 of Juglans cinerea. NCBI lineage: Eukaryota > Viridiplantae > Streptophyta > Magnoliopsida > Fagales > Juglandaceae > Juglans > Juglans cinerea. The sequence goes on along the minus strand of CAUIVZ010000002.1, from coordinate 31,084,687 downwards.
TTCAACTTTCTTAACGGTTCATAACGGGTTGACCTGTTAGTGACCCGTTAAGCAATCGTATCTTAACGTGTCAATCCGTTTTGACCCGAACATGTTAAGGCGAAATCCAAACCCGCTTTTATCGTGTCGTGTTCGTGTTGGATTAACGAGTCATGTCACATATTGCCACCCCTATCTACTGCATTGTGAGGTTGCTAGAGAGCTATGGGATGATGTGTTCTGCAGGTTAGAGCTAGCTTGGGTCATGGCTGCCACAATAGTTGAGTTCTTGACCAGCTGGACAAATCTAAGAGGAGCCTCCCAAATCACAGCTGCGGAAAATGGTGCCTGGTGCATATGGAAGGAGCAAAATGACCAGATGTTTGAAGACAAAGAATGCTTTATAGAGGAATTTAGATCACTTTTTGCTAGAACATTATTTTTATGGGCCATAGCTGTAGATTTTAATGGCCTTGGCATTCATGACTTTCTTGTTTTTCTTCTTCCTAGATAGGCGCTACTCGTGTATACCTTCTTGTGTACTTGGGCTAAGCCTATTATTATTAATACAATCGTTTACTTATAAAAAAAAATGTTCTTCACAACTAATTTTCATTTACAATTGTAAAATTTCTCGCTTTTCCATCCCCTGTAAAGCTTACCTCTAAGTGCTATTTTCTGATTGTCATTCTATACCTCCTTGCATTTTTTCAACGACTTTTTTGTAAGCGTTATTGTTTTCAACTATTGATGTAAAGTAACAACAACGCTAAGTTCTTCTTGTGTGTTCTTTGCCAGACCTTTGTGCTGAGATATGCAAGTTGAGTGCCATTTCCCTTTTGCTTGTTTTTTATTTTACCTAATGCTATTTTTCTGTGCATTGTGATAGTATGAGAGGCCTCTTACTTCCTTTCCTTTCCTTTTTCATACTTTCCTGCTGGTAGTTATATATTGGTTGTTTTTCCATTGGGTCTTGACTCGATTGGTTAAGCATGGGGTAAGTTTTACATTCAAAAGCTTCAAAGACCGAGAGCGATCAATGGAAGAACTTAGGAAATTGTTTTTCAATACTTTACTTTATTGGTCAGTTGTAATTGATTTCAATGGAATGAGTTTCCATGAATTTTTTGTATCACTGAACTAGCACACTTAGCGACGCTCTTGTATATGTCATGTATACCTGGGCTTTTGCCTATTCTTATGATCAATAAAATTTTGTTTACCGATAAAAAAAAAGTTTTACATTCAGATTTTTCAAATAAATAAGTTATTAACTGGTTGGTTCCATTTTTCTCCAGGTCCTTGCATTTATTCCTCTGATGTATATGTGCATGTGCACATATTATTCCTTGTTCAAAGTTGGAATGTTTATGTTTTACTCACTAACACCAAGGCAAACAAGCTCAGTCAACTTGCTCATGATATGCTCGTAAGTTTTGCCTCATACCTATGTTGTCACAAATTGGACTATTCATTATCCATTTATGTTAAAATAACTTGTTTGCCATTTCAATGTCTCTGCCAGGATGGTTGCTCGGTATGCACCTCCGATTTCATACAACTTTCTCAATCTCATTAATCTTGGTGGGCAAGAAACTGAAACTGTATTTGAAAAGGTATTTCACACTTTCTTGGAGTTCAATTGTTTCCAAACTGTATGGCTATCCTAGCAGAAATCAAAATTTTTATATGGGTTGTCCCACCTGATGTGAAGATCAGCCATTCCATTTAGCTACATTTAAGACACTGAAGAATTTTGTTTTTCTTTCTACACATTATTTGACCTTTTCTGCTTCTTGATCGGAATCATCTGATTGAGTTGTTAGCATGATGTGCCAGAAAGCATGTATAGCGTTTATTTATTGAGTAATGCTACATACAGTCGTGGAATGCGCAAACGTCGTGCAGTCATTTTGGAAAAAGAGTGGGGTCCACTATTAAAAAATTAACTTCTTTTCATGTGGGTCCCATATTTATTCACTTTTTTCAAAGCGACTGCACGGTGCTTGCGCACTCACGACTGCACGGCACTTGCGCACTCACGACTGCAAGTATCATTTCTCTTATTTATTTTGCTTTTTGACATGGCCTTTATTCGTTTAAAAGAATCATAGTTCTATAGTAAACTGAGATATTGAGGCACGCATAGGTGATGCTCTTGTATATGTCCCTATACTCAGGCTTTTGTCTATTTCATGATCAATAAAATTTTTGTATATTGAAAAAAAAAAAAGTAAACTGAGATACTGAGTAACAGATCTTAAACAATAAAATAAAATGTTCCATCCTAGATGTTTGATATAAAGTGTTTGTTTGGGCGTTGACTATGATTTTCCCCGAAGGAATCATCCCCTTTCTAGTTTGCAGTTAAGGGAATTTTAGGTGGGTAGCCAATTTATAGGTCTTGGACTTTTGTATCAAATTTGGGAAAGGTTATGGATACTCCCGCTAATGGCCTTTGAGTCAAATGGCACTTCCAACCACCCCCTCTCTATATGGTGGTACCTGTGGTGGGTAACCAATTCCCTGTTTCTAGTTTGCAGTTAGAGGGAATTTTAGGTGGGTAAGCAATTTATAGGTCTTGGACTTTTGTATCAAATTTGGGGAAGGTTATGGATACTCTCGCTAATGGCGTTTGAGTCAAATGGCACTTCCAACCATCCCCTCCCCTTATGGTGGTGCCTTTGGTCTCGGATTCCACTCTCAAGGAGTGTGAGTTTCTAAACAATCAAAAGAAAGTCATAAATTCTCTTGGATGGCTATGGGGAACTTTATCTATACGTTTTTGGAAAGCTTTGCGAAGCGGTATTTGTTAAGAATGGGCTGCTTTTTCTCAAGTTTTTGGTAAAATATCTTTGTTTGCTTATGCATCCTCAAGAGTACTTCCTGTTTGTTGAATTAGCATAACATTTCCTCATCCAATTCCAAATCTTATTGCATGTTAATCAGAAGTTTAATCTTTTTGTAGCAATGTTTATCGTTATATTGTTTTCCATTTTAGTTTTTGGTGGTAATTGACTGGTTTCTCTTGGTCTTATGGAATCCTAATGGCAGAGAATGGGGAACATCGGTCTCATTCTCCCTTTCTTTGGAAAAACGTTTAATAATATCTTTCCACTTATCATGGTTATATACACCCTCCTGGTTGCTAGCAATTTCTTCAACCGTGTGATTAGTTATTTTGGGAGCTGGAAGATGTTTAGATTTCAAACTGAGGCAGATGATATGGATGGATTTGATCCATCAGGATTAATTATCCTACAAAAAGGTAAATAGGCTATGACTTATCAATTTGCCTATGATATTTTTCTCGACTTGGTTGTTTTCATTTTTGGTTTTTGCCTATTTGTAAAATCATTTTGATATATACGGGTGTCTATCTTAGTAGTTTCCCTTTTCTCTTGCAGAACGTTCTTGGATAGAACAAGGGGAAAAAGCTGGTGAGCATGTTATTCCATTGGCAAGGAATTTCAACAGTACTGACATCGAGTCCAGCAGCAATAGAACAGTATGTAGAAACATCTTAAAAAATGGAAACTCTCTCACACTATTTTTGAAATATGTTCACCTATTTGTGTGAAGCACTTGAAAAGATCTACAGTGTGATTCTCTTGGATATTATTTACTAAACATGAGGCCCCTACAATCTTCATCTCCTTTTTTTTAAATGTGGTTCTCTCATGCATGGGAATTGTTTTTTAAAGAATCTCCTGATGCCATCATTTATTCTCGTTTACGCTTTTTGGTTTTGATAGTTTTGTTGTAACTCCTTTTTCTTACTTGAAAGCTGAACTTTCAGGATAAAACAGCTGTTGAAATGAAAGTGACAGCCAGTTTAATCAATGACGGAATACGTGAAAGTCCATCAAGATCTTCAAAAGAAGAGACTCGTAGGTATAGCTCAAGCAAAGAAGCCATTAGCAACAAGTATGCTGGTATAAGAGAACAAAGCAGACAAAAAGCATCATCCAATATGGAGCCAGCGGGGAAGAACATTGCCTTGGCTAAGGTCTCCTTGCTCGATTCAGGTAACTCGAGCTCTGTTAACACTACAGGAGGGCCTTCTTCTGGTTTAGCCTCGACATGGGAATCCATGAAGACAGGTTTTCAAAGTTTCAAGGCAAACGTAGGGGCCAAAAAATTTCTTCCCTTGCGCCAAATTCAGGAAACTAAACTTGTCTCTCGTGTTTCCTCATCCGAGTCTCTTGATGAGATATTTCAGCGATTGAAACGGCCATCTGCCAACCATAAGAGTTATAGTGACGAGGATGAAGATGGGATTGAAATTGATAGTTCCGGCCCCAATAGATAATATGCGTCTTTTAGTTGGCTTTATATTGCATAGAAGATGTACAGGACCTGGGTACAGCGGATTCTGTTGTCCTTACAAGTTTTTGGCTGTTGGATCCTCCAATATAACTGAAGCCTGGTAGGATGAACTGCCATACTGAAATCCATGATACATTTTATCTGCTCCTAAGTTGAAGGACTTGGACATAATACGAAAGGAAAGCTGTATATGTTCGGTGTTGAGTTAAGAAAGGGAAAGAGAACATACGAACAGAGAAGCCTCTGTATTTTGTTAAAAACTTATTTCGTTATTCGAATGTACAATTAAAAACATTTGCATTTGCTTCCCCTGCTCTGCTGGCAACACATGTAGTACTTTCTGGGGGTTGAACTGATCATTTTGGTGGCGCATATTTCACGTGTCAGACGTTGATAGATAATAAAAGGTTATGTATCAGCACAACTTCATGGCTCCTTGCGTTCTTCAATCTTCCTAGTGGTGCACGTACTTGAGGCTCTTCATTGTATGAATTCAAGATTTTCCCATTTATTTTTGACCCGTGAAAAGCTTCGAGAGGAACATGTTAATTACCAAAATTGGACCTTATTCCCCTCGATTAATCCTAGTTGCCTGTGGTACATTAAAGTTAGTCCAGGTCATGATCACAACTGATAGATTAGTTTTACAGCTATAGAGGTTATACAAAAATAAGTTTACAAATTGACGTAATTTTATGTAATTTATTAGATCTATTTTATAATAAAAATAATTTTATAATCTGATAAAATACATCATGTCATATTAATTTATAAGATTATTTTTATATAATCTATTGACTGATGTATTTTTCACGCAAGAAAAAAGAAAAAAAAGGGTGGGCTGCCAAGAAAAATACGTCAAAGAGGAGCAGCTGTGATTGTGATGTAAGGAGCAGTGCTACACCCACCGCACGCACGAGACTGGTCCCGATAGGAACAAAAAAATTATTTTTTATTTTTTGATTTTTTTAATTATTTTTTTATACATTTAAATATTTTTTAAAATAAAATTCATAACATCGTTAAAAAAAAAATACTTCTTCAATTATTATATTAACAAAAAAAATTATCGATAACCAATCGAGTAACGAACTGTCGGTGAGAGAGTAGCATTTTTCGTGATACTAGATAGGTGGGTGGCTTCCAGCTAAAAATTTTTAGGTAGGTTTGTAACGACGCTCACCGCCAATAGATTGACGTACTATATTCATCCAATTATCCAATCAAACATTTTCCAATTTGATCCAAATCTATTTGTTATAAATATGAAAAATTCTATTCATTATTTTCACATCACATATTATACATAAATTTTTTATTTTTTTATATTTTTCTTGTCAAATATATGATCTATAGATAATGAGTAAATGAAATAAATTAGATTAGGAAAAATACAACCAAAAATAATTTTAAAAGAATAAAAAAAATATGATATGTGATATATGGTGTGCGAAGATAATACGTAACAAAACTCAATAAATATAAGAAAAAATTCACACAACCTCCTACTATTCATACAACTTCCACACATCACACTTTTTTTAATTTTTATTATTTTTTCTTTTATCAAATATTTAATATTTGAATAATGAATAAAAGAATTGAATTAGTTTATAAAGAATAAACTTAATAAAATTTTAAAATTCCTTTATAAATTTTAAAAAATGTCATACGTAGAGATTGAAGAGTTGTATTATTGATCTAAATATAAATATAGATGAGACAAGTGGCAGAACCGAAGCAACAAAAACAGAGGTCATATTTTCAAACACGGCTTTTATGGTCAAAACTGTCCCATTTTATTAATTGCAGTGGAAATTCAGCATAATAGCAGATGTATAACGTGAAAGCGAACATTCCGATCAAAAATCAACGTTCAACTTTAAAGATTTTTTTTTAATTTTTGGGTCGCATTAACTTTAAAGAGTTAAATTATGACAAAAGACATTTACATTAAAACCCTAAAAATCTATTTGAATCTTCAATTAAGTACATATTTGAAATTACGATGAAAAATATAGTTTATAACCTTATGACTTATAATTACTTAAAAGTTTTACTATTAAAAAATCAATTATTGTTTAGTAATCATATGTTTAAAGCACTTTCTAACATACTATGTTTGTTTAGAAACAAATTAAAAAAGTGATTTTTGAAGTAAAAATTATGATTATTTAAATTTTTAAAGAATATGACTATATAGTTAAAAGTTTAAAAATTGTAATTATCTTAAATTTGTACATATATTTTTATCTATTGACAGTCTTTTTAAAATTTGAATTATGCATCGAATTATCAAGAAAATCACGTATGAGCTGGGAAAAGTAACAAAATATATTTTTGTAATTTATTTGAGATTAAAAGTATTTTAATATATAATATCTAAATAATTTATTTTTTTTATTAAAGAACTTTTAAAACTATTTAAATATTTTTTAAGAATCCAACCAAACAGACCTAGGAAAGGAACAAACATAATAACACACGAATAAAACGAAATACTCTGAATTACAAACGTTAGGCATGCATGTTCTATGATCACAAACTTCAATAAATTCATCCTCCTGAAGGGATTAACGTACATGTTTAATTATTTTCAGAAAGAGAAGAGGGTAATCTTTCTACTCCTGCAAGTTGCAGCCCTCCAGTTAGGAAAAAAAAAAAGAGAGAGAAACAAAACTCGATCGGAAAAAGAAATATTCTAAAGAAACATATCTACAAACTTATTTTTTGTAAAGCATTCGTCCGTTGTCCCATTATTACTCCAACCTTTTGCTTTCAGCCCTTGAATGCTTCAAAACATCTTTTGTCCGCTTCCCTGTAGACCAAAGCAGCTTCGACCAAAACCCTCCTTTCTTCTTCCCACTACCGGCAGCCTCCTCGTGTAGACTCCTCGAAACAAAAGCGATCGATCTGCTTTTCTTCAGCCCATAATCGTGACCAACTTTTAGCGTCAAAGAAATAGAACCCGTCTTTTCCAAAGCCCTACGATGATGCCTGCCATAAATCGGAGACACAAAGATCGATGAAGAAGCAGAAGAGGAATTAGGAGAAGAAGAACCAAAATATCCAAAACCGCCGGTTGTTTTCATGTTTGAAGCTGAAACATTGAGTTGCGACAGTTTCTCTCTCAGACAAGAGGAGCAAACCCCCGGCAGTTGCTTCTCATTTTGGTGCTGCTTGCACCCTTGCTGTGACTCAGACTTACCCATTTTTTTTTCTACTTTCTGATATTGATACGGATTCTCTAGACTTCGTTTCAAAGTGATCACCTTTTCTTGGCACTTTTGGCTTTTATACAATAACGATATAGGAGGGGACACAGAGACGCACGAGTACGTGTTTTCCACGCAGGTTCCCGGTTTTATTCTTAACAATTCTAGCCTTACATGCTGGTGTTATAACAGTTATCACTGCTTGCTTATAATGGAGCTGTGTGCCAAAATGGTCACAGCCCGGTTGTGAGTGTCGAGTGTACCTCGAGCTCTGACTTTGCTCTTGGGAAAGTTGAACTGCCAGCTTGATGGACGGCCAGGATGGGAGAAGAAGTTGCCTACCGCCGGTAATCGGGGACCCACTTTATTGGGGGACGGCGTGTACGTGGGAAGAGCATATATATATATATAAGGAAAATTCTCTCTAATGGGTCTCGTCTTACGAGCCACGTAGGGTAACAAAGTAGGACGGGGTTCGATGGGTTTGCGCACGTGGGGTTTGTCGACTGAGAATGACGATCGACAACCTTCTAATTAGACGTGGGACAGGTTCGAGGATGAATATTCTATAAAGAGTAATGTTAGAGATAAGTCACTATAGCAGTGCATACTTTACACTCACTGCGTAGCTGCTTCTAGTTGATTGCTCCCAACACTCACTTGGAGAGATGTGTGGTCTAGATGATACCACATCATGTATGTAAAATGGATGCTCCCAATAGTGACTTCTATCTATATTTATTCTTCTATAAAACTTAACTCGAATAACGCTAGTTAAAGCTTACTCATTTATGTCCGAATCGATTGGTTATGTCGATTCGATTAAAATTCATTCATATATTAATAAATATATATATACACCTATGTATATATACATATATATGTATTAGCTAATAATATAAGTATAACACTTTTATAATTAAACATATAATATGTAAATTAATTACTTATGTCTATATATTGAATATGCTTCATAGTTATATTTTATTATTTGTAAAATAATTAGTCGATCAATAAAATTTAATAATTTCTTATACTAGTATGTGGAAACCATATATAAAATAGATATATGCTATCATATTATTTATATGTATTAATAATTTACGTAGGCATATAATATATTGTTATTATGGATAAATATCAACTAGCTACATATTAATTATTTATAAATTTTTAAAATCTTATAATTCAATAGAGGTTCTACATGTTAGTTGTACAAATTTAATATTATATTTTTTATTTATCTCATTTATTAATTATTAAATCTTATTAAAAAAAAATCAACTCGAGCCAAGGTCAAACTTGTTTTTTGGACTAGCTCGAGTTCAAGCTCGAGTTATGAGTTTAGCTTACCGACTCAAGGTTGAACAAAGGTTAGAGATGTTTGGATTCAAAGATGAGTTGAGATGGTTTGTGAATAGTAGAATATAAGTTGAATTATTTATTATATTTTGTGTGGGAATTTAGAAAAATTGTTTTGGGATTTGAAAAACTTGAATTGTTTATTATATTTTGTGTGGAAATTTGAAAAAGTTGTAATGATGAATTGAGATGAGTTGAGATGAATTGGGATGAGTTGAGCTTGAGTTTTTTGAGTCGAGCCGAGCTCGACAAGCCAAAGATCATTTCGGCCCAACTCGATTACAGCCCTCTTGGAGTCCAGTGCTTTTTTATTTTTTGTCTTTATTATTAAGGTATCATAATTTGATTTATAAAATAAATTTTAAAATTTAAATCTTACAAATTAAATTATTATTTAAGTAATGTGGATGATATATATACTCTCTCTATTGAATTGGGAATAGAATATTTCAAATTTATTTATTACTTTTCTAAAAACATTTTTAAGTTTCCTAATGTGACACCAAGGCCTTTTGCTTCGTTGGATTTTTTTTTTTTTTTAAAGGAAAAACCACTTGGTATTTTTTAATAAATCAAACCCAAGTTGAATTCTATACGTACGAATAATGGAGAATTCGAGCAATTTCGTGTTGACTTTGTAAGTCTTTTTTAATTAGGTCTTTCTGAATATATAGATTTGTAAACACTAAACTTGTCCGAACAAAAAGACTCCGATAATGTATATATTAATATATGTATATATATCATTGGTTATATTAAGGAGAAGCCATAAGCAGCAAGTTGAATGAGCTAGCTAAACACCAATTCGTGAGTTTAATTTAATCATCATGAAAGAAAAGCTCTTTTGGGGTCTTAAGAATAAAGTAAATTAAGTATTAGCTGCTAGGAAGAAGCTGTGTCTTTGTGTAATCAATGATAAATTATTATCCTAATTCTAAACACGTCCAATTCATTATCGTTGCCATTTCGGACTTTCTCATAAATTAAGATCCCAATTAATAATTTATCGATAACGCCACAATAGAGTTCTTGAAATGCTCACACTTGACTTGTACGTTTATTTAGGGTTGAAAGCTCGACGTACGTTTTAGTTTCGTTGAAAAAACCAACGAAAATATCATATTGACTCTCTCAACCTACTCTTACAAAAATGTTTCATTGGAATAGGAAGAAAGGCGAGTCAGTATGCATATTCTTCCTCCTCCAATTAGTCCTTCCCGGCCATGGGTTATGGTCCCAACGACCGATATGATAAAAAATACAAAAAAAAAAAAAGAAAAAAAAAACAGAGAGAGAGAGCTCTCATGTGTTCTAATCTCCCAAGTTAAGCCATTGATTGAGTCTGTGGTTTTTGCTTAGATCCTTTATGTTAACGTTGTGTTTCACATGCTCTTGAGTCAGGCCTCAGCCACTCGGATCTTTAGAGTTGGACCTCGATCGGAGTTGTTTGGAGCCCCCGACAATCGTCCGGTACAACTGTACGGTGTCGGTTCATACATCCATGGTAATGAATGGTATTTAAATGCAGAAAATAAAGAGATGAACACACAGATTTTAAGTGGTTCGGCACTAGACCTACGTCCACGGGGGTTTGGAGAGGGGAGATTCCACTATAATAAGCTTGTTTACAATCTCTCCTGGCCTCTCCTTTCTCAATGTACAATAGAAGCTGTATAACTATTTACTGGAGAATAAGTTCTCTCTGGAGCTCTTTGGATGAAGAAGAAGACTCCAAGTCCGAAGAAATCCAAGTCGTCCCAAAGAGAGTCCTTGATCGGTAAGTTCCTCTTGCCTTTTATTTCTTGCCCCCCACTTGCTTTAAGTTACTTCCCTACTTTTCCTCTCCTGACATGTTGTTTTTCTTGCTTTATGTCAAATTTCTAATTTTCCTCTTCTGACATTACTTTCTCATGCCTCAGTCCCCTCTCATTCTCTCACATTTTGTCTTCTAGTGAATCCCCTCCCCATTGGTTGGCCCTAGGAAATCTCATGGGCCAGGGAAAAATCCCCTCAAAGTTATCCCCTCTCCCTTGCTTTATGTCTTCTACTTTTCCCCTCTGCTTCCCATTCGCCTCGCCTCATGATGATGGGCCGTCGGTTTTTCCCGATGTGGTCGATCTTTAGGTGGGGTTCTACCCTGCCGAGCCTTAATGTCATCTATTTGTCCTACCGATTTCCTTTAACCTTCTTTTCCTTAACTATTTCCTTCAACTGCACTTCCCTTCCGTTTCCTATGTCCTTAGCTAGCTTTCTATCCCGCTCCTTATTTCCTTTAGCTCAGTTCCTTTCGCTCATATTTCCTTACCGTATTCCTTTCGCCCCTATTTCCTCAGCCGCCTTCCTTTCGATTCTTATTTCCTTTAGCTGTCTTTTCCTTCCACTTCTATTTCCTTAGCCGCTTCCTTTCGCTCCTATTTCCTTTAGTTGCCTTTTATGTTTTCTTTACCCTGCCGAGCCTTTTTTTTTCTTTTTCTTTCACTTTGTTCAGCCGCTTTTCCTTAGCTTTCCTTTCCATTTGCTTATTCCTGCATTTTCAGAGTGTTAATTTCTGTTGGCAAAGTTTTCTTTGATGGAGATTCTGCTGATGAAGATTTTGTTGGTGGAGATCATGTTGATGAAGATTCCGCTGCAAATATTTTGTTGGTGGAGATCCTGTTGATGGAAATTTTGTTGGTGGAGATTCTTTTGTTGGTGGAGATTCTTTTGTTGGTGGAGATTCTGCTGATGGAGATTATGTTGATGGAGATTTTGTCTTCGGGTAGCCAAGGGCCGACCCGCACTCCTCCGCGAGAGGGATAAGACAACTTTTTAGGCCTACCTTTCCCTTTCACCTTGCAGGGAGGTAAGTTGTTGATGTAGATTATGTTGGTGCAGACTCTATCTTTGGGTGGCCAAGGGCCGACCTGCACTTCTCTGTAAAAGGGATAAGGCAACCTTTTAGGCCTACCTTTTTCTTTCACCTTGTGAGGAGGTAAGTTGTTGATGAAAATTTTGCTGATGTAGATTCCGTTGGTGGAGTTCTGTCTTCGGGTGGCTAAGGGCCGACCCGCACTCCTCCGCGAGAGGGATAAGCCAACCTTTTAGGCCTACTTTTCTCTTTCACCTCACGGGAAGGTAAGTTGTTGATGAAGATTTTGCTGATGTAGATTCCGTTGGTGGAGTTCTGTCTTCGGGTGGCTAAGGGCCGACCCGCACTCCTCCGCGAGAGGGATAAGCCAACCTTTTAGGCCTACCTTTCTCTTTCACCTCACGGGAAGGTAAGTTGTTGATGAAGATTTTGCTGATGCAGATTCCGTTGGTGGAGTTCTGTCTTCGAGTGGCCAAGGGTCAACCCGCACTCCTCTGCGAGATGGATAAGGCAACCTTTTAGATATACCTTTCCCTTTTTGCCTCGCGGGGAGATAAGTTGTTGATGGAGTTCCTGTTTAGCGGAGTTGACTTTGCCGATTGAAACTATTTGATTTTCGCACCATAGAAAATAATTGCATTAGTAAAACAGAATTCGCACAAATTTTTAAGGAGACGAACCAGAGCATTTAGCTGTTGTGACTGATTTTTTACCTGTTGTTGGTTTTTTTTTTTACCTTCTTCCTCTTCTTTCTTCTTCTTTATTTATTTATTTATTTTTTGTTGCTGCTTGTTCATTGCTTGACCGAAGTTGCCCGCTACTGTTTGCCATTTCCTTTCTTCCTTGCTCTTCATTTTTATTCCCGCTTCTATTTTTTCCTTTTTTCCTTTCTTTTTTCTTCTTCCTTCTCCTCTTTTTTTTTTTTGGCAACAATGGGGTCTGGATGTCTTTGGACGCTGTCTGTGATGCACACGATCGTGATTTTTTTTTTTTTTTTTTTTTGCAACCGTGGGGTCTGGATGTCTTTGGCCGCTGTCCATGATGCGCATGGTCGTGAAGTGCATCCACTAGCTGTGGTGCACATGGCTGACATGTTGTGTTTGTATCTCCTCCGTGATGTACATGTTTGTGGATTCACTCCTACCTACTGAGTATGGTCGACGAAAGGTGAACCTCGGCTGTGAGCTGGTCGAGGAGAGGAGGTTGTAGAGCTTTTTTGGCCACAATGCGTGGAGGCCGTGGAGCTTTTTGGCCACAATGCATGGAGGCCATGGAGTACAATGGCCGTGATGCTAGGCCACTAAGTGGTTCTACTCGCTGCTACAGGGCCATGGAGACCATGCCTATGGGGACTTATGGCCGTGAAGAGTCTGTGAAGGCCGTGAAGAGGGGCTGTCGAGCAGTCCATGCTCGCTACTGTATGGTCGTGGAGTCCATGCCCGCCTATTAGTGGCCGAGTAGAGTGATAAGGATGCCACGTAGAGTGGCAAGGAAGTCGCGTAGAGTAGTAGTTTAGAGTGGCTGTTTAGTGTCTGTTAAGGCCGGGAAGGTTGGCCGAGGAGAATAGTCGTCGAGGAGGCCAGTGGCCGAAGAGAGGATGCCGCCCTGAGTTGGCCGTGGAGGTAAGGTCGTGTAGTCCTTGGCCATGTGCATGGCCAACGAGTACCTCTACCAGCTGGGGAAATGGTGTTCAAGTGGGAGTAGAAAATGCTGGCAGTTCACATGGTGGTCGCCGGCACCCCCACAGTGCTACGGTGTGACCGAGCCGAGGAGATAATGGGCCACGTGGTCTCGGGCATGGAGTATGCAAGGTGAGGTCCCCTCCGTGAGGGGTGGTTGCAGACCATCCCCACGGGGCCAGACGGCGCCAGCAGTTACACAAGTTAACGCCGTTGTCGCTTCCACGCTGCGCCACAGCAGGGCCGTGGCACTTTATGTTTTTTTCCGTTGGTGTGACCTGTTGTGCCTGGTTGTGGGCCAGCGTTCGTCTGTCAAGGTGGTCGAAGATCAGTCCAATAGGGACAGACGACGCCGACGGGCCGCAAGGCAGCCGCCGTCGAGGTCCCCTAGCCTCGCCGCTGCCCCGCGTGTGACTTAAGGCCCACATGAGAGCGCACTATTCATGGCCTCCTGCCGGTGGGGCCCGACGGGCCCGCAGTAAAAAAACACCAGTGGTCCGAGCGAAGGCCACTGGCGGGTGGTCTGGGCTCATGGCGAGGTGTCGCAATCTACTGGGTGCACTGTTCATGCCATGCATGGCCACTTCCATAGTGCACTGTGTACTTAAGTGCACAGTGGACACTTGGTCTTTAACGCTCGAGTGTTCACTATATCTCAACCTCTCTTTCCTTGTAAACCGTGTTGTTGTGGGTAAATATTTGCAATCCGAGTGGCTAGGGAATTTGAGTTCCAGGCCCTACACACCTTGTGCATGGAAAGCACTTAAGTGCACTGCACTTAATTGCTTGTGAAAGGAAAAATTCACTCTCCCTTCTCAAAAATAGTGATTTTCATAAAAATAAAAGTCAAAAGGTTAAGAACACTTATCTAGAAAATTTTTATCTGCTCCTTCGATATAAGCTCCTCGTTTTCTTTGCGAAGCGTTTGCACTTCGTCGGTCAGCTTCGTCACCCATTCCTCCATGGTTTTCAGCCTTGTCTCCCTGGCTTCCTCTGTGTTTCTTTCGAGTCGCCTAGAACGGGTTCTCGCGGGCATATGAAGTACATTCAAGATCTATAACGATCCCACAGATTGTGTTATTGTTAACGTCGTGTTTCGCACGCCCTTTTGATAGGCCCCGACCACTCGGGTCTTCAGAGTTGGGCCTTGATCAGAGTTGTTTGGAGCTCCCGGCAATAGTCTGGTGCGGCTGTATGGTATCGATTCGTACATCATGGTGATGAACAGTATTTAAATGCAGAAAATCAAGAGAATGAACACAAAGATTTTACGTGGTTCATCACTAGGCATACGTCTACGGAGGTTTGGGGAGGGAGGATTCCACTATAATAAGCTTGTTTACAGTCTCTCATGGCCTCTCCTTTCTCATTGTACAATGGAAGCTGTAGAGCTATTTACTAGAGAATAAGTTCTCTCTGGAGCTCTCTGGATGAAGAAGAAGTCCCCAAGTCCGAAGAAGTCTAAGTCGTCCCAAAGAGAGAGTCTTTAATCTGTAGGTTCTTCTTGCCTTTTATTTCTTGCCCCCCACTTGCTTTAAGTCACTTCCCTATTTTTTCTCTTATGACACCTTGTTTTTCCTTGTTTTATGTCAAATCTCTCATTTTCCTCTTCTGACATTAGTTTCCCATGCCTCATGACACTCCCATGCCTCAGTCCCCTCTTGTCCCCTCTACTTCTCTCAGATTTTGTCTTCTAGTGAATCCCCTCCCATTAGCTGGGCCTAGGAAATTCTATGGGCCGAAAAAAAATTCCCTCACACTTTACATAAAAATAAGGTTGAAAAGCAATTTTATCCATCTTTGAATGTACATCCAATGGATTATTTGATCCATATTAAATTGATGCAATGCGGGCAGATGAAGAAGATTGGCGCCTATTGAAAGAAATACAAAACAACCGCAATCAAATTATTTTTTATGATGCCCCATGAAATATGTAAAAGGTGCCAATGCCACATTCTCTTAAGATTGAGAAACAAGAAGAGATCTATCAAGAGAAAGATTCATCTAGAGAATCTTAACAGCTACATCTAATGACAAACTACATGGCTATTATTGTTATCAATAACCAACCTGCACAGGTCTCACAATCATAGGTCTCACAATGTATTCACACACCCAAACACACCATGAAATCCCCCAAACACTTTGGATCAAAGCTTTGTAAAAGATAAAAGAGAAAACTCCAACTTCCTCTCTCTCTTTAAAAGAAAGCAAATTATAAAGCATTCGAATTGACAACATGTGAGTGGCCCATAAATCCACTCCCTTCATTCGATCATTCGATCATTCGAGCTCGCCTTAGGGCATACATGTTAGATCTCTTGAGGTATTATTGGCAGATCGGGGGAAGCACCATTTAGAGACTTTGAATCTGAAGAAAGCAATCAAGAAAGCCATAAAGACTTTGAATCTTTGCTCAAGTCAAGTGACTTAGCTTATCAAAAGAAAATTGTTAATGAAGTGTCAGGAGATGCATATAGTTTCGGCACTAGAAGAAAAGCTACTTATTTGATTGTTCCGAAAAGTAAATATAAACCCTGACCAATGCAATGACCTATTGAGATATTACTTAGGGTGAAATAAAGAATGTTCTCATCTCTCTAAAGGATAACAAGGCACCAAGCCCGAATGGATATAATGCTCTATTCTTTAAATGTATAAAACCAAGTATAAGCATCAATAACTCTATCGTGGCATTATCTAGGGTTGAAAGCCTGACGTATGTTTTTATTTAGTTTCAATCCTAAACATGATGAGCTATTGAATCCACACACAAACTTAATTGCAAGGAAATTGACCAACTAAAGCACTAAATGTTTGCCTATGAGCCAATCAGAATTACCTACTTCGATGATCTACATTAGTCAGTTTTTGACAGTTGGGCAATCTTGGCCTCTACGATTTTGGGTCAGGTTTGTTGATGATTGTACAAATTGTACAATACCATATAACTTTTTGCCTTTCTTGTATTGTACAAGAGAGAGAGAGAACAAAATTCAATTTTAGAAAAGGGTGGTGCTACAGTCACCAAAAATATTTACCGAGAATATGTACCAACTGATGTGGCAACCCGGCATGCCACCCGAGTGGATATTAATTTAAAAAAAAAAGAGTCCCAAATCCCTACACCACTCTTTCTTCCGTCTGAGTCTAATCCTAAGGACCTAAACCTCTCCCTCATTCTCTTTCTCCCCTCCAAGATTGCAGACTCTTGTCCAAGAATGTCCTCTAGGATGCCAACAAAAGGGTTGCATTTTCACAAGAAATTATGAGAAAATGCTACAAAGAAGAACTGCATCTTGAACCAAGAAAATTGGATCTCGTTTTGACCCCTCTGACCACCAATACAGTGCCTGGGAGTCACACTTTTGTCTTGCAAAAATTTGTTTTATTCACTTCTTGATTGGTAATAGGCGCAGTTTTCTATCTTGTAAATTATCAGGAACCCTAGATCAGAAGGGAGAAAACACAAAGTGAAAAAGGAGGGATGAACTGAAGTAAGGAACTGCAAAGGGGGTTAAGTGAGAAGTCTGGGAACTCAAAATGTTGTCATCCTATTGATCAACAGAGGATGGCTTGGCTAAGTGGAACGCAACGTTTAGTATGTAGATGGAGTCTGTCATTGTTAAGTTGGGTAATGCGCAGTGTTTTGTCAAATTGGGAGTCTGTCATTTATGTTAAGTCGAACGCAACGCTTGGTAAGTATAAACCAAACAGTGCATTTTAGTTACTATTAGTTAGCTTCAGTCTAGCATTAGTCACATTATCATACTTAGAGTCTGTTACGAGTCTGGTATATGATGAGAGAATCACGGAGAGCAACAGGTCTTGAATGTGCTAAGTTTCTGGATTGTACTGGAGGAAGGAATTGCCTCGAATAATTCCCTTGTATCTAATGAAGTTCTAGTGATTCCCATTTCATCCTTGTTTATCATTTTTAATCCCCTTAATTTGATTGTTGCTTTGGGTTTAGCTCGCATACAAGAAGAATATCTGTCTAGTACTAAGAAGTTCATGAAAGCCAGTAGTGAGAAAGGGCCTTTTCACTAAGTGTTACTCTAATGCAGTGAGTCAATTTGGAGAAGGAAATAGTTGAACCCAGAAATTCAGCTCATCTGCTAAGAAAATCTCATCTACAACAATGGATGTAAAGCGTAGAAAGGGGATGTGTTATCATTGCGATGACAAGTGGAATTCCACTCATATCTGTAAAACCCCTAAAATCTACTTATTATAGGGCTCTGATGAGTTGGAGGAAACTGGAGCAGAATAGGAGTTGGTCACTGAGTTGGGTAACGAAATGACACTGAAGCAGCAGGCAATGAATGTAGAGCCTGAGATTTCATTGAACACAATCACGGGAACACCCAGCTCTAGAACTATACGATTAGTGGGGTGGATTGGGAATGAACAGGTGTTGCTTCTAGTTGGCTCTAGGAGTACGCATAGTTTCTTAGATCTCTCTATTGCCCAAAGTGCCAAATTGGTGGTCAATGATGCACGAAGAATTGTAGTCAAAGTAGCAAATGGACAGATGGTCCAAGGTTTGGGCCACTGCAGCAATGTCAAAACAAAGATACAAAGTATCCAATTCAATCCTTCTTTTTGTGTTAGTTCTTGGTAGTTGTGATGTGGTCTTAGGGGTAGATTGTTTGGAGACCCTTGGGCCGATTGTATGAGACTTTACCAAATTGACAACGAAGTTAATGTGGAGTTACATGGGTTAAGTCAAAAAGGGCTCACAATTTAGTAGAGTGACAAGGCCATGCTCACCTCTATATATAGAGGGAATGGGTTTTTTTTGCATCTATTGGTTCGGAAAAACAAGGATCAAAACTCGGAATTGAAAGGGGATGTGCAGAGAATAATCACTAAATTTTTTAAGGTTGTTGAGATCCCAAGAGGATTACCACTCTCGAGGGCCTATGATCATAAAATATCAGTCAAGGAAGGTACCCAGCCCATAACAGTAAGACCTTATCGTTCCCCCGATTACCAAAAATCTGAAATTGAGAAAATTGTGGATGAGTTGCTAGAATCAGGGTGGTGAGGCCCAGCACCAACCGCTTCTCTTCTCTCGTATTATTGGTACATACGGCGGATGAGAGTTGGCGAATGTGCATGGATTATAAGGCACTTAATCAAGAAATTGTAAAAAACAAATTTTCTATCCCTGTTATTGACGAACTGTTAGATGAATTGTATGGTCAGTTGTCTTCTCAAACTTGATCTAAGGTCCGGATACCACCAAATAAGGGTGGTGCCCGAGGATGTGGCAAAAACATCCTTTAGGGCTTACGAGGGGCACTATGAATTTCTCATGATACCATTTGGGTTGACTAATGCCCCATCGACCTTCCAATGGTTGATGAATGATGAGTTTCGACCATATTTAAGGAGGTTTGCACTTTTTTTTTATGATATATTAGTGTACAACAAGTGTTGGACAGATCATATGGAGCACTCGGAGAAAGTGCTGGAAGTGTTACAGAAAAATCAGTTGTACGCAAAACTGTCTAAATGTAAATTTGGGGTACCTGAGGTTGACTACTTAGGACATGTGATTAGTGTAAAGGGGATGATGGCATACCCTCATAAGGTGGATGCAATGATAGACTGGCCTACACCAGTTAATGTGAAGTCTTTGCGGGGTTTCTTGGGCTTGGCAGGATACTACCGCAAATTTATTAAGGCGTATTAGACAATCACTGCCCCATTGACAGACTTGCTTAAAAAGCATGCATTTGTGTGGAATGATGATGCGATGAAGGCCTTTAATGAGCTAAAGTTGACAATGACACAGCCCCCGATTCTTAACTTACTTGATTTTTCTCAACCATTTACTATTGAGTGCGACGCGAGTGGAAGGGGAAGAATGGGGGCAGTTTTAATGCAATCTGGACAGTCCCTTGCTTACATATGCAAGGCTCTGAATGGTAAGGCACTCCTTCTTTCCACTTATGAGAAGGAACTCCTAACCTTGGTAACGGCTATGAGAAAATGGCGATCCTATCTTCTTGGGCAATCTTTTGTTGTAAAGACAGACCAACAGGCTCTTAAATTCTTGCTGGAACAAAAAGTGGGGGTTGTAGCTCAGTAGAAATGAGTAAGTAAGTTGATGGGGTATGATTTTGTAATTGTTTATAAACAAGGCAAGGAGAATGTTATGGCAGATGCATTGTCCAGAAAAGAGGAAGAAAACATGCTGAGTGAAGGATCCCTAGCTATGATCTCCTTTCCCACACCTGATTGGACAGAGGAACTTAAGGCTAGTTATGATGGGTCGGATGAGATGAAGGATACTTTAAAAAAATTGTGTGAAGGCACTGCACCACCTAAGAGATATCACTTGAAACAGCAGCTGATTATTAAAAAAATGAGAATTGTGATTGTAGCTGATTCATCATTTAAGGGGAAAGTAATGCAGTATATTCATGATAACCCTTTAGAGGGACATTCAGGTTATTTAAAAACCTACCATAGGGCTAAGAGAGATTTTTGTTGGAGGGGAATGAAGAAAGATATAAAAGGGCTAGTTCGTGAATGTGAGACATGTCAAGCCGTGAAGTATGAGACAACCCCACCAGCAGGGTTGTTGCAGCCCTTATCAATGCTCCTCCAAAATCCACCCAACCTTCCATGTTTCATGCCTCAAAAGGAAGATTGAGGAGTCGATTCAACCCTTGGCCACACTTCCTCCAGCCGACATGCATGGGGAAGTCCAGCCCGAGCCAGAGTCCATCGTGGATCCGCGTATGAAGCGCCACAGGAACAGGGGCGTTACAAAGGTTTTAGTCAAGTGGAGTGGGACTACAGATGAAGAGAATACATGGGAGAGATTGTGGAAGCTTCAACAGCTTTACCTGCACCTTGTCAACAAGGTGCTGTGAAGAAATGGGAGATTGTCAAGAACCCTATATCAGAAGGGGAAACAACATGAAGTGAAGAAGGAGGGATGAACTGAAGTATGGAACTGAGAAGGGGGTCAGTGAGAAGTCTGGGAACTCAAAACAGTGTCGTCCTATTGGTCAACAGAGGATGGCTTGGCTAAGTGGAACGCAACATTTAGTATGTAGATGGAGTCTGTCGTTGTTAAGTTGGGTGATGAGTAGTGTTTTATGAAATTGGGAGTATGTTGTTTATGTTGATTCAAACACAGCGTTTGGTAAGTATAAACCAAACAGGTGCATTTTAGTTACTGTGAGTTAGCTTCAGTCTAGCGCTGGTCAGATTATCATACCTAGAGTCTGTTACGAGTATGGTATATGAGGAGAGAATCATGGAGAGCAACAGGTCTTGAATGTGCTAAGTTTCTGGATTGTACTGGAGGAAGGAGATTGTACTGGAGGAAGGAATTACCTCGAATAATTCCCTTGTATATCATTATCTAATAAAGTTTTAGTGATTTCCATTTCATCCTTGTTCATCATTAGGGTTTTACAAAGATTGTAGTAAACATAATCTTAACATAAATAGATATTTTATGTTCGATATATCTGCTTTGCCAAAACTGCTTTTGCAAGAAAAGTAAAGCCATTTGTGTTAGAGAAGTAAGCAAGATTGGTTCTCTGTTAGCATCCCTTGCGAGAGGTTTGAAATGAGAGAAGGGCGAGATGGAGCTAAGAGGAAGAGGTAAGCCAAGAACAGAGGCAGCCGCAGAGCAAAGCATTTTCTCCCTTAGGGTTTCAAATCAGCGAGGATTTTGTCTCATTTTTTTTCTTTTACTTTTTTAATTTAAAAAAAAAAAGCCAAGTGGCAGTAGCCACCTCAGTTGGGAGCCATCCTCAATACCCATAATTTGTGGGTCTAGCTTTTTCCTTTAGAGAAATAACAACCGATATAAATCAAGAAACAAATAAGAAATTAGTTGAGCAGTAGGATGGTTAGTTTTCAAGTGAAAATCAAGAAGGTAAAATTTAAAAAAAAAAATGAAAATCCTAGTAAATTTTTATGCCAACTTTGGCAAATACTCGAAAAATTATTGACATAATTAAGTAATGTGCATATGTTTCCCTTGGTTCCTTAAAACTCAACCAAATCCATTAGTTGATTCCTTGTAAACTCACGGAAGTAGACGGCTACATGACCTAACGATATCATTTTGCGCACAGAAAGCATATATACATTATATACATCTGAAGATACAATCTAAGAAAAACATATACACATTTTCACCCAACATTATTTGTAAGCATTCAATTGGCCGAAAAGAGAATTTCCCTGGCTCTCTCTCTCTCTCTCTCTCTCGTAAGATTTTTATGGATCACGCATACAAGTTTTCAATACGAACAAACGAGCTCCAAAACAAGTTGGTGTGTCTCTGTCCCAAACTGTTTGTCCATTGCTTAAAGGATAAGAATAACGTTATAATTTATACAGTAAGTACTTCTCAACGTAAGAACAGGTAATCATGTTGAAAAAGTAGAAATATAAGACAAGTGGGAGTGTTTTTTCTTTGTTAAAGTAACTGTTTTTATGGAGCACTTGCTATTGCGCTACAACTAGCATTCCCTTTCTCATCGATAATAAATTAATAGATTCGGATTTTTCGGGGGTTTGAAAATATGGGCTAGTTTCCTTCAAATCTGTTTACTTTTATTGGTGTGGCTAATGGAATGGGAGGCTGATTAGTTTTTTGTGTTGAAGGAATGCTATTTTAATCCTGAATTGGTCATCTTCGATCCATAATTTAAGTGATTTGCTACATTAATCATTTAAAATATCTCACATCAGCTAATATCATTAAAAATAACAAAATCAATCTGCATGACGGAACTTCACTTTAATTTTTGGATTTTGCTCTTCTTTCTTTTTTGACAATGAATACGTACTTTAAGTAGTTTTTTATTTTATTTTATTTTTTTGAGTGGAGGAGGGGGTTTTGAACCCCATAACTCCCTTTTGAAGACTGGGTTATGCAATCAAGCTACATGCTTTTGACAGTTTTATTTTTTTATTTTTATATATTAATTACTTTAATGAAAAACCACTTAAATACAAGGCATCGGCAGGTGTGATTGGAATGATAAAATCGAAGAAAAAGAACAAGTTTTCCCTCGGTCGTTGGGCTTTGCTTGATGAAAAAATGTATCGACACATTCAACACATTCTTAATATAAATGCCTTCCACGTTATAGCATAAAAAGTATTCGTGCTTAGAAACTTTTTTATAATTGTAATAAGTCCTACAATAAATTATGTAATGTTTAGACACCAATTTGCAAGTAGCATAACTATATATTTTACTTGATTTTACATGTGTACAGAATACCAATCATGTATTTTACATGTTGATAATGTGGGATCATCTGGCGTAGCCATTGCAAAGTGTTGTCTGAAATATTATTTGCTGCGATACTAACAGCGCTGATATAAATAAATATTACATAAATAAAAGTGCTGCATGTCGTGCATCAAGTCTGGCAACATCTGCGCAAACAGATTTGCAAATTGTATATATCAATTTAAACTGTTTAAATGTGAAACGAGGGGTAAAAGTTCTCAACATGTTCATATAATTCATCTGATCTGCAAAGCAACAATATCCAAATTGTCATCGCAAAATCACCAGTATATAAAACGGGGATTAAAGTCATCGATCCCGCATGTTCTCAGAGTTTTGCTCATTTTGTTGCATCAGCTGCGTCTGAAGTCTTAACTTCTCTTGGGCTGGCACTGTGAGACATAGGGCTTTAGCTGCATCCAAAGGGAGCGATGACAAGAGAAGATATTTAGTATTGTACGTGATTCGTGAATAAGGAAAGCAAAACAACATCTATGTTTGGATTTTTTTAGCAACTATAAAAGTGAATCCCCGCCAAGCTTCAATGTCTATATGTAATTAGCATTCTGCACATGAGCATGAAGCTGCATGCGTACGAACCTTTCCCTATAAGATACACAACATCCAAGCATATACAAGTCAATTCTTTAAGTTTATAAAAACAAAACGATTACCTTGAAGTCAGTTAAATCTGGGACTACATAATTTGGCAGCTTAACATATCCGATACTCAACCAATACTCAAAATGCATTGAAAAGATGCAAATGAAGTACTCTACATACCTCATATGCTATAGTTTATGCAGTTCATTTAGATGTTGCAGTTTAAAATGCTGGACTTAACCAGAAACAGCATGTGGGGAGTAATACAGCCTCCACCATACAACCCTGAGGAAAAGAAAAAAACCCTCTTCAAAGGATTATGTTTCTACCAGTTATATATATATTTATATAGCACATTTCAGCCCTATAAGCCTTCTTGCTACTTGCAGTATCTCAGTATCCATATGGCATCAATTAGATAAGAGATGATCAAAATAGACCCAGAAGCAAAGCAGAATGCTTCTTTTTTATTTTTAATAAGTCAGAAGACTGTTAGCTATCTCCTATCTATTGAAAAGGGGAAAAAAACATTGGGAATAAAGGCAGGAGGAGAAACAGCAGCAAGGGGGTAGGCAGCTGATTTCAGATGGTCTGTTTTGCTTTCTTTCTTTTTAATTCTCTAGTATGCAGTAAATTATCAATAAAAGGGCTTCTTCCCCGATTTCTCTATCTTCTGATTTATAAAGATACATACATACCTAACGCATTTTTAAACCTGTGACATCACCTTCCACTCTCTTCTTATTTTCATTTTGATCGGGTACGGTGGGTGGGGGAAAAGGTGCCATTTGAGTTAGATCTTGTTAGAAATTTCTCTCTAATATATATATATATATATACACCATATATGTAACCAAAACCAGCAAGTTTGGGAATGTACATGTTCCATTAATGCTTAATTCAATTTGACCCCATAATGAAATTACTGAGTATGAAGGAGTAAATGGGCAAACCTTTGCGGGTACTATGGAATCCAGTGGATTTGCAATTCTTCCCCTTGTAGTAATCACGTGGCGCCCGCGCGCTTTGAAGAGAGAATATCAAGGGATGATGTCCGTTTTCTTCGAAAGGCTCTTCCTAAGAGCCTAAGATCAACCCCAGTGGCATTTTCTTTTCACCCTAAATGCAGCAGCTAGCTACGTTAAATAACTACAGAATGAACCTAGCTAAACCATGCAGGTTGCTTTCTTTTTCATATTTCTGAGAAAAAAAGATCAGTATACTATAAATTTATTGACTAAATATAATAAAAATATGATATGAATCCAAATAGTTTAAATAAACATGTAATTTTTATATATCCTCAATTGTCAACAATTGTTTTACCTCATATATATGTACACACACACGAAGAAGATAAAGACTATTGAGTTATAAGCACGTGACAAATGTGGCATTTTATGCACAACCATAAATTTAATGCAAAATACTCATTCATCTCCTAATTTTTTGTTCAACTAAATAAGATAAAGAATTACATGTTTTATCTTTCAATTCTTCTATGATTCTTATTGAATATAATGAGGAAGAAGTTAATATATATTTAGTTCTATTATATTTTTGTACAAGAGAGAAAAAAACTCAGTTGTAAGACAACTTAAAAATAAATACAGTTATGAATTGGTTGAAACCAACTCGAATCGGTTTAAAATTGACTAGAATTGGTGTGAATTGGCCTAAATCGGTAGATTAAAGCAATTCAATAAACAATTCAAAAAGTTTACTAAAATCGATTCAATTTCTTATCAATTCAATTTGAATCGGTCTGACCGAATCGTTTTCTTGAGTCTTGATTTTATACTAAACTTAATCATCTTGATATAAATAAAAAACTACTTAATTTCATAATTACAATATTATTTTTTAATATTTTATAAGAGTAATGACACTCTGTCCCACTTTCATCACACTATATAAAATATGGCTCACCCTTGAATCATTTTTTGTTTTCTTTTTAAAGGATAATCCAAAGGTTAATGGACAATTTCTACGCATCGTAATGGTGTGGAATAGAAGTGTCGTATGTAGAATTGTACAATGAAAAATATCTTTGATTTCAGATATGTATCTCTTTTAAAAATATATGATTTATTTACGCTTTCTTAATCAATATTTTATTTATTAGTTTTTCAAAATGAGGATGACAATAGTTTTTTTTTTCCACAATAGATTGGGGAGGGGCGGCCAGTGTAGCTTCCTCCTTTGGCTGTGACCATAAAGGCTCCCACTCGCTACAATATGTTCGGACTGAGTTATAGCTACTGACCCCTGGGAGGGGCACCCTATCACCGCAAATCCACCAAAGTGCCAGCATGCAAGAGCCCTCAAGATTTTGATTCAGAAGTTTTACTAAAGCAAGCAGTTTCGAACCTGTGACTTCAGACAAGGGAGAGAATAACGATTCCCTATCGTTTGCTAACTGGGCCTACCACCTTGGGGT
Source organism: Juglans cinerea (assembly GCA_961763995.1). Classification (NCBI taxonomy): domain Eukaryota; kingdom Viridiplantae; phylum Streptophyta; class Magnoliopsida; order Fagales; family Juglandaceae; genus Juglans; species Juglans cinerea. The sequence continues at coordinate 31,058,946 of CAUIVZ010000002.1, read as the reverse complement.
GGTAGGATGACGATAGTTTATTGGGAAAAAAAAAAGGGTTATAATATCTATCAATTATTCTTTTAAATTACATTTTTTTTTCAAAGATATCTATTTATGAAAGGAAAAAAAAATACTTTTCTGATGTAGAAATTGGGGAAATTTGTATTAAAAATTCAAAACTTATATATAAAGAAAGAAAGGAAGGGGGGAGAAGAGTGTAGTTTTTTTTTTCTTCTGTTGGGTCAATATTTGTTTTTCTGGACCCCTTTTTGGGGCCGACGGAGTTGGTTCAAAGGCTTATACAAACTACTCCCTTAAACGAGACCACCAAAATCTACCCCAAGACCAACAAAAAAAAAAAAAACAACTTTCATGATTGATGCAACGATGGCTTTTCATGAAGAAGAATATTACCGGGTAAGTTCCCAAACGGGCGAGAACATCCTCAATATAAGTCCGCAACAATTAAAAAAATGAGCTCTTTCGTTTGGGTTGGCGGATGAAGAAGTGGGCTTAGAAAGATCTTGGATTGGGCCCCATATTGTTCATGAAACTCTATGAATTAATGGGGCTTATAGATCATGGCTTATTAAATTATTTGTCGATTTTCAAAACAATAAGTTCAAAAAGTAATGCCCCCGGATGCAGTAGGGCATGAGTGGATGAAGCTATCATACGGTTTTGGTTGTATGTACAAACGCCTCACACTCTTTTTAAAAAGAGTAAAGTTTACATAAAAAATTAATTAATTTTTTCATATGAATCCTACATTTATTCATTTTTTTTTAAAATAAGTACGCGGCACAGCTTGTACATTCTATGACTGTAAATATCATTTCTCAAAATAAACTTGCGTACATGAATCAACAGCAAGTAGCTAGCATGAATTTTGTGCGTTAGACTTATATACACACTACAACAAAATAGACATTTCCCAGCATTTTTACATTTGTTGAAAAAATTAACGACGCAATAAGTTCTTTTTTGCGTCAGATTCGAAGTCGCTGTTGAATAACTGCGCGGATAAACGAACATAGCGCAAGTGAACAGTATTAAGCTCTAGTTGCGACGACATTTGATTTATTACGGCGAAATATTTCGGCGCAATGATCTGAGATCTATACCGTCGAGTATTTTCTTCGCGTTTGTGCATTTATTACGGCAGTTTTTAAAAAAAACGCTGCAATAAATCTTAAACACGCGCGATTTTATTTTTCCCCTCGCTGTTTCCCGTACTGCTCATTCTCCCGTTGATTCCCACCATCCTCCTCCTCCTCCCTCTGTTTTTTCGTTTCGATGTTCCCTTCGAAAATCGAAGATGACTCCTACCAAGCAGGACCCTGATGGTTTGTGCCCCGAATCATAAGGTAGGCATAAGAAAATCTCCACCCCTATGTCCTTCCTTCCACCTTTAATCTGTAAATAATTCTTAGGGTTTATAGGTTTATTTCTCAAAATTGCGGCTGTTATCTTAAGTACACTCTATTCGGCACAGCTATCATTCAAATATTGTGAGAATCCATACTTGGAGGAAGGAACCCACCATTAGCCAACAGCTCGCTTTACGGAAGAGAAGCCATAAAGCCAAATAGGACAGTTAATTAGATCCTGCATTAAGGTAATTTTTCCTCGAAATTCAACATTGAATATTGATGCCCTGTATATTGCCGATACTCACCGTGCATCCACGAATTCTTTCCTGCATGGAGTTAATTATCAAACTATAACGTCATTAGAGTTCACCCTTTGTGAAATTCTTGTGATGTAATGATTCAGGCCTGGGTTTGTAGAGTTGGGTTGCTTGTTGCTGTAGAGTTGGGTTTGTCTTCTGCAGATCACAAACAGACAGGTCTAACAAAGTGACCTAGTCTTAATTAGAGAGAAAACAGACAATTGAGATATTCACACGACCCTGGCCCTCCACTTTCACAAATTATTAACACTACTCAGAAAAACTAATATAAATGATTGGAATATAACGTATTTCTATGTGCATATATAACCAATTTTCTTTGCAGAATATATATAAAATTTTTATATATATATAGATTGTGAAGCTATATGTTCAGGGAAGTACTAAGGGGAAAGTTATCAACTTACTAGCTTAAATCAATTTATGATTTTTGCAAACTGTGTGAAGGGTACAGATGATCTAATCATACTTTTCTAACTACCTACTTGCATTTTAATATTAAATTTATTGTTAGATGTCGATCCATCTAGAATAACAAGACATCACTCAAGTTTAGTTTATGATTGTCTATGTAGGCTTAATGTCGCTGTAAATATTCTTAAAAAAGAAAAGAAAACTTAGCCATAACAAGATTATACAACAGTATTCCTACTTCTATTAACTAACATATCTACGTTATCCAAGTCATGTCCCCTTGTTGTTTCCTATATATATATATATCTCGATCGGTTATAATTATCCGCTTAACTTTCATGTATTATTGTTTATTCGAATTAATATAGTCATGTACGTACACATGATGTAGGGTAGGGACAAGAGCACAAGTGGATATAATCAAAGACTTTGAAGTCTATATGCCAAAGTTTTACATGGAAAACAGTCTAAAAGTAGTGCTTGACAATTTCTTTTAGTGTATTAATATACCGATTTAACAAAATGTAAATTTAGACCACGCAAACGAAAGTAGAGTGCATGTATCTGTATCTAAGAAAATAGCACAGTCCAAGTTTTGAAGATTTGACCAATTAATGACATACTATTATGACAAGGTGGCACATCATTTTACTAAACCAATCAACTTTATACTTGCTTTAATTTCACAGTTTTTGGGTGCTTTTTTATTTAATTCAGCTGTTGAAAATTAATATACCTCCAGTGAATCATTCATGTCATCTCGAAGTTGTACATCAAAGGTATTGATGTCTCTACAACCGAACATAATTTTATTACGCCTTATGATAAAACACCCCTGAACAATTCACATGAATTTGAAATTCACAGAATTACAAATATAATATGCCACTCATCACCTCTGTACTTTTTTCTGTTTTAAGCACAAAATCCCCATCCGATTAAAATATGGTCCCCCTGCCATTATGTCTATTTTTGAGCTCAACAGTTACTTATTGAGCGGGGCAACAACAGAAAAGCCTCAATCATTTATATCCCTACATAGGACGTCCCATCGCCTCCATTAAACAGGTCAACGATGGCATCTTCTCTTCAATTTCCTTTCCATCTTCTACCAGTTTCAATAATTAGACGCACCCTTTGAGTATGTTTTCCTGAAACTGACAGAGCAATAAGTTCTCAAAACTATACTTGTTACGCAGCAGGCCTCCCCCCCCCCTTGCCAAACTTGCCATTCCGCTTTCGAAAGAAATCTAGTTGGGTTTTCCTATCCTAATCTGGACGCCAATTTCCAAGCATTCAGTCCAGAACATATCCTCAATCGACCTCATGTTGACTCAAATTGTAGTACACGCTGGTGCCTCTGCATTCCTGTTACTAATTATAATGTACATCAGCCTTTAAAATCGTGAAACTTCGGCATGTCCTTTATTGGTATATACCCCAAGGGGTATGTATTTTGTAATAACCATTTCCTGCCAGTATGATAGTTTAATCACTATTTTCAGCAAGGTATTCTAGTTTAACTTGTATAATTATTTATTTTTGTTGTTTATATATCTGCCCTTTGTGTGGTGATCTAATTTGTGGGTATTTTCTCTGAAGCACACATATATATCTACATGCTCGAGACACACACCATAGCTTCAAATCGGACCTCTGGATGAGTAATGAACACTCTGTAAATGTTCCGACTTCTGAAAACTGATATATCTCCACAAAATTCTATTTTTTTCATAGTGGCATCAACGTAGCTATGCTGATATAAAGTGCAATTGGCTTTGTAAATTTTGTGTTTAATCGAACGAGATAAAGTCCATATCATAGCTGCTATAGTCTTTTAATCAGACAAATAAACTTCTAAAATGCCATACTTGTTTAAAAACGTTAAACAAGTAAAAACGTCAACATAAACAAACCTTTGTTTATGTTTGCTAGTTTGTTACAAACCAGGATACATTGTCTACTCTAAGAACAAAAGCATTTTGCGATGATTAAGTTTTTTTTTTCTTTAGATGAGTATTTTACTAATAATACCCACTGCTGCCAATTGGACAGTATCCTGGCAATAAATTATAGCTGAATTAGTGACAGTACAAAATACAATACACGCATTGGACGTTGAGAAAAAAAAGCATATAGATTACCCTTCTGTCGGCTTATAGTTTACTAGTCCATCATATATAATCCAAATTGGTCTCTACTTGGCCGTATGAACCTGAACCATCTATTGTCCCGTGGACTAGCTACGTTCAACCACAAGTTTATATGTACTCCATGCTTTGTTGTTTGCTTTGGAAAAATACTCTAAATACTTATGCCATATTGTGAAGCAAGACACATCCTCTCATTGCACGTTCAGCAGTATGAAAATATTTACCCCCCTCAAACTGGTGTATATTATCAATCTAGGTACGATAGGAGGAACCCCATTGAGATCCTAACTTTCTTGCACTTGCCAAGTCATTCTTTCTTTTAAATGGTATAATAAATTTGTTTTCTTTGTCCCTAATTATTCTCTGTACAGCAAAATAATCATTCTGACCTTGTGGGAATGATTGCCTTCCCCCTTAGAAAAAGTTTAAGGGTGTTTGCATACTATCACTTTCGACTGTAGGCGATGTGATGCTCTTACTCAATATATTAAATTGCACACTCCAATCTTTGGAGTGTTAGATTTCAGTTCAACTACAATGTATGAATTGAAATATTGACTATTTTTAGTAAATTGATGTGGCATTTTGCTGCATCAATTTGCTATTGGCTAGTTGATTCTAATGCGTGTGTTTATCTTATATTTCACAATGTTAAGGCAATCATAGCCACTCAATTGCACAGTGCTTCATTGCCTTGTCTGAACTACATTCTTGATTGACATTTTGTCAATTGTCCACAGACACCAACAACATGCCAACACCAGTCCGGCAATGCTTTCCACTCACTCATTATACATCCTCCTGCAACTAACTTCGACCATTAAGCATGAGCTATTGCATCTTGTGGTTCTCATCTGTAAACTTTCCCCTCTATTTAAGTGCAAGTTTTCTGATTAACTAATATCGGTTATAACCCTTTTTAGATGGACAAAAGTTGGATGAACTTGCCTCATAGACTTCAAGACCCTGCATATGCCGAAGGGGTTAACCAATTCCTCACACTAGCACGAAGCCATGCTATGGGAAGAGACCGAATCCGGTGTCCTTGTCAATTATGCTGTAATAATCTATGGTTGCCTTTCAGAGAGGTGGAGACTCACCTGTTCATAAAAGGCTTCAATCCTACTTACACCCAATGGATATTTCATGGGGAGGAGGAAACTCGCCCAGTGAATGACGTTGATTCCAATTTAGATCTTAGTGATGAGGACGAATACATCGATGACATGGACCATATGTTAGATAACATATGGGCAGGCACATTCCATAATGTCCCTCAACATAGCCAAGCTGACACTATTCCGATGCCTTCAACCCCCTCGGCACCTGAAACTTCATGTTTACCTTCTTTTGAACAGCTACTAGATGATGCTCGACGTCCACTTTTTACCGGGTGTACAAAATTCAGTAAACTCTCATTCGTTGTCAAGCTGCTACACATAAAATCCCTTGGTGGTTGGTCAATTAAGTCATTTGATATGTTGCTTAACTTGTTGCGGGCTGCCTTTCCTGATGCGTCTTTGCCACCGTCATATGAAGAGGCACGGTCATTGGAGCAAGGGTTAGGGTTCAAGTACCACAAAATTCATGCATGTCCAAACGACTGTATATTATTCTGGAAGGAAAATGCTGATAAGACTAACTGCCCTGTCTGTAATGCTTCGAGGTGGATGTCAAATACAAATGGGAGGCGAGTTATACCTCAAAAGGTGTTGCGTCATTTCCCGTTGGTTCCAACACTTCAACGGTTATATATGTCTGCAAAGATATCCGCGCATATGCGGTGGCATAAAGACCAACGACCCACAACTGATACCATTATGAGGCATCCTGCGGACTCTGAGTGTTGGAAGACATTTGATCAAGACCATAGTTGGTTTGCTAGTGACGCTCGCAATGTTAGGCTTGGCCTAGCAAGTGACGGTTTCAATCCCTTCAACAATTTGGCAAAACCTTATAGCATTTGGTCAGTGATCCTCGTGCCGTATAACTTGCCTCCATGGTTATGCATGAAAGAGCAATTCTTCATGACATCCCTACTTATTCCTGGTCCTAAATCACCAGAAAATGACATTGATGTTTACTTGCAGCCGTTGGTTGATGTTGTTGGAACTTTGGGAGCATGGGGTGCCTACATATGATGCCTCCGCTAAGGAAACATTCAGGTTGCACGCTGCCTTGTTCTGGACAATAAATGACTTTCCTGCCTACGGTAATCTCTCTGGCTGGTCAACTAAAGGAAAATTGGCATGTCCAACTTGTAATGCCGGTACAGAGTCATGCTGGTTGCAGTTTGGCTGTAAACAATGTTATATGGGACACCGGCGATGGTTACCACCAGACCACATTTGGCGAACCAGAAAAGCCTTGTTCAATGGTAAAGCCGATCACCGCATTCCACCAAGGGTGTTATCTGGATCAGATATTGTAAGTCAACTACAGATGCTTGGGGATGTACAATTTGGTAAATCCCGTAGGAAGAGAAAACGCACTGCGGAAGAGTTGAACTGGACAAAAAATAGCATATTCTTCAAGTTACCTTATTGGCCAACCCTTTTGATAAGGCATAATCTGGATGTTATGCATATTGAAAAGAACATTTTTTATAACATCTTCAGTACTTTAATGAACATTCCTGGCAAAACCAAAGATAACATCAATGCACGGCGTGACCTAGAGATTTTGGGTATGCGTAAGGAATTACATTTGAGGCGTGAAGGTGAGCGGTTTGTGATGCCACATGCAATGTACACATTACATGGAGAAGAACGGAATAAACTTTGTGAATGGATGGTCGAGGTTAAGTTCCCCGATGGGTTTGCTTCCAATATCTCCCGTTGTGTTTCCGTACGTGATTGCAAAATAACAGGATTAAAAAGTCATGATTGCCATGTTTTTATGCAACAACTACTTCCTATCGTAGTTGGGGGGTTCTTACGTACTGACCTTGCCTTGGCTTTGACAGAACTTAGCAGTTTTTTCAAAGAGTTGTGTGCACAAACACTTGATATAAATTGTCTAGCCCAGCTTCAATGTGATATCGTCATCATTCTATGTAAGTTGGAGATGATATTCCCTCCATCATTTTTTGATGTCATGATCCACTTAGCTGTTCATCTACCCCGTGAGGCGATACTTGGGGGTCCAGTACAATATAGATGGATGTACCCATTTGAGAGATATTTTGGCAAATTCAAGCGGTATGTCAAGAATAAAGCACGCCCAGAAGGTTCAATAGCATAAGCATATATTCACATCGAATGCTTGACATTTTGCTCATTGTACCTCGAAGATGTTGAGACGAAGTTCAATCGGGTGGATCGCAACATTGATGGCGGAGAAGAGGACACCATAGATGGATTCTCGGTTTTCAATCAACATGTTCGTCCCTTGGGTATAGCATCCAATGTCAAATTAGATGACAAACTCTTTATCTCAACACAATGGTACGTGCTTAACAACTGCGCAGAGATTGAACCCTACATAGAGTATGCATCCCTGATATCTCAGTTACATTTACTTATAAACTCTCATTCGGGTTGTCCCTATCATGTGTTATGTTCCCGTCGTTTTTACATACATGGCTTCGGCTTTTGTGTTTTGTGTGCAGCGAGCACTACGAGAAGTGTAAGTTGCATACACCAAATTCATTTGATCGCGTGCACAAAAATGAGTTTCCAACTTGGTTCAAGAAACATGTAAGTGCATAGTATATCAGTCTACTTAGAAAGTGTGCCCTACTAATGGGGAGCACCCTAACACCCTAAGGCCTTAACCATATTCTTATGCAGGTTCAAGACCAACGTACAATCAACTCACTTGATGTGTCAGCAGATTTATATGCATTAGCCAGCGGTCCCAACCGTTGGGTTGGAGCATATTCTGCTTGCATTATAAATGGGAAAAGGTTCCATACGACGCAGCGTGAACCATGGCGACGGACACAAAATTCAGGAGTTGTTGTAACGAGTGAAAATCTGACTAATAATCTAGACTTCTATGGTGTTTTGAATGAAATCCTTGAGTTGCTCTATATGGGAGGGCGTCACGTGTACTTGTTCAGTTGTGATTGGTTTGACGTCGGTGATCAAAGAGGAGGGGTACGAGTGGATGTCCATATGACTAGTGTCAACATGGCAAAGACTTGGTATAAGGATGAGCCATTTGTGTTGGCATGCCAAGCTTCCCAATGTTTTTACGTAAAAGATTTACGGTTGAAAGGTAATTGGTATGTTGTTCAGAAGTACACAAATAGGAATGTGTACGACATCCCGACAAGGCCGAGGGCATTAGATGACATCGAGGGAGAATCAAGTGACGATGATGCCTATCAAGAAGAGGGGCCATCACATGAGTATGCTCAATTACATTGTGATGATGATCCAGTCACAACTCCACTAAGTAGGACTGATATAGAACCTATAAGTATTGATGCACCAGAAGGTGTGCATACGGGCCGTCACGGTGAGGATACCACAGATTTCATCGACGATGAGGTGGTTCCTTCAGGTTCAGAAGATGGTTATGGCGATGCAGAATATTCAGATGAGGATGATTTCTCCACAAACGATGATTCAGTGTCGGAATAGACCACCTACTGTGAATGGCATAAAAGGTAAACACAAGCATCCATTTCCTGTAGTCTACTATGGCCATTACTGTCAAATTATATAGATTTACCAATTAAGCTCTAAATGCTTTATTTATTTGTGAGAGGCTCTAAATATCTACATCTTTATCTCGACCCACATCGAGATAAACTTGGCTGGGGTGTAATGCTGATATTCTTGTGCAGGGCGCTTTAAGTGGTGCTTGGGGTCCCAGGAGTAGTAAGTTGTCTTAGTTGGACTTAATTTACATGCATTAGATTATTTTCTTGGATATTTGGACTTGCTTCCAGCCCCAATAAATCATAACGCATTATTCACTAACCATGTGATGGATGTGTGTGCTGTTACTGCAGGCGCAAAAAAAGTTTGCATTGTATATACGACAGAATGCTGTTGTAGCTAAAAGGTAGCTAGTCGAAGTTGACAATAAGTAGAGAACTTGTGCATGTGTTGTACAATAGTATACTAATCATGTGCAATTTCTGAGCTACATCTGAAGACTAACCATACAGCTTAAATGACATTAATTTTTCTTTGGGCATGCATGACTAACTGCTGATTGTTAGTCATATGTGAATTGTGTAGAGACCTTTAGTAATGTGGACCTTTAGTAATGTGGACAAGGTAGCAGGTTGGACAAGGTGGCTGTTAACAGCCATCCTTATTATGGATGTTTGGTGCATCAATTTTGGAAAAAAAGGCTGCCCTAGAGGGAGACAAATGCATTCCAATCGAGTTAGTGCATGCAAGCTGGATGGGGCAGCAATAATAAACCTGTATTGGAAGAATAATCAGATAGTCTAACCATAAAAAAGTTGTAAAAATTAATGGCATAAGTTGTGCCCTGTGGTAGATATATGTTCTCCACATCAGGACTAGCCTAGACTTGGACAGGTACAGTTTTGACTTGCCCAAGTGGAGAAAGATGCATAACAATTATCTAGCTTATCAATGCAATATACTACTAGTGCAATACACTAATAATGAGCATTTTTTAATAATTTACATGGGCAGGACATTCCAATCGAGGTAGTGCATGCAAGTTGGATGGGGCAGCAATAATAAACATGTATTGGAAGAATAACTAGATAGTCTAACCATAAAATAGATGTAAAAATTCATGGTATAAGTTGTGGATCTGCTAGATTTAAGTTGTCAATATCAGGACCAGACTACACTTGGATAGCATCAGTTAGGAGTAATAAGTCAACCACCATAATGAAAAAATGCATGTAATACATATTCAATTGCACAATATTGCACTCCCCTGCCATTAGTGCGACAATAGGGAATACAATTAGAGGGAAATTGTTGGATATGATGACTATATTGGATGCAAGGGGAGAAAAGCATATACCATGCAAAGTTGGACTCCTTTATGCAATGTATAAGTGATTTCGTAAATTATTACTAAATGTGGTTTCCACTGAGGAAAGCATAAGTCAAACTATGTAAATTGTTGTTTACCATGTGTTCAAAGGTAAACATGACACCCACAAAAGTAGCAGCAATTAAATTAATAGTAAGATGTCCATATTTGCAAATAAATGTCACTTTTGATTCCCAAAGTTATGATATGCAAAACTCCAAGAGATGATACGTTGATCAAGCAGCAAGGTCATATGATGAGATAATGATTAAAATGCTACTCCTGAAGATACATGATGTAGTATGATGCATATGCTTCCGAGGATTTTGAATTTACATTAACTTAAAAGAAAGTATTTGGCATATCTGCCATGTGTATAAAAGGCCATACTAAAAAAGCTGTTGCAATTTGTAAAATAAATGAAACACTCGTTATTAGTGGGGTGGGGGGAAAGTGTTGGCGCTGGAATTAGATTGGGTGGGAGTTTAGCTCCTGAAACTGGCAATTAAAGGGGTAAAGTTGGAACAAATGGATTTAAATCTGTGTCAATCAGCTGACATCATGTATGGAGTTAGTGCTCAGTACATATAGACGAAGCTCAGGTCAGAAGGAGTTTTGGTTTGCATAGAAATATTCCCTCCTCTTGCCGACTCTGTTTCTGGGGAAAGTTGGGACCCTTTTGCATGCAAACTCTCGACAGCCACTCATACCAGTGGCTCAATACAGATTCCCACCATAGTTTAAAACAGACCCAAGGTAAGTGAGGAAGGTATTTCTTCAATGGTTTCTTCAAAGGTCCCAACTGGAGTCACAGCAGAATACTTGGTGCTGGCTCCTAGCTGGTTCTATGTCCAAGAATTTGATCAACAGTTATTATTGATGACATTTATTTCTTAGTTGGGTTTTTATTTTAAAATTTTTGTTTGGACTACTTTTTGATATACATGCAGCAATTTCCTTATGGGTGGGAAGAAAGTTGCCACTTTCTTGTGAGTTGTCTTAGCTAGGGTCGGAGCAGGACCTCCATATTATGTGGAAATTAAGGATGGCTACCTAGGGTGTGGAGAAACATCATAGAGACAAATAAGTAGAGAGTGATATGCTTGCGTACAGAGTAATAACAAAAAAAAATAAAAAAATAAAAAAAGACAAGGAAAACATTAGTAATCCAAAACTATTACATTTTTGGAGCAGATTTGGTTTTTTATGCTGCAATGCACTCCATTTATGACAAAAAATTGCATTATTCAGTTACCTACTGTGCTGAGAGCTAACATATTGTCCTTTCCCAGCATATTATGAATTTTTTTAACATTTCCCAAATAAAATATGCTTCCTGATGGCTGAAATCCAGTCATTTATGGGCATGCAATATTTTAGGCCTTACTAAAAGGTCAGTTGATGAATGACTCATTATTGTGCAGGTGATTCTATTCCCAGTAACCAGCCATTGAGTGATAGGAGACAGTTTTTATTGTCTTTCACTTGGCTTACCCACCTCGTGTATTTGCAGAGTTACGAGTAGCAGCAGTAACCAAGGTAAAACTGTAGGGATTAAACTACTTTCCCAAAGTTAGGTTGACATTAGTGAACATGCATGGTATGTTGTTCAGAATTAGTAATGTAGGCGTTAAGTTTTGAATGAAATTGGTCATTGCAAAAAAATTGAGTAAATTAATATAAATTTTCCTCAAAAAAATTAGTTTCCAAATAATTGTCACTTAATCATTCGCATAGGTTAAGGGAAATTGCCAAATTTCCCTGGTGTAACATTAAAGACCTATGGTGATCAAATTTAGTTGTTTTAAGTAAATATATTCAAAGCATGGCAAAATGGTTAGGAATGGGATAATGAAATGGGTGGTAAGCGTGTGTTGGATAGGAGGATCGATCCACTATTATTGGAATTTGATGTTAACCTGCATGGTGTAATTGGGAGTGTCTTCCTCCATTGTGAATGGATGAGAAAAGTAATTTTCTGTTAAGGGAGATTTAAGAAACATGAGTAACAAACCTGGACAAATATTGTGTTGTATTCAACTTATAATCAATGACTTTTCTTCACACTTAATATATTATATATGTAAGTGCAATTTTTATGCTAATTTGTGATGTTACAGACAAATTGAGGGTGAATGTTTAATAGAATCAACAGTGACAGCAATTCAGTAATTGATGTCTATATGCAATCCTGGTTGACTCAGTTTCCAATTGTCGTTCTAATGTTATATGGCCCATCTTCGGTACTTTAATTTACAGTTCATGTTTGTAACCTAATGTGGATAACCAGATGAAACAAAGACAGGGGTCCGAGTGAGGGGTGGAGGAGTGTTGAAGTTTAAAAGACGACCTGCACCATATTCAATTAGAGGCCGACCACGGCCTCCACTTATTTGTCAATGGAGTCAGGAAGAGGATCAAGGCGAGAGCCCTAATCAGTCAACACAACCACCGAGCGTAGAAATAAATTCTTCCAACGCCAATCCATTACTAGAAGCCAACACTAATAGAGACAATATTTGGCGATGGAGTCAGCGAGAGGGTCAACATTTCTGAATCAACACATCTTCCGAGCGTAGAAATAAATACTCTCAGAACGCTTTCAATACCGGAAGGCGTTTCTAATGGAGACAATATTGGTAAGTAGTATTGATGCTTATAAGTCAAACTAGAGATTCATTTGCCATGCACCTGATATTTATTGATACTCATAATAGATTAAATACTTATATGAAGTTAAAAATTTATTAATCGTTTTGACATCTTAATGCTTTAGCGGATGGGGCAGTAGTTCCCGTAACAAACGTTGCACAACAAAAACGTGGGCGTGGGCCTGCTAAGTGCACCGAGTTTGAGAAACTGAGAAGGCATGGGAAAGTACCTTTGAAAATAAATGAGGGGGAAACAGCACCATGCTGTGAGAACGCCTCCATGTTTACAACACGAGTAACATGGATTTTGAAACATCATGCGGACATGAGCTATGCTAGATGGACAGATGTACCCAAGTCCGTTAAGGATGAGTTGATTGACAGGGTCAGGGTAAGAGATTTATGCATTCACTTGCATTGTAAGATAGGCCACAATTCTCAATTTTTGATAAAGTAGAGAATTTTGTATATTTGTAGGGTGACTTCGAATTAGATTGGGAATTGAAGAACCATCGGTTGGTAGTTTGGAAGCAACTGCGTAAGAGATTTAACGCCTTCCACCATGAGCTGCACAAGAAGTATTTGGCATATGCGAGCCATGAAGAGGCATTGGCTGCTGATGTAGAGTTCGTCGACCCCATAGTATGGGCTAAGCTATATGGCCGATGGGGAAGTGATGCATTCAAGGTATGTTATTGGGAGTAGGTATATTCCATATGTTATAGAATATTTAGACTGAAGATACTGAAGTGGCTCTGTAATTTGGCAGAAAAATAACCACTTCATTCTCATAATGACAGAAAATCTCAAGCATAAATAAGGAGAATAGTAAGAAGCTGCAGATTAATCACACTGCAGGACGTAAATCTTTTGTGAGAATCCTAGAGGAAAAGGTATAGGGGTTCAAACAATTTGCTAACATAATCATTTCATAGGGATTTATATAATGTTAAGCTCTCAATAAATTGTTTTTACTCACGTAGCATTCATAAACACGTAGCATTGTTAATTTGTGGCTGCTTGGAGGTAATGACTGGTAAGTAATTAACTTAACAGTCAAAGTTATTTTTTAACATTAATCACCTCTATTTAAATTGAGTAAATTATGTGGTCATTGTATCGTAAAGCATATCAAGCAGAGACACACATGCTGAGTAGAGAATCATGCATGTGCAAATCTTATATATATTTTTCTTGGCTGGCCATATTCAAGTTAAGTTAGGGGTTAATCCACACACCAATAGGAATGTGGGGGGAGAACTGTTTTGAGGAATATGTAACTAGCAGGATAAGAGATGGTAGATTGTGATGTATTTGCAAATTGTTATTTCTGAATAGTATAGCTAAAAAGTACCTTATGCCTCATTGTGACATTTTAACTTAATACATTGCAGGAAACAAGTAAAAACATAAAACTGTCAACTTTTATGTGGAATCTGTATGAGTAAAAACGTAGAGAAAGCACCATGTTGGGTTAATTTAAAAAAATCAAAAGCACACAAACCAAAGATAGGCTATAGATGTTTATAAACTGTGGCTGCACACTCTACACTTCACTGCAGACATTTGTTGTTGATATGTTGCTCAATAGTTTCAGATTATATGAGCTAAATCATGTAAGTTATAAACTGTCTACATGCTCTTTCATAATAGCGACTTGAAGGAGCAAACTTGGTGGACTTCTATAAGGAAGTCCGCTGGTCTAAGAAGAAGGATAAATTTGTCACAGATGCCACTGAAGATATTTATGTAAGTCTTCTCATACTATTCCGGCCATATAGACAAATAACTTGATTATGTTGTCTGAAATTAAGAGCACGTAGGGTGTTTCTTGTATGGAATGAAAGACCTTGAATTTACGATGTGTGCAGAAGGAGATGGCTGGGAAGATGGATGAATTAGCCCCTGAGAATCGTACTGATGAGGCAGCTAGGGCTGTCTTTAGGGAGGTGCTTGGTCACAGACCCGGATATGCACGAGGCCTTGGAGAGATGGTGATACCAGAGTCTACGAGAGCAAAAGACCGTGAACGAGATAAAGAGTACGCAATGTTAATGGAAAGATATAAGAAAGATGCGGACAACCACAAGAGTGAACTAGACCGTGTGAGGGAAGAAATGCGAGTGGTTGTGGAGAGACAAATTGAAACAGAGAATATGTTGAGGAGTTTCATGGCATCATTTCAGTCACATGGGGGAGATTCTCTTCGGGGGACGCAATGACCCCCGAGCTGCATGCAAGTGTGGAAGTTGCACTTTTTTGAGAATTTTTTGGGTGACTTTTTGGTAGTTAACCAAGTCGACCAATATGTTAGTGCATGCTTTTTGGGAAAGGAGGAGATTGTAGGCTGGGGGTTATGTGTGTGTGTGTGTGTGTGTGTATATATATATATATATTTATAGAAAATTTAAGACATAGCAAACTGTCTTGGAGGGTAGCCAACATTCTATTTTGTGGAAGCCCAAAGGGCAGGTGTGGGAAGGCTGGGGAATGGATATTCCTCTGGTCAATCTGACAGAAACTCTAAAAACTGAGAGTAACATATTTTTGCAGCTCCTAACTTAATATGAGGGGGAAAACACAAAGGGTTAGATGGACAAATATTGCATGAAATATGTAAGTATAATTCATTTAATTAAGTTTTGTTGCATTAACTGACCCAGAACTGGATATTGTCATGCACACTGACAGTTGTGTTGGTATGCAGGTACATCGAAGTGCAGATGGAGTTGGTGTCCTTGCATGTTGTGAAACCTAGGTGACTTATAGATCTCAGTGTGAGTTCCAATTCAGCAAACGTCTTATCAAGTGTATTAATTGGCAGTTTGGAGATGTTTGGTAGGCAGTTACAGATGTTGAGAAGGTTTGAAATTCCTATCGTTTCTATGGTATTGTGGGATGGCTGTGCAGTAGATGAAAAAATTGTGATATTTTGCTAATTCTTACCTGATATGGCTGCTTTTGTGCATTATGTTAATTAAAGTTATGTACATCAGAGTTAAAAACTGACCTTGGTATAATAAATATGTTAATTGGTAGTAAACTATAGCTCAATTAAGGTAAGGTTTGCATTGTAATTGTAAAATTAGTATGACAAACAAATAATGAAAGAGGAGATGTGATAACCATACCTTTTCCTGTCACGCAGCCTTAGGTATTTCATTCTCCCTACTGTGAATGGAAGTTGGCTTCTACAAACATGGGGCAGCACTTGTTTAAGAACCAACAATAACTGCCTATGCATAGGAGGGGAGGGATACACTGATTAGAGACGGGTGGAAAAATAAATTGATCTGTTTTGTCTTCTAAAATTGTTGTCTTTTAAACTAGTATGTGTTGCCACTTGTAAGTTTCAGGTGGCTGCAAAAAGAAAGTAATAAGTGGCATGTATATCACATTAGTCATTGGTGCCCTTAAACAATTAAGGGCACACAAATTTGCTGACAAGGAATTGGTTAAATATTCTTGGCAGAATGCTTGATGGGGTTTGTTTAAGATTTGTGAGCTATTGGCATACTATAACAATTGAATTAGGTATTTATTGGTGTGTAATACATTAGGAAAAATGGGAGACCATTAAGTACAATAGTATCATTGCCTAGTTAGTCACCCAAACTGTAGGTTATGGCAAGTTTATATATATGTATATAAACTATAGGATCAAAGTGATAAAATATTGGTTGTTACATGATTTAGAAAAATTATTGATATATTCCAATTCTTAATATACCTCTAGGGATGTTCTTCCATGATTGGAATGTAGGTGGTTGGAGAACATTTTTTAGAGTTCTCTGTTTGTGCGAACTGACAGGACAATGCTAGGATATTTTGTTGGAGAGCTATTCTCAGTTTTTGCAAAGACATTCCACCCACTCCTGCCAAGAAGGTGTTCGGCTATGCAGTGTAGCTAAATGACAGTGTGAAAGGGCATGGACCAGTTCATTGAGTACTTGGAAAGTCTATATATCGGTTAGGGGATAATGTGTAAGAAATCAGACTCTCCTCGCTTTCTACATCTGAATTACATGAATGCACCAGTGTATATATAGGGTTGTTGCAGGTTTAAATACAATATGACTTTGTGGGAATGGAAAGTAATTAGTAGGCTGGGCAGTTGCTGCATGTATATTAAATTGTGCATCCAATATGTATTATTAAAGATGAGTACTATGGCACTGGATAACCTTGATGAATGAATGAGTAGTTTGTATGTTTATATATATCTACTTGGGTAGCAACATGTACAATTTCATTCTGGATACAATGCAAAATGATTGTGTCAGATCGAATGAGAGAGCTTGTATTTTTCATTCCACTTTTTGGTCTATAATTGCGTGAGTATGATGTTGTCAAAGGAATTTTATAGTCATAGGAGATTTGTGTTTAGGTGGTACACATCGGTCTGGCAATTAGTGAATATATATCTGCTGCATGTGTGCATTTTAGGAAAACACTTATTGCATAATTATTGTTTAAAAAAATATATAAGGTAAGGCTTTGGCATTAGTAAGTTTTTCACAAACAATTACTTATGTTCATGGCATGCACTAATTAGATATAAGTTGTGAGTTCTATCAATCCTGACATTTACTAATCAGTTAATTGGAATATATTGAGGACTAATATGCAATACATCAATATCTACAAGGAAAAAGTGGTAGCACTCAAAAGTGAAAGTTTTATTTATGAACTCCAGTAATATCTTATTTAGGGTGGAGTTTGTGCGGCGAAATGTAGTACAAAATGTATATATAATAAAGAATTCAATAGTGGCGAGTCATTGACCTCCAGTGGTTGGAAAAATATGCAATCATCTATAGTGCAATTGCGTCTGAATGAATTCCGCTGGAAAAAAAAAATAAATTACAATGAAGTAAATCGTTGCAACAATTTAGCAATTCTGGATATCGCGACACAAAGAAGACTTTGTTGGTATTGAGTACCTAATAGCGGCGATATTAGGAGTTCGAGAATTAATTAAAAAGGCACGAGAGGATATATATATATATATATATATATATCTGCTTGCCTCACTTATTTGCATCAGGATCCAGATCGTTGATAATACAATATTTACGACGATTTTAGACAGCCGCAAACAAAATTTCCCAACATCCATGCATTGCCGTCAGTCCAATCTTCGTTACGAAAAGTACTGGTAATTGACTCAAACATATTTGCAGCGATCGCATGAAATCGTTGTGTTATTGGCAACCACTTTCGAAACTGTCGAGTAAAGCATATAATTTCTTGGCGTTATTTTTGTACGAAGTAGCGACGGTATAATTCGACATTTTACCTCAATTGTGGCGATTCTCGACAGCTGCAAAAAGAGTAGTATGGCAACTCCGCGCATTCTCGTTAGTGTAGTAATCGCTGGGATAACATATTACCGGCATAATTTTTCCTTTTTGCGTCGGTATATAATCGCTACTAGAACAATTTCTCCTGACGATTTTTTTACCGTCGTGAAAAGTATAACATTTGCAGCGTTTCATTGTTATATATTGCGAAGGTCTAAATCGATGAAAAACATTTATAGCAGCAAACGTAACATGTTGTGGTTACGGCATTTGGGGCGACTTAATGAACCTTTTGCGATGATTAAAAAACGTCGCAAACAGCAGCATTTTCCTGCGATGCTCGCAAACGGGCGACTCTGAGCAGTTACGACGATTCTTTCGCGTCCAATTGGCGTCGAACCTAGAATCGTTGGAGTATGATATTTACAGCTAATTTAAGGACTATTTGCGACAGAATAAAATGCTGGGAAAGGTCCATTTTGTTGTAGTGACATTAATATTAGGGAACTGCAACAAAGAAAGAAAGGTATAGGGAGAACAAACAGATCATAAAGTTTAGTTTATATATATGGTCCCATGATTTAAGTAGATCGATCATGATCCGGAATTAATTATATTTTAGTGGCGAATGAAATTTATGTTTACAAGTCGATGCGGAAAACGCATCCTGTCATGAAGATAACAATAGTGTAGAAAGTGTCCGTGACCCCGCTAGCTATAATTAGCTAGCTAGCAAGTTAAAAGATTCATCTGAATTATGTAATTATTTTGTGTCAATATGATCATGAGGTTCGTTGTTCCTGCATGCATCTAAAACTTTCTGACAAAAACGTTCTGATCAGAAATTGCCATTGGGAGCTGTCTATATATAGCTAGGGAATTAGCAGTACTCAAAATGGCTGAAATTTGATAACTTGATCTTCTACTTCTAGACTAAGGACAAGCAACTTTTTGAGGATTTTGCTAATTGTCACGTACGTTGTTCAAGTAGTTTTCATTATAATTGTTATATATGGTCCTGATCTCAAGGCAACCCAATGTCCTAATCTTTTTGCTTATAATTAAGAGTGGAATGCATATAGGTGACGAAAACATCTACATGAGAATATTCTTGTTCATAATATGGATGTACTTTTAACTATATATATATATATATATATATATATATATATATATACACACAAATAATTTATAATTAAGCTTCCCACATGCATCTAATTATTTGATAACAATCTACTAACAACCATCATAATATATATTAATACCAGCTTTCACAATCCTAAGATCATGACGTCGATTATAATATGAATTATACGGCCTTTAACAATCTAGCAAGACCAAAATTGTGATTATGCTGATTTCATCCAAATCCAAAAAAACTAAATTTATAAAAATAAATACTCTACAAATTAGAGGGCGCTTGATTAAAATTCATTTTATTATCAAATAGATATGATATATATATATTATATTATATATATATATATATTACTACAAGAAAAATAAACTTTTGTGACTAATTTATTGCAACCAAAAGATTATTTGCAACTAATTTTAGTTGTAAATAGTCATTTCGCTGGAATTAACTGATCGCAAATAAGTAGTTTTTTTGTAGTATCTCACACCACACACTTATAGTTTTTTTTTTATAGGATGCAGGGTGTGGGCAGTGGCGGACCTATGTTATGTCTAAGGGAGGCAATGCCCCTCCCCCAAGTTTAAAAAAATTTCAAAATATATCCTAATATTTTATTTATAATTCTATAAATATAGCAAATGCCACCCCCCCCCCCCAAAAAAAAAATTTACAATCCCCATATGTTCTTTAAAACTTTCAAAAATTTCAATATACCTAAAAATGTCTTTCTTCAATTTTTTTCCTATAGTTCAGAAATTTTATATAATTTCTATATATTATTTATTTTCAAGGATGTGGCCTCACCAAAATTAAATTAAAACTAAGTTTAGAAAAAATAATAAACTTATTAATATGGATCTCCAAGTTTTTTTGGTTATACAATATTAGACTTCTTAATATGAAATCCAAAATGAAAATACAAGAAATATCATTTAAAGTTGATGATTTACATGAAAAATAGTTGAGATGTTTTATCCTCTAGACTTTATTGAGTAAAACAAAAATTATTTAATGTCTCAATTATAGCATTATATGCTTAATGTGACACGAAAATATATAGATTTTGTATGAAACTTGATAAACTAGCTTACATACTAGAATGAAAGATGGCATTTTAAAAGATCATTTGATAGTTTTTATGAAGAAAATAAATTCTAAATATTTCATTATAAAAATAATAATGGATTAATATTATTTCATGAAATATTATCATCAGAAATTTGAAACATATATTAAGTTGTGTTTTTTAGAATTTTATTTCTATGTATATGTAATTTATTATTGAGATCTAATTTTATATATAATTATATTTTTATGATTTTTCAATTTCTTTTTATTTTATATAAATATGTCACACAATAGAAAAATTAGCCCCCTTATATAAGTTCCTGGTTCTGCCACTGGTGTGGGGTAGTGAATAGTTTCATTTTTCATATAGATATATCATCAAATTATATGAATTTGTACTTTTCTTTTCTTAGTTCTATTTCATGGGAGCCTCATTTATTTTCACAACCATTCTCATCTCATCTTATCATTATAACTTTTTTAAATTTCTACACAAAATGAATTAAATGATTTAACTTTTTCAAATATCAAAATAAAAATGATATTAAAATAATATATTGTAATAATATTTTATTTAACTTTCAACTTTTATCTTTACCCATCTCATTTCATCGAACAAAAATAAACGAGACAGTATTCCGGTCTGTTTTGAATAATTCCTCAATTCCCTGAATCACAAGACAACTGATCCTCCCCAAAACTGATAAAAAAAAAAAAAAAATTGTGTGATCAAGATTGTGACATTAGTTGCGCGCATTCCTCAGCACAGACCGATACACAAGTAGCTAGAGCTGCTAGCTAGATTTAGCTAATTTAAACATTTAAATAACACCATATTTGAAGACTAATGTATTTCGACAAATTCATGTATTTTCGCATGATTTTCAATTTCCATGTACTAATATTTCCAGGAGCGACGAAAATACTGCATGTACGTGTGGCGGTCTTATGAGGAAGAACTTATTAAATATTGACGTGGGCTTGTGTGTTGTCTCAGCTCGCCATTAATGAGTTAGATGGAGTGTCCTTTCACCTAAGCTATTAAACATTTAAACCAACTTGGGTTGCCCCCACCACCACCATTGACGAGTCTCTATAATCTTTACACACGTTCAATAGTACCTGCCATTTTTTAATTTTTCTGTTCAAGGCGCTTTTCATTGCAGAGTGTGTATTAGGATTAGGGTTCCTGTGTGTCAGTTACGTACCTCAGGAAACGGACGGCTTGGGTCCAATTCTATCCGATTACGACGCAAGAAAAAAATGAAAGCTGTATATATTTCCTTATTATATACAAGATAAGCCAAGCACAAATGACGTCTCTCAGATTTGCCATATTCTTTTGCCACGATTTCTTATAGATTACGATCCAAACCATCAATTTATTCACTGATCTGCATCATGATCATCATGTCATTTTCAGTTTTTGTTTGCATCCAGAAGAACATTTTTCTATCAACTATAAATATATATTCTTATATAGTCCGGTTAACAGTAAAGCAATAGTTTGTGTCCCGGCCGGGCTTCAGAAGGCATGCAATTGAATAAGTACTGCTGTCAAAATATTTATTGAGCTTTGGCAAATTTATTGCATGCTAGCTGCTAGTTCGGGTGGTTCAACAGCTTCAGCCCTGTAACACCCGGTGACAGTCACTAATTCCTGACGCTACTTCCCTGATAGTGGTAGGTGCATGTGCCGGAGTTAAACAAGCCCTGATGGGTTTCAATTGAGCTGCCTCTCCCATCGACGGTGTATAGGTACGTACGTGTCAATATTTTCTTTTAATAAAAAATTTTAATAATATTTAATTAAATGAGAGACTGTTGTTCCAACTTAAAACCTGTTTTAGATAAACCCTAAATCCTAATCCTCGACACATAAAGCAAGGATTAATCATTCATTTTCGTGCGATTGGTTTGTCGATGCATAGATAGATGATAAGCTGAAAAGTGAGAATTCAGGGCTCTTTGGCGGCCATGCATGCTAAATTAATTATCATATGGAAACTGAAGCTGATGTCTACCAAAGGGGAATATAATTGAATGGCTTGTGGCTTTGGCGGCTCAAGCCACGTCCGAGATCAAGATGGGGCTCATGCAACTTGATCGGGGAACCCCTTGATCAATACAACTCTTTTTTTGGACTGAAATCAAAGTCCAAACAACACTAGGGTTGTCCCAGTCTGAGATGCTTCTAGGGATCTGAACCTTAGAGGTGTGGGCAGAGAGTCAAACATGGGTGACGATAGAGAGAGAGAAGCAAAAGTGGAGGACTGTGGACCGGAGACGGAGACTTTAAATGGGTCCCACAAGTTCTGAAAGCAGAGAAAGACGATGCTGGAAATGGGTCCCCCATTCATCCCTCCCTCTCTCCTCTGCTCTTAACCTTTTTGTCCAATCTTTCTTCTTCATTTTTTACCCTTTCTTTCTCTCTCTTTTTAATTTCCAAAGATAAAGAAGGGAAAGAAAAAGAAAACGTCACGTACACAGGGTGTCGGGGGGAAAGAGAGATGTATGGAAAGCGATGATACGGGTTTCCGAGTCCAAACGAGTGTATGTGCGTGCGCGTGTGTGTGTGAGAGAGAGAGAGAGAGAGAGAGAGAGAGATGCAAAAGCTCATATGGGTGGATCCAGAAAAAACAGCCCATTGTTTCGATGTGACCTGATACGTGGGGGAGGGTGGATGTGGGGTCTACTTCCCACCAACTACGTGAGCCTCACTGGGACCCCCTCCCCTCTCACCTCTTCTAAATATATTCCTCTGTCTTATCCATCTTCCTACGCTTTGGATTGGATTCATATTTGCTTTTTCAAGCAAAAATATATTTCTTGTTTAAATCCACGCAATGATTTAACCCAGCTCCGTCCCATCTCTCTAGTATCTTCCTAGCTTTGCTTCATAGGCTGGTTTCGTTTCAACTTCTGTAGCATGAAACATTGGAGTGTGAGATGGGGCTCCCTAGCTAGAGCCTATGGCATCGTTTGATGGTGAAATGTTGTCACTTTGATCGATCGAGCTCAAATGGAATCATTCTTTTTAACATCAAGGGTAATCTTGTTTATCCTCTCGTGTTGCAATTTTTATCTCTGAAAAAATATCGGTTGGTGTTTTTTCAAACCTCGTGGCCAACAATTGGTCTTATATATAATATGTAAAATTACTTATTTATGATCAGTTAATTCTAACGAAATGATTATATGTAATTAAAATTAGTTATAAATAATCTTTTACTTGCAACAGATTGATCATAAAAATCTATTTTTCTTATAATATATATATATATATGTACGCAACAACAGTATTTACGGCAGGATATCAAAGATAAAGATATCAAGATTAAACATTACGTGATTTTAAATAATTTATAAATATAATAAAAAAATGATAAATAATTTATAAATATAATAAATAATTTATAAATAATAGTGACGCACTGGTCTCAAATCAACTCACTAACAAAACATTTAACGTGGTTCGGTATATTGATTTAATTTACACCTGTAAGGCCTAGGGGAGAAACGGCATGCTCTCAAATCCCTCTCTTAATTATTCTCTTTTTCAAGAAGAAGGGGCTCAAAAGAGAGGAAGCCCTTGTACAGCTAAAGA
The DNA here is from genome assembly GCA_961763995.1 of Juglans cinerea. Lineage (NCBI taxonomy): Eukaryota > Viridiplantae > Streptophyta > Magnoliopsida > Fagales > Juglandaceae > Juglans > Juglans cinerea. The sequence continues at coordinate 31,034,958 of CAUIVZ010000002.1, read as the reverse complement.
AGAAAAAGAGGAGGAGGAGGACGACGACGAATAGAAAAAAATGAAGAAGAAGAAGATCAAGAATAAAGAAAGACTCGAGTGTCTTCATCCAGCTTCCTTTTCTTAGCGTTTCCATCCTTTTCTAACTCGACTTCCTTGAGTTTTGTGTCTGTCTAACTTATGTGGTTCTAGCTATCAGGTTTGCTATGTCATGAGTTACCAAACCTCATGGAAACACCCTTTTTGGATTGTATTTTATAACACCTCTTTCTTTCTTCTGAATTTTAGATCTTGGCTCGTGAAAAAACAAGACAAAAAACTCCTCTTCTCCTCTCTCTATTCCCACCAACAACAACTACTGCATTTCCTCATCTTTCTCCATGCTTATCATGAACATTATACTTTCTTAATTTGTATGCACCAAATTGATTGAAAAGCGAAAAAGAAAATAAAAACAGAGAGAGAGAGAGAGAGAGAGAGAGAGGAATTAATACCCATAATCTTAACTTAAAAGTACCAAGCTTTGCAAGAAGATAGATATTATTATGTAGTTTTCAATTGGAAAACCACTGATATATAGGTGGTGGTAACATTCGGGCAAGGGGGTTGAAGTGGATTGAGATGACTCCATCTTATGCATGTCGTGAATGACGCTGACAGAGTTGAAGTCATTGGCATGTAGATGTAGACTCTTTCTTTTTCTTTTCTTTTTTCTCACAATTGGGTCATGAATATCGTAATATTAAGGGTGCGATGATGTGATCTGATCTACGACACATTGGGTGTCAAAAACCTGTTAAATTTACTTCAATTAATTTTATAATCGTACTATATTAAATTACATAGTTTATAAATTTATTTTTATAAAATTATTTTGTAATCAAAATATTATATATATATATATATATATCCACTTTCATCGTAATTTTTTATTCATACTGTAATAAATGCTGGATCATGCTTGATGTTGCGTTTAACTAGCTAGTTCAATGTGATTGTGCTGTATTGCGTTCTGTCCTTTCACCCGCTTGTGTCACTCATGACTCACGTGGCTTAATCTGAACCATAGGCATTGTATTTTCCCTGGCAACTGTCTTTTTAGTCTATTTTTAGTTAAGATCTTAGAGACTTTATAAATAAAAATAAAAAAAATTAAGATCTTAGAGAGAGAGAGAGAGGGTATTTTTATAAAATATTTTATAAAAATATTCTTCATTTAAAATATAGTTTTATAAAATATTATAAAAAATATTGAGTGTAAATGGTTTTTTAAAATAAAATCTGAAGTGACCTTTTGGGGATTGGGGTGTAAGCGGAGGACGAAATAAAACCACGCGCTACTTAATGAGAGTACATGAAGAAGCGGGTAGCATCTCTCCTGGCCCAAGAATACTTGCAACCAGTTCCTTTCATCGGGCCCATTTGTCCGTTTTCCTTGGGCGTGGGGCCCATGTAAGGGCTCCACCCATTGAAAGCTCCTACTTTGTAGGCCCTACTGTGTTCTTAAGTTTAGAGCCTTGTCCGGCACTGAACCCTGGCCTGGCCCAACCTCAGGAATCTAATGCCGTCTTTGTCATCCTGATCCAAACCATCGTGTTAATATTATCCGATCAAAATATCTAGTACTTTACTTCAATACATCTATAAATGTAGCAAAAAACAAAAACTATTTATACTTGTAATTTTACACACATAACAATACACGCTGAGTGTTAACTATTAAAATAGTGAAAATTTTGAAATTCAAATTAAAAAAGAAAAAACATGTAAAATGAAACGAGTATTCTACACCAATCAGATTATAGGCCTCGTTTAGATATAGAAATATTTTCAACCCATCTCATCTCATTTTATCTTATCATTACAATTTTCTCAAATTCTCATACAAAATATAATAAACAATTTACCTTTTTCAAATCTCAAAATAATAATAATATTAAATCTTACATAACATTTTGGACTCCATTTTCATTCCTCATCTACCTTCACTTTATCTGCTTTCTCTAATACTGATTGGGCCGGTTGCCCGGATGACCGTAAATCCACTAAAAGATTTTACATTTATTTTGTCATTCATCTTATCTTGGGGCTCGAAGAAACAGTCCACTATTGCTTGGTCTTCTACTAAAGTCGAGTACAAGGTAGTTGCTAACACTGCTTGTGAGATCCCTTGACTACAATTTCGTTTAAAAGAGCTCAACATTTTTCTTAGAGATCCTCCAACCTTGTAGTATGACAATTTGGGTGCTACTTACCTTATTATTAATCTCATTTTACATTCTCGTACTAAACATATTGAGTTGGATTATCATTTCGTTAGAAATCGTGTAGCTACAAAATCTCTTCAAGTTTCTTTTATGGCTAGTAAGGATCAACTTGCAAATATCTTCACCAAACCGTTATCTTTAGCAGAGTTTGCTCAACTACGATCAAACCTCACACTTTGCCTTGTGGTGCTTGAATCGCGGGAGACGGTTAAGGCACTAGGTATTGCACCACCAGATCAGAAGAATGAGAAGAAAGAGCTAGAAGATTCTAGACTAATTTGGTGATAACAAAATTTCTCATGGTGGTCTTAAGTCTGTTTGTAAATGCTAAATGAAAAACTTGTTAAATGTAAATTTACTTATCTTGCAACAATATGTATAAATAGGACCAAAGGTTCCCTGCATGGTACACAATGGAAATCCTCACATAAGCCTTTCTTCGAAGACCTCACCTACATCTCGTTTACTTTCTTCATCAAAGATCGAGGCAAACAGAATCATGTTTAGATTCTTTTACTTGTTAAATTATATGACCACTGAACTGAGCCAGCTGTTGAATGCAATGAATATGTTTTTCAAATTTTTTTAAAATTTTTTTGACAATATTAATATATGTGACAATAGTTTATGGACAAGAATCAATAAACCTAGGATCGGCTGCTATGGAACATCCAGATGGATTTGTCCGACCGGAATAATGATTTAACAAATCTCTTAGAAACCTTCGTATGGGGAAAAGGAGATGAACGGTTACTCTGGACATAAGTTTAATATTAAGTGCATTACAAAACACAGGATTTTATGCGTTGTACTATGTACAAAATAACATTTTATTACATTTTTATCTTAAAAATATTCTATTATAATATGTATTTTGCTCAGAAAATATGTACGAAATAATATTTTAAGCTTTCGGGTTGTGTATTTTTTTTTTCTGGGACGACACTCTAATGTTTTGTGTACTGATATGTAAATCATTCATCACCAAACGTCGTGCCCTCTTTTTATTTATTTTTTAATATCCAAGATAAAATATGGAAAATGTCGGAAAATCCATCGATAAGTTAGACGCTGTTCACATGCTTAGTTTTCGTAAATGGAAAAAACTTAAGGCTTGTTGGGTGTGAAGATTAATTTAACACTGGCCAATCCACAAATGCCAAATAGGCATCCCAAAAAGAATTGATCTGGACCCGCATACACCGAAACATCTCCTCTCCCTTCCTCATCTGCACTCAAGACGCAGACAAAAGCCCCAAGAAAAACGTGATCCATCGAGGGATACTTCAACTTTGACTCTGTGTGTTACAGAGGCAAAGTTGAATAACAGAAACCTGATTGATTTCCTCTGCAATGTAACAACAAACATATGAATAAACCATACCATAACAGAAACCTGATCAATTTCCTCTGCCACGGTGCAGTGCCGGGAACTTGGACGCATACAAACATCGCTTTGATCAAACTTTCATCTGCCTCTACCCCTTCTTCTTCCTTTATTTTTTGATGGTGGTGAAGTTTGATTGTGAGGTTTTGTGTTATGGGGCTCTTGGGGTGGTGGACCTTTACCATTTTGGGCAGTTTGTTGGTGGGTGCCTTTTGCATTTGGTTCATGGAGTTCTGCAAGTGGGTTTTGATCACAAGGTGTTGCTTTGAGCTCTCTTTCATCTGCCTTACAGGCATGTTGGATTCGCTAATTTTGCATACTGAAATTGATACACAAAAGTACAATTACTCATTGAAAAGAGAGAGCTTCACCAAATGGCACACAAATGCACTGCCTTCTTTTTATTCTTTCCTATTTCTCTCACACAAATGGCACACAAATTGCTTTAGTTCTGGCACAAATTGCTTGAGTGCAGATGGGAAAGGGAAAGGGAGAGGGAGAGAGAAAGAAGGTTGAGGGAGAGATTTTGGTGTATGCGGGTCCAAATAAATTCTTTTTGGGATGCGTACGTGGCGTTTGTTGATTGGCCAGTGTGAAATTAATCTTCACACCGACCGACCTGGAGCGCTTCTCTTTGTATGTATATATATATATATTCAGTACATGGCCTTTTTTTTTAATTTATTAATTCGATATTGCATTTCAGAATAAGGTGGATGCTTATGTATCTGGCGGCTCCTAATCTGATTGTATATGATAGAAAATCAGAAGAAAAGAAAAAGGAAACACGCACATCCTAATCTGTTTTCAACCTGTAACAACAGCAACAGAAACCGATCATATTAATGCCACAAACAACAAAGTTAATCAGACACAGAATTCATACCCTTCCGCTGGTTTTCCGAATTTGATTAAATCAATTATATAGGTACAAATTATTACCTATGTAGTGAGTATATAATATATTCAACTTTGCCATATTAATTAATTTTAGTGACAAAATACAGGACCCGGCTAATTAATTATTCCACATAACTGTCAACTTAATCAATAAGTCCAATATTCTCTTTAATTAATTGACTTGGTAATTACCACATCCAGTTGCTGAATATACAAACATTTCATTAATTTTTACAACCAGCTAGCAATGGGATTTCCATTTATGTATTTAGCGTGACAAGTTAAGAAAAAAAGGAGAAAACAAATTAAATTACTCTCATCAATTCAAAAAATACTAATTACTCTCGAGATTATATATAAGAATAGATCTCATAAAATAAAATAAAGTTTACAAATTAATGTGACTAGATGCAATACGTTAAAGATTTTCTTTATAGTAAAAATAGTTTTATAATTTGATGTACCATATCTAGTCATAATTATGAATTTAATTTTGACAAATCTTTTTATAAATTAAACATTTCTCTAGTTTTTAAAGTTTGAGTACATCCTATGTTAGTATAAGAATACTAAGTATTTAGACTTTGTAGGCTGTTTGAGAAAAGCTTCAATTACAAATAGATCTTATGAAATGAAATTTATAAACTAACATAATTTGCAGTCTCCCGCTTTACCGCTCGGCCATGTCGCCAAAACGATACAAAAAATATATGAAAATATTTTTTTTTTTTTTGGGATCGGGATTATTCATTTTTGTACTTGTATCATGAATCCTTTTTTTTTCTTTAATCTATTTCCTAAAAGAAATCCTTACCTTTCTCTTTTGATAGGATACATTTCATTGATTAATTGTCTAATATCTTAAAACAAATATACTATTTAAAAAATTTTAATTGTTATTATTATAAAATAGATCTAATATATTATATTAAATTACGTAGTATTCTTAATTTTTGACATGTCATACTATTAATGGAAGTTAACATCTCCGATTTTTTGAGGGAAATTAATTGAGCGAAGCCTAATCACAGCCGTTTAGCCGATGGCTAATTAAGTTGATGTTTGACAGCATGAATAGAAACAAGTCATGATTCTTTATTTCTTTAATCTTTATCAATCAAATTTTTTATTTTTTATTTTATTTATTTTTGCAATGTAGCTTGATCGAATTAGTTTTTGTTTGAATAGCTTTTCAATGTCAAGACTCAAGACCCCACTATGGATATAGGAACCATACCAAATTTAATTTTTCAAAAAGTTGAAAGGGAAAGGCCTCGAATCTCACATATTTTAATTAATTACTAGCAAGCTAGCTAGCTAGGAACCCACATCAACAAATACTGCCTTCACTGGTTTGGTTTTGGAAGGGCTTAAATAATCCCAAAACAGCTCAATCGCATGAGTATACTATCTACAAGGTTTAAGGCCTCGTTTGGGATATGGATTCAACTCATTTGAATTGAATTTAAATTTAAGACTACTTCATCATCTAAATATACAATTCATAATTCATTACATCACTCAACTCAAGACCTCTTTATAAATAGGATTCATAATCTTTTTCAACTCAATACTTCTTTGTACGTAGGACCCATAATTTTTTTCAATTTCTTATAAATATATTTAATTCATCTTAGGTGGGCACCATAAAATTTATTCCATAATCTCAACTCACTATTATTCATAAAGAATTCAACTCATCTGCACTCAGCTTAACGTCTAAACGAGACCTAAATAGACAAATTTTGTAAAACAAAAATAAATATTACTAAAAAATAATTATAATATATATTTTTTATAACTGAGTATATATATTTTTTTTATAAAAGTCTGGACGGGATCTTATTTATTTAGGACTTTTACGGATCATTTATCAAATGATATAACCTCCATCCATATATCTCTTCCATTCATAAATAAATAATTATAGCTTGACCTTCGATTTCTCTCATATCCAAACCCCTCTTCTTCTTCATTTGACTTCTGGCTAGTTTCCACTAACCACAAGCTTAATCAATCTGGCCTCATGATATTAAATTTTTTAAAATTTTTTTGGGGGCAAGGTTTCAAAGTTAACGATCAATTAATGTTAATTATTTTAGTAATCTCTACGGCAAATTAAACAAATGGGCAAAACAATTAATTAGCATATAATATTTCTACATTAATTATTGTTAAAATTCTTTGAAGTCATGTGAATATAAAGAAATAGTAAAATATATCAAATGATTTGAAATTTATGAATATATCAATAGACTAAAAAATAATTGAGTGTGAAAAGGAGTTTGCATCTCTTGATCATATAAGTCATGCAAATGAGATTTAAACATGATATCATTTCTACATTTAATAATAATAATAATAATAATAATAATGTAAACCAGCCATTCTACTTGGGTAACGACTGAAAATATTTATAAAAAAAAAATCAAATCCATCTCAATTCAGAAGGATTTGTGGAATAAACAAATCGTCCACATATACAATATGATACTATGATCGTGCTCAAATCAAAAGTATAAAATCTCCAATAAGAAAAAAAAAAGTAAAAAATAAATAAATTAGCTCTCGCTCTTTACCAAAGAAGAAATAGAGAGTTAGGCTGTGCACCTCCATAAGTAGGATGATGGTGACATTTGTTAAATTAGAACATTATTTTCAGTGTTGCTTCCTTTTCCACTTTTAGTTCATTAAAAAACAATAAATATTGTGGGTATTTTAGCATTGGCAGTGCCAACAAACAGAGGGCGGAAAATACGAAAACAATAATAAAGTTATTAGTCTGATCCACCCTTCCACCCAACCCAACGTAAGCAGCAGGTTGCTTTACTAGATACGCTAATGTTGGTTAATTTTCCATCTTCCTCTTATCTTTCCCACTTTTGTAGTTTTGTGCTTGGTTTATTATTGTTTTTAATGATAATTTAGCCTCTTTTTTTTAACCGAAAATATTATCATTTACCGTTAAATTATAAATTCATAATGATGCATGGTACTTGGTAGTATTCTATGCATGTCGAAAACTTCATATAACATTTTTCAAGAATTATATACCTTGTCTTCTAGAGACTGAGGTTTCATTTGAAAATTAAATTCATCTGAATTCATTATTATAATTTTATAAATTTTAATATAAAATATAATAAATAATTTTATTTTTTTAAAACTTAATATAATAATAATAATTAATAATAATATTCTAATAACATTTTATAAATTCAACTCAACTTAACATCTAAACCAACTCAAAAAGAAGGATTTTAGGATTGCAAAACGAAGGAACACTATAACAATCGAAAAGCTGAGACGTGCACAAGTGTCCAAGGATTGAATGGTCCCGCGAAGACATTAGGTGTCAAAAGTCATCCGAAGTTGGGTCCCACGAAAAGATCCTTGCTGATGCCTGCATACCGCTTCGGGTCAAAAGAAATTGACACTGATCCTTTGCGTAACCTAATATGCACACGACACCAGTGGAAACTATTTCAAAATAAGAAAATTAAATCAATTTGATTTTTTTTTTTTAAATAAACAACGGTGTCAGTTACTGTCGTTTTAATTTTTGTCGTGAAGTGAACGGGTGACGTCCCATTCAACTTTTCCCTATTACATTTACATCGACCCTATATATATCAGATCAGATATATGAATTGCAGACGTTGTACCCTCCGACACGCACTCTCGAGTGAGAAAATTGACCATTTTTGTTTCTTTGGCCTCGATCTGTACGTAGTCCCGGACTCCGGAGTCTGTGACTCTGTACCCCCACACCCCTCCCACGTGGTCCGAGACAGTACAACCAGAATCTACCGGTCCATAAAAAACTTGGGATTAGGGATAAGAGTAAAAATTTGAAAATTCTAGTTGTAGGATTTTGACAAAATGGAATTATAGTAGGATTTTTTTTTTTAGATTTTTCAGTGTAATCAGATCAAAGTTAGTCGCTAAACCAATTCTAACTCTAAGGATGTGCAACCCATTCCGATATACGGATATCCGGCGGATCCAAATTCGGATGTTAAAATTTAAACAGTTATCTACTTGAATTAATCCAAAAATAATCCGAGCATATATCAACTCATTAATTTGTGGAAGGCCGACTGATCATAACTTTGGTGCGTGGAGAGTCTCTAGTTTGTTTTTACAATTTTTTTAATTTTTATATAAAATGAAATAAACAATTTAATTTTTTTAAATTTTAAAAGAAAAAATATTAAAATAATATTTTATAATAATATTTTATTTAATTTTTAACTTTAATATCAACTCATTTCATATTTCCTCTGCGAAAACAAACAAGGCGTATGTATGGATGTTTTGAGTTTAGAATTAAGCACAAATGATAAGAACTTACTAATCATGATAAAAGAAATTGGTGCAAAACTACATGTTAAGTTTAATACTTGATCCTCGTGCATGTAAAAAGAAAAAAAAAAGAATTAAAAGCTACACTTATAATATGAGCTCGCACAAATTAAGTACCTAACGATGCATGCATGCATAACAAGTGTCATTTCATGTGTATACATGCACTATTAATTTGGCATACACAACATATATGTACTACTTATAACGATGCATGCTGCATGCATGCACTATATATAGCCAAAAATAAAAATAAAAATAAAAATAAAAAATTAAAAGGAGTTTAAAAGCAATACCAATACCAAAAGCATAAGACCAACGTTGGTAGATCGAGCAAAGTGGAGTACGTTTACCATGTTACCTGTAATTAATTATAAGCTGCCCGGAAATGCTACTTATTTTTATTAGAAAGTGATACCATTATTAATATTGTTGGGTATAATTAATTATTAAGGCAAAAATGTTGGGCTTAATTAGCAAAAGGAGATCTTAATTTTTTAAATATTTATAATAGTGGGCCAAATTAAGGTGGGAAGTAATTTAAAATAAGACAACGTGAAGCATCTGAAGTTGGATAAAGAGGCAACAATTAGAGATTCCCTGTCTTACTTTTTTTGTAATATATATATATATAACCACTAAGCCCTCGAAATATAATTCTTCTTTCAATTCATCATTTCTTTAAGACCCCACCATTAAGATCACGATCCTAGCTAATTAAATGGTGGATTATAATTAATTTATATATTACATTATTGGGACGGAATTATATAAATTTCAGTAATCTGGTGGTTAAATTGTAAAAGGAATAAAAATTAGGATGTAAAATATAAGTTTCCTTTATATATATATATATATATATATATAGCTTGATCAAGGGTCGTAATGAATGGCTTCTCATAGCGAATCAATTCTCCTATGAGTCATTTAAATCTGGTGAATTTAAAACAAGAATTATTTATAAATTCGTTATAATAATAATAATAATTTGCTCAAAATATATTGCAAAACTAATTTTTAGTATATAAAGAGGTTAATTAAGATTGAAGATGCTCAAAATTGTTTCAAAATATGAGAAGTGTTACCATCGTAATAAATTATATTGATATGATTTTATATAATACATATTAGTTTTATTATATAATAAAAATAATTTTATAATTTAAAATATTAAGTCAAATAACATAAATTTATATTTCTCTCAAAACATTCATGGTGGACGTATCTCCCAAGAAACAAAAGCTGTCACTCATGGAACTGTACTGTGCTCCAAACATAAATTACGGGATCCCATCATCGTAGAAAATAGAGGGAGAGTGAGGAACACCTACGCGGCACAATCACAAAAGCGAAGGCAGATATATCAGAGGAAAGGAGGGAAATGGGAATGGTGGTTGTGCCCGTGTGGGGCCTCGTTTTCAGTATGTCCAATCTCCCACCCCCACTAAATACGTGTCCTATCTATCTAGAGTAATGATATATTATAATAATATTATTTTTTAAAAAATAACTCTTATTTAAAATATAATTATATAAAATATTGTAAAAAATATATCCTCAGTGCCAAACCCGGTTTTCCGCTCCTTCTTCCCAAATTACCGTACACGGAAATTCTGATGGCTAAAAAAAAATAAAATATTTGCTTTTATCTAATATCTATCCGGAAGGGACTGGTGTACGCCAAAAAAAAAAAAAAAAAAAAGCTGCGGATCCCAACACAGAGCAATCAATCATGTGGCACATCTTTTTAGGTCCCCACTTTAATCATCTTTCGTCTTTTTTCTTTGATTTGGCGAAACAATTCCCTCGCCTCCTTTTCTGGCCAATAATAAAATTTAATTTGGATGGAGATGGAGTAGTAGATCTACTCAATAAATACTCCAAATAATCGGTTACGTTTCTGTACGAGTGCTTCAGATATTTTTAAAATATTCTATTATTATTTATTATATTTTACTATTATTTAATATTTTATTATTTTTTCGTTATTAATCACAATTATTCTCAATATTTCTTACTATCCAAATAATATTTCTCATTAAATTATGTTGGCATGTCATGTCGTGTTGAAATAAACGGTGGAATGTTCAATCTTTTAAAGTGGCAAGTGCATGAAGTGCAAAATAATGGAATAGAACAATGTGCTTCCAAGTCATCATTACAATGTTGACAAGCTCTACGAGGAGCAGGGAAATGGTTCTTCCCTTTCTCTATTCAGACATCATTTTTTTCCTTCTGTAATAAGAAGTATCTCATCATGCAAATAGACTGTACGTACTGAATTAGGCTTAAATCACATTCAGCACACGTCATGAACACCGTCATCTGGATCAAATTTAATGTAACTCAGTGTACTAATTAACATCGTCTTAAAGTACATTACTCAACGGAAAAAACTGACCAACCGTTGAGGAAAAACAGATTAACAGGGCCTGCAACTTTTTCACCCACGAATAATTAGGAAATGAGTTGAGATGATATGTAAATAATATAATAAAAATTGAATTATTTATTATATTTGATGTGAAAGTTTAGAAAAGTTGTTTTGAAATTTGAAAAAGTTGAATCGTTTATTATATTTTATGTAAAAATTTGAGAAAGTTGTAATGATGAAATGAAATTAGTTGAGTTGAGTTGAGTTGAGGTGAGTTTTGAATCCAAACCTCTCCAACTCCCACTTGGAAATTAGCTACCACTTGCATATCAACAATAGTCTTAGATCTCCATGGTAAATCCTAATTCAATTCTATTAAACTTAAATTTAACTCGATTTGATTTTTAAATAGTTAAATCTTAACACAGATTTAGGGTAGGTTTGGGGGGTGAGATGAGAATTTTGTGTTTTGTTTTAGTGTTTAAAATATTATGTTTTAGTATTATTATTGTATTGGAATTTGAAAAAGTTGAATTGGGATTTGAAAAAGTTAAATTGTTTATTATATTTTGTATGAGGATTTGAAAAAGGTGTAATGATGAGATGAGATGAGATGAGAATTTTATGTTTTGTTTTGGTTACCAAACCTGCCCTAAGCCCGATTGAGAAATTCTATTTGCAGTCTCCACTTGTGGACTATATGTGCAGGCCCTTTATTAAATGAGAAAAAAATCATTTTAAGAGGGATAGTTTTGTAATTTTAAAAAATTTTAAAGATAAAATTGCCTAGACTTACATTGCAGTCCCTAAATGGGGACTGTATCTAACATTGCTCTTCTTAAATAATACAAACTTATATAAAATTTGTAACACACATATAAACTTATAATATAAGTCGGTTTTCGACTTGTTAATTATTCGTTCATTATTATATATACATTTATACTAATAATGTAGAAAAATGCACTATATATTTACATAGTTTATTAGAAAATAGAACACACATAGAGATAATACACATGTGTATAAGTGTCTATATATATATATATATATATATATATATATATATATAATAGTATCGTCGAAACAAGTCTATATATGATATAGTATAGCGTGCATCTTGTTTGTATAACTAATTGTATATTTTTAATAATGATAAAATACCAGTATTTTTAATTTTAAAATTTATTTTAGTAGTAGAATTTTAAAAAAATAAACGAGTCAAGTTGAGGTGTCTCCGAGTTGTAATCTTCCTGACTATTAGTGATTGTGATAGTTTTTACATGATACGTGCTACCTTGGAGTCAGATGATCAAATTCTTGACATCTCCTATTTCTCAGTTACATGCCAATATTTGGCCTTTATTTCGACTTTTAATTAGTCTAAAAGTTCAAGAGTAGGCCCTCGAACTGAATTTAGACATGAAGATATTCTACTTGAGTCGAGTCGAGTCGAGTCAAGTTTAGGATGACCGAAGCCTACCATGCTTATAACCATTGTGCAGGTGAGTGTTTTTGAGCCAGCTGCCAACATCAATTGGGTGTGGAGCCCCTTGCCTTTGGATAGACAAGAGGCTCTCTCAACTCGTGCATGTTGATGTTCCTATGGCCAGGCATAATAAATTTGGTCGACCTCCTATATTGTAGGCCCTGAAAAAGAATGGTGAATGTCTTAATTTTGGTCTCCAAGGTTCAGCTATATATATATATATAGATATATGGAAAATGCTTATCCCACCGAGAAAGACTATCAACGGTGAGGTTTTTTTTTTTTTTTTTTGATTAAGTAAATGTTTTTAAATGAGTTTGTGAATTTTTTGTTTTTCTAAAAAATATTTAAAGTGATTTAAAAAATGCTTGAAAAAAAGCACACAAAAAAAAAGACTATTTTGCACTTCTCAATAGAAACTCTCGAGGCCCCTCACAGTAGCCCTAGCAGTCCCCTTCATATATTATGCCCTTGACTTTTGCTTGTAAAAGCAGTTCTCAGTAGCTCGTCTGTAGGCGCGCATTGCATCCTTTGGTCTATCTTATTTTCAGTTAACAATGGTGTATTTGAGAACACAACTGTTCTCAGACTACTTAACTACTAGTTATAATCTATTCATTAATATTTCTACAACTATTCACAAATTATATGAGATACAAATCATCTGCACGTTGGGATGAGAAATCTCATCTCATCTCATCTCAACATCCAAACATCACTCAAATACAAATGTTTTTCAATTTCAAATATTTAGCTTTTTCATTTAATCATTTCCTAATCATTATAACTTTCTCAAACTTCCTAACAAAATACAAAAAATAATTCAACATTTTTAAATTTCAAAACAAAAATAATATTAAAAAATATATTCTCATGACAATATTTTAACTTTATAATATTTTTATTCAATTTTTTTTCTCTCACTTACAAAAACCTATAAAATATCTTAATTTAAATCATTTTACTACGATTCACAAACTATTTCACTGTTAACCATTTTGCTGCAATATTCACGCTAGACAAGAAATTAAAAGGAATCTGCCACTCAAGATCAAGCTGGCATTGCTGTAATCAAAGGCTGCACTAATTGTGAATTTGTGATATACTCAAGATTTGAACGAGAGAATTGTGCATTTTTCACATTACCTTGAAATTGTATTCTTGTACTTTAATATTGTAATCTTGTATTTACTTATTTAGCCGTTACATTACAAAGATGTATATAAAAAGATATGTAAAGCTGAAGTAAATACACAGTTTTGCTTCCAATTCTTCTCTACATTGTATAATAATAATTTATTAGAGAGTTGTATAAAAAGTGTAAAATAGTTGTATCTATATGATTTTTGCTTAATAAGTTTAGTTGTTTATGCCCATTGCATCGTCTATGACTAGTTTAAGGGTCGTTCGGATACTTAGGATATCTCAATATATCTGTAAATAGTAGTAAAATAGTTTGTGTCAGTATGTTTTATTGGATTTTGAAAAATAAGAGAGAAAAAGTTGAGTAAAAATATTATAAAGTTAAAAAATTGTTTGAATATTATTTTTAATATTATTTTTGTCATGAAATTTGAAAAAATAGAACTGTTTTTTGCGTTTTGTTTAAGAGTTTAAAAAAATTGTAATAATGAGATGACAAAATTAAAAACTTGAAATTGAAATTGAAATTGAAATTGTTTTGTGTTTGAGTAATATTTGAAAAAGAAATATCTGAGAATACTTGAGAACAGTTGTGTTGTCAAACGGACCCTTAACAAATTATCCGTGGTTGTTTTCTAGTTCAATCTCCTATACCTCTTCTATCTAGAGTGTCAAGTAGGTTTTTCTTTAAACTTTAACCATTGCTTTCAAATTGAATAATAAAGATTTTATTATATTTGCAATATTTATTTTCCAATTTAATCTAGCAGACCTCTATTCCATTATACAAGTTCTTTTAGAAAACAACCGAAATTGGTTCTCTACTCACTTGAGAGCATAATCATCTACTTCAACATTTGGAGTGAAATGCTCATCACTTACCTTTCAATAAAGGAATGGGTCATATTTCCAAGTTTGTACGTACAAGAAATTCTTAAACAAGATCAATGTTTGAAATTCTGTTCTGGTGATCATTTCTACTAAAACGAAATATTTCGTTACTGTTGCATTTTGATGTATCGTTTCGAGATTAGCTATATATATATATATATATATATATATATATATATGGAAGAATTGAAATTCTCTAAAATAAATATACGTTGAAAACATTAAAAAAAATTAAATATGTTGGTATCAAAAGATAATATTAAAAAAAAATCACAAACTTGAGTTGAAAAAAAAAAAGGAAAAATAAAGAGTCAAGAAATTATTAAAAGCAATGTGATTAAAAAAAAAAAAAAAAGGAGAATGAGGGGATATATCTAAAGTTTGAAAAAAAAACTTTAAATTATATAAATCCATTTTAGATTTTAAAATTATATGAATGCTGTCTAGATTTATAATTTACAAAAATACCATCTAAATACAAGAAAATTACAAAATTATCACTAAAACAATCTAAAATGGAACGTGGTCTGAAATTAATCGAAACTGAATGAGAGCGTATAGAGTATTCTGGGTACTACACCCAAATGAAAATTGCGACCATTTAAACCATAACGGAATTAAAAATTGAGCCCTTCTATCTAGCAGCCTACACCGCACATCAAATTTGATTTTTTAATTTTTTTTATTCTTGTTAAACTAAATGAGTTATTCTCCTCATCATCTCTACACTGCATAGTTGTTAAGGAAAAAAAATAAAAATAGATGTGTGCTCTAGAGATGATGGCAAGATATTTCTCTAGCAAAGTTCAAAAAAATTGGCATGCTAAAGGAGAGAGCAAGATAAATAATCTTTCCACAATTATCTTATTATGCCGGTATGAATTTTCTATTAACATTTAAATCAATTTTTACCATTAAACAAACATAGTAAGAATTATGATAATGGCACACAAATACATATGATTGAAATGAGATGAAATGTATATATATATATATATATATATATATATATATAGATGAAGATCAAAGCATAATATAAGAAAAGAAAGAAAAGCGAGATAATAATTAATATTTCTGCATTACAAAGAAATATACGTCCCTAGGATTAATTCAAGAACCATTTGTTCTTTTAAATTTTTTTTACAGGCCAGGGAGGAGACCTTTTCTCTTTCTCTCTAACCAATGCCTTTCTTTCACTTTCTGCTCGTAGGAGCACGGAGTTCAATTACGACCTAATCATATTCCCTTCCCGCACCGCTTTTAGAGAAAAGAGAGAAAATCCCTTGGTGTCAACTTTCACCAACCAAACCCCACGTGAAACCCTCTGCTCCTCTCTCGCTCTCTCTCTCCGATTCTACTGCTCCAATTTCTTTACCATTTTCTTTGCTGCATCCACAGCTCACTGCTTTGATATCTCGTCTGCTTCAACCTAACACTGCTCGATCTCCTCTCCAACTTTCACTTTGCACAGTGGAGAACGAAACCAAAGCTATAAAAATTATGTAACCCTTCTTCTCCCACCACTTCCACTTTACAGTGTTTACACAACTCTGGACCTCACTTAGGTACCGCTTTTTGGCTTTATTTATCACAATAATAATCTGAAACAAGGGTTTGCTTTCTTTAGTTCCACTGCTCAGTACAGTACCATTGAAGGGTCGGAGCTTGTTCGTCCGAGAAGATATTGCAGGCCTCCTCTCCGCTAAAGAAATTGTGCTCCTCCATTTTCACAAACTGTGGCTGGAACTGTTTCTGGAACTGGAAGCAGGTAAGCGACGGCGGCGGTGAATTGGAGCAACTGAATTTGAGGGAAGACGACGCCGGAGACATCAAGAGCTGCTGGTTCTGAAGGATCCCAGAAGAAGAAGTCGCAGCGTTCGGGCTGTTATCCTCGTTTAAGATGGCGCTCGAGTCACTGTCCGACGAGCCGTCTTTGAAGTCCACCGGGAAGAGCGAGGCCCCGAGTCCATTGGCATGGTTGAAGCATTCGAAGTGCAAGTCTTTTGAGTCAGATGTGGGCAGAGGAGGAGTGTCCGGAGCTGCTTTGCTCTGTTCGATCGGTTTGATATCGGATTCGGCCACGACTATCTCTTCCTTCACCGAAAGAGTGCTCACTGCACTCTCGTCATGGAGCTTTGTTTTCAGTTCCCTGATCTGCAGCACAAACGAAAAATTACTTAGAACCTAGATAACTGCAAACATTCGAATATCATATCATATATATTATTCACGGGCAACATAATGAACGCTTTGCATTTACTAAGAGCTAGAAAGTGTAGAATTTATTGCACCTCTTTGAGTAGGACTTCATTGTCATGTTGGAGGGCATCGTAGTTGAGCTTGAGAGTTTCGTAATTGGCTTTGAGAACGCCATAATCTCTCTCCAATTGCTTGGTTTTCCAACGGGCTCGTCGGTTTTGGAACCAAACAGCTACTTGTCTAGGTTGCAGACCAAGTTCTTGGGCCAGCTTCACTTTTCTCTCCGGTTCGAGCTTGTTTTCTACCTCAAAATTCTTCTCCAAGGCCTTGACTTGGTCGACGCTTAATCGGCGCTTCTTCTCGGCTATGTGGCCGGATTCTTCGATACAACCTTCTTCATCTAAGCCGTCCAACATTGATTGGAATTCCCTGCTGTAGACATGGTTGTTTCTTGGACTGTGTTCATCTACATCAATGGAAAATAAACAGAGAATTAGGAGAAGCATCTTTAGAAAGGGAAAACGGAGATGAAAGCCAGAAAGTTCCCAATACAGGAAAGACAACATAGAGAATTTGAAACGTAAAAGTGTCTGAAATTTTTCTAGGCGAATTGATGATTTTTAAAACAACAAAAAAAAGATCAGAGACAGGAAAACACAACACACACATGGTTTATGTCCAAAACATAGAAAGACAACACTGTAAATGAATTGTTCTTCATAGCTAGAAAACCTGTAGTTGGGCAGATGGATATCAAAGCACCCAAGGAGTCTGAGCTGCCAAGTCTCTTCATGACTACTGAAAAGAAAAAGGAACTCTCTTAACAGATCAGGGTCCTTGTTCTTCTTCTTTAGTCGTTTGTTTTACGTTTTGGGTTGGATATTTTTAAAGCTCAAGGTGGGGTGCTTATAGCTTGTGTAATAGTTCAGTTAAGAGAAGGCCAATGAATAAGAATCCCCATGTTTAGGACCAAACCAAAATGTACAAAGCTGTATACAACTGTACAGCCACTTCTCTCGCTCGGTTCCCCTGTCTTTCTCCAATTTCAATACTTTCCCCTCTGAACCCATCATCAAGAAAAGAAAGCCAATCCAGACCCAAAAAAACACCAACAACACAATTAAGACTTTCGATCACTGCAAACACAACGAAACCCACAAGTATAAGTAAAAGAACAAACTCCCTCACTCCACAACTTCTCTCTCTACAACATCACTCAATCGATTTAAAGAAGCTAAATTTGCAGACTATGGTTTGCAGTCATTGGAAAACCGAAATAAGAGAGAGAGGGAGGAGAGTGAGAGGGGAAGGGGGAGGGGAGGGAGATTAGCAAAGGTCAGTGAACCAGTTCACGACCCAGCTGGCCTCACTTTCTCTCTCTTTAAATAAACCAAGTTGGGTCAGATGTGGGGTTAAAAGCTTAACTGGGGTTAGGTCACTCAGTTGGCAAAATGAAATGAACCCAAAATTCAATCCAAATGCAACTCTTCGACCACTGCCTATACCCGGTGCTCATCCGGTTTTCGACCGTTCTATTTTCTTCGGGAATTTATAAGAGGAGAGAGAGAGAGATGTTGATAAGTGCACAGGAATGGCTGTTTGGCTCGGCTTCTATAACGGCTCAGGCTCAGCTCCAGAAAACTCGGTTGGCGTCAAGTGTATCGTGTGCCTATCTACTACGCCGTGGTCGGTGACTCGGTGCAATTAATCGGCGATGAAAATAATTCTAGAGCAATGCTAGATACCGTCCTCATTTGAGAACTGCAATGTAAGTCTAGACAATTTTATCTTTAAAATTTCTAAAATTACAAAACTATCACTCCTTAAATAATATTTTTTCTCATTTAATAAAGGGCCTGCACAACAAATGTTAGAAAGTCCGGTAGAAATGCATAATAAAATATTATAAGGTTGCGTTTGGATGTTGAATTTAGTTGAGTTGAGATGATAAAATATTATTAGAATATTTTTTTTAATATTATTATTATTTTAGAATTTGAAAAAATTAAATTTTTTATTATATTTTATATTAAAATTTAAAAAAATTATAATGATAAATTAAGATGAGTTGAGATGGATTTAAGAACCAAACGAAAATCTATTTTACGTGCCAATCCCTTTTTATAATTGAAGTTTAAAGAATTTATATTCCATTACACCACTCTACAAAATTATCTCATTCTCCGCTTGAATTGATCTTTTGGAATTGACTCATCTACTATTATTGTTTTAAGTTTCTTGTATATTATTTTTTATTTTATTTTTATGATACTCTATATTAATATGATATTTTCTATTAATTCTTTATTTCTTTTAAAAAAATTGATTCAAGGATTAAGAACAATGACACATCAACACAATAGCATAGAAGTGTGATGTAAATGTACTATATAGCATTATTCAATCATAAATTTCATTCAAATCATTTTGTATTGAGAAATTCTACATAATGCATTCTTATATCACTCATGTGCTACTTTATTGGTGTGACCAACCGCTCTTTTTTCTATCGATTGGTCATGAGTCTTGTTTTTGCGTTTTAAATCTCGAAATTGTGTTTTAAAATTAGCATATGATTTTTAAATGGAACAAAATGTTTTAAAATCCTCGAAATATTTTAAATGTCCAAAATTATTTTAAATATGATATTTTTAGTGTTTTTGAACCAAGCCTAATTTTTAAAGTAAGCCTCTTAATATTTTTGGAGCCCCGAAAATAATATAGTTTTAAAAAATCATTTTATTTAAATGATTTTATTTCTTTAAGAATATTATTTAATATTCATTATTTTATTTTATGTTAAAAACTCTATTTATTTAGATGTTTTTATTTCTCTTAAGAAATATTTATGAAAGCTCATCATTTTATTTTATGATGAAAGATTATATGTTTAGAATCAAAGTTAGATTTTAAATTAATCCTATGGTATTTCTATTTTAATTCCTATTTTTAGTTAGTTTATTTTCAGCGTTTATTTCCCACCGTTAGATCAATTTGGAGACCCCTAGATGAAGGGTTGGGATTAAATCCCAAAACCCTAATCCCCCCTCATTTTCCCTCTTCCCTCTCCCATCCTCCCTGAGCCTGAGCCCCAAGATTCTCTAATCTCCCTCTTGGTTTCCTAGATCCGTCGCCGCTAAGGGCACTGTGACCGCCACCATGCCTCGTTGAGGCTACTAGCCCTTCACCATAGCTCCCCCTGCTCCTCCATGCCTAGCCCGAAGCCTCTCTCTCTCTCTCTCTCTCTCTCTCTCTCTCTCTCTCTCTCTGTTTTCCCTGTCCCAATGCCGCTGTGACCCCCCAACGACGCCACCGGCCACCACCGTGAGCCATGAGTCTTTGCTACGACCGCCACCTCATCTCCCTAGGTCCATTGACGCACACCTAGCCCTCCCCCATGTCTCTCTCCCTTTCCTCTGTTTCTCTCCGCCACTGCCTCAGTTGTGCCCTTCTCGAGCTGCCTCCAGCCGCGACCATAGCCACCACACCACGCCACAACCACCCCTTGCCATCTCCTTTCCCAATCTCCTCAGTCACCAAGGACCACCATGGTCCATTGCTCCTCAACCCAGCACCACCGTCCATGGCCAGTCAGCACCCCATCACTACCCTTTTCACAGCCGGACAACACACTAACCCACTCGTAGCCGTCAAATCCTAGCTCCAACCCTTCCAAATCAGCCCCTGTTTTAGGTCACAACCGTGACCACCAAGGGGTAATCAGCACCCAAACTAGTGGCTTTTGACGCCATGAGACTTTGTCGAACAACAAGCGATGCAACGAGTCAGCCCCGACGCATTGTATAATTCCTATTCCTTTCCCTCAATAGTTATTTTATTGTGAAGTTTGATTGGCGTTGTGGACTGTGTTGTTGTTGTGAAGTGTGTGATTTTGTGAATTGTGAACTGTGTTGTTGTTGTGATGTGTTGTGTGACGTGTAATGATGTGTGGGATGGTTGCGTAGGTGTGGAGTGTTCTGTGGATGGCGATGTGAAGTGATGGGATCACGGTGCAGTTTAGAAGTGGTTGAGAATTGTGTAAAGTGTTGGGATAGTTGTGTAGTTTGTGAAGTGGCATAATGTCAAGTTAAGTGTTGGGATTGTGAAGATTGGGGAAAACTGTGAAGCGTGATGATTGTATCAGTTTGAATTGTAGGTTAGTGCCGGGTGTATGAAACTAGTTTATACAACCAGGCGTTTTAGTAGATTATAGTTGATCTTAGGTGATAAAAGGGGTAGGGTACATGTGCTATTTAGTTAGACGCATGTGCCAGACAGATTTACCATATGTAATAGATAATATATCTTAAGCATGATCCGTACACAACGTTTAAGCCTAAAGGTTGGTTTAAAATTGTGTATTATGCTTAGTTTGGATTATAATGAAGTGTTGATTAGATTATGCATGAATGGAGGAAGAGATGTATATATTGACTAGGGTTGAGTTGTATAACTTGGTTGGTTCAAGTTATGCATCGGAATGGATGGTTTGATAGGAAGAGTATGATGAAAGTGATAGTGTCTTAACCTTTAAAGTGAATAATAGAAGTTCACTTTAAAGGATAAGAGCTTGAAGTAGAATGCTATTTGTTGGAAAGGTGACCTCGAGCGGGTCCCAAGCTATAGGTTTGAGAATTTAGAAAAGTGATAAATGAAAGCATAGAAGATGGACTTGGATGACAGAGTATGTCTAAGTGAATGAAGTTTAAGTAAATGGTAGTATTATCCAAGTTCTAAGCTTTAGTTACTTATGCACTTGAAAAGGGAATAATGTTAAGGTTATGTATGTATACAGGTTGCCATCTGACAAGCACATGAATAGACTGCATGAAATGAATATAACATGAAGTCTAGATAAGTATTATGTTCATACTCTTATAGAGTTTTCTAAATGATATGAAATGAAAAGAAATATTTATCTTTATGATTTTTATGAAAGTATGCTAAATATTAATGTTTAAAGGTATACGTATGTAAATGCCTTCTTTGGCAGCCCTTATTTATACACCCAAAGTAATAGTTGTATGCACATGAATGAATGTTATATGATGTAGCTATTGTCTTTATTTTCCATGAAATGAAATGTTGAGGTTTACGCTTGATGCTTTAAATGATGTTTAAATGTGTTTAAATGACGCTATGAAAGTGTGTTTAAATGACGCTATGAAAGTCTATTTAAATGAGGCTGAAATTATGTTTACTGATGATGTTTATGCTTATGCTTTTAAATGATGTTTATGAAATGAAATGGACTGATGAATGAGATGAATGAAAATGAAAAGACTGAAATGAATGAATGAAAGAAAATGAAATGAAATGAATGAATGTCTTAATGTATGAAAATACGTAACGGCCATAACTGAATAAATGAATGATGGTACCAATGGACTGGGCAGATTGCAATGCCGGATAAGTAGTACTGGTAGTGCATCCAATGCTACCCACTCACTAAAAGGAATTCTCAACCTGTGGCCACGGGAGGAATTTGGGTCCAAAAGACCGCTAACTCTAACACATGAGGCGTAACAGTGTGTACCGGCCAAATGACAAGTGAAAAGAGTTAAATTGAATATTGTGTAATCATTTAGCTCTTTATAAAGGATGTACAAGGTGTGATGAATGTTTTACAAGAAATTAAGACTTTTTTAAAGAAAAACCCTCCCTACCTTGTAATGTTTTCAAAGGAAATGAATGTTTTATGGAAAGTATGTAGAGAAATGATGAATGCAGGAATGAAAACCTATGTTAGTATATTTTTATAGTATGAAGTAATACTTACTGAGTATTCGACTTATTTTATTTTTATGTATGTCACTCCCCTCTCAGGAACAAAATGAGTAAAAAGCGATAGGATGGACATGGCCCAAGGGAAGAAGCCTAGGCATCTTTTAATGCAATGTATGAAAGTAGATTTTTATAAAAGGACTTTTTAATTTAATTTGATGATTTCCGCTATAACTCTCTTTTAATTTATAGAGCATGTTTTGAATTTAAAACATAGAATCTTTTATATCTTGGGAAAGAAAATAAAAAGTTTTAAAATTGTCAGTAATACCTGTCTCATTTTCTAAAACTATTTTTTGAAGTCTCATCACAAGGAGAGGCATTACAATTGATATGACATTATCCATCGAGTTTGAATTTGTCATTTTAAAAAATAAGAGTTGATTTCATAGTTGATCGATAATGTCACTTTAGTATGGTTGTAACCGGTCTGGTTCTGTCTGATTTTGGACATATTTTAGAACCGAACTGGTATATATCGATTTTGAAATTTGAAAAATTGATACCGCACCGGTTACACCCCTAAACCGGTACTTCCAATTTTTTTGGTTCCGGTCTGGTTCGGTCCGATTTTTTCAATATATTATATACTAAATATAATATAGTATATTATAGTACATAATAATATAGTGATAATCTATTATAATATATATATATATATTATAATTTTATTATAGACTATATATAATGATATATTATAATATATAATATAGTGATATATTATAATATATAGTGATATAATATTAATATAACTATTAATACAATAGACTATAGTGATAATATATAGTTATTTATATAGGATTTTAAAATTTAATATTATATTAATTAGTAATTTATCATATAATACAAAATTATTTTATATATAATTATATATAAAAAGTATATATAATATAAAAAATTATATAAAAAATATTTTACACAATATAAAAAATTAATATATATATGACCCGGTCCGGTCTGGTGTTAGAAAAAGGAAAACTGGAACCAGACCGATTTTGACCGGTTCTGAGAAAAGTGAAACTAATACCGGACCGAACCAAACTCGGTATCGGACCAAACCCACCAGTCTGGTCCAGTTCACCGGTTTATTTTCACCCGTACACGTTAGCATGATGTGATAAGAGTAGAGCAAGAGATTAATAAATAACATAAATATTTCATTATAAAAATGACTACCTTAAGCATCTTCTTATATTCTTTTAAGACAACAAACTTAATAAATCATGTAAACACGTCTTTTACCTATTTTAACTTCGAATCCTGTAAAGTGTTCGTCCTCATCACACAAATAAGGTAAATTAACGGCTTTTTACTAATAATACTTGGCCTCTAGAAATAATTTATAGCAAAGATTTTACATCTTAAACTTAGAAGAAGCATACTCACTAGAATAAAATCCTTACTAATTAAGCGATGATTAGGAGTTTTGATCATCCTCCTATATTAAAAGAGTTTAGTGATGATGAAAGGGTCACTACAAGAGAATGGACTTTTTGGGACAAAAATTTTTGTCTCACAAAATACCAGTTTCGTCCCAAAAGATTTTCAGAGACTAAAACTTTTTGTCTCTAATTCGTCTAAAAAAACCCATCTTGAAAAGTTTTCAGAGACAAATGTTTTTTTTCATCCCAAAAAAATACTTTTAGGGACAAAATCTGGTCAATCCGTTCTAATGAAAATTCTATTTGGGAACAAAACGTTTTCCTCACAAAATATTGTTCGAACGGTCGGGTAGCTATTTGGACATTATGAAAATTTAATTCGAACGACAATAATTTATTTGATCCTGTTTGAATGAAGTCAGTGTTCGAACCCTTTATTTGTGTTCGAACACGTATATTAGTGTTCGAACAAAAAGAATCTAATCGAACATCCTTGACAAACGTTTAAATTAAAAAAATATGTTTGAATGTTTAGTCCGATAATCTTTGTTCGAACGGTTTATTGCTCATTTGAATGATGATAAATTGGTTCAAAGATAATAGTATGTATTCGAATGATCAAACATGCATAGTGTTTGAATCTATTACTAAATATGTTCGAACCAAAGTGACGATTCTCAGTTTCATTCAAATGGTTTTTTATTGATCATTCGAATGGCAACAAAAATGTGTTCGAACGATAATAATTTGTAATTTACCGTTCAAGCTAAATATGTTACATTCGAATAGTAATCATGATACTCTAAACTGTAAATTTAAAACAAGAAAATTACATTTAAATATTATAATTAAAACATCACAATTATTCAAATCCTCATTCTGTCTCGTTCTAAATTTCGATCCATTTCAAACTGTTTTAATGGCAATTTTGTATTTTTTGTGTTTGGATGACATTTTTTAAAATTTCAAAGTTAGATTGCGTTCATATAATTTTAAAATTTAAAAAGAATTTATAAAATTTTAACTTTTTTGTAACTTTAAAATTAAACTCCTTGCTGTATTTCGGGGTCTGCAATTATGTGTCCCTATGGGCATTAAAAAGTTGATCATAGAGAGTGATTATCTATTGATGATAAGGGAGCTTCAAGTCTCAACTTAATCTTCTTCAATTATGGGGATTGAATATCATTACTAGCTAGTTTTGATGAATATTAGATTCAACATGTGAGTAGGTTGGGAAATGAAACTGCTCATGATTTAGCCTGACATGCTTGGAATGTTGAGTCTATTGAGATGTGGTGTGATGGTTTTCTAGACTTTATCTCTCAAGCAATTTGGCTTGATAGTCGTCTGTAACGCTTTTATCATTTAGTTTCTTCTTATGAAAAAAAATATATATATATATATATGACGTTTGTTCATTCTCTTTTTTTAATATCATTATTTTTAATAATTTCTCAGCTCTTTATTTTTTTTATTTTTTTTTTGTGTCTCTCAACTTAAGTTTGTGGTTTTTTAATATTATTGACACCAATACCTCTACCTTTTTTTTTTAAACTTCTCAACGTATATTTAGTTTAGAAAATTTCAATTCTTCCAAAAAAAAAATATATATATATATATATATGATACACATATACATATACATATATTCCTTTTATTAATCATCAATTTATATATATATATAGCTAGTCTCGAAACGGTACACCGAAACACATTGGTATCGAAATATTCCGTTTTCAGTACTTAAATCGAAATGATCACCGAATGCAATTTAAAAGAGTGGTTAGTCCCCTTTTTCCGACTTTTCTTTACTAAATTGTCAAGCAAAAAAGGAACACCGAAAACATGCATAATTGCATTTTAGAGAAGTATCACCCGGAAAATGATAAATTTATAATTATTTTATAACTCTACCTAAGATGAATGGTAGTCATGTAAAATTAAAATTATTTTTTAGTGAAGTGACATAATTACATTGGTTGTTTTAAAATGAGTTAGTAAAATAGTTATAAAAAAGTTATACGCGTATCATTGCCCGTATCACCAGCCAGCCTTAATAAGAACATGTCTGGAATCTAGATGTGTCGAACAGTTAGGCTAAACATATAACTATGACAAACAACCAAAGTGGATCTATTTCAATCTTAGGCACTTTTTATTTTCAATATATGTACTTGTTTTGCTTCAACATGGCAAAACAAGATCCACAACACTACTAGCTAAACAGTGTTGGAAGTTGTTCACAAACCCTCAGTCATTGGCAGCTATGGTGTTAAAAGACAAGTATTTCAGATACTCTGATTTATTTCATGCAAAGTTAGGTCATAGACCATCTCTGATTTGGAAGAGCTTATGGAGCTCTTTGGAACTTCTCAATGCAGGTTTGGTATGGAGAGTTGGCACTAGACATAACATAAAGGTGTGGGGTGATAAATGGATCCCAACTCCTTTAACTCATTGTATTTAATCTCTAGTTGCTATTCTTAGCAGGGATGCGAGAGTGAATGAATTTATTGATTCCAGCAGAGGGGTATGGAAGGAAAAGCTTATAAGAGAGGTACTTAATGGGGATGAAGCCAGGGTTGTTTGCAGCCTGCCTATCAGTCAATCTGGTATACTGACAAGCAGATTTGGGGTCCTACAAAAGATGGATTATTCAGTATGAGAAGTGCCTATTATCTAAAGGTGGGAAGAAAGAAAAGGGAGAGAGGGGAGAAGTCAGATGGGGCCAGTTTTGATTGGAAGCTGATATGGAATTTAAATGTGCCAGGAGTAGTTAAAGTTTTTCTATGGAAAGCCTTGAATGATTGTCTACCAACGAGAAGAAACTTGGTCAAAAGAAGAGTGGGGGAAAACTCTTGCTGCCTTGTTTGTGAATCAGAGGTGGAGTCTGCTACTCATGCCTTATGGAGCTGTAGAGGGGCTATGGATGTTTGGGCTGAACAGAAGAGCCCTCTACAGAAGTTGTCAAGTAATGAGGTGTAGTTCACTGATTTTATGGGATATGCTGTTTAAGAAGTTGCTAAAAGGTGAGCTAGAGCTAGCGGCAGTTGTGATGAGAGGGGTATGGCTAAGAAGAAATACTCTTATCTTCGAAAAGAAGTTTGTTAGTCTTGGTACAATTTTTTAGCAAGCTGCAGCAACACTAGAGGAGTTTTAGTTGGCACAAGAATCTGTGAGGGGAGGAGCTGTGTGTTCTGCAGTGGGAAGAAGAGGTAGTAAATGGAAGGCCCCAAGTGATGATTAGGTGAAAGTAAATTGGGATGCTAGATTGAATCAGAATTGAAAGGCCCCAAAGTGGGGACTGGTATTGTTGCGAGGGATGATAAGGGGGAGGTTTTGGTATCTCTCTGCTGCTCGAAGGGAGGTTGCTGCAGTCCAATTGTTGCTGAGCTTCAAGCTTTGTGGAGAGCTATGAGGCTATGTGCATATCTAAAAATGGAGAAAGTAATTTTTTAGGGAGATGCCTTAATTGTTGTGAAGGTTGTAAATAGTAAAGAGGAAAATTGGGAATAGTTTGGTCAAATGGTTGGAGATATGAAAGGAGTGCTGAAGAACAGGCCAGTTGGATAGTACAACATACCTTTAGGGGATGTAACCAAGTTGCACATAAGCTTGCAAAAATTTCTTTTTCTATAGTTGAGGAAAGGATCTGGATGGAGAGTGTTCCATCAGAAGTACAAAACCTTGTTATACAGGGTAGTTTGTATACTGTTAATTCATAAGTAATACAAAGGAGGTTTATTTTCAAAGAAAAAAAAAATCCACAACAAATTATCAGAACAAAGTAGATCAGACTAGGGGTGTAAATTTAAACCGGGAAACCGGTCCGGTTGGTCCGGTTTTGAACCGGTTCCTATTTTATGAAAACCGGCCGGATCCGGTCCGGTTTCGGTTCCGTAGTTTCCAGGACCGGACCGGTTGAAAAATATATATATATATAAAAATTAATTTTATATATTATACAAAATATTTATATATATAATATATAATTATATATTAAATATTTATATATAATATATAATTATATATCATATATGAAATAATTTCATATTATAATTTATAAATTATAAACATGAACATTTGTAATTTGTTAAATATGAACATTTTAAATAACATTTTAAACCAAGTTGAACATTTTAATATAATAATATATAATTATATTAAATTATAAATGTTAATCTTAAATATGAACATTTGTAATTTGTTTGATCATATGTTATTAATATAATTATATATAAAATAATGTTATAATTTATAAAATAAGTTTAATCTTAAAGATAAAAATTTAATTGATCATATGCTTTAAACATAATATATATATTAAATTATTAATAACATTTTATCATAAGAAGTAACACTTTATTATATATTTTTTATATTTTAAAAAACCGGACCTGAAACCGGAGGTACCGGTTTAAGAAGGTAACCGGGGCGTAATTGGTTTTGAAAAATGCAAAACCGGTTCGGTCCTAGATTTTGTCCAAAACCAGACCGGTTACACCCCTAGATCAGACCGACCATATATATATATATATATATATATATTTTGTCCAACGCAAAGACTGGTGTATAAGAACGTGAAAGTGTTTGTCACACGTACACAGTTTCTTGAATTGTCAATTTTACACAAAACTACAATTTGTCAATGGTTCATATACGATGCAAGGGCCTTCTTCAGCAGTTCCCAACCTGGGAAAGGCAGGCACAAGTGGCCAGTGGGTTTTTAGCTGTTAGTCTCGTCGTCATCCAACGATGGGTTTTGTTGCCATGTAATGATGGGACCCACAAGTGTCTTTAACAAAAGCAACAGCACGTTGGGTTGGGTTCTCAAGTTTCCACATAGCACCACGCAAAGGGCAACTGCTGAGTTGTGTGCATGTGGGAACTCTTTAGTCCTCATGGGCAGACTTCAATGACACTTGCTCTGGCAATCAAGGTAATGGGTAAGAGCAAGCTAGCATAGAGAGAATTGGCCTTTTTTGAAGGCAAATGTAATTGAAAATGACCCACAACAGAGACAATCTGGACCATTGATTTGGTCAAGTTCACACCCAAATTCCACACCCCCCCATAGATTTTGGGCGGTGGGCAAAGCCATGGCTTGAAGTGCCGTCCTGTGAGATGCTGAGTCACTTATCAATTATAATAACAACAGTAATAAGAACAGTAGAGAAGAGCTGCATTTTGTGACAAATGATGAATTGGGTAAAATATATGTGGCAAATAATAATTGGGGTCGGTGACTTGCAGAAAAGCTTCCAGACAGCAATTGCGGTTTTCTTGTACTCTTTTATCAGTATTAGTATTATTATTATGAACATATGATAAGCATGACTTCAAAAAAGCACGATAACTTAGTTGATTTGGGTAATGATGATAAGTCTTCGAAGAAAGCCACCAAAAAAATGCCTACACAATGATTGATTTCTCCAAGAGCATGGGGCACTTATCATCTATGACCAAAACTTGCCGGAGCTATAATGGCCAGAAAGGGGAAATAATCGTGTTAGTAAAACCATTAATTATTCAGAAGCCCATCCAAAGGAGCTAAACTAGGCTATATATTATCCCTACAAACCTCTCTCTCTCCTTGGAACTGCCTAAAAAGACTTATATTTGGGGCAACTCAGATTTCATCTTGTTGCACAAGTCGGAGGACACAGAAAACTTCTACAAAACTGGGAAACCCACATATATATTTTCATATGATACTGATGTGTTTCAACGTGGAGCACATGATAGATGGGCAAAAAGCAAGCTTGACTTAGAAGACAGACACCCTTTATCACAACTTTTCTTTCAATTCCAGGAGTCAATTTTCACAACTGGAAAACAAATTTTGAGCATGTCGGGAATCAAAAGCCTTCAAATTCTACGCCTGAAGATACTACGAATTTGAAAATCTTTCCTCTAGGCAACCAACTAGCTGGCTAGATTTGGGCCCACAAGCTTTATGAAAGCAACACACTTGTCATTTGAAGGAGCCACTGGCACCTAATCTCCAGAATGGTTTTGCTAATCCTCTAACTAAACCTGTCTTTTAATAATTTCTCCAAAAGCAAAGGGAAGTCGGAGAAGGTAGCAAACTTTCCAAGTTGGGACAAAAGTAAAGGGAAATCAAAAGAAAAAGGAAGATATTTAGGAATATCAAAGAGACATGCATCATGTATGCAGCAGGTATGCGTTATGTCTAGCAGTGTTTGATATCCTAACCCAACAAAGGAAATAGAAAGGAGAGGAGTACAGTAACCAATCCATAATTAATCGGAAGCTTTAGAGGAAAAAAAGCAAACAGCAGTAACTGCCAAATCTGAATCCCATCAAATTCATCACTCACTTAGATGGAATTCACATGCATTTTTTTTTTCCTTATATATTGAAAGGGCTATATTATTTCCAGAAGAAGAGAATGGATGGTCAAGCTTGTGTTCAATGTTTCAAAAGTCATAGGAAAAAAAGACAGAAACTGCTTCCCTGAGTTTTCATGCTATAGAGAGCAGAAAAGAGAGATGTCTTTTTGTTTTAGGTTTAGCTCCCGGGGCCTACGGGCGAGTGTGCATATACAGAATCCAGCATGGGTACAAAAGAAAGAAAAGGAAAGAATATGAAATAAAAGTAGAAAAATGAAGAAAATATATGGTTAGGTGGGTGGGCTTTGTAGAGTGTAGACACCCTAATGGTAGGCAGCTTTTCTTTTCTGATATCTTTTCTAATTTGTGAGTGCTGTCTAAAAGCTAATTTGAAAAGTATGGGACTCAAAGACTTTTGTGTTACACCACTTTTAACCATGTAAAATAATTTCCTTCCTACCCCACCCTCCTAAAAAAGAATAAAGAAGGAATAAAAATATAGGGGGATAAGGTTTGGTTGGAGGGCTGTCCGAGTAGCTTGCATCACGAGCTGGTTCTCACAGACAACTCACTAGAAATCGTTCAGAGACATACTCATAACCTTGGATACCAGACAAACTAATGAATTATTGAATTTGGGATGAAAAGGATTGAAAATGATAGTCATTCTTCTTAAATGACAACCAATAGCCCCTAGGTTTTGCACACTTAATAAACAGCATCACTCATTAGCTAAATTCTACTAGATTTACATGATAATCAGACTCACAGATAAAAAGAAAAAGAAAAACACCATGAATTAATAAAAAATAAAAGGAAGATGAACTTCCTTGATATAAAAATATTGAAGTCTTGGATGTACACTATATATGTATATAAGATTTATTTTCTGAATCTTTCAACCAAAGCATATGTTAGAAATTCCTGTGGGGGCATTTTGGTGTTCCATTGAGAAAGGGAAAAAAAACATTCTTAGCTTAAATGAGCTATATGGTGCTTTAGAGAAAGTTAAAATCTCCTTTTTAATGTTCAATACATGAACTAACTCCTAGTTTATCTTCGCCATCTCACGAGGCATTCACAAGAGACTATAACTTGCGTCTAGGTCTAAATATCGAACTTCAGCCCATCTTTCGGCTCCACTTTCTATTCATAGCACCTTTAACCTGCAGAAAGCATCCACCTCCTGCCATCGGCACCATCATTTCCGTTCTCCAAAGATAATAAAGACAAATTAGTTTCAACTTTTATCTACCTCTGAAAAGACATCTATCATTTGCTATTCATTCGCAACACCAGTCCAAAATTGATCGTTTATGGGAAACTAGAATGCAGCAAATCAACAAGCCTGTTGCTCCATCAACCCACATGCAATGAACTAAGATCATCTGCACCATATACTCAAGTCACCAGTTCGTGGAATCATCATATAAATGTATATATATATATATATATATATATATATCATGCCACAACTATACAGCTACATGTTTCTTCTTCCTGGCACAATTTATATCTCAAAATGAATAGGTATATACGGTGTCTGTGCTTGTGTTCTACAAACTATTTTCTTTCATTTTTACTTTCAGTACTGTTGCTTTTTGTGTTTACAGTCGGAATTAAATTTCTCAGAAGCATATCTTGGAATAAAGATGGAAAAAAGGTTATAACTAAAGGACTACATGCCTGACAGAAACCCCAACCTTAAAGATATAGGAAATTTAAACTACGTTCATGTGACAAACAGCTACTGCTAACACTTTGGTCTTCAGCATTTGCAACCATGAAAATAGTTGTGCGTACAGAACATGCCAAAGAAAAAGGTGACAACTGACAACCAAAATGACATTGTTTCAAGTACTAAGAAAGCAGTTAAAGTAGCTTGGAACATACTCAGTTGCAAATGAACTTTCCCCTGATTTCATTTTCTCTTCTTTTTCAAAAGAAAAAAGGAAAGAGAAAGGTACCTCTAAAACCTTTTTTATAGCATCAATATATCTTGCAATAAAAACAAAAATCCCACTTGCGGAAAACAAGATTCATGAAAGCACACAAAAACCAACCCTCTTAGCCATACAAGAGTGAAAAACATCGCCATGTTTTCTATGTAAATTTTTTTTTTTTGATAAGTAAAAGATCAATATTATATATGAATGAAATAAGCATAGACCATGAACACAGGAAGTATACGAAAGAACACCTAATTACATTCTACGTGCGATAAATTAAAGACAAAAAATCATGAACATTGCCCCCCTGCAATACAATGGCGGAAAGCCAAGACAATAATGTGTGGAACAAATATTTCTTCAACTCGGCCAGTGTGCGTTCCTTATCTTCAAAGCAGCGCGCATTCCTTTCCATCCAAATACACCACATGATGCACGACGGAATCATCTTCCACACCATTGCCACTTGATGACAACCTTGCATCTTCCTCCAACAACCCAACAAGTCCACCACCCTCATAGGCATAACCCAAGCTAAATCAATTGAAAAATCTCATCCCACAATGCCCTTGCTACCTCACAATGTAGTAAGAGATGGTTCACCAATTCTCCATTCTTTCTACACATGTAGCACCATTCCATGACTACACATCTTTTCTTTCTCAAGTTATCCGTGGTCAATATCTTCTCAAGGGCGGCACTCCAAACAAAAAAGGCTACTCTAGAAGGCACACGAGACCTCCAAATATTCTTCCAGGGAAACGGAGTATTATCTTGAGATGTCAAGATGTTATAATACGCCTTCACTGTGCATAACTTGTGATTGTTAGATCTCCATTTCAAACGATCACGTTGTGCTATAGGGGTCCTTGTAGAATATAGTAATCTGAAAAAATCTGCAACAATAGATAATTCCCAGTCATGTAAATCCCTACTAAAGAGAATGCTCCACTGATACTAGCCATGAGAAAATAGTCGCACTTCCGCTACTGATGCCTCCTTAACGATATAGAGCCGGAAAAGCCCTTTCCAAAGTTTGATCTCCACACCACATGTCCCGTCAAAAACTTATTCGATTGCCCTCACCAATTACAAAACAGATTTGATTTGCGAAGCATGGCCACCCCTTCCTTATAAACTTCCATAAACCCACACCATATCCCCCTCTTACTTCGTTGGAACACCACCCTCCCCTAGCGACGCCATATCTAGCATCAACAGTTTCCTTCCACAATGCTCCCTCCTCCAAGTGATATCTCCAAAGCCATTTTCCCAATAAAGCTTTATTAAAAGTCCTCAAGTTACACACTCCCAAACCTCCATTCACAACTGAGACACAAACTGTTTTCCATCTAACCAGATGAAATTTCTTCTCCTCCCCCATGCCTCCCTATAAGAATGCCCTAAAAAGTTTCTTCATCCTATTTACCACCCCTGCAGGCATAGGAAATAAGGATTGATTCATCTCTACTTATCAAAAAAAAGGAAATAAGGATAGAAAGTATGTGGGAAGGTTAGTGAGTGTACTCTTAATAAGAGTGAGGCGACCCCCTTTTGATAAATATACCCGTTTCCATCCAGCCAACCTTTTCTCTATCTTC
Organism: Juglans cinerea; assembly: GCA_961763995.1. Taxonomy (NCBI): domain Eukaryota; kingdom Viridiplantae; phylum Streptophyta; class Magnoliopsida; order Fagales; family Juglandaceae; genus Juglans; species Juglans cinerea. The sequence continues at coordinate 31,000,892 of CAUIVZ010000002.1, read as the reverse complement.
TCCACCACCCCATCCCAAATAGCTCTATTCTTAAACGTTGCTCCCAATGGAAGGCCCAGATATTTCATTGGAAAAGAAGACACTTTACATTCCAGCAGGCTTGCTAAACTGAGGATATTAGGAACCGCACCCACAGGAGCCATTTCAGACTTACCTAGATTCACTTTGAGCCCTGACACTGCTTCGAAGCAAAGTAGCAATGCTCGTAATGTTTGAATTTGGCTATTATCCGCTTCGCAAAAGACTAAAGTATCATCTGCAAAAAGGAGATGTGAAATGATAATAGGGCCACCCGAGCCATTGCCCACCTGAAAACCAGCTAAAAACCCTCCTCCAACAACAGCCTGCATCATTCTACTTAGCGCCTCCATAACTATTTTGTCACTAGCAATAATATCATGGCCTCATATTTTAGTCAAAGAAATCCTCATACGTACAAGAAGAGCATATTACTAACATCTAATACCTAAATAGATTGCCAGTTTTACCACGGTCCACATTTCTCGTGTTGCATCTTGATTACTTCTTCTGGGTCACTAAAAGCATGCCTAGTCGTACTTTAAGTGCAGAGTGCATCTAAGTGGACATGAAGCACTTTGAGTGCCTTAGGCAAAGCATCTTTAATCAGGTCCAGCTTGTAGGAAAAGCAAATACTTTTTCAGGAAGAACAAGTCACAAAAGTGCATGCTTAGTTACAATGTTAGATCAATTGATACTTAATGATTTCTTGGGAAAATTGCACTAGATACCCGAAAATTACCACTCATTTTCCAATATGACCACCAAAGTTGTTAGTATAGCTCACAATTTGAGACCTACGGTGCAATTTACTCCCCCAATAAGATTTGATCGTTAAGGTAAATGAAAATAGGTGATGTGGCATGATTTTAAGCATTGGATCTTAAAGGAGAGAGCAAATTACAAAAAGAGTGGTAGTTTTTTTTTTTTTTTTTTTTGGGGGGGGGGGGAGGGGGGTGGATTGAAGACTTTAGTAATTTGAAGAGTAAAGCGTCATTTTCCCAATTTTTTTTATAGCCATGTCAAGTAGTTCTTACTATGTTATTTTGGTCTGCATTACATGCAAGCTTACAACATCCGTCTTTTTTAGGTTTTAAACAACAAATATAAGAAAATGCACTTATAGTAGACAAACAAACAAAGACCCTAACTTATTTACTTATTTCCACTTTAAAGTAGATGAAAGAGTAATAGCAGACTACCTCCATTCCTTACCTTCCAACTACATTTGCTATTTTGAATTTCACATGCTAGGAGTATTCATTTTTTTTATTATTATCTTTTTTATTTTATTTTATGCATGCATGCATGCTTTTTAATTTTGAGTATGTTTTTTGAAGCCATGTCTTTGAATGGTTGGATTTGATGTCATGCATCTATAATCCTCTCCCTCTTTGTCTCCCTCTCTCTGCCTTTTATGTGCACCAGCTTTGTTCAAGCGCTGTTGCTATTAGATTCATTTATCATACTTCCAAAGCATGCCCTTTAAGACTCGCACTTCACTTCTTATTCTGAAACACTGTAGGGCAGCAAGGCACCTTGTACCCTCACTAACAATGATGCTACAAGACTACCACACCATAAGAAGGTTAAAGCTACTCGACTACCAAAAGCCAAGCACATCCGTGATGCCCCAAGTTAGGGTATGGTGGTTAATGAAGCCTTGATATTAATACTGGCCTTGTCAAAATCCCATGGAACCTTGTTTAATCATTATGGGCCATTACAAGGATGGAAGCAGGTAAAGCCATAGTAAACGACTTTTAAACTGTGTTTAGAAAAAGGAGTGACAAGTTGGGAATTCTTAGAAACAAGTCATGGCAGGTAGCTTGTGCCTAATGAATCTTTAAATGTCTCATGCTCACTGAGATGTCAAGGTTTATAATATTGAAACTGATGATTAAGTGGGCACATTGGACACAAGTATTTGACCAAGGTTATAACTGAATTCTAGAACATGGCATAATGGAGCATGACCAATAGCAAGATTGAAAGGAAAATTATCGAAGTCAAACTTTCACTCTCAGTTTGAGCTTAACTGAGCTTGTTTAAACATCAAAATGATATAAACCATTTCATCAGTGCTGAAAAAGATGATTAAATATGATATTAGCACTAATTTAACTATTCCTGGCAAGATGAAATGAGAACCATTGGATCAAATATTAAGCTTGAAACAAAAAGATGAGGGGCCATGTGATACCCCATATGATAAGGATAAGGGTAGGTGGTGAATGAGATCCCACATTGCTTGGGAAGGAAAAGTTCTTGCTCTTTATAAGGTTCCAATGTGGCTCCAATTGTATCATTGACTAGTCCTTTTGGAGTATATGCCATGTGGTTTGAATCTTCCATTGGGGGCGTTACAAATGGTATCAGAGCCTTGAGCTGTGCCACCTACAATGGACAGGCCCGACGAGGACGTCTGGTTGAGACTAGCTCTGATACCATTTGTAATGCCCCAATGGAAGGCCCAAACCACATGGCCTATACTCCAAAAGGACTAGTCAATGATACAATTGGAGCCCCATTGGAACCTTATAAAGAGCAAGAACTTCTCATTCCCAAGCAATGTGGGATCCCATACACCACCTACCCTTATCCATATCATATGGGGTATCACAGGCCAAGATTAAGGCCTGGTGGCCTAATCATATCATAATACATATAGGTGCCAACTTAGAAATTATACACCTGAAATTTGGAAATAGAACTGGCAATATTGATTGGGAAGCCAAAGCACAAAAAAAAGGTGGCTGCCATATTTTGGTTGGCAAATTGTGCAATAAATTTAGTTGGCAAGTTTAGGCCAGAACATTTGTATTTTTCTGGCATAACCATATGTCTAAAACATATTTGATATGTTACCCATATGTCTGAAACATAATGAAAAAAGGCAAAAAAAAAAAAAAAAAAAAAATGGAGTAGCAATAGGAAGAGAGAATTGAGTGAAGTAAAACAAAAGGAGTAAAAGTCGAAGCTAGATCAAATTCTTGACTGAAGTCTACGCTCATGGGTAAGCAAATATCAGATTTTATGTCTAAGCAAGTTCTATGAAGAAGTCAGGAGTAATATAAGATTGCATGTATTTCGCAAATGTATGATATTGATGACTGAAAATATTGGCAGGACGCGGAGATCGATTGATCACTATGAATCTCAAGAGTGGATGGTTGACCGCCGCCCCCTTGTCTTGGAGGCTCTCTGGCCGGGGAGGTGCTTGCTATAGTAACCCATTTAAACATGTTTTAAGTTAATTGGAAATGAAGAAATTATAAAATGAGCATGCATTCACGATCAGACAATACTAATGGAAGGGAAACAATGCTATAAGTGGCACAACCTAACAAAAATTCCCAGGAGTGAGAAAATTACTTCCCAAGAATATATTTAGTCCCGATTCATGTGTGCGTGACCATATGTTTTTTTTTAAGTGACCATGAGGTTAGTCACACAAGAATATTTATTTTCATTATTCCAAGAGACAATGGAAAGTTCAAATATATTATTGATAGTAGGATTTCCCACAACAGGAAAATAATAATAATAATAATAATAATAATAAATTAAAAAAAAAAATCATTGACTTACTTAATTGGAGCCAACAGTTGCCAAAAGACTTCCACCAGAAAGTTCAAACCTCAGAAAGCCACATATGGATGCAGTGACGGTGCCTAATTTGAAAACATCATTGTGGTCTACATATCCTGTGGTTAAAACTGAAAAGAGAATAACCAGACATATTAATATTTACAACATGAAAGTTTTTAGAAAGAAGAGGTAGAGTACGGCAAGTCTGTCCTAAACCTCTTTTTCCATAGCTGTGACTACTCAATTAGCAAATCATACTCAGAAGAATGCACAGTAAATGAACACTGCCTTATTAGATAAGAGTGTGTCCATGCAAGCACGTCATGCATGATCATAGTTCAGTACTTATTGGTTTAAAACTTATTCTAGATTGTATATCCATCTTATATAGTTATCAGGATATCTTAAACCTAAAGCTTTAACTAGCAGATAATATTTTAAAAGCCAAAAAATTTTTAAGGTCCATATGGGAGCTTGAGTTCTTTTATGCTGTCTGCTACAATCCAAACCAACAGTCTTAGTTCGGTATTATGGGACTGGAATGTTCAGGTGATATGCATTGCTTGCTAAAGTTAGAGTCTAAGATCACAATCAAAGTTGTGAGTCCTGAGGCAAGCCATAATCGAGCCTCAAATCTGCCTTAATTCACTTGGTGATTACACTAATAATTTAAATCAATAATCAAGTCTTTCAGCCTCCAACCCTTATCCCAAATCCCTGGTGCTCGATTTGAAGCCTGTTCTCTAATATACCATTCTACTTACATCCAAATTCATATAGACTTAATAATATCAAATAAGTGCATCATTCAAATCCAAATCTTCAACAAATTCACAATTTAAATTAGTCTAAATTGCATAACTATTAACACAGTATAGTCACTAGTGGGTGGTCACACGCTGATCTATGTGCACAGCCACACAATAACAAATACAAAAGTGAGTGTATAAAACCTCAGTTATGTCCCTCTAATCATAAATTAGATCTCTAATACTGATACTGTTGTTCTACACTTAAAAGTTTCATTCAGTCAAAATCTAATACATCCAAAGCTTTCCCTACGGAAATCACGGTTCCTCGTGAAGCTATAACTTTGGCACTGAAAAAGAAGAAAAATGCCTAGTTTCAACACAGCAATCACATTCTCGAAAATTAACCTGGCGTCGCTTAGGAAAATATAACTCAAAGCTATAAATTTTGAAAAAAATAAAAATAAACCCTGAGAAAATCGACCTGGAATGAGATAAAAGGCAAGCTTCTTCATCGGCGAGCTATCCCTCACTCTCGCCGGGTCCTAGGTGATCGGCTTGGGCTGAGGAGGATTTGAGGTCGTTGATTCCCGGGCTTTTGTTATTCGAGTAAGGTAAGCAGTGATCGGTTTGATAGGGGAATTGAAAGGTTGATTGCAAATGACCGGCCATTGCAATTTGCACAGGAAGGAGGAAAGAGAGGGAACGTTTTAAAGATGGATTGTTAATAGGTTTAAAAATTAACTTTTTCTACCTACATTTGTTTAAAAATTATTTGAGAGTAAATGAATAAATATTAAAATTATTGGAAAAAGGATTTGTCCGGGTGTAAATTGGTCCGGTCCAGTTCAGGGGATGATGGATCGAAACTCGTTCCATCATTTTTTAGGACCAGACAGGACTGATCACTCCTAGTGGACCAAACGGATAGACAAGATCGGACCAATTCTGTGCTAACCCCTAGTAAATTGGTCCGTTAGCTAGGTCCGTTTGTTTCAGCCCAGTTATTTTATTTATTTTGTTTCATATTTTTTTCTTGCAAATAAATTAATAAAAATTATTTAAATTATTAAAATTAAGGGAATTATTAATGTTGAGTATATAACTAACTAATTAAAAAAGTTGTTTAACTATAATTATATTTATGATATTGATAGTTACTACTTACTAATTTAAACTTTACTCTTTTGCATGCATAATTATTAATAATGTCCTACATTTTATATATGATTAATGAATATCAAGTAATTTAATTTTATATAGATTATTTATACTTGCTTGCAACTTAGGTATTTAAAAAAATTACTTAATTACTTTAATTAAGTGTAAATAGTAGATTATGTATCTACATATATTATTATATAATTTATTATACATTATTAATTGATAGCATATATTATTTAACATTTTATATTATCAATGATAATATATTATATGAAAATTACATAATTAACTTTTATAATTACTATATAAAAATAATATATTATATTTTTAAAAAATATATATTTCAAACGGTTGGTTTCAATCTGGTTCGGTCCAAAACTTACAGACCCTGGGACCAGACCGAACCCCTTCGATCCAAAAATTGTGGACCGAAACTGACCATACCAATTTTCGATCTGGTCCAGTCCGGACCAAACCATTAGTCCAATTGATTTTTTAGGTCTGGACCGAAGATGTTTCACCCCTAGTACTTTGTATCCGCAATTGACTACCATTTTTATTCAGATAAATTCTATTTAGCATTCTTACGCCACACATCTGCTTTTATATTTTATTTTTTTTTTATTTTTTTTGTCTCAATAGGTATGTGTTGTAGAGCTATTGAGTAGAACAACTCCTTTATTTTGTGCCCTAATTTAGGTAAAGCTTTAAAAAAATTCTATTAAGCAATCCTACACCACACACATGTTTTTAATTTTTATCTTTTTATTTTTTTTTCAATAAATGTGTGATGTAAAGTTGCTAATAGAAGAACTCATTGGGAAAATTTTCAAACTATGAAGGAGTTTTCCTCCTTAATTTCCATTTAAATATAACTGTTAAGGATGTAGCGTAAGAAAAATAAGCACAAATAGGTAGGAATTCACGAGTTTTTTACGCGAGTTTTGAAGTTTTTTGCCCTTGATCGCATTGTTCAACTGCCAAAAGTTTCAATTACTGCCCAAACTATCAATATTTTTTTTCAAAAATGAAATGTTTAGGGTATTGAGTGAAAAATAGATGATAATTTGTCGGTGAAAAGGTGTAATTACCCTATACTTTAATATTTTAAGTTTAATATTTTTAAAATTTTATCTTCTTAATTTGTAAGTTCTTATGTTTTTTATTGTTTTGTTTTGTTTTGTTTCAAATTCATAGGGTAATTCAACTATATGTTGTTTTCTGTTCCATAAAGCATTAGGCAAGTTAGAGCATACTTCATTTTCAATTATGGTCTTAAAATTATTAATTTTTTGGATTAATAATGGGTTTTTTAATTGTTCTTGAATTCTTTTATATTTTAACTCTTGTTTTAAAAAATTTATCTAGTTTTCTTTTCTTCTGATTCTATCTTTTGTTAGAAAATTAATTTCTCTGGTTAAAGAAATTTCTTTTAAAGAGTTAATTTCTTTTGATATTGGGGGAAATAGGAATTTAAATTGAATTTCCTGTCTAAGTATTTTAGAAAAAATTCATTCTTCTGTTACGGAGAAAGGGTAAAGCAAGGCAAGAAAGAGATTTCCTAATATGACTTTAGTGTTAATATTTTTTACTAAAATGAATGTTGTTTTAAAACATATTCCATTATTACAGATATGTGCATTGTATAATTTATAATTTATATTTAATTTTGTTCCATTGGCTTGAGATAATGTTTCTTTTGTTTTTTTAAAATATTTAGAATGTATTAATCCCTCTTGTATACAATTTAAGTCTGCTCCCGTGTCTAATAGGGCAATTATAGTAAAAGAGAATTCTTGATTTATTGAAACTTTTATTTCAGCATACCATTTTTTAAAATTTATCTTATTAAGAATATTAATGAAATTGTCTGTTTCATATTTTATAGCTAATGTTGAACATTCTCCTTGTTCTATATTGTGTTCTTTATCATGAAGATTTTTTTCATTTTTTTCTATTTTTAATAATATAATTTCTTGTAATAATTGTTCATTTGAAACTTCTAATTTAAGATTGGATGTCTTTAAGCTTCTAATTTCTTGTTTTATCTCATTGATTTCTTGTTGTATATCTTGAATCGTAATTTTCTGTTTGTCAGTTTTAAATCTTTCCATTATTTCTGAAAAATTGTAGAGTGTTGAGGATGACGTTACTGAAGTATTTTGATTATTAAAAGTATCTTTTAACTTTTCTAAATAGTCTTTCTCTCTTGAGGATTACTAATTTTATCTATTAATTCTAATATAATGTCTTCTTGTTTTGAGAGTACATTAATGGTTTTGTTACAAATACACTTATCCTTATTTAGACAATTATAAATCTGTACTTCATCTTCTTCTGATTCACTATTAGAAGATTGTTCTGAAAAACTTGATTCTTTTAATTGATAAACTACTTCTTCTTCTGAAAAACTATATTCTTCTTCACTTGAATGTATTATAAAAATATCTAATAATTTATCTTTTAGTGTTTCGAATATATCTAATTCGTTAATCTGTTGTTTGACTTTACAATTTGATTTATAATGTCTAACTTTTCTGCATTTGTAACAAACAATCTGTTTTTTCTTTTTATTAGTCTTTTTAGGTGGCTTATTCCATGTTTGTTTATCCTTTGTATTTTTATAGGGTTTTTTATATTTTCGTTTTTTATTAGAATAATTCTTATAAACTTTTTTATCTTTTTTGTGTCTTCTTGAGGGGCTAATAATGGAGTATATCCAAATTGTTCACAAAATGTTCCTAATTCTTTTCTAGCAAATTTCTTTTCTTTTTCCATTTGTTTTTTTAATCTTAAATCATTGCACATAGTTAATCCAGTTCTATTAATTTTACTTATTATATCCCCATATGTGAGGTTATGAAAATCAAAAGTACCATCTGATCTTAATAATGATTCTCGTACCTTTTGGGCAAAGAATATGGAAGTCTGTCTATGAACTTTTCATTCCAGTATGGCTGTTGGCAAGATTTGTAATATTATGTTTTTTTATTGGGGAAGCCAAGATTTGAGTATTTCTCTGATTAAACTTGATGACTTCAAAATGGGGTATTCTTCATAAATAATTTGATTATTCTCTCATTTAATCCATTGGTTAGTAGTTCTGTTTATGGTAGATAATTGATTTGATTTATATATTTCAAACCAAGTAAAGAATGGTATATTAATATGTATTTTCTCTAAATCTTCGTAATATCTTTTTTGAATATAATCTCTTTCTATTTTTGTAAAGGTTGAGAAAAATATTATTCTTTTGTGACTATTTTCTTCTTTCATATAATCTTGTTTGAGATATTCTTTGTTAATTTTAAATTATTCTTTATCCAGGGTATATATTTGGGCATCATCTTCAACTACCTGTGAATATGTTGGAGAGGATGTTCTTTTTCAGGATTCTGAGATGTGGATGCTTTATCATGATGGTTAACAGTATATACTGGTGTATCAATAATATTTCTGGGAATAATTCCTCGAATCTGTGTGTCCAGATTCTGGGAACTAGTATCAAAAGATCTGGTGTCAGAATTTTGAGATTTATTTCTAGAGATTGATGTAAGAATAGATCTAGGTGTATGATAACTTCAGGATGCCGGAGATGAATAATGTGAAAAAGATCTTCTAAAAGGTTGAAAGGTTATTTGGACTATTCCGTCTGCTTTTTGATCTATATATTCAAGATCATCCTTAGAATTATTTTCTATTTTAGGTATTGGGGTAATATTTTCTAATTGCCATTCATTTGGAAGTATAATTTGATTCCAATTAATTTGTTTAGGAATTTGTATACTAGAGTTTTGTGTGCTAGATTGTAATAATAATGTATATCCTTTTGGACTGGTAATAAGAGCTTGTGGTTCTAATGTTGTTTTCATTAATTTATAATGAATCCTATATACTACCGTTAAAGGGTGTGACCCTTTCATCATTTGATAACCATTTGTTTTAATATTTAATATCAAAACATGTAAAATATTAGTATCAAATAATGATAAGGAATAATTGGTATACCAATTAAAATAGATTGGTCCTTTGAATAGATTTGATTCTACCATTCCAAGTAATGAATCATGAAAACTATAATGTCTTCCATCCCTTAAACAGAGCAGTACTGAGGTCTTTAATCCATTTTTAGTAAGTGGTTTTATAGCTACTTGTACTAGTCCAATGTGAATGAAAGAATATTTCTGTTATTTGTGATGATTAATTGCTTTTTCTGTTAATAATTGTAATGATTTGTAATCATTATTTAAGCTAATAGTTTTCTCTACTGTTTTAATTGTATAATTTGTAAGAAATGATAATTTAGAAAAAGTGGTTTGTTTGTATATTCGGTGTTTTGAAACATTAGGAATTGTTTAGTCTTTTAAATTTCTTTCTATATTTAATATGCTGTAATCTTCTTGGTTGATGTTATCAGGTTCTATAGGGATACTAATGGTAAATTCGTTAAGTTTGAAGAAATTCATTGAAACAGGTTTTAAGCAAAGATTTCCTATCTCCAAAAAGGAATAAGTAGATTAGGGACTTGAGGGAACACCACCGGGACCACCCTGAAAGCCTTCTGGCAATAATGGGTTGACCATCGGTTTTTCATGCCTTACCATCACAAGCTTCCCAATATACCTTATTCTTTTTAGTTATATGTTATCTTTGTAAAAATCCGTATCAGTGATTTCTTACTTTTTTATTTTTTATTTTTTTATAAAGCAATGATATTCAAATGATTTCTTATACTATTAATTTCATTTTTTAAGAAAGTGCAATCAGTTTCATAATATTTTATTGCCGATTGTCTACTTTGATATATATGATATTTAGCCATCATTAATGTATAATTTTGTTTCATCAATTGTTGTTGTCTCTTAAGATCTTTTATGTTATTCATTAAGATTTCTAACTCAAGTCTTAAATTGTATTCTGTACATTTTAATTCATACAAATCACGATAGCCAGTACTATGAGCATAATAAAAATTCATCTTAAACAGTTAAAATAAGAATCAAACGGTAAAATAAGAACACAATATAATAACAATATAATCACCAATGGCTCTGATACCAATGACTCGGAATACAATAATTGTATATTAATTACTATTTTAATTAATATTTTATATTAGTATATTAATTAATTACTAATATTTATATATATTAATATATATTAAGAAATGAAAAACCGGACCAACCGATAAAACTGAAAGCGTCGAAGGATATCTGGTACGGTATAATTCGAATCGGTGTATACCTAATACCATCCCAAAATTTATCTAAAACATCAAACCGGACCGGTACAACCCTGACATAAGCCCCTCCCCCAAACCATCATAAACATACGCGGGCCTCTTCCTCGCCTGGCCACTCTACGTTCCATCTATATCTCTGACGCAATCACCCCCCTCAAAGCTCAGAACCCTCGCCCAGTCCTCGAAGTTTCTGCAATGGCTTTGTTCAAACATTGCTCTCCGATGGCTCCCTCCTGTTCCCAGTGAGCTTTTTCTTTACAATTCTCATCTCAAAGCCCCCTTTAATTTCCCAGATTTCTCTCTCAGTGCTAAATTGAAGAAGAAGAAAACACAGCGAAGAATTAAAGAAAATAAGTGAAATATATGCAATTAGATCGTATGTTCTTAACTACACAAAAATTAGTATATAAAGAATTTGTACGGGATGACATGAGCAATTTACGTTCGTTTATGGCTAAGATTTTCTTCTTCTCATTATGACTTTTTTATTCTTTAGAGGGCAGAGTGGTGTATATTGCGGTGCAACACCGTTTACTGCGAACTGGTATCCATGTGATCTTATTTTGGCAAATCAAACAAAAAGATTGTCTCTCAGTTTCAAAGGTAATGGAAGAGTGACGAGGGCTGCGTTAATTTCTGAAGGGCGAGACAATTTTGTGAGTAAACAGGTAGGTGAATCAAGTGGGATTCGGACACAGCCTGGTGAAATAGAGTTAGCGTTTGGAACATTAGCAGCAGAGACAATTGCCACAACAACAACAACTACTATTACTACTGCCAGTGGTTTCTTTTCCAATGATGAATATGATCGGGACCGGCCAACCGCCGGGTTTTCTTCTGTTCCGGAGGCGGTTGAGGACATTAGGAAAGGCAAGGTTAGTACGATGGAAATGCAATACTTGTGTTTATTATTGGGAATGATAAGATAAGGTGATTAGTGATGCGGTTAATTTCTGTAGATGGTAATTGTCGTTGACGATGAAGACAGAGAAAATGAGGGAGATCTTATAATGGCAGCGTCAAAGGTGACGCCGGAGGCTATGGCATTTGTTGTCAAGCATGGAACTGGGATTGTGTGTGTGAGCATGAAAGGGGAGGACTTGGAGAGGTTGCAACTTCCGTTGATGGTGACGCAGAAGGAGAATGAAGAAAAACTTTGTACAGCATTTACTGTGTCAGTGGTATGTAGTAGACTGTTCATATATATATATATATACACACACACACGAATTGCTTTCCGCATTGCTTAAGATGGCGTAGATTTTTTCAGAAGGCAATGGTTTTGAGGAGATAACAACATTCTCCTATTTCTTTTCTTTTGTCAATATATAGTTTGAGCATGTGAGCCTCTTCATCTTTTTATTTATCTTAATATTGGTGCATAATTTAAGTAAGGTGACCTTTCCAACCCTACCAACTAGAATGTGGGCATGTTATTAATTTTGATGAACGCTTAAGTGGCCACAATAAAGGTGACCAGATCTTGTTCCTGAACCTTCTGGTCCGTGTTGATTATGTGCTGGTGGATGCATACTTCCTTAAAGCCTAAGGCCCCATTTGGATACAGAAACACTCTCAACCCATCTTATCTTATCTCATCTTTACAACTTTCTCAAATTCTCGTACAAAATATAATAAACAATTCAACTTTTTCAAATCACAAAACAATAATAATATTAAAAAATAATATTCTAACAATATTTTATTCAACTCATCTAAAATCATCTCATCTCATCTCACTATCCAAACGAGCCCTAAATTAATGATGTCCATTGAATTAATTGTAGTGTCTCTATAAGGAAAATGGAAGAATGAGAACAATGTCTAGATGGGATTCTTAGACCAATAGTTTGAATGGCTATTTGGTTTAAGGGAGGCGGAAGTACCAAAACAGGCTGGTTTTGCTGATCCTAATCTACAATGGATGTTGATGGCTGTGATATAGTAGTTTATTTAATTCAAGTAATTGTTGGTTTTAATGTGTAAGTTTCTCAATGTTATTAAAGTAATATCACCTACTATATGTCTTTAAATTGCTTGTTTCCTGTTCGTAATGTTTATTTTGAAATCTGACTTCAATAGATTGGATTTCGTAGGATGCAAAACATGGTACAACAACTGGTGTTTCAGCTCGTGATAGGGCAGCCACGGTATTGGCTCTTGCATCAAGACATTCAAAACCTGAAGATTTCAACCGCCCAGGCCATATTTTCCCCCTCAAGTACAGGGAGGGAGGGGTCTTGAAAAGAGCCGGGCACACAGAAGCTTCTGTTGATCTTGCTGTTTTGGCTGGGTTAGAACCTGTTGCCATTTTATGCGAGATTGTGGATGATGATGGCTCCATGGCTAGATTACCTAAGCTTCGCCAGTTTGCAGAGACAGAGAACCTGAAAATTATTTCCACTGCTGATTTAGTAAGGTATCCAGTGAATGTGCATGTTTTCTGAAAGGAGTACCAATTGTAGATACCAAATGATCCCTTCCTCATAAAAGCTATTATTTACATTTGGCAGATATAGGAGGAAAAGAAATAAGTTGGTGGAGCGGTCCGCTGCTGCGCCAATACCCACAATGTGGGGGCCATTCCAAGCCTACTGCTATAGGTCATTGCTGGATGGCATCGAGCATATTGCTATGGTTAAAGTAAGCAGATTGTAAGAATCAGAATACACAAGTGCTAAAACTACCTTACCTAAATTATGCAACACAAGCTTCAACTAACGTATTTTGATAATTGTCAATTGAAGGATATTCCTGCAGTTACAACTGTGTTTTGAGTTATGCATAAGTTTTTGCTGTATATCCTACTATCCCAATGCACACTCCTGTGGTTAACTTTCTGAAACGATTGTGCTTTCTATCTTTATTTTCATTGACTATTGTAGTTTGTATTCTGTTTCAAGTTTCGCATCTCATAGGTGTTCTCTTAATACATCTTGTATTGCATAGCATTAGTGCCTCTTTGTCACATATTTTGCTTGGTTGGGCCACCTCAAGCGGTTTAGTTGGTCGTAGCCTATGTAATAGTGTACGCCCCTCTATCACATGTCTGGATTAGGTGTAAACATTGCGGAGCCACCACAGCCACAGATTATGAACTGCTTGTTTCAGAAAAGACTGAAAGTGGCATTTTGTGACTTAGGGAAGTAAGATTGGAGCTAAAAAGGTTATTTGGTTTGGTGTGATGAGGTTTAAAAAGGTTTGTGCTTCTATTTGCGGGTTTTACAAAGTCTTCTCATGTCTGTTTGTTTATGGGTTTGTGCTTGTTTCACATTTCTCATGTCTGTTTGTTTAAGCTTTCCATCAGTACTTTGTTTCTTGTTTGGTTTCAGTAACAGAAATCTGTCTTCTGTACAGAAACGAGGATCAAATATGTTTCTGCTGTGGCTAGATGCATGGGTTGGCCATTATTTTGCCATCAACTTATATACTCTACTTAGCCTGTGTCCTTTCTTAATTTGTGCTCAAGTTCTACTCTGTCTGAGCAAAATATCAGCTATAATTCTTATTCTTTTTCTTCCTTGTTTTGAATAATTTACTATTATCTTCTCTCATCACATGGAAGAAAATCACCAGTTCACAAGTAATGGAAAACTGAATGTTCGCTTACAAATGAAAGGACAAAATTCTTTCTTTGACCTTCATTCAATCCTAGGAGTAATTTATAACTAGGTGCTGATATGAACAGGGCGAGATTGGGGATGGGCAAGATATTCTTGTGAGGGTACATTCTGAGTGTCTCACTGGCGACATATTTGGATCAGCCAGATGTGACTGTGGAAACCAGTTGGCACTTGCAATGAAGCAAATTGAGGAAGCAGGTCGGGGTGTATTAGTCTATCTCCGTGGACATGAAGGTAGAGGAATTGGTCTGGGCCACAAGCTTCGTGCTTACAACCTTCCGGATGATGCACATGACACAGTTGAGGCAAATGAGGAGTTGGGTTTGCCTGTTGATTCTCGGGAATATGGCATTGGTGCACAGGTATTGTCTTCTTAACAATTTATTAGATCTCATCCATCCATGACCTCAGTGCCCATTTTCTTGCTTATCTGAATGGATCTATTCAGCACCCAATTAGTGGAGAATTGTGGCCATTCTGTAGCTTACTTTGTTGAAGAATTTCCACCATCTCATTATTATATTAGTCTCTTGATATTGGGATATGAAAATATTGGAAGAGATCATATTTTAACAAAAAGATTAAAAGACCTAATTTATATCTACGTGTACGCATGTCTTCTGTCTTTGCATTATTTAACGTCAGAGTTCACTTTCTCCATAATTAGGATTTCCACGCAGTTAAGTCTGATAAGGATTTACACACATAGGATAGTGGTTTCTCTTTTATACCTCCTTTTATTTGAATGTCTGAACCCAACAATGGTTTTATTATCATTCTGATTTTTCTTTTCTAACTATATGAACATCTCCCTCAATAAGTTAATTTAGGTTGTTCATGAGTTATATAATTTAAATTTATGCTGATGTTGATGGTTAGACAGAGACTTCCTTTATGTTCCCTCCTGGCCTTCCTCTCTCTTCCTCTTCTTTTACACAGCACCGATACATCTTTAATCAATTCCGGTTTATTGCAGATACTTCAAGATGTAGGTGTCAGGACAATGAGGCTAATGACGAACAATCCTGCAAAGTATGTTGGTCTTAAGGGTTACGGTTTGACAATTGCAGGCAGGGTCCCATTGTTGACACCATTAACAACGGAGAACAAGAGAAAGTTGGAGACTAAGCATAAGAAAACGGGGCATATCTATGGTTCGGAAAATAGTGGTCTAGTATAAGGCATTACAGGAGAAAATAGCAATTCAAATTGAGTAATGCTAGATATAGTTTTAGGGTGTATAAGTTATGCGCACTTCCTTTAAAAATGAGTGGGGTCTATCATTAAAAAATGATTTTTTTTTTTTTACATGGGTCTTAGATTTACACATTTTTTTCAAAAGAAATGCGCGAGATTTGCTCACCTTAGAACTACAAATATCATTTCTCATTCAAATTTCAAGTATTAACAGATTATCAGTGGTGTAACTGAGATATAAGCAGGTCCAGTCTAGTAGCCTCATATTAAGTGGGTACTTATCTTCCATATATTCAGGTGGTAGAGAATTCGGTTCTATTTAATGAGTTGCAACTTTGGATCCAAATAGTTTCCAATATTATTTCTCAATCAAAGTGCTTGTTTTTTTCTTTTCTAAAAAAAAAAATATTATTTTTAGGTATGCCATCAGATGGATGTTTCTCTTTCAGTCTTTCTTGAATGATAGAAAGTGTATTTTCTCGCTCATAAAATTCGAATCTTAGGCATTGAACGGCAAGAGTATCTGATATGTATGCTCTCTCCATGTATAAAAAATTTTGGAAGTTGATAATTTTAGATAATAGATCAATTTAAAAAAATTAATCATGCAGATGTTTTCTATGCGCCCAAGATTTAATCAAATAAAAAATATATATTATAATAAACAATGTTCGATGTTTTTAGAATTATTCTATTATCAAGTCGGTATGTAAAGTATATTATTTATATAACTTAAATAAAAAGATTTGATCTGTACAATTTAAATTTTAAAATTTATCTTTAAAATTAAATTATATAATAACTATATTAAATTTGCTTTACATATCGGCTCCCAAAAAAAATCACTTTCTTATAAAAAAAGAAAAAGAAAAAGTTATGATCATTAGTACTCTTCTCTCTTTTCGTAAAACGACGAACTTTGATGGACTCCACCTTCTCTAGATGCCAACGTAAAGCTTGTGTGGCGTGGGGCCGCCAAAGGACCAATACTGGCAACAGCTTAGTAGTTAAGTTTTTTCAAGGTGCGCATTTTCTTCTTTTTTATTATATGTACTAATATTATGTTTGATTGATGGATATAATTTATGGCGTAAATTTTTTTTTCATATATGAATTGGGAACCAAATGAAATGCTTTTTCTTTTGTTTTGAGATAAATATAAAACTTTACTTGATTACAAAATAATTGAAAACTTTTTATTTATAAATTAGCGTGAATATCTTATAAACCAGATCTTGTTATGTTAGCGGTGCAAAGAGTGTGCATACCACACTAGCTTGCAAGTATAACTATTCTAAGTAATTATCCATATCTAGAATTGTACATAACCAATCAGAAGATATTTTCATCTAAACGATCATTTACATCTCATCTCTTAAAACTCCAAATCACAGACTATAACCATGCTGTGTGTTCTTTTTGGAGTACTCCAACAAAAGAAAAAGTATATTTACAAGCTAGGCGGAGAATAAACCTTCTACGTAGTTGACTTGACATGACTTAATTTACAAGAAAAGTTTTAAATTTAAATATTTTATAAATAGAATTTTACCATCTAAATGATATGGAGGATATGTCTTATGTAGAGACTTCTAAATAGAAGAATTAGTAATATTTTACAAACTAGTTGTATATTAGTAGGTATAATTTAAAAGATCTAGCATTAAAAATAAGAGAAAGAATCAAAACAAAATAACAAATCTATCCATAAATGAATTGAAAGGTTCATATTAAATACTCGTGTGATTTTGAGGCATGATTTTATTTTATACCTTTAATCCACTTAAACGAGTAACGATATCTATAATATTCTCGCGATTGTGTTTTTAAATGATATATAAAATAAATTCATTTATAATAAGTGAATGCTTTTAAGAGTAATATTATACACTACACTTTCATATAATTTTTATCAGACTATATAAGATGTGACATATTTGTCACCATCAATAAATGATCATTTAATGATGATAAATTTATCACATCTTATATAATGAGATGAAAGTGTGAAGGCAGTGAAGTGTATAAAATTTTCTTATTTTTAAAAAATGAAATTTAGAAATTATGTCTCACAAAGTTTTCATAAGATAAATACGAAAAATAAGTTTGTCTGACTTGTATTATTATCTAACACTATGTCATATATACCATTAAAATTAATAGTAATATTAATAAATTTAATAAAAAATGATATTTTGTGAGAAGATAAAAGTATCAGTATCCAATCCAACAACTAATTATCGATATATCAAGTAAATCGTATCATGCATCATTATCCATTTGATCCTTTTTTTTTAATCATATTAGGATGTGAAATTAAAATTTTGAAAAATTATTTATATTTAGAATAAAATTATTTTACCTCTCATATTTACCGCTCAAGTTGACCGTTTGACAAATTTTTTAATGATTAAAGAAGTGATTTTAAATATATTGAAATATTTTTTTATTTTTTTAAATATTTTAATATATTAAAAAAATTCAAAACAACGTGCGATGAGCGGGTGGAGTAGTCTGACTCTTATATTTATCTACTAATTATTTGATAATAATTAAAACAAATGAAGGAAAAATATTTGAACTATGATTCCGTAGACATACAGTACAAAAGGGAATGGAAAAAAAAAAGTAAAAAAAAAAAAAAAAAGATTGAAATATTAGTCAGAAATAAAAATAAAAATTTAAAATTTAAAGTTATTTTTTTAAATTAATTTTCGACACAAGGACGTCACCGTATAACTTCTTTTTAAAGTGAAAAAGGAAGTCTTCTGTTCCACTGCCCACAAACTTTCTTCGTTGGCAATATATCGATGCGCAAACCAACCCTTCGGTTTCACGTTTGTCACCTTCCAACTTCTCTCTGACTCTGTCTCTTTCACTCTCACTCCACTACTTTCTAGGGTTCCCTCTCTCTCTCTGCCATGAAGAAAACTTACCCTCCCGATTCCACCTTCCGGCGAACCCCGCCGCCTCACGCCACACATACTTCTCACTCGCCGCTCAATTCCCGGCCCGCGCGGCCCCAGTACCGGCACCGGCTCCCCAATTTCCCCGCGAACAGACGTCTTGACCGTCCTCCGGAGCCAACCGCACCTCCCTGCCGCCCCAACTTCGTCCTCCAGCTACGCTCTAACCGGAGAGGTCCTCAAAACCCGAATATCGAGGCCTTGATCGCACAATGCAAGCCTTCGCCGGATAATTCCAAAGTCTTTCAATCCGGTTCCGTCGCAGGATTCTTGTATTTCTCTCAATGGACCGATGTTCTAGAAGCGCTGGTCAATCTCTGGGTCTCGCGCTTCGACGGCGCCCACGGTTTCGAGCCGAGGGTTGTAAGTAACGTCTCGGCCCCGTCTGATAGCGCTGAGCTTCGGGAACGGCTCCAAACCCTATTCACGGACCGCGTGCGCTGTCTTATGGACGGGGAAGAAGTGAAGAAATGGCGTCAGAAGCTCCAGCGCACGTCGGACGAGATGAAAAAAGTCACGGCTATGCTGCGTAGACCGAATCCATTCTTCAGGCGGGACCACCTCTGTACTATGCAGGAGGGGCTAGTTGCCGAGAGGGACTTGATTGGGAGGCGGTTGAGGGAGTTCGAGTCTGCAATGTACTGTATACTGTCTCATTTGGAAGGAAAGAGGAATGCACAGGAGGAGATTAGCGAAGAGGGCGTGGAACTGTTTATGTTCAGTGAGGTTATCGATTGGAATCAGGTTTACAGCTTGATATCGCGGGAGTGTCGGCGGCTTGAGGATGGGTTGCCGATTTATGCTTACAGGAAGGAGATTCTTCAGCACATTCATGTCCAACAGGTTTTTTTGTTTCTCTTATGGTTGTCAGTTCATGGAAATTTGAGGTCATTCTTAAAGTTCTAAGAATGTTTGTTGTATTTTGGCATTAACATATCTGGAGGTAATCTTCTTCGTTAGTTAGACTTACTGCTAGGGAAGGAGTTGATCAAGTTCATACTTTTTTATGAGTGTCGAGGAATATTGGTGGGGAATAGTAGTAGAGGTTGATATATTACAGAATGGATCTTTGTGGGATGTTGTGAGAAAGATAATTAGATGACAATGTATTGTGTACTGGGCGCATGGAAGAGTGATGATGGGAGAATTAAATTACCCCTAAAGTGTCTTCCTGCCTTACAGTATGGACTGGTGATAACCCACTTTGTGGACATAACGAATAACAAACTACTAAATAGTTATATATTACTTTAAGGCAGTCAAGGCAACCTTGAGAGGAGTCAGGGACTTTGATGTGTGCTTCTGTGAAATTCACTTCTACTTCATACCGATATTTGAATGTTATTCTCTTTTCAGACATATTTCTCACCATATAATGGGAAGAAGTATTTTTCACCATTCAACGGGAAATAGTAGATATGAGGGAAACTTTGAGAGGTGTTCAAGAATTGTGGATGCATTGTTGGTGATAATTCCTTGAATAAGGTGAACACTATGTGCATAACATGGAGAGAAAGCAGTAACTAGAACGGTTGTAAAACGGGACCTTTTTTGAAAAATAAAAATTCATGCACTAGTGCAGTTGTCCTATATTTTCAGGTATTTTCCTGTCATTAAAAATGGATGATGAAGCATGCATTTGAAGGCCGAATCATTTGGATGATTGCTTCTTTATTCAGAATCATTTAATATTTATGACGTGCTGATTATGATTATGATTTTTTCTAGTTGGAAATGTGGATTCATGATTTCTTAACTGTCACTAGATAACCTTTTGTTTTTACGTAAGTGACTGTCACTAGATAACTGAATCAATTTGCTATTGATATCTGGTTTTGGCCTTTCTTCTGACCACCATTTGCACAGATAATGGTATTGATTGGAGAGACTGGCTCTGGGAAGAGTACACAGTTAGTTCAATTTCTTGCAGACTCAGGAGTTGCTGGTGATAAGTCCATTATATGTACTCAGCCTCGCAAGATTGCTGCTGTCTCATTGACAGATAGGGTCAGGGAAGAAAGCATTGGGTGTTATAAAAACAAATCAATCATTTTCTATCCAACATCTTCATTCATTCAGACATTTGATTCCGACGTAGTATATATGACGGACCACTGCTTACTGCAGCATTACATGAATGATAATAATTTATCTGGGATATCATGTATCATAGTTGATGAGGCTCATGAGAGGAGCTTGAATACCGATCTCCTCCTGGCATTGATCAAGAGTTTATTGTGTCGAAGAATTGATATACGGCTTATTATAATGTCTGCTACTGCAGATGCAAACCAGCTCTCAGAGTACTTTTTCAAGTGTGGAATTTTTCATGTGGTGGGAAGAAACTTTCCAGTTGATATTAGATATGTCCCTTGTGCGACGGAAGGAATATGTGCTTCTGGTTTTGTTGCTTCATATGTGTCTGAGGTTGTGAGGATGGCAACTGAAGTTCACATAAACGAGAAAGATGGAACGATTCTTGCATTTCTAACTTCTCAGATGGAAGTAGAATGGGCTTGTGGAAAGTTCAATGCTCCCTCTGCAGTTGCATTAGCTTTACATGGGAAACTTTCTTCTGAAGAACAATTTCGTGTTTTCGAAGACCTCCCTGGAAAAAGAAAAGTCATATTCGCTACAAATGTTGCAGAGACAGCGCTGACAATTCCTGGGGTCAAATACATAATTGATTCTGGCATGGTTAAAGACAGTAAATTTGAACCTGGCAGTGGCATGAATGTCCTGAAGGTTTGCAGGATCAGCCAGAGTTCTGCTAATCAACGAGCTGGGCGTGCTGGGAGAACTGAGCCTGGAAGGTGTTATAGACTCTACTCAGCATCTGATTATGAATCTATGCCTCTTCACCAGGAACCCGAGATTCGAAGAGTTCACCTTGGAGTTGCAGTTCTTAGGATACTTGCTTTAGGCGTCCAGAATGTACAGGACTTTGACTTTGTTGATGCTCCAAGTGCTAAAGCTATTGAGTTAGCCATCAGAAATCTTTTTCAGTTAGGAGCTATTACACGGAGTAATGGTGCTCTGCAATTAACCAACAATGGTAGGTCTTTGGTTAAATTGGGTGTTGAGCCTCGGCTTGGTAAGCTGATCCTTGGCTGCATTGATCATCGTTTGTGTCGGGAGGGAGTTGTTCTTGCCGCTGTAATGGCAAATGCCAGTAGCATATTTTGTAGAATTGGTAATGATGAAGATAAACTCAAATCTGATTGCCTTAAGGTGCAATTTTGTCATCACAATGGTGACCTCTTTACTCTTCTATCTGTTTACAAAGAATGGGAGGTTGTGCCTCAAGATAGGAAAAACAAGTGGTGTTGGGAAAACAGCATCAATGCCAAATCCATGCGTAGATGTCAAGATACAATCAAGGAAATAGAATCTTGTCTTCAACGTGAGCTTCATGTTATTACTCCCAGTTACTGGATGTGGGATCCTCATATGTCTACTGAGCATGATAAAAATATGAAAAAGGTGATACTCTCTTCCCTTCAAGAAAATGTAGCCATGTACTCCGGGTATGATCAACTTGGTTATGAAGTCGCACTTACTGGACATCATGTGCATCTGCATCCTTCAAGTTCTTTACTAATATTCAGTCAGAAGCCTAGTTGGGTAGTTTTCGGGGAAATCTTATCAATTTCTAATGAATATCTAGTTTGTGTAACTGCTGTTGACATTGAGTCTTTGTCTACTCTCTACCCTCCCCCTCTGTTTGACGTGTCTATGATGGAAAGCCGGAGGTTGCAGGTGAGGGTGTTGACCGGATTTGGTACTACTCTCCTGAAAAGATTTTGTGGGAAGTCCAACAGTAATCTGCATCGTCTTGAATTGTGTATACGAACCGAATGCATGGATGATCGTATTGGCATTGAAGTCAATATTGACCTGAATGAGCTTCGGGTATTTGCCACTTCAGAAGGTATGGAAAAGGCTTTTAGTTTTGTCAATGGCGCATTGGAGTATGAACGGAAGTTGATGCTTAGTGAATGCATGGAGAAATGCTTATACCATGGACCTGGTGTCTTGCCTCCTATCGCACTGTTTGGAGCTGGTGCAGAGATCAAGCATTTGGAGCTTGAAAAGAGATGTTTGACTGTTGATGTGTATCATTCAAATATAGATGCAATTGATGATAAGGAGCTTATAATGTTTCTTGAGAAGTTTGCCTCTAGTAGTATCTGTGCTATCCACAAGTTCACAGGCATTGGACTGGATAGTTGTGACAAAGAGAAGTGGGGCAGGGTAACATTTCTTACTCCTGGTGCTGCTACAAAGGCTGCTGAACTAAATGGAGTTGAAGTCAATGGCTCTTTGGTAAGGGTAGTTCCTTCACAGACATCATTGGGAGGGGATCATAAAATGTTTTCATTTCCTGCTGTTAAAGCTAAAGTTTATTGGCCACGTAGGCCCAGTAAGGGGCTTGCAATTGTAAAAGGCGAGGTACATGATGTTCAGTTCATGGTTAATGATTTCTATAACCTGCTGATAGGAGGAAAGCGTGTTCGTTGTCAACGTAGCAACAAGTCTATGGATAGTGTTGTGATAACCGGAATTGATAAAGAGCTTTCAGATGCTGAAATTCTTGAAATATTGAGGTCTGCTACAAATAGGAGAATCCTTAATTTTTTCCAGGTGAGAGGAGATGCTATAGAAAATCCACCAAGCAGTGCTTGTGAGGAGGCACTTCTAAAAGAAATCTCTCCATTTATGCTTAAAAGGAATCCTCACTCTAATTGTTGCCAAGTCCAGGTCGTCCCACCTGAACCAAAGGATGCTTTCATCAAAGCTTTTATCACTTTTGATGGAAGATTGCATCTTGAGGCGGCAAAAGCTTTGGAGCAACTGCAAGGGAAAGTATTGCCTGGTTGTCTTTCATGGCAGAAGATAAAGTGCCAGCAGTCATTTCATAGCTCCTTGTCATGCCCTGCGCCTGCCTATTCTGTGATCAATAAGCAACTGGAATCTTTACTTGCAAGCTTCAGGCATTTAACGGGTATTTTTGGGTGCATTTACCTTCTCATATCCCACCTTTATCTGTTGCTTTTTCTTGCTTAGTTTTTCAGTTTTTGGTTCGTTGCAAGTCTTGGGATTATCTTTTTTTTGTGCTTCTTTCTCATTCTAGTCTTGATTCCATCTTTTTCTTTCAAGTGTTTTTTCCTCTGAACAGCTGTTGTGATTTATTTACCAGCTAGTTCTTCTTGTTATTATTGAGATGGCGAAGTCATTTATGTACACAGCAAGCTGCACCTGATAGAATCCATTCTATCCTTCTAGTTATCCATGAAAAGAAAAAAGAAAACTTTCCGTGGTTTCAAATATTTGTCAAAAGTTTTGTCAGTGTAGATTGAGCCTCGTGAAAATAGTTTTGTGATTTAATAGTTGAATTATCTTGTGATTTAGGAGTTAAATTGTTATGCTCTATAAGATACTTTTTTGGATGATATGTATTCTTGTTAGAGTTAGCTGCATAGTCATATAGAGTCAGTATGATCTTGTTCTGCAATTACTGGGCTAACAGTTGAGTTGTCTTTTTTGCAGGTGCAGAGTGCACTCTAGACAAGACTGCTAGTGGTTCCTATCGAGTGAAGATATCTGCTAATGCTACAAAAGTTGTGGCAGAACTCAGAAGACCTGTGGAAGAGCTTATGAGGGGGAAGACTATAGATGATGCCAGCCTCACCCCAACCGTTGTACAGCATCTATTTTCCAGAGATGGCATCAATCTTAAGAAGTCGGTGCAACAAGAGACAGGAACCTTCATTCTTCTCGACAGGCATAGCCTTAAGGTACGGGTGTTCGGTTCCCCAGACAAGGTTGCGTTGGCACAGAAGAAATTGGTTGAATCCCTTTTGGCCCTTCATGAAAGCAAGCAACTTGAGATCCATCTCCGTGGTCGAGATCTGCCTCCCAACCTTATGAAGGAGGTAGTGCAAAAGTTTGGGCCAGACCTCCATGGGCTCAAAGGGATGGTACCTGGGGCTGCATTTACTCTCAATACTCGTCGACATGTCATCTCTGTTCATGGTAGCAAAGAGTTGAAGCAAAAAGTAGAAGAGATTATTTATGAGATTGCACAGATGAGATATGATTTGGCTGGGAGGTTTGACAATGAAACTGCTTGCCCCATTTGCCTGTGTGAGGTTGAGGGTGGTTACCGGCTTGAGGGCTGTGGGCATTTGTTCTGTCGTTTGTGTCTTGTGGAGCAGTGTGAGTCTGCAAGTAAGAACCAGGATAGTTTCCCAATATGTTGTGCCCGTGAGGGCTGCAGGGCTCCAATTTTGGTTACGGATTTGAGGTCTCTCTTGTCTAGTGAGAAGTTGGAGGAACTCTTCAGGGCATCTGTTGGGGCCTTTGTTGCATTGAGTGGGGGCACTTACAGATTTTGCCCATCTCCTGACTGTCCTTCAGTTTATCGAGTGGCAGATCCTGGGACTGCCGGTGAGCCATTTTTCTGTGGGGCATGTTATGCCGAGACTTGTACTAGTTGCTGCCTGGAGTATCATCCATACCTGTCGTGCGAGAGGTATCGGGAGTTCAAGGAAGATCCGGATTCATCCCTCAAGGAGTGGTGCAGGGGCAAAGAAGATGTGAAGAGCTGCCCTGTGTGTGGCTATACAATCGAGAAATTTGAAGGATGCAATCACGTTTTGTGTAGGTGTGGGAGGCACATATGCTGGGTATGTTTGGAGGTCTTTGGAACCGGTGAGGACTGCTATGATCACTTGACAAATGTACACGGCGCCATCATATGAGTACGCTAAGCTGCTCTGTTAATAATATTACCCTAATTCTAACCTATGGGTTTAAGTTAGGTATGTAAATATAACTGAAGTGTACATAGGTCGTATACCCTATCGTGTGGAAGGTAAAGGTTGCTGCGGATGCTTGCTTCTTTTCATGTATCTCCCATCCGTAGTCTCTCTCATGCATGCATAACATGTATGGGATGTTGCAGATGCTTCTGTACATATCTTATCTAATACATGATTGCCTTTCTTTTCCTCTCTGGACAAGTGTTCAAAGTGGTTTCAATCCTTTAATCCCAAGGGGTTGGCTCAAGTTGTAAAGACTTTGGTGGTATGCTCATTTTAAGGTCTAAGGTTCGAACCCTCTTGAGTGCAAACAATTTCTAGAGTTTATTGGATTGTGGGATTTTTTTCTTATATTTACAGGAAGTTTTTTGTCAAGGGTCTGTGCACTCCCAAGATTAATTGGAACGTTGTTCTCGAACACTTGGTGCCAATGAAAAAAAAAAGTGGTTTCACACACTTTAGTAAGATTGTTGAACAATGAAAAGACTCCCAATGGGCAATGTGATCTCTCTTTTATGTGTTCCTTTTAAATAAATCCCTTGCCATTGGTTAGAGTTGCTATCTGCTCCCGGGTTGAAAGACTGCAAATTAGAATGGAAAATACATGATTCAAAGAAAGAATTACAACCATTATATTACAACTTATAATTAATCACAACTGCATCAATGGAAATCACTGAAACACCTTTACATCATCACCTCCACAAAATTGCATGTAGAACTAACTATATACAACACATTTCTCCTTGCTGCTGTCTATGATCTGTTTTCGCTGAGCCAAGGTTAAAACAATCAAAACAAGTATCCGTAACCAAATGCAAAGCCTACTCCAACAAATCCGAGACAAAATGCTAAAGCCATAAGCCATGTCACTCCAGCTCCATCCTCCCCCCCATCCCATCCTTTCAACAATCCTCCCATCCCCTTTGCTCCGCCATAACCACAACGACAACCCTTCTGGTGCTCATGTTGCTGCAGCCATTGCGACTGCAACTTCGAAACATGAAGCTCAAGCAATCTCACCCATTGCCGATAAGCAAACAACCGAGTTCCCTCCTCTACCAAAGCATTGGAGAGATAATCTCTCTCTTTAACCAAAGCCGCTGCTTTCTTTTCTGCCTCTCTTGCCCGCGTTTGTGACAGCCTCAACGCCTTCAAAAGCTCCAACTTCTCATTCTCAACGCCACTTCTTCTATACACGTTGAACTCTTCGTTCTCGACTTCTTTACCCGCCATGCTCCACATGCTATTCATGGACGAGATAACCGTCTTGTCCGATCTGGTAAAAACCTTCACCGGTGGC
Source organism: Juglans cinerea (assembly GCA_961763995.1). Classification (NCBI taxonomy): domain Eukaryota; kingdom Viridiplantae; phylum Streptophyta; class Magnoliopsida; order Fagales; family Juglandaceae; genus Juglans; species Juglans cinerea. The sequence goes on along the minus strand of CAUIVZ010000002.1, from coordinate 30,974,215 downwards.
GGCAGATCGCAGTTCTGCATGAGGTCCATACCTGGCTTTTGAGAAACCTCAAGACCCATGATCACCATATCGTTCGCATCCGCACCTTTAGTGTTCAACTTCGGGTTGTTCGATGCCCACCCTGCCATAGGGGACGACTTCATGCATACAATATTAGGTTGATTCTGAGCGATCGGCTTCGTGGGTTTGGATCAGAATTCCCGAAAGAAAAAGTAAAAGTGTTTGAAGCGTGGAAGAAAGAGGGGTTGGTAGGTGGAAATGTTGGTTTATTGGGGCAAAGAGATCGTGTTGTGGAGAAATTGGGGCAAGTAAATTCCACGTATGGGGGTGGGTTTGGTTTGGGATATTTACATTCCATATATGTTGTTTTTAGATCATGCTACTGCTACTGGAATCGATTTTCCATAGATCACTATATTTGTAATTTCTTTTAAATATTTAAAAAAAAAAACTCAAATTCACACTTTCTTAACTATTAAAAAAAATTATGTTATATAGAATCACTTTTGCCTAATCTTTGTGCACTCCGATAATGTGATTGATTGTATTATTTTAATTATATTCTAAAAAGATAATACAGCCAATTACATCAACAAAGTATTCAAAAAATACGTCAAAATGATTGCACATAAAATTTTTGTTTAAGAAAATAGCGGTACATTTTATGGGTTTGTTTAGCATTTTCCAAATTTTAAAGACACAAGTTGCTTTAAATATGAAGGAAATTCCTTTCTTGCTCGCTCCGACAAACATATGTTGCAGGTTTGGTTACTTTAGCAAGATTCCATCTAAGAAACTGACGCCTCAACCTTTTCCACAAGAGTCGAGAGACACAAATTATAGACAAAATCTTTCCACAATGAAAATTAAAAGAGGAAAATCCAATTACGCTACAATCTTGTTTTTGTTTTTGTTTTTTTTTTTAATTTAAAAAAAACATGGACTGGCTGATTTATTATATACTCGTAGGTTATGTCCTTGGGTTCTGATTAATTTATTAGTTGGAAGCAAAAGATCAAACTGGCTAATTTTGAAACCGAAATGGGTAATAGCAATTAGCAACCTTAAAAGATATCATCCACTTTGCTCTTTTTTGGAGCATTTTAGAAGCCTTTTTCTTGGTGATGTCGAAAAGAACGAAGCGTTCAAAGGATTATTTTTCTTTCAGTTGCTTCAATGTTCGTCTTGACTTGGCTTAACTGACAAAACAGTGTATGTTAAAGTTGTCATTTTCAGTTCTAATTAGGACGACTCAACCTTCATGAATCCGTCCTCTTTCTTGGATGCGGCTAAAGTTCTTTTAGCAGCCATATATGTTAATAACACCTATGTAGTGATGGTCACTATGTTAGCATGGAGTATCATTTCATTTTTAATTACAAAATTTGTCATATCAATGTTATAGATAAGAACTCAGATGTTGGATGAGAAACTCCGCCAAAAGGAAGGGAGAAAGTGTTGTGGGATGACAAACGAGTGAAAGTAAATATATGCAAATCAATTACATGACATAAAATTAATGTAGTTTGGCAACATATTTACGTCCACAGAATTGCACTTTGGAATCACAAAATATATTTTGAGATAAAATCTCACTGTTCAAAATACTGAGGGCGTACTAAACTGTTCATTAAGTATATATTTATAGTATCACACGGTGAAAACCTAATTTTTCACTTTTTTGCGTTATTCGCTTGAGCAGAACGTCGAGCGAGTGATTTTCTACCTAGCACTTTTTCTAACCGCAAACAATGCCAAAGATTCTTGAAAATAAGTTAAAAAATCATAACTGATCATTATCTTGCCGGGTCATTAAATCGGGCTGACGCACCAACAAAATCAGACTCCACAAACCCAACAGAAAGGAGGAACGAGTGAAGTTTTAATCTTGTATATTGGACATGCTTTTGGGGATTGTTGAATTAATTATATTAGTGTAAATTATACTTCTTCAATGCCATTCACCAAATAATCACTCTGTTTGCAACCATTTCTTTGAATTGAAATTTTTTGATAATGTGCTGTTATGTCCCCTTTCGTCAAAATCATGTGCTAATTTGGACTTGAAAAGTAACACGTGATGTTATTATTTGGGTTTGGACTGGATTCAATTTACTGTTAAAACTTGATCCATTAGATTAGATGAGAGACTAACAAGATATAAGAGATACGCGTCCCTCGTTCAATTCAACGAGTATTTCCAAATCAAATTGGGTTTAATATCATGCAATTTCCGATGTAGAATGAAAATCCTCAAGAAAACCAAACCTATCACACCTCATCATTCATCGTACAAACATAAATGTTGAGTCAATATATGGTTTGGCAAAGATGGAATATGTATACAGTGAACGTGAGGGCTACGTATTTCTAGACAGTTGGCCTTTAGACGGTTGGGTCACTGTACGAACTTGATGACAAGCATTTTCTTAATAATAATGCTACTCTCACTACTCCCGATCCCGCTACATTTTTTTTAAATTTTTTTAATATTTTTTTTAATTTAGTGATTAAGTAAGTATTTTTTAATGATATTATAATTTTTTTTATTTTTTATTTTTAAATATTTTATAGTGTTAAAAAAATACATGTATAAAAAAATAAAATAAAAAAATACTACATTTTACACTAAGCGGGACAGGGAGCGGGACAGGAAACGGGGGCTGTAGAAGCATTCTTTTCATAATTTATCGTGCTTTTGAGTCCTTCCATTCGACCTCGAGCAGTGACATACTAACAACCCATCTACGATTTGTCTACTATACCCTTATAAAATATAATTTGTTTAAATTTTAGATACGTCAAATCAAAACAAAAAAGAAATATCAAATTTTAAAAATATATTATTTTATTCAATAGTTGTTTAAGGGTAATAAATTAGTTGTAGTTTATCATTCTCTTTCTTGAATTTGTTTTTAACAATTTTACTCTTTAATAATTTTAAATAAAAAGTTACTTACATATAAGCTGATATGATTAAAAATGCTAAAATTTAAGATGAAAAATATTTATTATTAAATCCCTTAACAATATATTTAAATCAAGAGTAAGGATGAGTTTGGATGTTGAAGTGAGTTGAGTTGAGATGATAAAATATTGTTAGAATATTATTTTTTAATATTATTATTATTTTAAGATTTGAAAAAGTTAAATTATTTATTATATTTTGTGTTGGAATTTAAAAAAGTTGTAATGATGAGTTGAGATGAGTTGAGAATAATTGATGATCCAAACGAAGCCTAAAAGAATGTCAATTTTTATAAAATTAAATTTATTTTTAATTAAATTATATGATTATGTTGGTTGATTGAATTTATTTTCTATTAGATTATGTAATAAGGTTATATTCTGAGATTTTTAGTCTAAATTTAAAGAGAAAAGAAAATTAAATAAAAAAATAATTTTAAAAATAATTTGTAAAGATATCGTTATTACCCAATGCCCTGTGAAATTCAAGCAGGTTCAAAGGAGGATAAGTGGTTGGAAAAATGACACACTTTTCTAGATAAGTAAGCCATCTTTCGGTCAAAAGATTGGGATAGTTTGGTGGTATAAAATCAAATTATTTCCTCTCATCTTATATAATTTTTATAATTTTATCAAATTCTCATATAAAATATAATAAATAATTTAATTTTTTTAAATCTTAAAATTAAAATAATATTAAAATAATATTTTATTTAACTTTTATCAAAATATCTCATTTGATCTCATCTGAACTGGATAACTAAACGAGAATTTGATGTTTTCTTTGAACTAACCTAACATTTTTCTTTCTTTGACCGCAACTCTGTCCCATCAAACAACTCACAAAAAACTGAAAATGTTTAGAATGTTCCCTCGACTCATTTTCTACGGAAACAAACACAGACACTCACTCTCCAATCTACCTCCAAACAAAGAAATTGATCATGCCTAAACAAGTTCGTCTCAAGGGTACAAAAATATTCGTTACGCGGAGTTCACTTAAAGATAGACAATAAAAGTCTTTGAATCAGGCTACATTTAGGGATCATCATGTTCATGTCAGTGCAACAAATCTCAAATTTGCGAAACCCATAGCTTGCGCTTGAATATAAGAATTCGGAGAGGTTTGGATTCAGAGATGAGTTAAGATGGTTTGTGAATAGTAGAATAAAAGTTGAATTATTTATTATATTCGGTGTGAGAATTTAAAAAATTTGTTTTGAAATTTGAAAAAGTTGAATTTTTTATTATATTTTGTGTGGAAATTTGAAAAAATTGTAATAATGAGATGAATTAAAGTGAGTTTTAAATTCAAACCTCTCTACACAAAGATAATTGAGATATCTGAAGAGAGGTCATTCCCAGTATTGGACCAGACAGCACGAGCCCAACACTAGCCCATCTGTTAGGCCCCCACGTCGAGTTAGCCCTAGAGGAGCCGCCCATGCCTTAGTCATGGTGGAGACAAGCACCTTGGCTAGCCTACAACCATGCCTTGGCTCGTGGGATGACACGCACGGGGCGCCCAGCATGCATGCATGCCTTGGCCCGCGCGATGACACCCCCGGGGGCGCCCAGCATGCAGGCTAGCGAGGCTAGCAAGGTTAGCAGGCGCACGGCAGCATGCGCAGCACAGACCCGCGCGCACATGCGCGCAGCGCAGGCCAGCGCGCGCATGCGCGCGGCATCAGGCGCCCCAGCGGGCCGCACGCAAGCCAGCGTGCGCATGTGCGCGGCAACAGGCGCCCCAGCGGGCCGCACGCCCAGACTCTTTGCAGTGCGCAGACCCGCGCGCACACCAATGGGCCGCATGGCCCTGCGAGCACCCGCACGCCGCACAGGCAAGCCAGCCCGCACGCGCGCGCACAAGCCCAAGGCGACCATGCCGCACGCCCGCATGGCCTTAGTAGATCCTGCCGCACATCAACTTGACCATGGGCCACTGCAGCACGCCCACGCCCATCCTGCAGAGCACCAGCGAGGTTAGTGGCACGCCCCATGGCGTGCCATCCAGCGCACGGCTCCAGCCCGTGCCATGCAGCCCACGTCCAAGCCACCTACTTGGACCATGCTGAACCAACATGCAACCACTTAGCCACCATGGACCCGAGCCGGTCACACCATGGTTTAGTCCATGGTTCTATCTTATTATTTTATTTATTTAATCTTTTAATTAATTGTTATTTACTTTGAAGGAACCATTTTAGGGTTTCCAAGTTGTAACCTATAAATAGGGACCTTAGTCATTGCATGAACATCTTTTGGCAAATTCCCTTATGGGTAGACTTTGTTCTTGAGATCACATTTCGGTGCTTGAGCACTTGGGCTTTTTGGGTGCAATCCGTGAATCCCAAAAGGAGGATCATACCTTGCAATTCGTGAATAGGTGTGATTCATTACCTATCTTGTTACACAACTCGGTGCAATCCGTGAATCCAAGTTGTGGTTTTATTCATTTTGTTCAAGTTCATCAATAAAGAGGTTTATTCCATCTATGTGCAATGCGTGAATCATAGTGGAATTGAATATCTTTGTCCACTTTGTTTATGATAATTTTATCATTGTTCATCGTGTTCATCTTGTTCATCATTGTTGCTTGGTGAAATCCATTCCATTCCATCCATCCAATCCGAACCAACCCCAAATTCGACCAACACAAGTGTTAGTCAACTTTCCATAGTTGAGTGATATCTTGAGATATCCTAGCCGTACCTTTTCCCAAGCCATCAAGTTAAATTCGGCAATCACTTGCCTAATTTAACTTGCCCTAGCCGCCACCCACACTTTCCATAGATAGAGTTCCTATAATTTAGGAACCCTAATAGACCCTTTCCTTCCTTATCCGGCCATCCCTTGATTCCCTCCAAATCCCATAATTTTAGGAAACCTTCCTAAATTCAAATCCCAAGTTGACCATCTCATCCATCCTTGTCAAACCCTAGCCGCCCAACCTTCCTTCCCAAACCCTAATCACCAATCCAAAGTGGCGCCAACCCTAGCACCTCTTAGTGCCGTGCGCCTCCATCATCCCTAGCCATACACTACCCAAAACCATTTCCTTGTTACCAACATCCTCAAGCCTAAACGCCTAACCTCACCAAACCAACTTAACCTATTGGTCATCTTGACCATCTTTGGACGTGGACCAAGCAAGAGAAGAACTATGGCTCGGTCACTTTGAGGCAACCTTTAGATTAGCAAGGCAAGTGTTTGGGGACTTGACCGGGGTCCCTAACACCATCCCACGTGATGTGGATGGTTCTAAGGACTACCCGGTAGGACGGAAGTTAGATTTGGATTTGAATTTAGATTTCCAAATAAAAAGACTATATCTATAAGCTTATTGCTTTATTCCAAACATATTAAAACTAATTTTTTTAAAAATATTAGAATTACGAGAAATACTATTCTTTAGTCCGATCAATTGATGCGACATATTTTAAAATATTTAAATTATTTTTTATTTAAATAATTAACATCCATGATGAGTAATTGATTACGCTCGTGGATACATTTTTTATAATAATGTTTTAAAATAAGGATTTATTTTTATAAAATTATTTTTTATTTAATATATTGTTGTGAAATATATTATAAAAAATATTGTGTATAAATTATTTTCGTAGAGAGAGACTTTACACGTATGAATTTGGAAAAGAGGTCTATTTACACGTCACTATCTTCATAAGAACCCTACAACTACGTTAACGCGGAAATGCATTGACTTCCACAGTCTACTAAACGGAGAAAAGGAAACCGAGTAAATGCGCCAGTTTTTCATTGGAAGCGAAATTTTCCAAGAAAGAAACAGAAGCATCGAGGAAAAGAAAAAAGAAGCAACCCCAAATTCTTTTCTTAACACCAATCACAGCCCAATTGGTGTTGAAAAGAAAAGCAAAGCAGATTAGCGTCTGTTCTCTGTCTGTTTTTTCCATACTCCAAAGGTATGAGTTTTCATCCCTTGTTTTGATCCTCCTCTGGTTCTTGCTCTGTTTCCGATATGGGGCTTGATCATAGAAAACGGCCACTACATCTGGACTTACATTGCTTGCGATCACGAAGATCAGGTCCTCCTCCTCCAACACAAAAACCAGAAAGTCCATGTCCTCCTTCTCCAACACAAAAACCAGAGCATCCGCATGACAATCATTACAACCAAATGCATTTGGTTAAGACCGGTATTCTTATCACTGCATGCGTATTTGGCGGAGCTCTTTTCGTTGCAGTTGCGTTAGCAATTATCAACAAGTACTACTCGAGGAGGAATAGTTCAAGGAGAAGAAATTCAGCAATACTTTTTGATACCCAAGAAGAGTTTCTTGATGAAGATCATGGACCTGTGATCGACCACCCCATATGGTTAATCCACACCGTTGGTCTCCAGCAATCTGTTATTGAATCCATCACAGTTTGCAAGTATAAAAAAGATGAGGGGCTGATAGATGGAGCCGAGTGCTCTGTTTGCTTGAGTGAGTTTGAAGAAGATGAAAGTTTCAGACTCTTGCCAAAGTGCAGCCACGCCTTTCACCTTCCTTGTATAGATACATGGTTGAGATCACACAAGAATTGCCCCCTTTGTCGTGCTCCTATAGTTAGCAACGCTGTCGGTTCTCGGGTAACTGCAACTGAACCTAATATGAATGTTTCAGGTCCAAGCCAAGATCAAACCCAAGTAGAGAATCTTGAGAATTATAGTGGGGTAGAAAACAACAGAGACAGAGAAGGAGAGACCAGTGAAGTTGGGGTTGGAGATGGAAAGTTTAGAGCTTTGGCAATTGAGGATGGCAGATGTACTGCTAATTGTCATTCTCGAGCACAAAGTAACTTGGCTGACAATCAACGAGTCATGGAAGAAGAAATACAACCAATGAGAAGGTCAGTTTCATTAGACTCAACTTCTGCACTGAAGATTTATCATGCTGTGGCAAATATTGTTACAGATCAAGGAAGTTCAAAAACCCAATCAGTAGTACACCAAAAAAGTTCGGGCAAGAAGATTGTTGTTGATAAGCCGGGGATCAGTGGAACCACGAGCTTAAGCAAACTGGTGAAATGTTCTTCAGCTGGGCGTTCCCCGCAGAAGGGACCGATTTCGATGAAAAGGTCTTTTTCTTCTAGCAGGAGGTTCTTGTCATCCAGACATTTCAAAAGTGTGAGCTCAATCCCTCCCACCTTGTGAATTGCTGCTTGGACACGAAGAAGCTGCCTCTGGTATTGAAGCTTTCCTCGACAGGATAGTACTTTTGGTGTCAAAATTCAAGCTTTTGAAAATAATTAAGAATATTTGGACCCAAATTAGTGGCTTGTAATAAATAATTAGATTTTGGGATTTGAAAGAGAATACTTTTTTGCTATTGTTATTACTGTTAAAATCTTGGATGGCTGATGACTTCGTCTGGTTTGGATAGTAAAGTCGTATTAATTCCTTTCATCTTGTCTCAATATTTAAACATCACAAATATAAATATTTTTTAATTTTAAATCTTTAACTTTTTCATATAATCGTTAAATAATCATTACAACTTTTTTAAACTTTCAAATAAAATACAAAAAACAATTTAACATTTTCAAATCCTAAAATAAAATAATATTTTAATTTTATAATATTTATATTCAATTTTTTTTTATCTCACTTTCTAAAACCCCATAAAATATATTAACTATTATTCATATACTATTTAACTCAAACAATTTTACTATTATTTATATATTATTTATAAATCATCTCATCTCATCTCCAAATTCGACTTTAAATTTCAGAAGAAACATAACATATTTAAGAAGTAACGATCTTTTTGCAGTAAATATAAGGGTGTTAAAACTAGTAGTTTTTATGCGGTGGGAACGCCCGTCTCTTCTGTTGAAACTCTTTCGGAAGTAAAAATTCTACTCACTTCTTTTCTACCATCAAATTAGTACTAATATTTTGGATCACCTAACTTCAGAATTCGAAATATTTACTTAGAAGAAATGTTTTCGCCTCACAAAAATTTCAAAAAAGTAAATCCACAAATTAATGTGATTTAATGTGCTACATCACACTATAAAATTAATTTTATTATAAAATAGAACAAACATATCACATGAAACTGTTAGAATATTACTATACTTGGAATATATTCATAATATTATAATATGTATGACTTATTCTCTATCATATTTAGTTTATTGCGTAAATTAATCAATACCAATTAGTCATGTTAGTTTGTGAGTTTACTTATGTAAATTTTTTTTATAATTGTAGCAGTACTAATTAATTAATACAACTTGGAAATAACTTATGCTTCTTTTTCTTTTATTTTATGTCTATAAAATGAGAAAATATATTTACTATCGTAAATTGTGCATAACACATGGGACTCACATGAAAAAAATTAATTTTTTAATAGTGTATCCCACTTTTTTTCAAAGCGCGAAATTTACGCACTTCACAGTTGTATGTAGAATTACTCATATAAAAGACTAATCCATTTGGATACTAAAGTATTCTGAAGTATTCACCGATATTCTTAAATATTTTATTTTCAAACATCATTTAAACATAAAATATTTTTAATTTTTAATTTTCAACTTTTTTATTTAATCATTATCTAATTATTACAATTTTTCCAAACTCACAAAACAAAACATAAAAAATAATACAACATTTTCAAATTTCAAAACAAAAATAATATTAAAGAATTATATTCAAACAATTTTTTAATTTTATAATATTTTTATTCAACTTTTTTTTTCTCATTTATCAAAATTCCATAAATGTTTTAACTCAAATTATTTCACTATTATTCACAAGTATTCTAAGACATTTAAGTATCCAAACGAGTGGTAAGGGCTTGTTTGGACGGTAAGATATTCTCAAAACTTTTCATAATTTTTTTCACAAGTATTATTCAAATATAAAATATTTTTCAATTTCAAATTTTTAACTTTTACATCTAATCATTATTCAAATACAAAACTCAATACACATTTTCCAAACTTCCAAACAAAACACAAAAAACAATATAACTTTTTTAAATTTCAAAACAAAAATAATATTAAAAAATAATATTCAAGCAATTTCTTAACTTTATTTTATTCAAATTTTTCTCTCATTTTTCAAAATTCAATAAAATATCTTAACTCATGCCTCCATTTTTCTCCCTAGGCTCAGGCATGGGCCTTGTAGAGTTTCTCACCACTTGAAATATAGGATTTCTTGACATTGTCCTCGTCATTATTTAATAATAATTAACTGGCTAATTAGTGAGTGATCAAGAACTCCCATATAATGCTGATCACATAGATCGACATTGCGTAAATCCACAGAATCTATTCAATGATGGCTATGTTCACCTATTCTAACTAAGAAGCCCCACTATCTTCTACAAAGTGTCAAGCAATTTTGCATCGGGACATACACATACTACTGGGATGAGGCTTATACACCACACCACACCACACCACACCACTGTGAAGAGCCTATCAGAGTTCAGCAGGCAATATCCACTAGTCTCAGCCACCAAACTCCAAAGCATTCAGAAAAGTGAGGCAAAAACTTCAAATTCTGTCGGAAGTTTTCTGGAAATTGAGAATTAAGAACGGTGTTATGGTTGGATTTGGGCCTCTTTCTTTTTGTGCCTTGAGGACATAGCTATGCTAAGAATGCAGGAAAACATTTGGATAGAGAGAAAAAAATCATCCATGTCCTTTTCTGTGGTGTCCCTTCGAGATTTCAAGCTTCCAAATAAACTCCATTACAATGAATGGTAAACAAAGCCTTGCTCTTTGAACTCAGCCGAAGTATAGACTATAAAAGGTCCAGGGGAAGTTTGTAGGGTGGTTGATGAATAATAACGGACTAATTTCACCAGCATCTGGCAATGGATTGTTGAGCCTGAACATTTGAAGCCACACTTTTTTGGTTTCCAAGCTGCATCCAGACACTCCTAAAAAGGTTGTGGCAAACGATATGCTCGTCTCTTCCATTGCCCTCATATAATATTTGGAACTCGCTATATGGCAGAGGCGAGATTTCTCCTGATATTCTCACATCTCAGCTGTGACAAATTCAACTAAGAGAGCAAATATGTGAACGTCTACTTTACCAGTAGTCGCCACATGAGCAGATTCCATTCTTGAAATGATGAAATCGCTTTACATCCCTCACAACAATCTCTCTGTTCACAATTTTGGTTATGAATTTCGTTGCTTCATGACAATCCCCACACATTCTAAGATTCTTTGTGATCAGTAATCTGGTTCCTGGAGCCGTGTTTAAAAGACCGAAAGCAATAGCAAGCCTCTCGCTGTGATTACTCAACATTTTTTCTTTAACTTCCTCTTCGAGGTCATGCAAGACAAATTCAGTCTCTGGGACATATCCAATGGCTCTCATCTCATGATCCAACTTATCCAAGAGTTGCATAATATCTTCATATTGATTGTGGCTCTTATCTTCCATGAGAAAAGCATGGAGCTTCCCTTTCACATCCACTACACTATACCCCGGTACTTTCTTCATCCCGGTCTTCTTCATGATTTTTCTAACACCAGCTACTTTGTCCCACTTCCTCACCTTGGCATAGTAGTTTGATACCAAAGCATAAATTCCCAAGTCATCAGGATTTAACTCAAGTACCTTCTTTGCCGCAATCTCTCCAATCACTAAGTTGCCATTTTTGCAGCAACCTGCCAGAAGGGCAACCCAAACAGTAAGCCCTGGTTCAGTATTCATGGAATCTATTAGCTTGTGAGCCTCTTCTACTCGACCTGCACGAGCCAAAAGATCAACCATACAAGCATAATGCTTTTCTGCTGGAGGTATGTTATATTCACTAACCATGAGATTAAACCAGTATTGACCTTCTTGCACAAGACCCGAGTGACTAAAGGCCGAGAGAAGAGAAGCAAAAGTTGCATGATCTGGTTTTAGATTTGTTTTTGTCATCTTTAGGAAGAGTGACAGAGCATCTTTCCCATGACCATGAATTCCATAGCTGCTAATCATTGCATTCCAAGAGATTGAGTCTTTGGAATCTATCTTATCAAAGAGAGTACGTGCCCAAGAAAGAGCTCCACATTTTGAATACATGTCAATTGCAGCAGTACCTAAAACTTGATCAATATCAAACCTTCTCAAAGTATATCCGTGTATAGACTTTCCCAATTTCAAAAACCCAACTTGGGAACATGCTAAAAGTGCACTCAAAAGAGACACTAAATCTGGTCTGTATCCACAACTCTGCATCTCTACCAAGAATTCAAGTGCATTCCCTGCGAAACCATTTTGAGCAGAGCCAGAAATCAATGCACCCCAAGATGCAACACTCTTATAAGGCATCTTCTTGAACACACGATGAGCAAGCTCCAACTGCCCATTCTTTGCATACATATCCACAAGGCCAGTTTGAACAAAAACATCCGTAGAAAGAGCTCTCCGAATCAGATATCCATGAACAGAAGGACCCAATTTTGAGTCTCCAAGAGTCGCACAAGCCTGTATCAATCCCAACACAGCAACCCCATCTCCTTCCATTCCCTCCTTTTGCATTCGCCTATACATATCAACCGCTTCTATTGGCTGGCCACTCCGTGCAAGCCCACTTATCATAGTTGTCCAACAAACAAGATCCCTTCTCGGCATCATATCAAACAGTTCGATCGCTTCATCCACCTTCCCACACTTTGCGTACAAATTCAAAACAGAAGACATAATAAACACATCAAACTCGTACCCACAATCCAATGCTCTATCCCAAATCTCCTCCCCCGTTTCCAAATCTGACAGGCGCGTGCACGCCTTGAGGGCCACCGTAAAAGTCGAGCTATCAGGTCTAATACCTTCCAAGATCATCTGACGATAAAGATATACGGCTTCAACAGGGAAATCATTACGTGAATACGCAATGATCATTGCATTCCACGCATCTGTTCCTCTGTGAGACAATAAATCAAACACTTTCCTGGCAGATACAATATCGCCTATATTTGCGTACGATGCTATTAGTCGGCCATTGAAGCTTAAATGAAGGGAGAGACCGGTCAAGAGCATGAGAGCATGGACTTTAGCTATGGACGCTTTGTCTTTACAGGCCAGGAGAAGAGGTTTGAGGCGTTTTAGCCATTGAATTGACTGCATCTACGTGTGGAAAGCCTAAAACTTTAACTGTGTGCTGTTACCAGAGTTGGTGTATACATATAGCCGTTTGAAAAAGAACAGAAAACTGAGAAACGGAGGGAAAGAAACTAGAAAGTAGGTCCTAATTTGATGAAAAAATCTTCCCATGAGTTTCTATTTACATCACACATTCTAGTCTTATGAAAAACATATGTACACCCTATAAAAAAAAAGGCAATGCTATATCACACTCCACTATACATCACTCTTCACACACTTCACATAGTTTTTTTTTTCCTTTTTTTTTTCACCCCAGCACGTTAGGTGTGCTGGGCTGCTTCACGCTGTAGAGTGTGAAGCAGATTTTTTCTAAAAAAAACACCCTGTCATCGTATGAAAAGTTGTAGGTATAGGTGTGTGATGTGAACAATGTCTGGATTTGTAGTAAAAATCTAATTTGATACGATCGGATTATTACGTCGACTTGGAGAGTTGTGATAGCACTCTCAAGGGGCTTGTGTATCTTGTTATTTTTATATAAATAAATAATAAAAAATTTTATTTATAAGTCAGTGTAGATAACACTACTTACTAAAATACTTATATAACATAATTTGATTTGAAAAATAAATTATAAAGTTTGAATCTTATAAATAAAATAAAATCTTACTATTTAAATAATGTGAATAATATGCTTTACAGTGTAATTTTAGAATAAATTAACTCATAAATAATGCAATCCATATTATAGACACTCTCAAAAGTGTTTTTATTTTTTATTTTTTATTTTATTTACTTACATATGAGCTAATACCAGCAGATCACGAGGGTTTTGTAAACTTGGATAAGTTGTTTAGGAGAGGTTTGGATATCAAAATCATCTAATTCATCTCATTTAATAATTACAACTTTCTTAAATTTACAAATAAAATAAAATAAATAATTTAATTTTTTCAAATATCAAAATAAAAATAATATTTTAATAATATTTTATTCAATTTATAACTTTGATCTCAATTCACTATCCAAATCTCCTGATTTCACATGTCTGATTATTTACAGGTGGTCTGAAATATTCTTAATATCTAAGTGAACCCTTCGGAGGCAAAAGTGATAGGCGAGAATGTGGTGTGGGCTATAGCTTTCATTATATAATTCAGAAACGCTGCAGAGCAGTTCGGCTGTTAAGCTTGGAATAGCAGCCCTCCAATCAGACGCTGACATGTAGACAAAAACACAGTAAACCCTTTAGACCTCACCACACAGAATCACGAGCTATTCCCTTCACATAATCGGTTTCCATTTTCCAACTTACATTTTTTTTCTTCTCTTCATCCACTTCCAGCTCGCCTCTTACTGCGCCACTAAACTCGCCGCCCACCGACCAAGACTTGAGCACCACCGTCGGAACCGACCAAGGTTATTTCCATATGAATCCCAAAGTACGCACAATGAAGATTGATAGAATAAACAGCTAAGATTGTTGTTTCCGTAAGAATTCTTAGTAGAGGTTTTTTCCTCAACAAATTATGCAGCAAGCAATATTGACAAAAGGGCTTTCCACTACAAGTAAGAATCAATTTATTCATTCCAGTTGCGGAAAATGAAAAACGGACCAACACTTCAACCTTGAGGGAGCTTGGGGGTGGCATCGTTTTGGCAATTTCATATGGGAGAGAGGAGAGAGGTGAGGGAGAGGGGAGTCCAGCGTCGATGAGAGGAGAGGGGCGAGCTTTGGGTGGCGTAGATGGGAGTGATGGGAGAGAGGAGAGGGGGCAACATCGATTTGGGCGATTTTATATGGGAGTGAGGATAGGGGTGAGGGAGAACCCAGTCCGGCGTCGATGAGAGGAGAGGAGTTATGGGCGGTGTCGATGGAAGCGGTGGGAGAGAGGAGAGGGGGCGGCGTCGATCTAGGTGATTGAGGAATTTGGTTGAGCAGGGTGATGGGAGAGAGGAGTGGGGTGAGGGATTTGATTTTCGATTTTTTTACTATTGGTTTGAACATTCATCTTGGGACATTGCAACCGTCTGGGTCACCACCACCATCTGGGTTGAGCGTCGTGCGGGATGGCAGTGTTGAGATGTTGAATCCATGGGTTCCTCAGGAAGAAGTAGAAAGGGCAGATGAATACGAGAGTGAGGATGGTGTAATGAATTGAATGATCGGGTGTCTGCAGATGTAAAAATTTCACAATAAGTCGCCTATGTGTCGCGCTATGATTGGAGGGTGCTATCCTTTACTTAACAGCCGGACCGTTCCCCAACTTTTCTCTATATAATTTCCTAACATTGGCCCCCTTTTTTTTTTTCATTTTACCTACCATTATCGGTTCTAATTTTGTTATCTTCATAGGTTCTTTTAACTATTTGATTTAGGTATGGAAAGTGAATAAAGTGGGAGTTTAAAATTTTTGCATATTCCTAATTTTCTTTATTTATTTTTAATAAAAACTAGCAATGTGAACCTGAGGCCGATATATATAATTTAGCTACTCTTACGTAATTTAATTATTCTCGCGCATCACATAGGTGTACTACTAATATATAAGAGAAATGATAGTCGCAGTCGTAAGTATGCAAACGCCATGTAATTATTTAAAAAAAATAAATAAATAAATACGGGACCCACATGAAAAAATAATAATTTTTTAATAATAGACTCTTTTTTAAAACGACTGTACGATGCTTGCACATTCTACGATTGCATGTAGCATTACTCAATATATAAATTAATTTTGATTCCTCTACAAGCAAAATCTACAAGGTTTTCCATTAAAAAAAATCGAGTGCTCGGCTGCTCAACACTAGTATCTGTTTAGAATAAATCTACCCTTCAGCCGATTTTACCATCACACGCCACACAAAGGCTGATGTGGCAAACCCGGTTTATTCACATTAAGGTCAGTGGTTAAATCTCTATCTTCTCTCTTCCCCTGTGAATCCCTAAAAAAGAATTTTATCTCTCCCCATGACGATTTCATATTTCTTATCTAAGAACTATTCTCCGCGTAAACTTCTTTCTCGTTACTTCTTTTGCTGCAATGAGTTGAAAATTTCAATTTTGGAGGTCGCCATGTTCAATAGGAAGTAAAAAATACAAAAGAAAAAAAAACTCAAACTTTCACAGTTGTGATTTTCGGTGCTTGATAAAAATTAAAAAAAAAATACCCAAACTTTATCCAACAAACAAGCATTGATCTAGAGGCCTATAACCATCCTTTTTCTTCAACCATGGATGCTTGAAAGAAACTTACAGGGCATAAGAAAAACAGGAAAAAAAAGAAAAGATTTTTCAGGATTAAAAAAGAAAAAGAAAAAGAAAACATGTGTGAGTCGGTCGTAGTTGGGTTCTGTCGATCGGTCGGTCGGAGCTTTCTTGTCGAAGATCCCAGACGGTGACGGTAAAGGCTGGCAGAGGAAGAATCGGGGGGGGGGGGGGGAGGGGGAACCAATGATGCTCTGCTCTGCTTTGATTGATTTGGGTATGTAAGGAGTTAGTTGTAAAACTAAAACGCAACGTTTAGTTAAAAAATAAAAAATTAAAAGCAAAATCATCAATTCGTGTGATGTATGTGAAAAGGATGCATATGTGTAGCTTTACTCATCTGTTTATAGTGCAATGGCTCAAGCCTCAAGGTCATGCCAACTTAGTCACATCTAAGATTTTTTTATTAAAAAATTATTTATAATTAACTATAGTGATTTTGATGTTTGGCTTTAAAGTGATTCTTTTAGTTGTAAATGTATTTATAATAAAAATATTCTTGGGGTTGGCTCAAGTGGTAAAGGTGTGGCGTCATCGACCCCCGCATGTTATTTTTGTAGAGTTCGTGACACTGGAATGATGACCACACACCCCAACGACCAATGCTCAGAGTGTGTACAACATACAATAAGTGTACAAAATAATATTCGCAGCAGAGAAATAATAAGGTCTTTCTTTATTAAGTACCAGAATTGTTCAAAAACAGTAAAATATCTTTACAAAAATTATACAGTCATCCAACAGATAAATCAAACATACGAAATAACATAAGAGAAACAAATCTTATAACGCTGAATAATATCTCAGCAACTCAAGCTTCTGGCGGAGTCGGTCCCTCAGGTTCATACTCTGGCTCTGCATCAGACTCTACGGCACCATAAGACGAAATCGTAGGGTAAAACACCACAATAAGATTATGACATCTTAACAAGTAATTAACCAAAACAATATTCAAGAGATTTAAAACACATTAATATAATCACGCGTCCCCATAAGGACAAATATGCAGAAAAATAAAACCACATTTTTTTTTCCAAAAATACACTTTTAATCACTCACGCCAAAAATCCCATTTGACCCAGTTATAACTATTATTTAATTATGCATGCACCACGATCTCCTCTATAGACCGTCCGCACACCCTGACTCTCATCGTCACACCACAGGTAACGTCCGTACATGAGACTTCGTAATGAGCGATGCTCAGTTCCGCGCCCAGCACGTACGTGGCCAAACATCCTCTAACCTCGCCAACCAAAAGGTAACGGAATCGGTACGAGAGCGTTACCGTCTCGTCCGTTCCCGTCATCGCTCTACGACAACTCAGGGGACGTCACGTCAGTCTGTTACGCTCCCGAGTGACCAGAGGAGCTCCACCGAGATAATGCCCCATCTCGGCTTGGGGTCGTGATATACACGCATTCACATATTCAATTTCAATTCCAAACAGACAACGTGACTTCACAACACAATTTATGAAAAACGATAAATATGCATTTCAACAGTTTATACATATTAAATTACTCATTTATAATTTCACAATAATTACAAAAAATACAGTTTACAACCAACTACACACGTAATCCCGTCCTCCAATCCGGCCCAAAGCCTAACACCAACTACAATTACAACTCAACACTTCAACGGCCCAAGGCCCAATTTCCAACAAACCAACAGTTTATAATTTAAAACAGTTATAATGCCAATTTAAATCACTTGAGTCGAAAATTACATACAAGAAAAATGGAAATTTTCTGGAAGATCGCGCGAAAGGAAGTGTTGCTCAAGGTGGCGGCACAACGGCGATTCAGTGCTCAAAAAGAACTCTCAATTCACGGGTTGGCTAATTTACAAGTGGATGGAAAACTCAACTCACTACAAGCCAATAATTTCACCAAGAAACCGAGTGAAATTCACAATTCTAGAACCAAATCGTGCTCGGCAAAATTTCACAAGCCCACGGATTCACCAACAAAAATTACAGAACAAAACTTAAAATACCAAAAGATGCAAACAGCTTAAATGAGAGAAAGAGGATGAGGATCTCGGAAGAATTAAATTGAGGAACTTGTGGACTATAAATAGACCAAATATGGCGGTTTGAGGAGCTGTGTGTCGCACGGGTAGAGAAGATGAAAAATAACGGTAGTGCAAGCCGTGGAGGAGAGGGAGGCTAAGGTGCGGACGTGTGGCGCGGCGGCTGCTAGTGCAACGTGGAGTTCATTACCGGTCAACACGGAGCTGCTCACGGAAGAAGGAGGTGGCTGAGTGGAGCGACGTCGTGACAGCAAGCCTTCGGTGTACATGCCGAATGACACGGAGGCAACCATGGGAGCTTGAGGTGGAAGGGGGGGTGCGTGGAGCGGCAGTTGGATAGCGAGTCCTCGGAGCTGCAACCGAGCGACACGGAGCTGCCATAGAAAGGTGGTGGTGGCTCACGGCAGCTGCTGGAACAAGAAGGGAGAAGAAGAAAGTAGAAGAAAGGAAAAGAAAAGAAGAAGAAGGAGGAAGAAAAGCAGTGCACGACGCAAATGAGAAAGTGATGGAACCCTAAGTTTCATCCAAAACGGCGTTGTTCCACTAAGGGGGAGCTGGGTACCAAATGGCGCACGAGCTGGGCTCTACACGGGTTGGGTTCAAAACTCATAAGGGTTGGGCTTCAAATGCTACACGGGCTGGATTGACTAAAATCACAAGGCTGGGCCATTACTACACACGGGTTGGGCTTCTCAACTCACACAGCCCAACAAAATAAAATAAAACACTACAAATAAAACACTACAAATAAAATAACATATATAAATAAATAGTAAGGAATTAAAACTCATGAAAAACACGTGAAAATTAGGAATCTCACAAAAGGTATTAGATTTGGGTATGCTCTCTCAGGCATAAGGTTCAAATCCTCTTGGGTGAAATCAATCTCTAGGGGCCATCAGATTGAGAGATTTTCCTTTTGAATTATCCAAAATGCACTTATGGAAAACTTCTTGTCGAGGGCTTGTACACTTCCGAGATTAGTCGACACGCTGTTCTTGGACACTCAATACTAATAAAAAAAAAGTATATTTATAATAATCTACATTGTACAATTATAGTATTTTTACAATCTTTTATTTAATTGAGTTTTAAAATGATAGTATTTTTTTAAAAAATAATATTCTTTTTATAAATATTTTATCAAGATACTTTTCAAGTAAAATATGATTGTGTAAATAATTATAAAAAAATTTATATGTCTATATTTCTTTTTTATATAAAATGTATAAAGAAATTCCACAGAAGTAAATTAATGAAATTTTTCCGAAGTAAATTAATAAATTCGCCTGATGCGTTATAGCATCGCGTTCAATTACGCCAGTTTTTATTTTTTATTTTATTTTTGAGGAATCAATTACGTCAGTTCATTCTATATAATTCGCTTACAGCAAAGCGTTTCTCTTTTCCATACAGTAGCTTAAAGAAAAGTAGCGCGCAAGCTTTTCCCCTTTGGACATGACACATTTTACATCTCAAAACGAATTTGTTCTTTGATTCTTTCTCAAGCCTGTAGATAATTCATGAAAGAAAGCAAAAGTAGCAAAAAAGAGATGCAAATCTACTTGGATTCCCAAGCCACTTGATCGCAAATATGGCTGAAAATAAAAATAGATAAACCTGCTCGAACCAGACCAGTATATTCGATCAATTATCAATTTTATTTTTTTAAAATTGATTTTAAACCGGTCCGATTTCGGTTTTGATATTTTTTTTACACCGGATCGAATTAGACAAGACGAGTTTATATATATATTATTTTTATTATATATAAATAATTTTTTATATGATTTATTTATATTATATGTATTATTTCTAATTAATATAATATAAAATCTTAAAATCTTAAAATTCATGCATGATAATCTAATAATATAAAATATGACAAAAACCAGACCAAACCTACCGGTGACACCCCTCGTCGCAAAGCTAGTTTACCAGTTGAAATCGATCGGAACACTTGCATGTGTGAAAGATAAGTTTCCATCACCTCGGCAGTCGGGGCAACTGTTGAGAAGAAAAGCTTCCTACAGTACCTATACGGATCGAATTTCTGATATGTTTATCTAACTCTGATACTGAGATAAAGCAGTGTTAAATACCTTGGATTTGAAAGAGATATATTCGTTATTCTAAATTAACTAAGCAGTGTTCGGTTTGGCATCAACGAAGTCAGCTTCGATCCATGACGTTGATGTTCCACTCGCTTGGGAGCTCTCATAGTCATGGATATAGTATTTATTCAACCCCCCCACTAGCTGGACTAGTCGACAAAACCTGGCCCTTAAACCTGTTTCTTCCTTCAACCTCGGTCTCTCTGCTTCTCTCTGAGACCCAGAAACAGCATTATGGGAGACCGCAAGGAAGACATACGAGGAGAAGAGGAAGGTTGTCAGAGTCCAAAGTTGCCTATACCTGGGAAGAGGAACATACTCATCACAAGCGCTTTGCCTTACGTCAACAACGTCCCTCATCTCGGAAACATCATCGGCAGTAAATATTTCCTACCTTTTCTTGTTCTGTCTACCTGCGTGTTTTTACGTACGTTTCTTTCGATATCCCTTGTATAAGCGTACTCCAATGAAACTGGTTAATTTTTCATGATTTGGTCTATCGTTCATGCGAGATAGAGGGAGGAAGGTTTGTACAACTACTATAGAATTATTGAGTATTTGCCGCTTAAAGTTTTCCCTTTCGTTAAGATCTAATACACATCTTTTTAGCTAAAACATGCCATGATTCCCTCGTACTTTAAAGTGATCGTTTAGTATTTCAAGAGTAATAATATATCTCCTCTCTCATAATGATGGAAATTACTTTTCTTGAATGGTGTGGTCTACTATTGCTTCCGATTCTCGGAAGTATTGCATACTTTTTGAAGTGCATGAGTACAATTCGGAACACAAAACGGAATTAAATTTATGTTAGTAGCACGCTCTAGAATATGGGGTTTGCGTGTCATGTGCAATTTTCTTTTTCTTTCCTTTTAATTTTTTCTTCTCATTCTTACTTAGTGTTAACAATTGTGTAATCTTTCTCCTTGAATGTCTGGTTCCTTGTCTCTATGGCTATTTGAAGTGTATCATAAGTCCGGCTCCATGAGGTTAAGCTCATGTGGGCTTAGGATTTCTGAAATGAAGTGAAGTGAGGCCGGTGAGGTGACAAGGGGAAAAAAGTTGTTTCATGCCTCGGTGAGCGACAAGTGTTAATTTGACGTGATTAACCAAGATTGGGACAGAATGGCATTTCCACTTGCGAAAATTTACAAGGGAGAAATGATTTTCTATTGTGGAGCACACAATCACGGAGAATTTGTGAAGTTCAGATTGGCGATTTCCACCGAAGTGTCAAATTTCTTTGGCACGGTGACTTTGTTATATTTGTACTTTTCACAAGAAAATTGCATTGTGATGTCTAGAGAGGTAATTCATTATGTTGCTTCCGTTGTTGGTGTTTCTCAAGACTTGGACCAAAAAATCTGGCCCTTCATCCTTTCCAGTTCATAAATATGACCAAACCATTGCTCGGTGTTATTCTGTGGTTTTTCCACCTAAATCTTGGTGTTTTTGTTAGTGACTAAGTTGCAATGTGATTGAATTGTGTTCTTAGCTCGAGCGTTTCATATAGAATAACTTTTTGGCTGAGCTTGATTTGTTGAGTTTTTTTATAGATATCTTTTTGTTACTGAAATTAGCTGAAGTTGTGGCCCAAGAAGCTAAAGTGGCATGCATAATGTAGGTGTTCTAAGTGCCGATGTGTTTGCTCGATATTGCCGTCTTCGGGGCTACAATGTGATATACATATGTGGAACTGACGAGTATGGAACAGCAACAGAGACAAAGGCTATGGAGGAGAACAGTACCCCACAAGAGATTTGTGACAAGTAAGCAAGCTGTTCATAGGACATGTTCTATGATTTCAGTTGAATTTTTGGTTATTGTAGGTTTATTTTCGTTTGCATGCCAAAAAAAAAACATGGTATGTAACTCCTTTACTGATTGGCACTTTGATGCCTTTTTTGTCCCAATGATGATTGTGGTGAGGCAGACTGGTCTTACTTTCCCTCTAAATTTTTATAGATGTTAGTGGGTTACTTTTTAGATCTCTAATTCTGGGTCATAGTGCATTTAAATACTCGATTCCTCCAATGGAGTCTCTTTAGGTTGATCTTTGATATTTCCTTATTCTTCTTAACCTTTGCTCTTGGTCGATGGTTTTAATAATGTGGCCTTAAAGTCTAAGAAATCTCACCTTGTGTTTTGCATTACAGATACCATGCAATTCATAAGGAAGTCTACAATTGGTTCAACATTAGTTTTGATGAATTTGGGCGCACATCAACTCCTCAACAAACTGATGTTTGCCAAGACATTTTCAAGAAACTGATGGAGAACAATTGGCTGTCTGAGAACGCAATGCAACAGGTACAAAGTTTTGTTCAGCTGCTATGATGGTTTTGTTTGCATGTAAAACTTCTCCTTCTCTCTTCTGGCTATTATTCCTTTTTTGTTGAGTACTGCAAACTTACAACAATTTTTTGTTTTTAATTAATTTTAATTCAAACAAAAAACTCAGTTCTATTGCGACAACTGCAATCGATTCTTGGCTGATCGGCTTGTGGAAGGCACCTGCCCATTTCCAAATTGTAATTATGATTCTGCACGTGGGGACCAATGTGAAAAGTGTTGTGAGATGCTAAATTCTACCGAACTTAAAGATCCTAGATGTAAGGTACATATGTGTGTCCTCTACATTGTTTTAACTGAACCCTTTTTCCTCCCTTTTGATTAATGGTCTTTGCTAAAATGTAGTTAAAATAGTCTCACTTTTTCTCTCTGCAAATGGGAAATGGGAAATATATAATCGTTTCTTTTGAACATTTCTCTGGTTTCAGAATTAAGTTGTATTTAACAGGTATGTCGGACAACTCCACAAATTCGTGATACGAACCATTTATTTCTAGAGCTCCCACTGCTGAAGGATAAATTGGAGGAATATATCAATGCCATGTCAGTTGCAGGGTCTTGGAGCCAGAATGCCATTCAAGCCACATATGCATGGCTTACAGGAGGCCTGAAGCCCCGATGTATTACCAGGGATCTTAAGTGGGGGGTTCCTGTTCCGCATGAGAAATTTAAGGATAAGGTTAGAGCATAACCTTTTGTTATTTTTGGAGATTCACCTTTCTGTGGAGAAATTCCTTTTGATAGTAACCCTAAAGAAGTTTGCAGCTTGACATCTGGTCTTTTTTGTTTCACTGATTTATCTTCTCTCTTCAATTTATGATGATAAGGTTTTCTATGTATGGTTTGATGCACCTATTGGTTATATCTCAATCACTGCATGCTACACACCTGACTGGGAGAAGTGGTGGAAGAACCCTGAAAACGTGGAGCTGTATCAGTTCATGGGAAAGGATAATGTGCCATTCCACACTGTAAGAGTTTTCAACTGTTATGTTCTAATTTGCAGATTTATAATCGTTAAACTACAACTGCTTGTGTTATCTGTGCGAATCTTCTTGTTGCCATGTTTTTGTTTGAAAAAATAGATCAAATAAATCATTCCATTGAGTGTAGCATCATCTGCATGGCCTCGTGTTAATTGTTCTACACACAGCCCAACTCTTATCAGACTTTTTATTCATGCATTCATAGTAATTGACATGCATATATATATATATATATATTTAATTGACATGCATATAAATTATATTAACATATATGATGGAGTCCATTGTAAAACTGTAATAAGTGAATTCTTTGAAGTTAGTATTGATAGTGTTATTCCATTGCATCAATACTAGTAGATTATTGCCATTATCTGCTTATTTGCTTAATGATCTGATTCCAGGTGATGTTTCCATCCACACTTCTTGGAACAGGAGAAAGCTGGACGTTGATGAAGAGCATTAGTGTGACAGAATATTTAAACTATGAAGCAGGTATATTTTTGGCAACCCAAAGTGGTTCTTGCTATGCCACACCTTATGGTGATTAGCATGTGATGATTTTCTTATGAAAGTTTTAGATTTTTTTAAAAAATATCATCATGATAAATTATCATTAGCATCAGCATCGGCATCAGTATTGTTATCAATCTTCCATGTCATTGCAGGAAAGTTCTCCAAAAGCAAGGGCACGGGTGTTTTTGGCAATGATGCGAAAGGTACCAACATTCCCCCAGAAGTGTGGCGATACTACTTGCTGATTAACAGACCGGAGGTAAGTTGCCTTGATGAGGCTTCTGGTGATTCTTGATTTCTTTGCACTACTTGCAAATTCTAATGGATTGATTTTCATTAGGTCTCAGACACATTGTTTACATGGACAGACTTGCAAACAAAACTAAATACCGAGCTACTGAATAATATGGGCAATTTCATTAACAGAGTACTGAGTTTCATTGTCAAACCTCCAGGTTAGTAAGCTGATTGCGGACACCTTGTTTCAGTGAATTTTGTATGGTTGGAGTAGAACACCTTATTTTTCATTCCCGCATCTTAGCATTCTGTTCATTTCATACTCATAACCTTTTGGATCCTCATACGTTCAAATTTTGCATTCCATGTGTTCCCTTCTTTTTTGTAATGATAATTAATTGTTTCAGGACAAGGATATGGATCTATCATTCCTGATGGACAAGGGGCAGAATCACATCTCTTGACAAAAACATTGGCAGAAAAAGTTGGTAACTATGTGGACCAATATGTGGAGGCAATGGAAAAGGTGATTAAATGTAGTTATGATCAATTTAGTTTTCATGAAATAGAATGTTCTATTTGTGGACCCATTGCTTAATTATTCTTTATGCATTGTTTACCTAGAAGGGGAATTATCTATGTTTCATGTGACAGGTAAAACTTAAGCAGGCATTGAAAATCGGAATGAGCATTTCTAGTGAGGGGAATGCATATCTGCAAGTAAGCTTGTTAAAGATGAGTGGTTGTAAATTTATTGATATTTCAAATTTTCTTGATAATTCTCACTATTTTCAATTACTGTTTGCTCATCGATGTTAATGTAGGAGAGCCAGTTCTGGAAGCTATACAAGCAAGACCAAGCTTCCTGTTCTGTTGTTATGAGAACTTCTGTAGGGCTGGTTTATCTTCTTGCATCTTTGTTAGAACCTTTCATGCCATCATTTTCTGTCAAGGTATGCTTCACATTCTGCATTCAGCACATCACATTCAGAAGTACCTTCCAAATCGTTGTCTCAAGATGTTTTCTTCATGACTGAATGGTTCTGCTTTTTTCCGACACTCAAGGTGCTAAAGCAGCTTAATTTGCCTCCGGATAGAACACTTTCTCTTTCCGACGAAGCTGGAGATCTTGGAAAGGCAAGAAAACCTTGGGAAGTTATACCTGCTGGTCATAAAATTGGGACACCAGATCCTCTGTTTAAGGAAATGGTATTTGTTTGATTTTCCTCCTCCCACTAATCATTTTCTTTTCCTATTTCTCCTCTCTCTTGCCATTCTAAATAACTGTATCCTAACCCATCTTCCTCTTCTGTACAGAAAGATGAGGATGTGGCATTTTTTCAGATGAAGTTTTCTGGAAGACAAGCTGATAGGGCTGTATAAAGCACAGAGGCTGAAGCAAGGAATTGCCAAGAAATTACAAATACATGGAAAGTTTCCGGAGGAAGGTTTATTGTGAAGTTGAAGTCAAGCTGATATGGTAGTAAAAGGCAGGAGTTAAGTTGAAAGAAGATAGCAGTGAGCAATAAGGGAAAAGACAAAACATGTTTGATCTGTTTTTCCTGTTACATGGCTGGTACTCTAATAGACATTGTTGATATCCAATGGCACTGTCATACCAGAATGTTTGGAAGGTTTATGTCCTCACCCCATACTACTTGAAATTTACTGTTTATAATGTTATCTTTATTAGATAATCTGGTAAATGACAACTGTGATGTAATGGAAGAGGAGCTCTCTCAATGATAAATAGCCTCACAGGATCCTCAGCTTTCCCTTTGAATTATTAATATCTGCCCTATTCAGACACCACTCTCTTTTAGCTAGTGGTGCATATTTCTGCAACATCGAAAAGTTTCTACCCGAATTTAAGGGTTTCAAGTGTGAGACTGACACATGAACTGGATTTTGCAACATTTATTAACAAGGCGAATGCTTTAATTTATTCTTCCCAACAATGAAGTCACTGTGAAATTTGGCTTTACAAGTTCCTTACAAAGCAAAGAAATTTAGGTAGATTTTTAAATGATACAGCATATCAAATTGGAGTCCTTACTTCAATTTGAAAGAAAAAGTAAAAAGAAATTAAGAAAATTGTATGAAAATGTGAAAAAGATAATCTATAATTAAGAAATCACCAATTCAAAATAAATATCATATTTTTAATGAGTTTTTTTCACTTGGAAGTCGGTTCACAAAACACGGTCTCCATTTTATTGATATAACAATATTTAGTTTATAAAAAATATTAATTTTAAATTTCTCTAATAAATTGAGGAGTCATTTGATTCATTTCATTTTATTATTATAATTTTTTTTAAAATTTCTACACAAAATATAATAAACAATTCAATTTTTTTAAATTTTAAAATAATAATAATATTAAAAAATAATATTTTATTCAACTTTCATCTAAAACTATCTTATTTCATCTCATTTCACTATCTCTCACTGTCCAACTTCGGTTGCGTTTGGATAGTGAGGTATTATTCTCAAGTATTCTGTGAATAGTAGTGAAAAAATAATAAAAAAATAATGATAAAATAATAAATAATAATAAAAAATAGAAAAAAAATAAAAAAAAATAAAAAATAATATTGGGATATTAGGAATACGAGTTCTCAACTTCTCACGCTTAACTTCGAATTAGAATTTTTCATTTCTAATTTATTGATCATAGAAGCTCGAGCAAGAGCTCTTATAAAGTGCTCAATCAGAGCAGGTAGAGCTCGAAGCCTTTCTAACCAAAGAAGCTTTCACTGCCTTCAAGGATGGCTGACATCTCCGAAGCTCCAGGCGAGACGCACCAGATATCCGAAACCACTCACAAAGCAGAAGAACCCGAATCGGAATTCGATCCCAAAACCATGCGAAATTCCAAACCCGGAATCAAGCGCCTTATTCTCACCCTCTCAGTCCTCTTCTCATTCCTCCTAGGTCTACTTTCCCCACCCTCTCTATTTACATATGCGTATACATACGCATGTTTTTTCTCCCTGGGAGTATCATTACTGATATATTTATAGGATGGTACTTAGGAAGTTACCTATGCTCCAGTTTCTCAATATATTCTTGCTTTTGATCGCCATTTGTAGTTTTGATTTTTTGCAGGGTTCCCATTCCTATGGAAATCAGTGGAAATCTATCGTGCTCCGCTCCCATTCCGCGAAATCGATATGCTCTCTGCCCAAATCGAATCGAACCCCTTGTTGTTCCCATGCCACTTTCAAGCAATCTTCGTAGGTTTCGATTCCAAACCGTCCATGACTCCAGACGCCCTAGGATCTTCCATTCTCAGTCAAATGACCAAATTGACCTCCAAGCCCCCACAATGCGGCACTTGCAGCACAAACTACTCTATTGCTGTGACTGTAGATTCTAGTTCGGGTTGTATACAGACTCGAAATCTTGAATATACGTCTTCATGGAGGTGTGGCTCGATGGGGACCATTGATTTCAGTGATGATGAGGGTGTTGATAAGGCTTTGGCGGATTCGTTGGGTGGGAAGGTCTATAGTGTGGTGGTGGTGAATGGGGATAGGGAGGAGGTGAGGGCTGTAGTTGGTAAGTATAGGCATGCTTGGGTTGTTGGGAGGGTTTCGGAGGCTGAAGCAGTGGCGAGGGCGACAGAAATTTTTGTTAAGGTGTTTGTGAATGGTGGGAAGGAGGAAGGCTTAATTCATGGGGAGTTTATGCCCGTGGGGGCTGATGGGAAAATCGTGCTTTCGTTTAATCTGCTTAATTCGGATCCTCAAGATTGGGTCTATGATTGGTATGAAGCTTGGTTTTTATTTTATTTTATTTTTTTATTGAGAATTTTCTTGTTTTGGAGTCTTGTAGCTGTTTGTTTATATGTTTGTTTGTACAGTTTTACGTTAAAGACGTGATAGAGCTGTTTCATTTTTTTTTTTCAGTTGTGTTTGCTATTATAGGAAACAATATGATAATCAGCTTAAAGTTAAGACTCTCCTGTTTGTGTTTTGAGTTTGCTCGATTTCTGTTTGGAGTGAGTATTTGTTGCGTGCAGTAATGGAGGAGATTCTGCAAACTTTGTTTTTCAACCATATTGATCTTTAGATGGTAGGAAACCTACTCTAACATGTTGACCTTCAGCCTATTTCAATATCAATAAAATATCTTCTTATAAAAAAAAACATGTTGACCTTCAAAGATATTTATTCCAGCTTGTGCTGGCATTCTCTTGTTATGACAGGGATTTCCAATCAATAGATGAGACCTTACTGGCCCCTGTAATTGAGGCTCTGGAGTCTGTAGCAAACATAAGTGTGGAAAGTCAGGTAATAGATATTCCAGTGGTTGGAAAATGATTATTTTTTTTTCTATTAAATCTTTTTGGTCTTATAGCTTTCTGGATTGATTCTCGTGTCTGAGATTATTATTTGATTATATTTTCTTCCTGACTGGCAGGTTTTATACCATACACCTAAGTCTTCATTTTCTCATTGGGATGATGAGCAGGAGAGCTACATCTTTAGTACCAAGGACCTTCCTTTTTTTGTATGCATCTTTAAATCTTTAACCTCTCATGATATGATCTTGAGGTAGAAATTTAGAAGATTATTACTAATCACATTTAATTTTTAATTTCACTCAAGTCTGGAAGTTTCTTGGTGCAACACTCTAAAAGAAATTTCTAGTGCGGGTGAGTATGCATGAATACATTGAGCACGTGTTCACTCTCCCAGGTCAAAATGGAGGAAAAGGAAAAAATGTAGACTTTACATATTTACTCTATGTAAAATTGATTACTCTAAAGTAGTGTTTGGGTTTTCCCATGGGATTTTAAATGAATGATCGTAGTGTAACAACCCAAGAAAAGTCAAAGACACATATGGGCTTGTACTCCAAAAGGTCTAGTCAAGGTTACAATGGGAGATCCTTTTTTCTAATATATAAGTAGGAAGAAGTAAATAGTGAAATCCCATGTACATAGGAAGTATAGGAAAGCAAAAACCTAATTACAAGTTAGGAACTAAAAAAAGACACTAGAAATTCGTGAACACTAGTTCCATTGAATGCAATGGGAGATCCTTTGAATCATTATAAAGGTAAAAACTTCTTCCTCCTGAAAAATGTGTGATCCCTGTTACCACCTCTTGAATCAATTTGAGGTATTACATCTCCCTTGTTAAATGCCCGTGTTCTCCTTGATTATTCTGTTATAGGTGGCATGGCTCTAAATCTAGACTTTGCTTTAATAGAATTTGCAACAACCGAAGAAAAGTCTAAGACACATATGGACTTATACTCCAAAAGCATTAATCAAGATTACATTGGAGCCCATGGGAATCATTATAAGGGAAATAGCTTCTCCCTTACAAGTAATGCGGGATCCCATTCATCACCTGCTATACCCAAACTAGGGTATTTCACAGTAAATTTATAGTTAAAACAAAATTCTAAAACATTATTTTTTTATAAAGTCAATTTTATTAAAAGCACAGAGGGGCACAACCCAAGTACACAAGGTGTGTACAAGAGAAAGCACCTGACAATATGCTAAAAAAGATTATGATGATATCATTTGTTGCACAAATTACAGAAACATTTTTTTGCTATAAAATAGGAAATGCCTTATGAATAGCGGGAATAATGTTAGAAAATTTAATTCCAAACCAAAGAAAATTGTCGGTTGTTTAGTGACTTTTTTTATGGTGTTAGTGATGATAAGGGTGGCAACTTGATGGTGAGTATTGGTGGTATGGGAAATGGTGGAGGCAATAATTTAAATATGTGGGAAGTATAGGAATATCGTAGTCAGGGGCCATTTCCTTATTTATTTGTATGTGCGGGTGTGTTTTTCATATGAAATATCTCATTTGCCATCTTGTGTACTTTTAATTTTAATTATAATTTATTTCCTTTTTATTAATGTTATTTGCCTAATTTAATTAGGTGAATTCAAATGAGTGGCACTTGGATACTTCTATTGCAGCAGGCGGGAGGTCAAAGATTTTGCAATTTGTGGTGTATATTCTTTATCTCGATTCTCCTATAATTATTATTGCAATGAAAGTATTTTATCTGATTGTTAAATTATATATTTAGTGAAAATGTAATGTGTGTCCATCCATTGACCATACGATATATTATATGCATCTGGTGATATGTAGCTTTTAGTTGATGGACATCCATATACTGAAACCAGTGTCCTGGGAAGAGATTTCCATTCTTGACAGCTTTAATGTCAATTTTATTTTTCTACGTTGTCAGCTATATACCATCTGCAAGGGAATGTCCTCTTTTACTACAACTTCCAAATGGAGAGATTTCTAAGACGAATGGGTTCATCTCTCCAGTGAGTTATCATGTCCTCACTCTTCAGTATCTTCATACTTGCTGTTCTTTTTCAATTTTGTAAAATTACTAACTTGGATGATGACACCATGTAGATGTGGGGAGGTGTTCTTGTTTGGAATCCCAAGGACTGTCTGAAGGACTCAGAAAGCCAGCATCCTCTCAGGCGCACAATTTCCCAGCAGGTTAGTTGTTTGTCTACAAAGTTTTCCTGTTGTGTGTATTCCATATCTGTCACTTGAAATGGACTTAAAGTGCTGATACGTTTTGTCTGTTACATTGCATGTGTTTTATATTATTCTTAACGTAGATTCCTGGTATAATGTAATAGAAACCAAGTGTAGTGATGCTAAATTCTATTCGAGAATATTATATCCTTAGTTACACAGGAAGTATACAAATGGTTCTCTTACAATTTAAATTTTAAAAGAGAAACAAATCCAACAAGAGTAGTACTGCTGAAGGCATGAAACCCTCGTACAGGGATTCGAGAGTAAGAAATCTGATTTCAATAATAGACGCCTCAACGTAATTAAACTTGAGATTCTTCCTCTATTCAAGTTTTTCAATTTGAGGAAAAGTGCATGCGAATTTCTTTTGAAACTACTTTCTCTGCTAAAATTACATTTCTCTGTCAGATAGAGTTAATTGAACCGAGTCTGTAAAGACAAGGATCTATAACTCTTGCACAATAGAACAATGGATCAACGGATGATCAACCAACTTGCAACTACATTTGCTCACAAAAAATAAAAATAAAAAAGACTTGCAACTACATTTATACGTTGCAACATCAATCCACTACACTCTGCCCCAGCCTTTTTGTAGCGTAAATGAACCTTATGATAATCTGAAGTCCCAAACAGAACAGATGTTGGACCAGTTTCAGTAAACTGAATGCCTGCATGTTGAATTAAAGCCCAAAGCTAATTTATTGTGTGTTGTTTCCTTATAAAAAGATGCTCTGCAATTTATATAGGGTTCAGATACAATAAGAAAGTCTAGAATGAAGATCTGCACTGTTATGAATTTCATGAACTGGTCTATTTACTAGTTTGACTTTTAGGTTTCAATTCATGAGTTAACTAAAATTCTATATGTCTGCGTATGAAGTTGAACTTTTCATGACATTACGCGTCACTAGTGAATGCAATTTGCTTAATTTCTTCTGAATCGCATGAACTAAGTATCCAAACTTGTTCTGGCATAATGTTTGGGTCTTATCTGTATTGTTGAATGGCATTATCCTGCATTATCTCCATTTTTGCTGTAATGTTTTTCTATTCTGCTTGCCTTCATTTTCTTTTCTTTTTTTTGCATGGTACTGTAGATTAGAAGTTGGTGACAGAACACATTATTTACATTTTTATCTGCACCTCAAAAACAAAAGTGCACCATTTGTCTTCTAAGCAATAAATTTTATAAGAAATAAAAAATGGAGGGCAAACCTTAGAAGTCCATGTTATATTGTTGCAGATGGCTGTTAGTTAATTTCTCTAGACTGATGAATCCTCATTCTGAAACAGGATCTTCAGGAGGTTTTTGAAGTTGTAATGGGGCAGTTCCGGCAACTTTTTGGTCTTAAATCTAACAATGTTTATGTTGGTGCATCAGGCACATCCTCTCTTTTAGCTAGTGAAAGAGGCTTCACAGAATGGTAAGAAGATTGATACTTTTCCAGGCCTATCAAAATGAAGGGGGTAGAGTTGCTTTTTTTTTTTTTTAATAAGTAAATGATTGTATTAATAAGAATAGGCATAGCCCAAGTACATAAGATGGTATACAAGAGGTAACACCTATGTAGGAAGAAGAAATAAAAACAAGAAAATCATGAAAATTAAGACCACTGAAATCAACAACTTTGGCCCATAAAAACAAAGTTCTAACAAAAAATAATCTAAGCTCCTCTAATGAGCGCTCCTTGTCCTCAAACGTTCGGCCATTTCACTCCTGCCATACACACCACAAAATACAAATAGGTACCATCTTCCACATAGCTGTGATTTGTGGAATACTGCCTAGATTTGTCCAATTGGCCAAAAGCTCAATCACTATAGCAGGCATGACCCAGGCTAGCTCTAACTGTCTAAATACATCTTCCCATAATGCTCTAGCAACCTCACAATGCAGTAGAAGATGATCCACAATCTCACCACTGTTTTTGCTCATACAACATTAGTCTATTCTAATCACCCTGCGTTTTTGTAAGTTATCCATTGTCAAAATCTTACCCAGAGAAGTTGTCCAAGCAAAGAATGCCGCTTTGGGAGGCCCCTTATTTCTCCAAATCCTTTTCTATGGAAAGTGATTGTTCAGCGATTGTATGAGAGACTTATAGAAAGAGCGAATCGAGATTATACCTTTACCTGCGAGTACCCACCACAACTCGTCAGATCTTTGAGGGCTCGGTTTTATGGAGTACAAGAGTCTAAAGAAATCCTCAAAGCCGTCAACTTCCCAATCTTGGGCCGTCCTAGTAAAGTTCACATGCCATTGAACTAGGTCACCGGATATCTCCATGTGTTCAGCCACTGAAGCTTTTTTTTGATAATTAATAAGAAATTTTATTACCAAGAATAGACACAACCCAAGTACACAGGATGTATATAAAGGAAATACCTACTACACTCTAGAAAGCAAGAAAAAGGCTAATACAAATTCAATTCATTATGATCATTCCTTAACAAAATCTTAGCCCACAAACACAGTAGAAAATAAAAAATTCCAAAGTTCACCCAAAGAACACTCTGTCTTCAAAACATCTCCTATTCCTTTCCAGCCAAAGACACAACATTAAACACAAAGGAATCATTTT
Source organism: Juglans cinerea (assembly GCA_961763995.1). Taxonomy (NCBI): domain Eukaryota; kingdom Viridiplantae; phylum Streptophyta; class Magnoliopsida; order Fagales; family Juglandaceae; genus Juglans; species Juglans cinerea. The sequence continues at coordinate 30,940,509 of CAUIVZ010000002.1, read as the reverse complement.
CCATCTGGTAGCTACACTTTGCCTTCCCTCAAAACCTCGCCAACATGCAAGAAGATCCACAACTTTCTTAGGCATCATCCAATATATACCTGTCCTACCAAAAACCTCATTCCACAGAGTCTTTGCCACCTTACAATGAAGAAAGAGATAATTTACAGATTCAACATCCTTCTTGCACATGACACACCAATCAGCTATACACAGTCAATACTCTCCCTAGAACCACTCAGCTGAAGAATGCCACCTTAGTAGGTACCTTCACTCTCCAAATGCTTTTCCAAGGGAATGCACAGCCAGACTAACATGTCAGCGCCTTATAAGTCCACTGAAACTTCTTTCTCACCTGCAATCCTGAAGATTGAAGGAAATGAGTCCTTGAGGGCATTATCTCTATCCCATAAGTCATACCAGAATTTTATTCTTGAGCCATATCCCAACACAAGTCTAGTGTGACGTGCTCGTCTAATATGCCCCCAAACTCCCACTCCATACGCCCCTTGTACCTCCCTAGTGCTCCACGTCCCCCACATACCTCCATACTTGCAATCAATCACCAACTTCCATAAAACTTCTGGTTCCTTATTGTATTGCCACAATCATTTCCCAAGAAGGGCCCGATTGAAAACCCTCAGGTTTCTAATACCAAGCCCACCAGAAGAGATATCCCACTTACCCAGATGGAATTTGAATTCATCCCCTAGACCACTCCAAAGGAAATCACAATAAAGTTTCTCAATAGGGGTTCCACACTCGCTGGAATTGGGAATAAAGATAAAAAGTAGGTTGGTAAATTTGACGGGTGCCCTTGATTAAGGTGATCCTGCCACCTTTCGTCAAGTACAATCTCTTCCAACCTGACAGTCTATGTTCAATCTTCCCAATTATTGTATCCTAGATAGGTATAGCCATTGAGGTGGCCCCCCAAAGGAAGACCAAGGTAATTCTTGGGAAGAGAGGAAACGTTATATTCAAGAGTGCTAGCCAGTTGTCGGATGTTGCGAACATTACCAACTGGAACCAATTCTGATTTGGCTAAGTTCACTTTCAATCCGGATACAGCCTCAAAATAGAGTAGAAGTGCCCTCAATGGTTGAATCTGGCTTTGTTTAGCCTCACAAAATATTAGAGTATCATTTGCTAACAACAAGTGAGAAATGTTAAGGGTACCCCTATTGGTGTCACTGACTGGAAAACTAGCCACAAAGTTGCTATTAACCAAGGCCGAGATTATTCTACTAAGCGCCTCCATGACAATGACAAACAGGAGTGGGGACAAAGGATCCCCCTGTCTTAGACCACGAGAGCTGTTGAAAAATCCACGGGACTGCCATTCACCAAAACTGAGAACTTCGCCGTTGATATGCACCACCTGATCCTTGCACCATCTCTCCCAAAAGCCACACCTCTCAAGCAAGTAAAGTAGGAAATCCCAATTGACATGATCGGAGGCCTTCTCCATATCCAACTTACATAAGATATCCAAGTTGCCAGATTTTAATCTACTATCTATGCATTGGTTGGCATAGGGGTAGAGTTGCTTTTACTGTACAAAAACAATGCCCTTTATTTTTCGGCATGGCAAATATGGCATTGACTATTACTCTTAGTCTGGTGAACATGTTCCAGAAGCTAGAAATGCATTTTCATTTTATTTGTATTCATTCCCATACTTTTCTCAATTTAGTAGTATACTTGGTCCTCCAGAAGCAAAGTTTAGTGGATTTTGAAGGCTTGTTGTACTCTTTCAAACTTCTTTTACCTCATATGTATTTTCTTCATATCATTTACTTGGCTTGTATTGCGTCTCAGGGAATTGGATGTCTTGTCTCGGCAGCATACATGTTTCAATCTTCATTCATGTGCTACAACACTTGGATCTCTTTCCAGATTGGTATGTTCATTTTTTCTCCACATTTCATTTTATTCAGTTGAGATTAGGCATTAAGAAATAAATCTCCTGTTTAAGGAGATTCATTCTTATGATTGTGTTAAATATTTCCATGTAGGTTCAATCATTGCCTAGGATGATTATAATGGATGAGATTGGTAAACAGGTGAGTTATCAGGATGAATGCTTATTGATCGGTCTCCTGTTTTATTTATTTATAATTTTTCTGCAATTCTCTTGGTAATTTGGTGGATGTTTTTCTCCTTCAACGGGTAGTATAAACAGTTAATTGGTTCATTACCTATGTTGTTCAAAAGGCATCACCTTCCTTTTTGAATGAAAGTTGTAAAAATGGAAGAAAAGAAATTTTGCTGTTGTGAATGTGGAAAAATAATATGAAGTGACACCATCTGCATTTGTGTGAGATGAAAGAGAAATCAGAGAGAGCATGGATTGTATCTGTAATTTGATGCAGACACCCAAATTGATGCGATCTTGAGTTCTCCCAAAATCTTAGCATAGGAGCTCATTTACTCGTTTCACTTTATTGTCAATTCTGCACAGGAGAACAGATTTGTTGCCTATATTATCCATTTAGTTTTTATTTTAGTAAATACTGTTGTAATGAGCATGTGAAAGAACTTGATAGCTAGGCCTACTATAGTTACTTAATTTACTCCTCTCTCTCTCTCTCTCTCTCTCTCATATCTGTTTCCTGTCTTTGCATCTTTCCATGTTTATTAACTTAACTTCCTAAACTGTGGCGTGTTGACTACTGAGCAGCTTTATGAGGGACTCCTATCATCATTCATCTATCAATTGCTACCCTTTTCGTCTCTTGGGTGGACGAGAAGACTATAAGGCCTTTGGATTAATGGAATTCAAAACAATGTGTCTATTTACATACCATGAAATTTAGCATCGTTTGCTTTGTGTCTTTTTCAGAACACAAATTATAGGTGTCAGAAAATCTTCAATGAGAAAGGGTGAATTCAATACACTAGCTCTGTTCTACAAGAAGCAGGGAAGAATGAATAGTCAGAAAATTCATGATGAAGCCTAAAAGATGTTCTAATATGTACTTAGAAGAGAAAGTTTGTGATTACAGAAGTTATTGTGCTTCATATTCAATTTTTGCTCATGATATTTTCTAGCATTTCTATTTGACTCAGACTGTTATAAAAAAGTCAAGGCATTTCGAATTTGTTTGTTGATATTACACCAATGCAGAAGATGTATGTAACCTCGGTCATTCAAAGTTTAGATTTATAGTCCATCCTAATAACATTTGAGGGTTTGATTGGAGCTTTGGTCAAGTTTTCAATCTGTTTGTCTTTTTGTTAATATATCTTTTGTTAATAGGGATAGGCAATGTTGTTTGCCTGGCAAAGGGGAACGTACACTGGGGTTAGACGTACACAACATGCTGTCGGCCTGGTAAAGGGGAACGTACACAGCATGCTGTTAGATGTGAAGGAGCAACTCTGTTTGCTTCAGGACAAAGTGGACTTTTTAATACGGTGTGAAGAGGAGCAAAGAGTTGTGGGTGTGGGCTTGGAGGAAAGGGGCTTCGAAATGGGCTTCAGTGTGGACGAACTTGGCCTTATTAGAGAGAGGTAGCTTACAAAGGGCCAAACGATGCAGGAGATGGGCTTGGTTACAGGAGGAAGGATACAGGTGGCCTGGTTAAAGGAGGGCTACGCAACAAGCTTCAAAATACTATGAGCCACTACAATGGGGGCCCAACAGGAGACAAAGGGAAGTCAATCCTGGGCTTGGGTCCAAGATCTGGGCCGCAGCTCGTGAGCCTACTAAACCTCCAAAAACAGGCTGGCCTAGTCTGGAGGAGACGAGACCCAACCCTTGCAGGCCCATCGACAGGTGGGTACCCTTCAATGGTGCTGGAGATGGTGCCGGCGGTCTCGTTGCAGGCAGAGGATCCAACGACTACGGAGGAGAGGGAGGACACGTTGATGGAGGGGGTTGTCTCGGCAGTAGTCACGGGTTTTCAAAAACCCACATCGGTGGCAATTCTTTTGGACAAAAGGTGCCAACAGGGAGTAGAGATGCAGGGGTGGACCTCATGGTGGAATCTCCTCCGGCGAGCCTAGTTTTGGATAACCCACTTCTCGTAATGTTGGTCGATTGTCCTCCTGCAGAGTGTGGTCAGAATGAGTCGATGGAAAGCATAGAGGAGGGGAAGTAATTGGAGAAACTTTGCAGTTGACATATCCTTTGTGTGAAATTATGGATAGGCATCCTCTTGCTGAGGAGGAGACAGGGTTGTTGGTGGCATCAAAGTGGGCATCAAAGGAAGGGGTTGGGATGGATGGGGAGCCAATACCGTTGAAATCTATACGCCCATGTTAGGATAATTTATGGGTGAAGGTTTTGAAGAATAATTTATGGCTTTGTTAATGGCGATTGAAATTAAAAATATTTCGATCAAGAAATCCGGTGCAAAAAAAAAACAGCGGGAGCTCAAGAGATTAACTTGTTCTATCAATTATGAGGGCAGCTCAAGTTGAGAAATATCAAAAGGGGGGGAGTTGACTTTGTCTCCATGAAGCCTAAGATTATATCATGGAATGTCCGAGGCTTAATGAGATAAATAAGTGTCTGCGGATAAAAAATTTGCTCCGAGAGTAGAAGGCGGATATTGTGTGCTTGCAGGAAACCTAGATTGAAAATATTTCAAGAAGTATTGTTAGAAGCATGTGGAGCTGCCCATATGTTGACTGGATTTTTCTGGCTTCGATTGGAGCATTAGGTGGAGTACTAGTTATGTGGGATAGAAAGGTAGTGAAAAAAATAGAGTATATTGGGAAGTACACAGTGGCTTGCTCATTTCAAAATGTGAAGGATAATTTTAGATGGATGTTTGCTGGAATATATGGGCCGACGTTGGACAGCAATAGAACCCTTATATGGGAAGAGTTGGTTGGGTTGTAGAGCTGGTGGAAGTGGTGAAGGCCTTGGTCTTGGGGTATCACTCCCTTCAAGGTCTAAGGTTCAACACCTCATGGGTGCAAACAATTCTTCAGGACCACACCCCTTGGTAAAAAGCCAGCGGTTTAACCAGTTTCGTGTAGGGAAACTTTTGAGGGTGTGGTGTACTGGACCGGGGTTTACTCTATAGGGGTGGGTTCGAAGGGCCTGCCTTGGAGAGGTTCCCTGACATAAAAAAAAAAAGGTGGGGATTTTAATGTTGTCAAATTCCCATGTGAAAGATTGGGAGATAGTAGGTTGCGGCCAGCAATGTCAAATTTCTTGGACTGTATTTTTGAGCTGGGAGTGGTGGATCTTCCTCTTATGGGTGGTGCATTCACATGGTCCAATAACCAGTTGTCGTCAAGATAAGATAGATTTTATCTCCCCGGAGTGGGAAATTCATTACCCGGAGGTATGTCAAAAAAGATTGCATCGCCTATGTTCTGATCATTTCCCTATTTTGTTGGATTGTAAGGGAATTTAAGGAGGAATGAGATACTTCAAATTTGAGAATATGTGGTTAAAGATGGAAGGCTTTGTGGAACGGGCTAGGCAACGGTGGTTCTCTTACCAGATCCAAGGTACCCCTAGTTTCATTCTTGTTGGAAAATTGAAAGCTTTGGAATGCGCAGCCATTTGGTGATATAGGCAACCGCAAGAGGTACTGCTGGAGGAGCTTCATGAGCTAGAAAGGGCACTAGAGGGACAAGCCATTTCATTGGAGGAACTTGCTCGAAGGACATAATTAGTCTCAGATCTAGAGAGGTTCACCTTATTGGAGGAGATTTCTTTGCGGTAGAAATCACGGGCTTTGTGGCTGAAAGAGGGTGATCGTTGCACAAATTTCTTTCATAGAGTGGCAAACTCCCATAGGCGAACTAATGCCATTGAGATGCTGAATCTTGATGGAGTTGTTTGTTCAGAGATCCCGACGATCCGGGACCATGTGGCTGGTTATTTTGAGCAGTTACTTACTGAACCTGAGGAGTGGAGGCCGAAGATCAATGGGCTAGCTTTTAAGTCCATTGAATAGCAGAATATCACCTGGTTGGAGTGGCCGTTTTAGGAGGCTGAGATTCATGAAGTGGTAAGAAAGATGGTAAAAGATAAAGCACCAGGACCTGATGGATTTTCTATGGGTTTCTTCCAAACTTGCTAGGAAGTGGTGAAGGGAGGACTTAATGAACGTATTTCATGAATTCTTCTCTGTGGGAAAATTTGAAAAAAGCCTCAATGTCACTTATATTATACTTATTCCCAAGAAGATTGGGGCATCGGAGGTTAAGGATTATAGGCCCATTAGCCTTGTGAATGGGGTGTATAAGATCATTGCCAAGGTACTCACAAATCGACGGGGAGGAGTTTTGGGGTGGATCATTACGAAACCTCAATGCCTTGATAGTAGAATAAAAACAGGTAAGTTGGGTCTCTTGTGCAAGTTGGATATGAAGAAGGCTTACGATCTTGTCAACTGGGATTTTTTGTTGTATTTGCTGGGAGATGTGGTTTTGGGGAGAGATGGTGCATATGGATTAGATGGTGCATATCGACGGCGCGGTTCTCAGTTTTGGTGAATGGCTGCCTAGTTGGTTTTTTTAATAGTTCTCGAGGCTTAAGGCAAGTGGATCCCTTGTCCCACTTCTCTTTATCATAGTCATGGAGGCACTTAGCAGAATGATCTCAGCGATGGTTAATAGTGGGTTTTTGGTTAGCTTTTTGGTCGGTGACACACATCAAGGTACTATCCACATTTCCCATTTATTGTTTACAGATGATACACTTATTTTTTGCAAGGCAGATCTAAACCAGATTCAAGCACTAAGGGCACTCCTACTTTGCTTTGAGGCAGTCTCTGGGTTGAAAGTGAATTTATCCAAGTCAGAACTGGTTCCAGTTGGCAACGTTCGTAATATCCGATTATTGGCTAACACCCTTGGTTGTAAGATCTCTTCTTTCCCTATGAATTACCTTGGGCTTCCTCTGGGGGCCAATTCCAGGGCTAAATCTATTTGGGATACAGTAATTGAGAAGATTGAACGAAGATTGGCAGGTTGGAAAAGATTGTATTTGTCGAAAGGTGGTAGGATTACTCTAATTAAAAGCAATCTATCCAATCTACCTACCTATTTTCTATCATTGTTCCCAATTCTTGCAAGTGTGGTGGCTCATATTGAGAAACTGCATCGTGACTTCCTTTGGAGCAGACTTGGAGATGAATTTAAATTTCATTTGGTCAAGTGGGAAACGATATGCTCCCCAATCTCTTCTGGTGGTTTGGGAGTTAGAAACCTGAGGGTGTTAAACCGGGCTTTACTTGGGAAATGGCTCTGGTGCTATAATACAGAACCCGAAACTTTATGGAAGTTAGTGATTGATTATAGATATGGAGGATTGTGGGGGGGGGATGGTGCTCTAAGGAGGTAAGCGGGGTTTATGGTGTGGGTTTATGGAAGCACATTAGGCGAGGTTGGGGAGTCTTTGCTTGTCATACTAGAATTGCAATGGGAGATGGCTCAAGAACTAAATTTTGGCATGACATATGGTGTGGAGATAGAGGTCTCAGGGACTTATTTCCTGCAGTGTTCATACTTGCACGTGAGAAAGAAGCTTCAGTGGCAGAGCTCATGGAGATGGTTGGGGATTTATTCTAGTGGAATGTGAACTTCACTAGGGCGGCCCAAGATTGGGAAGTCAGCAATTTTGAGAATTTTTTTCAGCTTTTATACTCTATAAGACCGCGCAATCAAAGAGCTGATAGTTTGTGGTGGACACCTACCAGGAAAGGTACATTTTCAGTTCGTTCCTTCTATAAGGCTCTCAAACAACCACAGAATAATCACTTTCCATGGAGAAGAATTTGGAGAAACAAGGCCCCCCCTAGGGTGGCATTTTTTGCCTGGACAGCGTCTCTAGGGAAGATTCTGACAACGGATAACTTACAGAAACGTGGGGTGATAGTGGTGGAATGGTGCTGTATGTGTAAACAAAGTGGAGAGACTGTGGACCATCTTCTACTCCATTGCGAGATCGCTAGAGCATTATGGGTCGATGTATTCAGAAGGGTAGAACTAGCCTGGGTTATGCCTTCTACAGTGGTCGAGCTTTTGGCATGTTGGGCAAACCTCGATGGCATCCCACAAATTTTAGCTGTGTGAAAGATGCTTCCTATATGTTTTCTATGGTGCATTTGGCAGGAACGCAATGACAAGACCTTTGAAGACAGGGAGCGTACATTGGAGGAGATTAGATTATTATTTGTTAGAACTCTCTTTCTTTGGGCCAAAGCTATAGATTTAAATGGCCTCGATTTTCACGATCTTCTTATTTCTATTTCTTCCTCCTAAAGGTGTTATCTCCCATGTGTACTTGGGCTATGCCTATTCATATTAATATAATTTAACCATTTACTTCTAAAAAAATCTTTTATTAAAAGATACATAGCAACTTAAGTATGTGGAGAGTGTATAGAAGTGACCCCTTGCTGCTACAACGCACAGTATAAAGTTTGTATAATCAATAATAACTTCCAGAAGGAAAGGGAAGGAAGTATTTCTAAAATAGAAATTGAGTCAAACTTGACATAAAAAACATAAGATTACGCTTACTTCATGTGACCTTGACACCATGAAAGATCTGGTTATTCTGTAATTAAAATTCTACTCATCATCCTCACACCACGCATAATATTTTTTTTATTTTTTTCTCTTACTAAATGTGTGGAATATGGATGATGAGTAGAATAATTCAATTAGTTTAGGAAGAATGAAATAAAAAAAGATTTTAAAAATAAAAATAAGTGTGGGGTGTCGTGTGTAGAGATGATGAGTAGCAAAGCTCATTCTGTATACCGTGACTCTTGTTTCCAAGTATATTTCATTGGTTCTAGTTTATATGCAAGTATGCGTATACCTGCATGCACAGACACAAAACACATATTTGCTCTTGCAATGTAATTTACTAAACACATATTTGTTCTTTTAATGTAATTTACTGCTTTTTGCCTGGACCAGGTAATGTATTCCCTTGAGGCTGCAAACTTGGCTCGAAGTAATGCCTCCCTTGGACTTTATGATGCTTCAGCTGGTATCTTACCACAACTCTCAAGTGGTAGTTTAGTTTAGCTCAGTGGAGGATTCTGTCTGTAGTTCTCATTGCAAGGAAAACCTAATATGTAGTTTACTTTTTTTTCTCATTTCTTTTCAGTGTCATCTAGGCAAGCAAGATCTCTGGCAGAGGATGCCTTTTTTCACCCATCAATTATGTCTGTCAGCTACTACTCATTTGAACATTGTTTTGCTGTCTATTCGGTGAGTTATTTAAACATTTGCGCTCTCTATGTTCCATTTAGAGACTCAAATATGGTTAAAACATCTTTAATTGATCTGTACGTAGAGTTTGTGCATTCTATGTTCCATTTAAGTTTTAAATTGATACAATACATGTGTAAATGTACTCTGCATTGCATAGATACAAGACTCTGTATGGTTACATAAGAAACCTGTTTATTTTCTTCAGACAGTAGATACATGTAAAGACAAATGTATGATTGCCCCATTCGCATTCCCAAATGCTGGTGGTAAACAGTTGAGCTTATAATCAATTTTTAAAGATTTATTTGAATTGTAAAAAAAGATTTAGTTGAACATTAATATTTGCAGTTAACTTGTACATTACTTACAGAAAAGATTATGGATAAATATCATGAAGCTTATATTTCCTGCCACTTTTTGCACAGCCTTTCTTTCTGCCAGTTTCGATGCATGTCCTCTTAGCAGCATTAAGAGAATGGAGGAGATACAAGCAAGAAAATAAGAAGTATTTGGCATGGAAGACCAAAGTGAAAAAAGATTCTTAATCATTTCCCTGAACCTGAGTTGACACGTAGGAAGGCGCTCTAATTGCACAGCCAAGATTGCACGGCTGAGACACTACAGCAATTCGGCTAGTGTAACAATCATAGATGGAGCCAGGTGGAGGATTGTATTTTCTATTTGCCTTTAAACTCGGGTTTGGTTGTGATTCCCCTCGGACAAGCAAAGCTCATCATACACAAACCAATACCATTGGTTTTCTTTAGTTGTAAAGAATTGTAGACAGTGACGTCCAAGATTTTTTTCCAGAGGCGTTGTTTCATACTTCTTTTTTAAATAAAAACCTTTTGGGATTAGATTATTGTTTATCACCCAGTCATTTTCGGTGTATTACGACATTCGTTATAAAAAAGGTGTATTTAGGAAGCAGTAACCACTGGGATCCTTTTGGTCATTTGTCTCAACTTTCAGCCTTGCCAGTTGCCACGAATGTATACTACTTAACTGTGTTGAATTGTCTGGGTTGGCAGTAGCCTATAAGTTGTGAACAACTTGATCTAAGGATTTCTTGTAAAAGGGGGAAAATTATGATGAAACAATTGGAACCCAATAATTTTTTTCATTGGGGTTAGCGGATGTGTTGTGAAATTTTGTATCTAAGAATTTTCATAGGATTGCCTCTGGTAGTCTTCTAAAATATATTTATATCATCCGACAAATAAAATAATAGAAAAAAGAAAAATTAAAAGTTTTAAATATAGAGCTGTGCTCAAGTCCGCAATGAGATATCAGGAACATCCTTTACCTAAGTAATACCATAAATACTAGGAATTCTAGGTTCTATCTTTTTCTTTTCGAATTAATCTAATCAAACCAGATAAAAAAGAATTAGAGAAGATGAAGATCCAGTGGATATTATACCCAAATCCCAATCATAGTTGAGGATTGCGTCATTGTTTACTCTTCGTCTTTTTCATTTGAATAAAATTTCGAGATTTTGACCAAAAAGAAGAGAGAATGAGCTGCACCGGTATCAATGTTCATCGTTTACTGTTCTCCCCCCCCCCCCCCCCCCCCCCCCCCCCCCCCGCCCGAGATTACACCACCTTAAAAAAGTTGTTCAATGCTCTTTTGCGTAGCAATAAGTAAACCGAATCTAAGATCACAACATCAATAGAACCATATGTTTCAAGTAATTCTCGGATGTCTTCTACAGAGTAAGTAGCAACAGCAAAATATACTATATAAGGATGTTGCGGATGCTACCAAACATTTAAACCAATTTTATCACATTTTGATCCGAGCCACTTGATGTTCCTGACAAGGGTTGCACGAAGTTGACAATTCTACCCTTTGTACGTAAAAAAAAAAAAAAATCAAGAAAATCCGAAAACAAAATAGCTTCATCAAATAAACCAGTAAATTCATTACATTAGAGATTCTACCTCTGCTGAAGGAGTACAAAAAAAACACTAAAAAAGAAGAATAGAAGAGTTCACATGCAGCCTGTTAACATGCAAGTGTGCCTGATGCACGAATAGATCCGGCAAACAACCTGCTTGCTCCCCTCCCATATGTCAGGCTCTTGATTCCAATGCTAACAGTATCTTCTTTCTTGGACCCTGAAACCACCAACACAAACCCCAAAACACTTAACTAGTGTATTATATAGTAACCAAAGGTTGCACATCCCACCACACGCCCAACTTTGGGGTGGGCTATATGCTCCAGCATAGCTTGCCCAAAGTCAGTGAGTAAATTTTTTGCAGTAAAATCTATAATACAGCTATTTCTCTTAAGGAAGTTATTAATCTATGAAATAGAGTTAAGATGGGTGTGGCATGGGGAAACCCCTCTCCTTACCATCCCTAACACAAAGCTCTAAAGCAAGTATTTAGAAAACCAATTGAGACCATCTTTTCAAACAACTTGGGAAACTATTAACCAATTCTCAACAAAGAAGAAAGTTAACACATTGAGAAAGAAGGAAGTTCGAACATGTACAGACATCATGATTAATTCATAAATGTAGGACTTTAGAAAATCCAGCACTATTATAGTGAGATTTCTTGATGAGTTCTCCACTGGGATTTGATATGAATGGGGTTAGGAATGGCTAGCCATGAAAAAGATTGGGTCTTCACGACCTTCGTGCTATTCAATCAGAAATCACGGCTGCAAAATTTACTGGAAGCTGGTTAGCCTAGGCAATTGCACTTAGGTTTCCTAAGCAATCATACCTAGGAAGGGGAAGGAAATAACTTCTTGAAAGCTTGCAAAGCCACTGAAAATTTTTATTGAACTTTTTTTTTATAAATAAATGAATTTTTTTATTAAACTTTACTCTTATCACAAATTCAAGAATGCCTTTGTATTTGCTCTTTCAAGACCTTTTCCTACACGGGCTAGGATTTACAAGGACAAAGAAAAAGTACCCTAGAAATATTTTAAACCCAGCTGGACATACTCACAAAAAATAAAAACTGAGAATAAAAGACACCACAATATATAAAATAAGGTCTAGTCCAATTCTGGAACAGCCCATTCCAAAAAATATGGAACCTAATTACAAATGTGGGTTGAAATTTGGTGTTCTTTTGAACAATTTTCAGAAGTTGGACTTCCCGCTCTTGAACAAAGATGATGGAGTGCGAGGAGAAACTAATCCCACTTTATATGTATGAAAGAAATTCCAAAAACCCAAAGTCAGCAAATAGAACACAGATATTTACTTGTCTACTTCCCATATACCAGGGTTGTGCCCTATATTGCGCTATTCTTCTTAATGCATTACTGAGAGAGATACTGCTAAAGACAAACAAAAAACAAGCAAGATGAAATACACATGTAGTGCCCAAGTCTCATTGGGTTTACCATCGGTATTCCTAAAGCCTTGAGGTCGTTGTCAGTCATGTGCAATAGAGCAGTCATATCAACCTGTGGAAACCAAAGGGGGTCCAAAAGGTAAGGCACCTGAAATTAAAGATGCAAAACAGAAACAGAAAAGAAAGTACACAATTTTGCAATACAAAGGAAGAAGCAAAACAGTTCCATACTTCCTCTGCTTGAAAAGTAATGAGATACTTTTCTAGACCCAAAGAGTGCAGAAATTCATCCACTAATGTACCGGCCTGCACCAAAAGAAGCAGGACTCAGAAACTATAACAATCTGATATAGTGTATTTATCCATGTATAGGTGGTTTACTGGACGACTAATTCATTTCAATTGTTCAGGTCAAGAAAAAGAAAATATTTTTAGTTGGAACTCCAGGTGCAAAGATAGTCCTAATAGCTCTCCACTTTTAACAGGCTTGATCCCAAGATTCTTATTTTCAAGCAAAGAGGTGTTTCGACCATCAAGCTAAATTAATAAAGAAACTTGCATGGCATACTGGTGACAAATGTCTTGTTTCTCAATTCCTTTCGAAATTATTTGAACCATTGGAAAGCCCCACCTTCTGTGCTACCTAATTGGAGAACACCCACTGCTTACCCATGATAATAGTAGGATTTTATTGAAAATTTCTCCGGTATAACCCAAACATGTACCATGACAAATTATTTTAAAATATACATATTTCAAGGGAAATACAATGCTGAGTGAGTAAAATAAATTCCTGATCATAGTCAAATCACTATTCTCCCTCTAAATAGTATAAAACACTATGCAAGCATTAGTCTGTTAGCATGAGTATTTTCCCTCATAATTATGTTTTTCTTCAAGTTAGATATTAATAGAGTTGACATTTTTAGTTGCTAGTATGATAGGTAATGACACAACCTGCCCCCTCTTTAGTCCAACACAGTCACTTGATAACAGCAAAATCAAATTTTTATTTCAGAAGCGGGATTTCATCTAATTTTGTTTTAACAGTGACAAGAACCTTTCTTTGATCAGACTCTTTTTAACAAGTTCTTTGCTCAGACTGTTAGCAATAATGTTTGCAATGCAAGCTAGGTTTGATACGTGGACCATTCACCCATAACATTTCTTTTTGAAGTGAGGGTTCTATTGTTCTTCTCAAACAAATGAATTTCATCACACCACTCCACAGGTGACTATGATAACAAACAAACTGAAACTAACATATTCTCCTTCAAGTCCCCCACTTTTTTCACTGTAAAAATATTTGACAAGGAATCCCAAAGACCATCCACACGCACGTCTTTTACCTGGTTAAATCCCAGGCCCATGTAACATGTCCCCATCACAGTGTAAACTGCTTCTCTCCCTTCTTTTATCTTTTCTTGTCTATAGATACAGCTACGTTCGTTACCACTCCATACATCGGTCCAAACCCTTTTATTCTACTCTACATTATCTGATATAACTTAAAGCATACTATTGAAGTTAGCAAGCAACCCCAGCATAATTCACTCCCATTTAGAAACTTTTTTAGCAAGTCCCAGTGAAACATGCACAATTACATGATGTCACTTCTCAATTAGAAAAACTATTCCCTTCCCCAACCACCAAACCCATAAGATGATAAGAAACGGTGTCTGTCATGAAAGAGTTCAGATAAAACTGTCACCTAAACTGAAATAATAAAACCTAACCCAATGCCAATACATTAATCTTCTCCGCAGATTGATTAAAAGGAAAGTTAACGAGAAAGAGGATGGATTCATGCCTTTTGTGGAGCTTTTTTTCGAGAAGCGGGGTTTGTGGCCTTTTTGGCCTCTGGTGCAGGGGCTTCAACAGCTACACTTTTCCTGGCTGGTCTAGAAACTTCCAGTTTTGGCTTTGAGGGATCAGTGTACACTGGTTGTGTATTAATCGGGCCAGAGAGCTTTTCACGTAGATCCCTAACACCTGAATGAGGCCCACTTTGAGAAGCTTGTTGAAGACTTTTCCTTTGAAGCTTTAAACGGAGATCTCGAGCCCCAACCGTGTGATCTTCACAAGCCATTAGAACCAGTCAAAACCACATAAAGAAGATTTTAAGTGACATCCCACGATAAGCAAGCTTTCGTTGCATGTCATGGCATCAGAGAGAGTTCCATACTTGAAATATGGGGCCCATCATCATTATAAAGATCATGTTCCCACTTGTCATCTTGCCTCTGCCTGCAAAAGGTGTGCCATTGACACGATTATTGATATCTTTGGCCCCAGAAATTAGGAGGATTCAATCATATAGGAAAAAAAAACAGAAGACCATAATGGAAGGGGAATTATCTAAAAACTAATTGCCACTCGATGAACCAGAAAGTAAGTTGACACTACCATGCAATAGAAAAAACTTCGCAATCCCTCTCTAAACCAGAAATAAATAAACAAAAAGGAAACCAGCGGCATACAAGACACAATCCTAGAGAGCTTACACACAAATCCTCTAGAACGTCCAGTGAAAAGGTAAAAAACACCATCTGCTAAGAATATTCGTAAGGCTTGATTTGCAATACCAGATAGGTAGTTTCTAACTAAACATTAAACCTTTATGGCAGGATTCCAACATCTCATATAGATTATTCAGACAACCTCATGGATAGCAAAGGTGCATAAATGTAGTGTTAGGCCTTCACCCAGATTGCCTCTCACCACTCCAATCTTGGAAACAATAGCATTGCCAACAAAAGCCTCTCTCTCTCTCTCTCCTGCTTGTGAGCAGACTAAAAATGAAAAGCATTTTAATAAGGATTTTGACTAATGAAAAAAGACATTGTTTCGATTAAATTCGCATACAATAGCAGCATCGGCAACATTATCAGAGCCAATCACAGGAACCCTAGGATTTTGGTATTACAAAAAATATGCAAAATAAAAGCATATAGTCACACTTTAGTCATGCTGGCGACCGCATTTATACACCATAAAAATCTGTTTTTATTTCTCATAAAATAAAGACTACTTGGTTGAATTTTGATTCAGAGGAACGAAAGCATGGGGCAGAAATAAGAACGACAACGCCCACATGGAAAGGAATTGCTAAGCAGATAAAACTCTATTAGTATGAATGCAAGGAACCAAAGATACTACAGCCATAGAGTTTTCTCTAAGTAAAATACCCATTGAGATTTGAGTTCATGTATAAACCCGGAGCAAGCTATGCCTCCAATGCAAACAACGCAAAATGGTTCCCAATAAGCACCGAAGAAGTAAAACCCCAAAATGATTAAACAAAGATAACAAAATTCACACGACTACGCTAGCAATCCGAACCAGCGCGAATCTAAACGCCGTTAAACAGTCAAGACTATCTGGTAAAATAAGCTGTTAATCAAATAAAAGGGAGCGATTTCTAATCGAGAGTGTGCGCAAAGTTGCTTTTATGTGGAAACGAGGAAACTAAGGAGAAGAAGCGAACCTCTTTCCCGTGACACTGACATGTCGGCGGCGAGCATCACCAATGGAGGTCCCATTCAGCCGATCTTGTACTGACCTCTTGCCTTCAGCCTCCACTCGATCAGCATACATCTTCTTATACCTTACTAATTAAATACCAAACAAGAAAGTACTATCCGCAGCCCTAATTGAGGATAGAAGAACAAGAATCTGCTGGAAGCGGAGGATTTGAAATCCTAGAGAGGAACAAAACCCTAATTAACCACTTCTTTTGAGAGGGAGCTTTGTTTGGGATTCCAGGGGGGGAGGAAAATCTGTCGAAAAAGATCGGTTCGAGTCGCTTTGCATCTTTTTTTTTTTTTTTCATTTTTAATTATAGTGGTCGAATATTTTAAATAATTTCATAAATTAATAATTGAAAGGAAAATTCACATAATCTGATAATCACATCAACTAATTATAAAAAAAAATCACATCAACTAATAAAATTGTAGAGGATGAATAATATTTTTCTGCTTTCCTATCTTAATAAGAGATTGCGAAGGAGGAAGGTGGGAAGTAAGGGTGAAAAAAAATTGGTGAACTAGTAGATAAGACGCTATGTTTGGGTAGTGAGAATATTTGAAAAGTGTTGAGAATGTTTGTGAATAGTTATGAGTAGAGATTGAAGTGGATTTGTAGGTCCTATTGAGAGTATTTTTAGTTGTTTGGATGTATGAAATATGTTGAATTGGTGAGTTTTAGATAGATAATTGAAAAATGTGTGGGTCCCATCAATGATTGATTTTTTTAATGATGATTTTATTTATATATAATAGTGATAAATATTATAGTAATTTTATTTTTTATTTATATATAATAGTGATAAATATTATAAAATATTTGTGAATAGTTATGAGTAGAGATTGAAGTGGGTTTGTGGGTCCCATTGAGAGTATTTTGAGTTGTTTGGATATATGAAGTATGTTGAGTTGTTGACTTTTTGATAGATAATTGAAAAATGTGTGGGTCCCATCAATGATTGATTTTTATTTTAATGATGATTTTATTTATATATAATAGTGATAAATATTATAGTGATTTTATTTGGAAAGACTTTGGTACGAAAATGGTTCACTGTGTTTGGCATGTAGAATATTTTTATCGGTATGAGAATACTTGGAAAGTGTTGAGATATCTTCGCTATCCAAAAGAATACATGAGAAGTGTTGAGAATGTTTGTGAATAGTTATGAGTAGAGATTAAAGTGGGTTTGTGGGTCCCATTGAGAGAATTTTGAGTTGTTTGGATGTATGAAATATGTTGAGTTGTTGACTTTTAAATAGATAATTGAAAAATGTGTAGGTCCCATCAATGATTGATTTTTTTAATGATGATTTTATTTATATATAATAGTGATAAATATTATATAGTGATAAATATTATAGAATGTTTGTGAATAGTTATGAGTAGAGATTAAAGTGGATTTGTGGATCCTATTGAGAGAATTTTGAGTTTTTTAGATGTATGAAGTATGTTGAGTTATTGACTTTTGGATAGATAATTGAAAAATGTGTGGGTCCCATCAATGATTGATTTTTTTAATGATGATTTTATTTATATATAATAGTGATAAATATTATAGTGATTTTATTTAGAGAGATTTTGGTACGAAGATGGTTCACTGTGTTTGGCATGTTGAGTATTTTCATCGGTACGAGAATACTTAAAAAGTGTTGAGATATCTTCACTACCCAAACGTGGGTTTGTTTGGATTTCGATTTTTATGTAATATTCATCTCAATTAATTTTCACTATTTTACTCAATGATTAGTAAAACGCTAGTTGGGGGTGTGATTGAGCTGAGTTATTGCATATTTTATACATTTAGAACTAATATATTTTATTTATTTCATTACATTATTATTGTTTTTCGATGGAAAATGGTTAAGATGAATAAATTCGAGTTGTGATTTAAATTGGTTAATAGCATAATTTATGCTTAATTTTATAACTTGTGATTTAATTGGATAATGTTCATTCACATACACAACATAATTTTGATATTCTATTATTATTTTTTATTTTATATCTAATTTCTATTATTTTTATAGATCAAGAAATGAAAAGGTATGAAAAAAGTCAAAAAGCATCAAAAGAAAAGGTTGAAAAAAAAAAGAAAAAAAAAGAAGCTTTGAAACTCACACGCAAACGCAAGAGGGGGGATTCAAAATGCATGCGGCTCCTTTAAAGTATTAGTATTGGTCTATGCATATGCATATGCATAAAAATCACATATTTTGCATAACCATTTTACCATTCAAGCAAAATTCTCACATTGGCATATGCATATTTGAGACAAAATCATAATAAAATATTATTATTTTATTATTATTAATTTTTTACTAAAATCAATTTTTTCATATATATTTTACAATTAGCATCCACTATATACATTTAACATTAATAATATTAATGCAATAATAAAAAATATAATTTTTTTATATATTATATTAAAAATATAATAAAATGAAAAAAAAAATATAATATATTATAATAATAAAATGAATATGCAAGTGAAGGTTTGTTGTATTGTTGAAGGAGAGAGAAAATGAAAGGATTGTGAGAGAGAGAGTGGGAGGAGAGAGAAATAATGATTAAAATATGATTTGTAGGGTGAATAGTGGTTATCCAAATTTGGATAAACACTGTTCATATGTAGCTAAATATTTAGATATGCATAAGCCAATGTGGAGGATTTTAGGGTCATATTATCCAAATGACTTTGCATATGCATATGCATAAACCAATGCTAATGCTCTTAGGGCCGAAACTCACGTAAGGCGAGATTTGTTTTCTAGGTTTTTATGGAAGCAACGAATAGAGCTTTTTTTCTTCAAGGGAAGAAGCGCTACAGTTATTCGGGGAGAAGAAAAACAACACGTTGATGCGTTGGGTTTTTTTCTCGGAACGAAGCCGTTGTCCAGCCTTCCTCCACTGCCTACCACCTCCATCTCCATTTATTTAGCTGGCTTTTTTTATTCCCTCATTTTTATTTAATTTCAGTTTAAAGTTTATGGAATAATTTTGAGATTTTTAACTTAGAAATTTGGGCAATTTATTTGCTATTTATTTTACTTAATGTCACTATTTTTCTTGCTCTTTTAAACTTTCATTTAATAGTGATTACAATTGCTATGGATTGATTTTGAGAATTTGTAATTTGAATACAATGATGAATTCTAGAATCTTGATTTTGGGACTTTTCAATTCTCAGTTCGTATTTTGTCAATTACTTTCTAATCTAGTTTAATTCTTAACTTAGTTTTAATAATTTCTTAGTTCTATTGCATATTAGATTGATCAAAACTTAATTAGAACTTAAATAATTTCAGTTTTATTATTTAATTTTGAGATTAATTAAGATTGTTTAGCTTAGTTGATTCCTTGATTGTTAATTTTAATTTGTTAGTCTTTTACTTTTCATTTCGACACTAAAAAAATCTAAAAATATGAATTTAGTCCATGACTAGTGCCCTTTTCATTCTTGTTGCACTCTTCCATTCATTGCACATACCATCATTTTTATTTTCTCTTTGTGAATATTTTCATCATTTTAAATGAGTTTGATTTTAAGTAACTTTCCCTGAGGAGACGATCTAGAAATTTATTCCTAATTATTACGCAACATCCTCCTGCACTTGGGATAGCTTTTGTGCTGCTCAATTTTGAGTGAGTCAACATATTGCTTTACTTGACTACTACCAAGCCTGACATAGCTAACTCAGTTAATACTCTGAGTTCGTAAGGTGTTGAGGTATCTTAAGTCCACACTTAAAAAATGTCTATTTTCCCCAGTTCATCTAGGTTACAACTATGGGCTTTCTGTGATTTGGATTGGGCTAGTTGCCTTGATACTCATCAATCAATAACTGACTTTTGCATCTTTATTAGAGAATCTCTAGTTCCTAAATACAAGAAATATGTCATTGTGTCTCGTACATCAGCAGAAGCCGAATACAGGTCTCGTGGCATCAATTGTTGTGAGCTGCTATGACTTTCAACTCTGTTTAAGGATTTATCAGCTAAGATCTTGTCTCTTTACTTGTTCTTTTGTGACAACAAAGCTACCCTTCACATTGTTGCCAACCTGATCTTTCACGAGCACACAAAGCATATAGATATTGATTGTCATCTGGTTCGATATTTGGTTTAATCTAGACATATCAAGACTTTCCATGTTTCTTTCTCTACCCAACTGGCTGACATCATGCATCTTGTGACCACAAGATGGGTGTAATTAACATACACACTCCATTTTAAGAGGGAGTATTATCAGCCTTGTACATATACACGTATAATTATTCTAGAATATTCTCCATCTGTTGTATTAGTTGGCAGTGCAGTTGATTATTCTCTCACGTGTATATAAACAGTTTTTTTGTATTTATACTTTTTACACATGATAATATTAAATACAGTACTTCAACTTTACTTTCTTGATTCTAGAACGGTTCAGAACTCTCCAATGCCACTTTTAGATAGTTTTTTACACATAATTCTTGTTTGAACGGGCCATATAATCCTAAGTCTATCATATCATTTATTTCACAAAATATAGATAGTGTTATTATGAAGTTTTGAACCTATGGCCTCAAAATCAACATATCTTTACCAAATCCACGTATTTAATTTGACAATTTACAATAAATATAATATATCCTCTCCAGTACTCTTGTCAACCATGAGAGTCAAGAACGAAAATACATATGTGCATGTCTGGCTTCATTTCCCAAAGTGTTTCGAGCCATATCAATTTATAAACAAAAACTATACACTAAAAGAAAAACAAAAGGTACGATGGCAGTGTCAAAATCAATTATTCTCTTCTTTCAGCCCATATGTATCTTCAATCTTGTCTGTTTGAGGTTTCCATCTTCATCGGGGATCAATCTCTGAAATCGTTATCCTTGCAGAGCAACTTCCTTTTTCATCACTGGTTGAAATTGATCCCGTGAATTTTCTTTGAGTAGAAAATACTGCTCGATTTGGAATAGGAAGAGGCAGAGTTTCATTGGCAAGCATAGAAATAACATCAGACATGGTAGGCCTATCTGCTGCATAATCTTGTACACACAAGAGACCCACATGAATGTATCTCAAGATTTGGTGATCAGAATCGGAATCAGCAAGAGTCGAGTCTTTCAGATCCAAACCTCTGCTTTTTGCCCATAATTCCCAAGTCTGCACTCAACCCATGTTTCAAAATTTGCAGACAAGTTAGTTGTATTTGGTCGTTTAGAACCCAAGAAAACAGTACCCCAAACAAACCAAAAAGATAGAGATTGAGATTCAGACAACTCACATATCCTACTAAGTTCCCTGTGTTTTCAGGATCAAAAGCACCTTTATTCTTGCGGCCACTCACAATCTCTAGCATCAAAACTCCAAAACTGTAGACATCTGACTTCTCTGAAAACTTGCCCTGCATTGCATATTCGGGTGACATATAGCCACTGTAGCCAATAACAAAGATTTTAGCCTTTGAGGATAAAGTAGTTGCACAAAACAAGTGAACGTTTGCTTACTATGTTCCAACTACTCTTTGCGTCTTAGCATCAGCTTCATCCCGCCCAAAAACTCTCGCCAGGCCAAAATCCGATATTTTGGGGTTCATGTCAGCATCAAGCAGGATGTTACCTGCTAGAGAAAATAATTTGATAAAACAATAGTATAGAGAGAAGTTCTTTTAAAATTTTTGTTTACATAATTTTTATCTGTCCAACATTTTGGGTTTCCTTTAAATAATTTGTTTATTTGCATAAAAGCAAGAGATCATGTGATTTACTTTACTTTACTATACTATAAAAGATACTTTATAATATGACGGATCATATTAAATCACGTCAATTTATGAATTTATTTTTCTGAAATTTAAAATAACCAAAATAAATAACATTATCAGTTTATTAATACAATCTAACATTACCTGCTTTCAAATCTCTATGAATAATTCTTAGTCTAGAATATCTATGCAAATATAGAAGCCCTTGAGCAATGCCTTCAATGATACGGCAACGTCGTTTCCAATACAGAAGCTCCCTTTTCTTTGGATCTATATGGTTTTGAATAAACAATTAGGCAAATCATTGAAATACAGTTAAAAAAACTTGACAAGTAATATGAACTGAAGAAAAAGAAAGAGGGCATGGCCAACCAAAGAGGAAAAAGTCCAAGCTTTTGTTTGGCATATATTCATAGATCAACATCTTCTCATCTTCTTTAGCGCAATAACCCAAAAGTCTAACAAGATTAGTGTGTTGGAGTCTTGCAATTAGTATAAGCTCATTCTTGAACTCCACCAGTCCTTGTCCGGAAAGCCTCGAAAGTCTCTTAACAGCTATCTCTTGCCCATCGGGTAGTCTTCCCTATATAGTATTAATTTATAAAAGGGTACTAATCAAGCTTTTAAAATTGTTAACAAAAGCATAATGGAAAGAGAAGTGCTTTAACCATAAAGATATTTCATAAAAATAAATTTACAAACTGACGTGTTTTAATGTGATATGTTGTATTGTAAAGTAAATCTAACGTCTCATATAAAGTCATATAAGTTTGTGGATTTATGGTTGTAGCACTTCTCGGAAAACATGTATGGTTTAAGAAGCCTTACCTTGTAAACAGGACCAAAACCACCTTGTCCAAGTTTATTTTCAGTGGAAAAGTTGTCAGTTGCAGCCACAATGGATTGAAAACTGAGTACCTTCAAATCATGGCCTCTCTTCTCTGCATCGTTGCTAATCTCATTTGTGTCTCCAGATCTCCTTGAAAGAGTCAATTCATACAATGTTGCTGCTTCCCGATTTCTTTCCAGGTCCCCTGTTCCGCAGAAGATTCATTCATTATCTTGCTCAACAAATTAATTGCTGTTATCTTGAGAAGCTAAGAACTTACAATGGAGCTTCTTCCTCCTTAAAAACCATAAGAATATGATTATAGCTGGAACAGGCACTAGTCCTACTATGATCCATATCCACCATATCTTCTTTCTTCTGGGCTCCTCTACTAATCAGAACCTTATATAGAGTCAGCTAAAAAGGAAACAAAAATGCCTCTGAATCAACAAGTTGGGTGTGGGGAAGTCTTACCAGGTTCTGAAATATCAGTCAGAACGAAGAAATCTTCTAGATTGCTAGCTTTATCTTCTACAAACTCACCACCAAAGAACCGACATCCGGTTTCAATGTCTTGAAGTGTACAAAAACCATCACAGGAACAATCGTTCCAGCATCGATCCCAACAATCAAAAACACTGATGCTTGAATTCTCATCCAAACGAGGTGATGATGAAACAAAATAACCCTTTCGCTTCTGAAACGTTTTACTGCTATTCCTGCAAATGGGTGAACTCCGCTGCACACACCCTGGAGCGGAGGAATCACTAAAACACAAACCATTGCTCACAAAAGGAGAATCTAGAAAATCCATAAGAGCTCCACCTGAGGTCAAGATCCACCTCGGAAGACGCCCATCCAGAACAGAATAACTGAAATAGCTCTCATTCTCATTAGTGACATAACTAAAGTTGTAAATGCCAGCATCTGAAGATATGGTGCCAAAATTCGCAAAGTGAGAATTGCTCCCAACCCCACTAAGCCAATACATATCCCCTCGGTGTCTGATGGCCAACTGTCTCATTCCGTTTGCTGTAAGGTTCCAATCAAGAGAAAAGCCTCCAGGGGCAGGGTTTTCGCTTGCTAACCACGAAGTAAGTGTCCATCTTTTCCCTGTTTTATAGTTGATGCCGAGTTTCATCCCAGGCAAAAGTGTGTTTGTCGGATAATCAAAGCTTTCCCATAAGATCCTCTTGGTAGATCCATCAGGATTCAACTCTTTCACCACTAAGTTGCCCGAGTTCTCGAGAGCAGCGATCGAGTTCGGTGCTGTTTTGTTAGCATTCAAGGGAATTGGACTCCCTCCATCATGCAGAATCTTCAACAGGCCATCTCCATCCATTGTTAGATTTCCTCGACCAACTGATAAAGGTGTGTCTCGGTTTGCAATCCATAACCGGTGGTTGAACGTATCATTTGTGTACCATGTTCCCAAGTAATTACCAACGGGATTGCTGAGGTTGAAAAAGCCAAGCTGAAATCTCCCGTCTGCTGAAACCAACTGCTGCGAGTAACCAAGAACTTCCCCAGGTTTGATGGCGTCTTTCTGTGCATGAGAAAACTGTAGCCCTCCAAGGCACCAACATGACAAAATGAAGACATATACTGCGGTTAGAAGCTGGGATTTCTGGCTAACCAATATTGCCGAAATAGATTTCATCTTTGGTACTGCTAATTCATGCTAGCTGCTTAAAGATGATGTCTACACGAGACGTTTCACTTTGAATATTGCACTTGGTAGAGAGAAGAAGAAGCTGCAACTGTAGCGTACGTGCACACTGCATTTTCTATTCATTTTTCAGTGTCGATGACATACCGTAAATCATGACTGGCTGACTTGACATGTCAAATCATTACATAGCATGCCAAAATTGAAACTCATCTACTTATTTGAAAGGCAGATCAGAGAATGATAGCAAGGATGAGTTTTTGTTTGCCATGCACCTTCATTACCACATAATATTAACATCAATAATAACAAAAATATATAATGTTTTAATATTTTCCAGGGCAGGCAAGCTTCTTCCCTTCACGTGGTCAAGGATATTGCTTTGCTGACATATTCATACACATCAAGACTATGGCTGGCCGTTAATGCTTCCAAGGACTTTTCTCAGAATTCATATTGTTGAACAAATGTCAACGTCTATTTTTTCATCCGCATTGATTTTCGACGGCACATGCAATTTTTCAAAGGCCGGAGTCGATGATTTTCGACACGGCATCATCTTATAGTTTGGAGATTATTCCAATACTTTCTTATGGATTTTCTCCTCCGATTGGCTAAAAACAGATCTTGTTGTTTTCCAATAATTCAAAATATTAGATTGAAAGGTTGTATTTTTTGGAAGGGTTTGGATTCTATCATTCAAAATATTAGATTGACCTAGAATATTTATAGAACATTACTAATATTACTATATCATTCTTACAATCTTAAACAACATACTAATCTAATTAAGGTAGGTAAATATATGCTAACATCACCCTCAAACTCAAGATGGTGAAGCTAATTGGAGTTTGGAAACAAGAGTACCCAGCCTACCAGATGAGATTTTATAAAAATATCAACAAGATTTTTTGAGACGGAGTGAATTAGATATACAAAGTGTCTTGCTAAAGTGTAACAAACAAAATGACAATCTATCTCAATATGTTTGGTACGTTCATGAAAGAAATTGTTATAAGCAATTGATTATCACAGTGAGTGGAAGAATAGTCTTCTGCTGAACGCCCATGTCTGCTAGAAACCATCAAAACCATAATAGTTGAGAAGTGGTGTCGACTAGTGCAAAATACTTAGCTTCAATACTAGATGGAGATACTGTTGGAAATATTTTCAAATTAATTAATTATATATTATCTATATTAATAATATTTTTGGGTTGATTTTAGAAATTGTGAATTATTTTAGAAAGAGAAGATATGGAAAGCGTTATAATATTTTTGGTCTATATATCCATCATAAGCCATTCATTGGCTCAATGATATTTATGGTCTTGGTTTACCTAGAGTGTTGGAGTTCAAGTCACTTCCATGTTAATATGGGTTTTGTATCTTTTGGCCATCTATAAATAGACTCATTGGTCTGCCATTTGAGAATCCCATAATTCAATTTCGAAATTCTCTCTCTATCAAAATTTTCACTTCTTCAAACTCGTTTGAATCTGTTCGTTCTCGAGTGAACAAATTTCTAATTTCTTGGTTGAATATCAAAATCTAAGGGTATTCGAGGTCTAATTTCGTGTGTGCATAACGCAATTAAACAAACAAACTTGTTCTGGATTTTATTGTATCTTTGAGGCAAATTTGCTTGTAACCCGTGTGCATACCGTTATTGGTGTGAGTGATAATTGTCTAAGGAAAGCGACATTGTAATGCGCATTGAAGCAAACTTTCTCTTACTATTTTTTGTTTTGCAGTCCATTTTGTTCCTATAACTGATTATATTTTACTATGGCAAGGTATCATATATGTCCCAAGATAAAAACAATAACTAGTGGTAGAAGGACGATTAGTGAGATCACTAGCCCAATCAACATCAAAATAAATCTAGAGCTCGAGATAAAGAGAAATGAAGTGAGTGTAATAAAATGCCCTTGATATAGCTCATAATATGAAGAACGACATCATAATGAGTGGAGCATGGCATACTCAAAAATTGACTAACCAGATTTTTGTCACATCTGATAAAGCTTATTCTTGAGCTAAAACTATAACGGAACATAGAATTATATTGCTTTGAAAGAAAATCTCATACAACTTTAACATTTTTGAGTTTAGGGAGAAAACTATGAGTAGAAGGGAAGGAAGTGTTGATAAACCAATAAAGGATCTCGTAATGCACAATATGCCAATCTTCAAGGCGGTTTGCATAGATTTCAATTCTTTCACCTTTTTGTTGCTTAGGGGCAACAATATCTCTCGACACATAATGCCATAATTTATGGCCATACAGAAAAATTTTCATATTTTGAACCCACATATTATAATTGGATCCATCTAAAATATTGTCAATGGAATGGATAATATTATCAAAGTTGGAAGAAGAGGACATTTTGAGAGGGTTTTTTGTTTTTTTTTTATCAATGGTCAAAGTCAACAAAAAAGGCAACATTCAACAGTCAACCATAGGTGACATGGCATGGACTATGGGATGAGAGTGTGGACAATGGGCTGAGAGAAAGTATGGGATTAAAGAAATAAAGGTGGGCTATAAAGTTAATAGGAACTCACTTGAAGTGGATTGGGCTGCAATGGGCTAAACTAGGTTGAAATATGGACCAAGTTATTGCAAACAAAGAAGGGTGCGTGGGGGTGTGTGTACAAACGCACCGAAGGAGCAATCAGTGCATGGGCAGATGCGTAGAAGACTCAAAAGGCCTGTGCGGGCGTGTGATGAACCGGTATTGTACGACTTTTTCACAGAATCACCAGTGACAGCTCAGAAAGTCGTATGGTGGCTTGAGTTTATCGAAAATAAAGACCTACACGGAGCAGTAAATGCAACGAAGCAGCAGCTGTCAAGTGCAACAGAACTAACGTAGAAATTCTGGTCGACTGTAAAGAAAACAACACGAGAACACCAATGGCTGCAACAAAAAGGTGTGACACAAACAATACCTACCAGAGGCATCAAGATGGTATCTTCTATGATACTATATATAGAAAATCATATGCGAGAAAACTCTGAATATTCAATGTGTATTAACAATGTATGTGGGTTGCCTAGCTATTTATAATGTAATAAGGCCTATATAAAAAAGAAATACAATCAATACCTTTACAAAATATCATGACCTAGAATCTTTACCAATATTACTAGTACTGTTCATCCAGGTTCTGGCTTGGGAATTCGGGTTTCAAAATCGGGTTGAAACTCGGACTGGATTAGCCCTGGTTTGACCCGGGCCGGAATCTGGATTGAAACCGGTTTTTAAAAATCCAAAACCCAGGTTCTGGGTTGCACCCCTTTTTTTAAAAAAATAAAAATAAAATCAAAGCCTACATATTCCTTGACCACTAATAAAAAACCACATGGAGAAGAGAGAAAAAAAATCATAAAATAGATGATTCATTGGACAAAATATACATTTTCCTTTTGAGTTTTTGTCTATTTAGTTGCTATAAAAGAATAAAAAAAAAATCAAAACATTCAAACAGAAAAGAAAAAAAAAAATTACCCGAATTGGGTGTACCTAGGTTTTTCTATGCGGGTCGGAACCTGTAATTGAAACCCGGATATCCGGGTTCTGGACCGAGCCAAGAAAAAACCCGGCCCAGATGCACAGGCCTAGATATCACCATAATATTTCATAATATTTACGCAAAGTTCTTGGAACAAACAAAACCTTTCTTTCACCCTTTTTGAATCTGTTGTGTTGATGTTTCCATCTTCAGCGGGGATCCATCTCTGTAATTGTCATACTGGTCGAGCAACTTTCTTCTTCTTTGTGTGAACTTTCCTCTACCAAATTTCTCTTAGTGGAATATGCCACATGTTTTGGAAAGGGAAGAGGCCAAGTTTCATTGGCAAGCATAGAAATAACATCAGACATGGTATCCATTGCCGACTCTTGTACGCACAAGAGACCCATGTACATGCATGCATCTTAAGATTTGGTGTTGAGAATGAGATTCAACCAGAGTTGAATCTATTAGCTGCAAACCTCTACCTTCTCTCCATAATTCCCAAGCCTGCAACCAACCCATGTCTCACAACTTTTATACAACTTGAGTTTGCAAAATCTTATGGAATAGCAATTTACATATCAGATTGGTCATTTTATTAGAATCAACCAAAAAGCAGAAGGAAAATTCTGAGAGTTAGCGTCCTTACATATCCTACTGAGCTCAGGGCGCGCTCAGGATGATCAATGCCATTGTTCTTCTGCCCACTCACGATCTCCAACATCAACACTCCAAAACTATAGACATCTGACTTCTCTGAAAACTTACCTCCCATGGCATACTCTGGTGACATATAACCACTACACCCAGAAACATCAAGGAACATAGTAAGTGTTTACTTACTATGTTCCTACTACTCTCTGTGTATTGGCCTCGGCATCATTAAGGCCAAAAACTCTGGCCATGCCAAAATCAGATATTTTGGGGTTCATATCATTATCAAGCAAGATATTACTTGCTTTCAAGTCTCTATGAATAATTCTTAGCCTAGAATACTTGTGCAAGTAAAGAAGCCCTTGAGCAATCCCTTCAACAACGTTGTAACGTCGTTCCCAATTCAGAAGCTCCCTTTTCTGTAGATCTATAAAGTTTTACGTAAACAATTAGTACTTCCTCGAGGCTCGAGATACAGCTAAAGACAAAATGAACCAAAAAGAAAGATAAAAGAGCATGGCGAACCAAAGAGGAAAAAGTCCAAGCTTTTGTTGGGCATATATTCATAGATCAACATCTTCTCATCCCCTTTAACACAACAACCCAAAAGCCTAACAAGATTTATGTGTTGGAGTTTGGCAATGAGTATAAGCTCATTCTTGAACTCCACTAATCCTTGTCCAGAACTCCTCGAAAGTCTCTTAACAGCTATCTCTTGCCCCTCAGGTAAGTTTCCCTGAATTAATATAAAGATGTAACTTCTAAACTTGTTAGCGAAAGCATAATGGAAGCCAGAGAGGGAAGGAGCCTTACCTTGTAAACAGGACCAAAACCACCTTCCCCAAGTTTATTTTTAGTGGAAAAGTTGTCAGTAGCAGCTACAATGGAATGAAAATTGAATATCTTCAAATCATGACCTCCCTTCCCATCATTCTTAATCTCAAATGTGTCTCCAGATCTCCTTGAAGATGTCAATGTAAATAATGTGGATTCTCGATCTCTTTCCTGGTCCCCTGTTGCACAAAAGATTCATCCCCACACTTCTGTTTATCTGGCTTAATAAATTAAAAATAATGTAACGCCCCAAACCCGGGTAGCCTGGAGAATTACTACCTGTCACTCATAAACAAGTCTCCCAACACATTCAAAGGATAATATCCAACAATTTCATAAATGAAATCGATCTCATATCTTCTCAATATTCTCATTACAAACTCCACACAATCTTTAATGCAATAATAATAAATCAAAGGGGTCCATAACTTCCCGGTAGTCTTAACAAACCAACTAAATATTTCATAAATCTTACTAAACTCAAGACATAAATCAAACCCAAAGATATTAAAACTAAGAAGACCAGAAGTCCTTCTTCCACTAACATCTCCTCAGCTTAAACACAAACGGCAATCTAATCCAGGTGCTCATTTGGACTCGCCACATCATCTGAAAAATATTATGATGATAGGGGGTGAGTTATCAACAACTCAGTAAGCAGAAATCATATGCTAACGTGCAAACATGAGCATTTATAAAGTAGAGTATGCAGAACAAAATATTTTCCAGATTTATCATGCAGAACAGAACATATTTCCAAAATAACAGAGCGATGGTTTTTAAGACAAATAAAACCCATAGTACTTTGGCATAACATAAACTGAGTATCTTCATCAGATCAAAACAGAGCATCAAACAGAGCAGAGACCATGTTTCACCCCCGTGGTAGGGTTGTGCTAACCCCGGTGGCCAAACCAGGCAGAGACAGAGGTGAAATCTTTCCTTTATTCTTCTCGGAGCCCCGAGTGTGCACACAGGAAAAGACCACAAATAAACCACTTTGTTTCCAAAGTGGGTGCACTCAGAGACAGAGAAGTTGGTACCAACCCAAACAGAGCAGAGCATAACAGAGCAGAGCAGAGCAAAGCAGAGACAGAGTCAGATACGAAAAACCAGTACACCATGCCAAAGGTTTTCAGATGTTGTATCAAAATAATACAAAGTACCAAAACAGATTCAGAACAGTTTACACACGCTGTACACAAAAGCCAGAACAAATAAATGCACAACTTTTCATATTCTCAATATCGCTCGTTTTCAGATTTCAGAAATCACATGACAGAATTTAGCTCATGTCTACACAATGCATGTCAGAATATATTTTCCTTTTTCACACAGATTTCATGAATAATGCAGATAAGAGACCGAGGTTGATCTTTGTTTTCACAAGTTCCCAACACAACACAAATTATGCGAGTTTTCATAAAATCAACCTCAGTCTTATTAACTTGTATAAAACCCAGCATAGGAACCCCGCTTACCTGACTCCTGCAGCGTATTATCTAAGCCTTGAAAATGATCTCTATCAATCTCGTCACCTATTCATAAAAATAATATAAACTAAATGTTAATGTCCAACAATACACAATTGATCTTAAACAACTCAAGACTCAAACTCTAGACCATACTTCAGTGACTTTATTCGAACTTAACTAGCCAAATAACCAACCGAAAAGCCCAAACTTCGACCCAAAATATTCTATACCAAACTCAGTATGTTGGCTATAAGTGGAGACTGGTTTGGAGCTGAAAAAGTGCTGGCTGAAAGTTGGCTCGAGCCAAGTTCGCTCAACTTCGCTCGACAGACCGCTCGAGCGAAGGCAAGTCAGAGAGGTTCGCTCAAGTCTCGCTCGTCACACTGCTCGAGCGAATGCAAGTCAGAGAGGTTCGCTCGACTCTCGCTCGACACTCTGCTCGAGCGAATGCAAGTCAGAGAGGTTCGCTCGACTCTCGCTCGACACTCTGCTCAAGCCAATGATCATTTGGCTGTTCGCTCGAGTCGCGCTCGAGCGAAGTACGCAGATTTTGCCAACTTAACCAGTTTACACTACACAAAGCACTCATCCTTCCATTCCCAACTCCATAGCAGAAAGTATACCTAATACCTCCAAATATATTCTCAACCACAAATCCACAAATCTACTACAATGTCACTTCAAATAATCCAACCTAGGACAAACACCAACCCGAAATACTCACCACGCAACAACCAGAAGCACTCACAAAAACAACTACTCAAACACACGGACCCGAAATAATCCCATGCACCAGAAAACTCACAAACTGCTACTCAAACTCACTGCCAAAACAGAAACTGCATCACAAAGAAGATAAATCAAACCCAAAACTAAGAAGTAGCAGTTGCACAGTTTCAGTAGATGAAACCGAAACCTAAAGGGATGAGAAGGAAACACTTACCAGTCGAAAAATGGAGGGATGAGAGGTACTGCTCACCGACTTGCAGAGGAAGAACCGAAACGTGAAAATGGAGAGAAAACAGAGTGTAGCAGACGACAACACTCGGGAAACCAGAAGCAACGCAGCAACAGAAATCCACGTGAAGAGATTTAGGGCATGGGATTCGGAAACTCAAACTAATGTCAACAACAAGAAATGAAGTTAAAACTGAAAGGAAAGGAAAGAAACGTGGGACGGAGAGAGTTGCGGAGAAAGAAAAAAAAAATAAAAACAGAGTAACTGCAATCCGAAAGAGAAGGAAAGGAATTCGGGAGTTGAAGAAGAAAAATACTCACCCCGAACGGCGTCGTTTGCACACCACCATGCAAAGGACTGGGTCTTACAAATAATGCTAGTATGTCCTCTCATTTTGACTCCTCATATGTTTAATTTTTTTTTTCTACTTATTAATTAAGGAAGTGACTATTAGTGTATTGATATATTTTTTTAATTTTTTAAAAATATTTAAAGTTGTTAAAAAATTGTGAAAAGAAAAAATAAAAAAATAATAAAAAAGAAGAGTTTTGCCTAGGCGGCACGCCCAACGGTCATTACTAGGCAGCAACCTAGCATCACTCATAAATTAATTGTTGTTATCTTCTGTAGCTAAAAACTTACAATGAAGTTTTTTCCTCCATAAAAAGCATGCCAATATTGATATAGCTAGAGCGCCCACTGGTGCTACTATGATCCATATCCACCATACACCCTTCGTTCTTCTGGGTTCTCCTATTCAAAAGCTTATAGAGTCAGCTAAAAAGCAAACAAAAAACGTCTCTGTAGTCTTGTAGAGGCGGGTGGGGAAGGGGCATGCAGTCTTACCAGTTTTTGGCATGTCAGTTAGAACATAGAATTGCTCTAAATTGCCAGTTTTATCCTCTTCAAAATCACCACTATAGAATCGGCATCCAGTCCCATTATTGCGAAGTGTCGTATAACCAACACAGGAACAATCACTCCAGCATCGATCCATGCAATCAAATAAGTTGACGCTTATGTTCTCATCCAAATGAGGTGACGATGAAATAAAATAACCCCTACGCTGCTCAAACTTTTGACTGCTATTTCTGCAATTGGGTGAATTCTGCTGCACACACCCTTGAGCCGAGGAATAACCAAAACACATGATACTGCGGACAAAAGCATGGTTTGGAAAATCAGTAAGTTGCCCGTCTGAGGTCAAGGCCAACCTCGAAATACGCATACCCGGAGCAGAATAACTGAAATAGCTCTCATTCTTATTAGAGACAACTAAAATTGTAATAGTCAGCGTTAAAAGGCATAACAAGATTCCCAGAGTTGGACCTGCTACTGATCCCTATCCCACAAAGCCAATTACGTATCCCCTCGGTGTCTCATGATCAACCGTCTTGTTCCGTTTGTTGTAAGGTTCCATTCAAGAGAAAAGCCTCCGGCTGAAGGGATTTGGCTTGTTAACCATGAAGTAAGTGTCCATTCTTGCCCTGTTTTGTAGTTGTTGCCAAGTTTCATCCCAGCAGGCAGAAGGGTGTTTGTCGGATAATCAAAACTTTCCCATAACATCCTCTTGGTAGATCCATCAGGATTAAACTCTTTCACCACGAAGTTGCTCGAGTTCTCGAGAGTAGCAATCGAGTTTGGTGCTGTTTTGTTAGCATTCAATGGAATTGGACTCCCTCCATTGTGCAGAATCTTCAACAGGCCATCTGCATCCATAGTCAGATTTCCTTCACCAACTGAAATAGGTTTGTCTCGGTTTGCAACCCAAACCGGGTAGTTGAAGGTATCATTTGTGTACCATATTCCCAAGTAACCACGATCCGGACTGCTGATAGTGAAAAAGCCAAGCTCAAATCTCCCATCTCCTGAAACCAACCGCTGCGAGTAACCAAGAACTTCGCCAGGTTTGATGGCATCATTCTGTGCATGAGAAAGTTGTGACCCTCCAAGGTACCAACATGACATGAAGATCATGAAGAGAAATATTGCAGGTAGAAGGGAATTCGGGCTAGCCATTGTAGGAATAGATTTCGTTTTGGTGCAAGTCCTGCTGCTTAATGCTATTCGTTGGTCGAGAGAAGAAGAAATTGCTGTGCTGTTTCGCGCCTCCGTAGATGTCAACTTATTTGAACGTGTCTACAAATTTAAATATGATTTGCATTTTCTGCACCGGTAGGACTATACAATAACTTAATAAGCACAATGACGTTCCAAGCTACTTATTTGAATAATTACATGATTATCATGCATTAATAATTAATTGTCTAAAATTTCTGTCATTCTAAAATGTAAAAATAATAAATAAATAAATAAATCTTTTCCCACTCCCTCAATATATACTATTGACCACCCGATCGATCGATGACGGATCGAGACCTTACTCGGCGTCTTGAGTCTTGACCCATCAGTCTGCTAATATAATCTCAACGTCTGATCCTGAAAAGCTTGGACAGGTCTATATATCTATCTTTTTGTTTGTTTAAATCATGTACAGTTACTTTTTCTATTCGAGTTTCTTACTTTTTTTTCAATGTTTCAATAAACATCAAAATTAAGGTGTAAAGTAGAGAAGCTAAAATGGTAGAAGAGATAAATAATGAGGAAGGCAAATGCCAAATAACGAAAAACTAATAATCTTATGTCTTCAAAACATTTTTTAAGATTTGTGTCAATTGGTTGATATGACATAATAAGAGCAATATATATATATATATATAGATTATAGATACTTTTTTTCTTTTTAATAATCATATTTTTTAATTTTTATTTTATCGGTCATACTTTTCGAAATTCATCCTATCCCAGAGATTGTATTTTCAATTATTGGTCTCTTCCTAACTGTCATATTTTATAAATATTCTTCTCTTCCAAATAGTATTATTTTTTCAAAAAAAAAAAAAAAGGCCCAGTTATAATAGTCTTATTTTTATAATATTTGTCCCTTCGATCATATTTTAGAACTCAATTAATAATGTCTTCTGATAAGTCGAGTTGAAACTGAAGTCAAAATTAACGCAGCTTATGGTGTGTGTGTGTATATATATATATATATATATATATATATATATTTGTATAGTATATACAACCCTGACCCTTAATATATTAGTAGTTCCTACTACTCTGTCTCCCTGTTTTTTATCTAGTAGACAATGAATGAGTCAAGAAGGAAACTCCAACTGCACAATACTCGATCAACATAACCATTTCGAGACACGTTTAGAGCCAAATGAATATCAACAAACCAATACAGATTTTGTAACACCCCGTATTTTAGTGTTTTTTTTTAATTGAAAGATTATTTGTTATTAATTTAAAAATTTATTCTCTTGTTTTAAAATTTTTGGATTTTTAGTTGTGTTATTTTTATGATTTTTAGTTTACGAAAATTATTTTTTTAAAGTGCCTTCTTTAAATTAATTATTGTTATGTGTTTAAATTTCTTCTCGAATTAAATTAACTTGTTGTGGGGTTTAATTATTTATTTTCATTTTAATCATTACGTTTGAATTATTTTATTTTACTTGCTGTTTTAAAATCGTTTCCGTTGGATCATTTGTGTGACCCAAGATATGAGGGTTGGACCTCATTTCTTTCCCTACATTTTTCTCTTTCCTCTTTTCTTTTCTTTTCTTTTTCTCCTCTCTTCTCCCGCGCGCCGCACTCTCTCTCTCTCTCTTCTCTTTCGCCGTGCGTTCGGGCCTCCTCCAGCCCGCCGCCGTCTGCCGGCGGTGGTCGACACCGCCGGGCTCCTCCCCTCCCCCTGCCGCCGGCGACCACCTCCCTCCAGTTTCAGCTCCATCCGCGCCGCCGTTAGCCGCCACGAACCACTACAAGCCGCGGCGCACTTTGAGCTCCAGCGCCGCCGTCACTCCACCTCCGGCCACCATCTCTTCACCACTTCATCCCCGACCTCTTGGCAACCCATTGGACCCAACCCCAGCTCCGATCCGTCACCGGTGAAGCCCCACCAAGTCCATTTCCGATTTGTACATTTTTGGCCTAAAACCACCCCTTGCGCCGCCACTCACGGCAAACCACCACCACCATTGGCTTCACCGACCTCTCTAGACCCTACCCTACCATTTTTGGGTCTTCGTTTGTCTTCGTGGAAAAGTGGGTATCTGTGACCCACGGCCACAGTGTATTTTACACTGTGGTGTTGCTCAGACGTCGCATTTTTCAACTCCGTGATCCTCCGGAAATTATTATATTGCATTGTAAGTATTTTTCCCAAAGAACTTTTGAGATTTAAAAGTATTTCTGCACTAATTCATTTTACTGTGAATTTGTTGGTTGTGCCGGACTGAGTCCGAGGAGTAAGGGGGGGTCGGTTGGATTTATGGTTTAGAGAATATTTAGAGGGGAATTAATTTTCTTTGTTGAGTGCAGTTTAATTTTTGGAGGTATTAGTTTATATTTTTCTGTTATGGAGTTGTGAATGGGTATAAGTGTGCTTTGTTTAGTGTTGGTTAAATTGTTAGTAATTGTTGGGACTGCGAACTGTTGGAATAAGTGTGAGTTATTGGAATTTGAATTGGCATTGGTCTTGATGCTTGTATTGGACAATACTGAGATTGGTATAAAATATTTTGGGTCGAAGTGAGGGCTGTCCGGATTGTTATTTGGCTGTTGGAGTTTGATTAAACTTTCTGAATTATGATCTAGAGTTTGGATCTGGAGTTGTCTAAGACCAATTTTGTGTTGTTGGACTTTAATATTTAGTTTATTTTATTTTATGAATAGGTGACGAGACGAATAGAGACCGTATTCAAGTTATAGATAATGCGCTTCAGGAGTCAGGTAAGCGGGGTTCCTATGCTGGGTTTTATACAAGTTAATAAGACTGAGGTTGATTTTATGAAAACTCGCATAATTTGTGTTGTGTTGGGAACTTGTGAAAACAAAGATCAACCTCGGTCTCTTATCTGCATTATTCATGAAATCTGTGTGAAAAAGGAAAATATATTCTGACATGCATTGTGTAGACATGAGCTAAATTCTGTCATGTGATTTCTGAAATCTGAAAACGAGCGATATTGAGAATATGAAAAGTTGTGCATTTATTTGTTCTGGCTTTTGTGTACAGCGTGTGTAAACTGTTCTGAATCTGTTTCGGTACTTTGTATTATTTTGATACAACATCTGAAAACCTTTGGCATGGTGTACTGGTTTTTCGTATCTGACTCTGTCTCTGCTTTGCTCTGCTCTGCTCTGTTATGCTCTGCTCTGTTTGGGTTGGTACCAACTTCTCTGTCTCTGAGTGCACCCACTTTGGAAACAAAGTGGTTTATTTGTGGTCTTTTCCTGTG
This sequence comes from Juglans cinerea, assembly GCA_961763995.1. Lineage (NCBI taxonomy): Eukaryota > Viridiplantae > Streptophyta > Magnoliopsida > Fagales > Juglandaceae > Juglans > Juglans cinerea. Next base: position 30,903,453 of record CAUIVZ010000002.1, on the reverse strand, counting down.
TGCACACTCGGGGCTCCGAGAAGAATAAAGGAAAGATTTCACCTCTGTCTCTGCCTGGTTTGGCCACCGGGGTTAGCACAACCCTACCACGGGGGTGAAACATGGTCTCTGCTCTGTTTGATGCTCTGTTTGGATCTGATGATGATACTCAGTTTATGTTATGCCAAAGCACTAAGGGTTTTACTTGTCTTAAAACCATCGCTCTGTTACTTTTGAAAATATGTTCTGTTCTGCATGTTAACTCTGGAAAATATTTTGTTCTGCATGTTCTACTTTGTAAATGCTCATGTTTACACGCTAGCATATGATTTCTGCTTACTGAGTTGTCGATAACTCACCCCCTATCTTCATAATATTTTTCAGATGATGTGGAGAGTCCAAATGAGGACCTGGAGTAGATTTCTGAATGTGTTTAAACTGAGGAGATGTTGTTGGAAGAAGGACTTCTGATGTTCTTAGTTTTAATGTTTTTGAGCTTTATTAATATCTTGGGTTTCAGAAAGAGGTATGAAATTATTGGTTGAGTTGTTATGATTACCGAGAGATTACGGACTCCTTAGTTTATTTTAGCTGCAGTAATGACTTTGTGGAGTTGTCAAGGTGGTTATTTAGAACTCTTGATATTGAGTTTTGTTATTAAAGATTTGAGTTTCATTTTAGTTGTGTTGGATTATAAGTTCTTTAGAGACAGGTAGTAAGTCTCCAGACCATCCGGGTTTGGGGCGTTACATTTGGTATCAGAGACAGGTTTGAATTCTGCATACTATAAACCTTGGAGGTTTAGATTTCTGTGGGTTCATAGGATGTAAAGATTTCAGTGTAGGAACTTGAGGAATTTAAGGATTATCTTGTGGATATTTAAGTTTGGGATTCTAAAGATGTACTGGAGTTTAGAGCGATGTTTGGTTTACAATATGAGATGATAGAAATGACTGTACGAGTTGGTTGAAGATATGGCTAAGAATGGGTAAAACCATGTGTGCAGTACCAGAGAAGTTTAAAGGTTTATTTAGAAATTATTATTATTTTATTTAAATTGATTTTTTTTCGGTTTTGTTTGATTTGATTTTATTGGAATTGAAATTATGTTATTTAATTTATTAAGTTTATTTTATTTTGTTCGTTTCGTTCGAAGCTGAAAAACGGGTTAAGGATTAAGTTATAGCAGGAAGATGGTACGACTGAGAACGCTATTATTATTTTTTTAGCAGAGTAAGCTTGAACTTTTATCGACTTGGTGTGCTTTTATAATATCAAGGTTTGAAAGGAACGGCAGTGATCTATTCGGGGAGTAAGATATTTGAGGTTTTCGATTTCATGGATGTATGACACGGGGCTTTAGAATAGAAGATTGTAAGTTCAACAAACTTTAATGATAGACTTACGGAAATTTCACCAAAAGTTTAAGGTGTTGCAGACTTTAGGAAATGATTGTTATCATTTAATGTTTTAGATTTTGAAAGCTTCGAGAGTCGATTGTTTTATTATTGGATATAAGTTCATTGATCTTACAGATTTCAAAAAATGATTCTGGTATAATTTAAGGTTTTAGAATTACAGATTTGAAGGATCGAATTGAAATAAGATTTAAGTTCTTAATTATGCAGGCTTAGTGTGCTAGCTTGATTTATTTTGGAGACTGGTTAGTATGTGACCATTATTATGGGGTTGATCGAAGTTGAGTTATTGATATAGGAAATTTCAAGGGGATTTTTTTTTTTGAGAATTGAAGGTGTTGGTCTAGTTTGGATAATGACTGTTATTAGTTCGAGGTTTTAGTGGCAGGTTTTAGGATTGATCCATGGCAGATTCAAGGATAATAGTTGGTGCAGATTTAAGAATGAATTCTTGATGAATTTGAGGAAAGTGTGTAATAGTGTATGGTTTTAGAGGTCAAGAATTTTCTACCAAATGTCATAAGAGTTTTCTGATCAGTAGGTATGGAGCCACCTTGTACTCGATGGTATTGCTTTATGAGGACATAAATTTTATGCATGTGGCAAATTATCAGAGTGCGCAGCAGGAGCGCGATATTTTGGTTATAATTAAGGATTCAAACTTTGTGTTGATCTTAAGAAATTAGTGGTGATTTGAGAATTTGATAATGATACTTGTAATTAGAGATTAAACTATTGGTGGTGCGGAATTAGGATATAATTCTTGTTGATTTTGAGGGAATAGGTCTGGATGATGGAAATGTTTATTGATGGTTAACTTTGGAAGTAGCTAAAGTTACCAACTTGTAGAATACAATGAAGGTTTGTGAGTTTTAACATAGGAGTCGATTGAGGTTAGCGCAGATCGTGTTACGATAATAATAATAATCATTGGAATTCCTTGGATGTTGTATTAAGGCTCTTGTGGAAAGATGAGATTTTGGATAGCATAGCCACCCTAAGAATACTGGATGTGATGTGTCACTGGGAGACTAATATGAGTATGATGGAATTGCCAATGGAAATAGACTTGAGAGAACATTACTCATACTTGTTGGGAGTTGTTGATGGTATAATCCTTTCGAGCGTGTTTTTGGGTTGTATCTTCTATCCTGCATTAGTGTCACGTTTCACCTTACAAATTTCGAGGACGAAATTTTTTTAAGGGGGGAAGGATGTAACACCCCGTATTTTAGTGTTTTTTTTTAATTGAAAGATTATTTGTTATTAATTTAAAAATTTATTCTCTTGTTTTAAAATTTTTGGATTTTTAGTTGTGTTATTTTTATGATTTTTAGTTTACGAAAATTATTTTTTTAAAGTGCCTTCTTTAAATTAATTATTGTTATGTGTTTAAATTTCTTCTCGAATTAAATTAACTTGTTGTGGGGTTTAATTATTTATTTTCATTTTAATCATTACGTTTGAATTATTTTATTTTACTTGCTGTTTTAAAATCGTTTCCGTTGGATCATTTGTGTGACCCAAGATATGAGGGTTGGACCTCATTTCTTTCCCTACATTTTTCTCTTTCCTCTTTTCTTTTCTTTTCTTTTTCTCCTCTCTTCTCCCGCGCGCCGCACTCTCTCTCTCTCTCTTCTCTTTCGCCGTGCGTTCGGGCCTCCTCCAGCCCGCCGCCGTCTGCCGGCGGTGGTCGACACCGCCGGGCTCCTCCCCTCCCCCTGCCGCCGGCGACCACCTCCCTCCAGTTTCAGCTCCATCCGCGCCGCCGTTAGCCGCCACGAACCACTACAAGCCGCGGCGCACTTTGAGCTCCAGCGCCGCCGTCACTCCACCTCCGGCCACCATCTCTTCACCACTTCATCCCCGACCTCTTGGCAACCCATTGGACCCAACCCCAGCTCCGATCCGTCACCGGTGAAGCCCCACCAAGTCCATTTCCGATTTGTACATTTTTGGCCTAAAACCACCCCTTGCGCCGCCACTCACGGCAAACCACCACCACCATTGGCTTCACCGACCTCTCTAGACCCTACCCTACCATTTTTGGGTCTTCGTTTGTCTTCGTGGAAAAGTGGGTATCTGTGACCCACGGCCACAGTGTATTTTACACTGTGGTGTTGCTCAGACGTCGCATTTTTCAACTCCGTGATCCTCCGGAAATTATTATATTGCATTGTAAGTATTTTTCCCAAAGAACTTTTGAGATTTAAAAGTATTTCTGCACTAATTCATTTTACTGTGAATTTGTTGGTTGTGCCGGACTGAGTCCGAGGAGTAAGGGGGGGTCGGTTGGATTTATGGTTTAGAGAATATTTAGAGGGGAATTAATTTTCTTTGTTGAGTGCAGTTTAATTTTTGGAGGTATTAGTTTATATTTTTCTGTTATGGAGTTGTGAATGGGTATAAGTGTGCTTTGTTTAGTGTTGGTTAAATTGTTAGTAATTGTTGGGACTGCGAACTGTTGGAATAAGTGTGAGTTATTGGAATTTGAATTGGCATTGGTCTTGATGCTTGTATTGGACAATACTGAGATTGGTATAAAATATTTTGGGTCGAAGTGAGGGCTGTCCGGATTGTTATTTGGCTGTTGGAGTTTGATTAAACTTTCTGAATTATGATCTAGAGTTTGGATCTGGAGTTGTCTAAGACCAATTTTGTGTTGTTGGACTTTAATATTTAGTTTATTTTATTTTATGAATAGGTGACGAGACGAATAGAGACCGTATTCAAGTTATAGATAATGCGCTTCAGGAGTCAGGTAAGCGGGGTTCCTATGCTGGGTTTTATACAAGTTAATAAGACTGAGGTTGATTTTATGAAAACTCGCATAATTTGTGTTGTGTTGGGAACTTGTGAAAACAAAGATCAACCTCGGTCTCTTATCTGCATTATTCATGAAATCTGTGTGAAAAAGGAAAATATATTCTGACATGCATTGTGTAGACATGAGCTAAATTCTGTCATGTGATTTCTGAAATCTGAAAACGAGCGATATTGAGAATATGAAAAGTTGTGCATTTATTTGTTCTGGCTTTTGTGTACAGCGTGTGTAAACTGTTCTGAATCTGTTTCGGTACTTTGTATTATTTTGATACAACATCTGAAAACCTTTGGCATGGTGTACTGGTTTTTCGTATCTGACTCTGTCTCTGCTTTGCTCTGCTCTGCTCTGTTATGCTCTGCTCTGTTTGGGTTGGTACCAACTTCTCTGTCTCTGAGTGCACCCACTTTGGAAACAAAGTGGTTTATTTGTGGTCTTTTCCTGTGTGCACACTCGGGGCTCCGAGAAGAATAAAGGAAAGATTTCACCTCTGTCTCTGCCTGGTTTGGCCACCGGGGTTAGCACAACCCTACCACGGGGGTGAAACATGGTCTCTGCTCTGTTTGATGCTCTGTTTGGATCTGATGATGATACTCAGTTTATGTTATGCCAAAGCACTAAGGGTTTTACTTGTCTTAAAACCATCGCTCTGTTACTTTTGAAAATATGTTCTGTTCTGCATGTTAACTCTGGAAAATATTTTGTTCTGCATGTTCTACTTTGTAAATGCTCATGTTTACACGCTAGCATATGATTTCTGCTTACTGAGTTGTCGATAACTCACCCCCTATCTTCATAATATTTTTCAGATGATGTGGAGAGTCCAAATGAGGACCTGGAGTAGATTTCTGAATGTGTTTAAACTGAGGAGATGTTGTTGGAAGAAGGACTTCTGATGTTCTTAGTTTTAATGTTTTTGAGCTTTATTAATATCTTGGGTTTCAGAAAGAGGTATGAAATTATTGGTTGAGTTGTTATGATTACCGAGAGATTACGGACTCCTTAGTTTATTTTAGCTGCAGTAATGACTTTGTGGAGTTGTCAAGGTGGTTATTTAGAACTCTTGATATTGAGTTTTGTTATTAAAGATTTGAGTTTCATTTTAGTTGTGTTGGATTATAAGTTCTTTAGAGACAGGTAGTAAGTCTCCAGACCATCCGGGTTTGGGGCGTTACAGATTTTAACATAAATAAAAATTCAAGAAAGATGCCAATTGTATATCTCTGATGCATGGCTACAACAATTTGCATAAACAATTCGCCCCTTCTTCTTTTCTTCTTATAAAAAATCACATGAACAATGTTCTTAGCACATAACAAGCTCCAAAAGGGTCTTACTAGAACACAGGAAACTTTTGATCTTCACACTATAATGTATCTCATAGGTTGATGTTTCCATCCTCACCGGGGATCCATCTCGGAAATGGTTATAGTGGCTGAAGCCGTACTTTCTTTTTCTCCGCCGAGTAAACCTGCCTCCGTCAACTGTCTTTGAGTGGAAAATGCTGCTTGCTTTGGAATAGGAAGAGGAAGAGATTCATTGGTAAGCATAGAAATAACATCAGACATGGTAGGCCTATCCACTGCAAACTCTTGTACGCACAAGAGACCCACATGGATGCTTCTTAAGATTTGGTGCTCAGAATGGGATTCAACCAGAGTTGAGTCCATTAGCTCCATGCCTTTACCTTCTCTCCATAATTCCCAAGCCTGTAACCAACCCATGTTTCACAGCTTAAATACAGTTCAATTTGATTATTTGGGACCCTTGGGTACACAGGAAGCATAAAGATAGCATACGATGTAAAATTTTAAGGAAAAGCAACTTAACTTATATACAAGACCACTCTGATCATTTTATTTAGAGTAAAAAACAAAGCAAGGAAGGAAAAATTGAGGCTTGCGTCCTTACATATCCCACTAAGCTCAGGTGATGTTCAGGATTATAAATGCCACTGCTCTTCTGCCCGCTCACAATCTCCAACATCAGAACTCCAAAACTGTACACATCTGACTTCTCTGAAAAATTACCTTCCATGGCATACTCCGGTGACATATAACCACTACAACCAAAAACATCGATGAAAATTCAGCCTTAGAGGATAAAGTGCTGACACACAAAATTGTCCGTATTTACTTACTATGTTCCCACTACTCTCTGTGTAATAGCGTCAGCAGCATTCCGGCCAAAAACTCTGGCCATGCCAAAATCTGATATTTTGGGGTTCATATCGTTATCAAGCAGGATGTTGCTTGCTTTCAAATCTCTATGAATAATTCTTAGTCTAGAATATCTATGCAAATAAAGAAGCCCTTGAGCAATGCCTTCAATGATGTTACTACGTCGCTTCCAATCCAAAAGCTCCCTTTTCTTTGGATCTATAAAATTTTGTACAGACAATCAATACACACTAGAGAGACAATTAAAAGACAAACTGAACCAAAGAAAAAGATAAGAACATGGCGAACCAAAAAGAAAGAAGTCCAAGCTTTTATTAGGCATATATTCATAGATCAACATCTTTTCATCTCCTTTAACACAACAACCCAAAAGTCTAACGAGATTCATGTGTTGGAGTTTTGCAATGAGTATAAGCTCATTCTTGAACTCCACCAATCCTTGTCCGGAACTCCTCGAAAGTCTCTTAACAGCTATCTCTTGCCCCTCAGGTAACTTTCCCTAAATTAATATGAGGATAAACTTTGTTAGAATAAAAGTTAAATAATTAAATACACTTCTTGTGATCAGCTTATACTTGCAAGGATAATTGATTATTTGTATCAAAACAAAGGTCCTGAATTCGAATGTTGATTCCCATACATTTCACTAAATTGAAGAGTTTTAAGATTTCGAGACAATTGGTAATTTATCAAGCTCTACACTAGTTAGAAAATATATAATGGATCGACAAAGCCTTACTTTGTATACAGGACCAAAGCCACCTTGTCCTAGTTTATTTTCGGTGCTAAAATTGTCCGTAGCAGCGACTATGGAAGGAAAACTGAATACTTTCAAATCATGACCTTTCTTCCCATCATTGCTAGCCTCTTTTGTGTCTCCAAATAGTAAAGCAATTTCAACTTCCTGATTGCTTTCTTGATCTCCTGTTGCAGAATTGATTCATATATAGTTAAATCTGGCTTTATATATGAATTAAATCATATTCTTTCAGCAGCTAAAATACTTACGTCGTAGTTTTTTCTTCCTCAAAAAGCATAAGCATCCCAAGATCACTACAGCAAGAGCAGCTACTACAGCTACAATGATCCATATCCACCATCTTTTTGCTAAAAAGAAACAAAAGTCTCATCTCATTAATTCACTAGTCTGTTGTTCAGTCGGGGGGGGGGGGGGAGGGGTCTTACTAGTTTTTGGCGTAATAAGAACATAGATTTGTTGAGCATTGATGCCGTTTTCCACATCCACAAATTGACCGCTGTATAATAGGCATCCAGTTCCATTTGCTGAATTTGTTTGAAAACCACCGCAGGAACAATTGCTCCAGCATTTAGTCCAACAATCACTAATACTGGTGTTCCAATTGTGGTCCCATTGAGACACTCCTCCTGGAAATCGACCCGTTCGCTGTTCAAATTTTTGACTGCTGGTCCTGCAGGCGGTTGAATTCTGCTGCACACAACCGGGTTCCGTGGAGTAACCGAAACACATACCACTTCTCACATAAATTGGTTTTAGATTATCTGTAAGCATTCCATCTGAGCTCAAGACGAACCTCGAAATTCTCCCGTCAGGAACAGAATAACGGAAGGAACTCTCGTTCTCATTAAAAATATAGCTAAAATTGTAGTAGACATAATCTGCAGTCATCTGTTCAACAATATTTTGAAAGTAGGATTCACTCCCAACCCCGCTGTGCCAGTACTTATTCCCTCTGTGTCTCATTACCAGTTCTCCCGTCCCGTTGACAGGACTCCATTCGAGAGAAAAGCCTCCGGGGGCGGCGACTTGTTCGGATAGCCACGAAGTAAGTTTCCATTCTTTCCCTGCTTTATGGTCGATGCCTAGTTTCATACCAGGCAGAAGTGTGTTTGTCGGATAATCAAAGCTTTCCCATAAGACCCTTTTGGTAGACCCATCAGGATTCAACTCTTTCACGATGAAGTTTCCCGAGTTATCTAGAGTAGCGATTGAGTTTGGTGCTGTTTGTTTAGAATTCAACGGAATTGGACTCCCTCCATTATTCACATTAATTCTCAATTGGCCGTCTGCCTCCATTGTGAGATTTGCTGTACTGACAGATATAGGCCTGTCTCGGTTCGCAACCCATAATTTGGTGTTGCCATCACCGGAGTACCATATTCCCAAATAGCCGACATCCGAAACCTCCAGACTGCTGAGGATGAAAAAGCCTAGTTGAAATCTCTCATCAGCCGAAACCAACTGGTCCGGGTAACGAAGCGCCTCGCCAGGTTTGAGGGCGGAATTTGTCTGTGCATGAGAAAGTTGTTCTCCCCCAAGGCACCACCATGACAAAATGAAGAGAAACTCCGGAGTCAGAAGGGATTTCAGGCTAGCCATGTTTTCGGAATAGATTTTTTGTATAGAAAAATAAATAATAAATGATAAAGAATGCCATTCAAACTTTGAAAAGTCTAAAAGGAGCTCGCACATCCGTCTCATCATTCATGTTCCTTGTCTATATATTTGAGAAAAGTGTTTTTTTTTTTTTGTTTTTTTGTGTAATTCAGGCACGCTAGTAGCATATTACGTCAGTTTGTGTAATTCTTTTGAGTCTTGGTGTAATGGTGTTGCTTTTAGAGAATATATTTGTGAGTTAAACAATTACTCTATATTTAATATGTGTTTGTTTAGTGAGATGATCACCTTAACACCTTATCAAGCATTGCAGCTCCCTATTTAATTCTTGGTCAATTGTTTATTCAACAGTCCCGCAGGGCCGCACCCAAAAGCAACCCCTCTCCCCCATATTTACACTCATGTCCTCTACTACATGTCTCTCCTATGTAGCAGGCGACGCCTACCATGCCCACCCAATCTCTTTTTTAAATGAATGATCATAGGTTATTACTCTAATATTATCTCTTTATTATTTAATTTGTATTTAATTTTTTTATTTTATTTAATAATTAAGAAAGTGAGTATTAGTATAGTTATATATATATTTTTAATTTTTTCTTAATGATTAAGAATGTTAAAAAAATATTTAAAAGAAAATGATAAAAAAGTAAAAAAAAAAACTTACAATACACTTGAATAATAAATGGTTAGTAATAAGATAATATCCTTATCACTACTCTTTTTAAATATGGAAAAGAGGGATTGGAAAAGGGTCAAAGGTGAATATTAATATAATAAAGAATAAATAAAAATTATTTTAATAGAATATATAAAAAAAAATAGAGAATGAGACGGAGGAAAAAGTAACTTTTGGTGAAAATTATATTATTCTTAAAGACATAATAATTTTGAAAATTTGATTGTACGGGCAAAAAAATTAATTTTTGGCTTTGTGTTTAAAATATTCGCTTGAAAGTAGTAGTTTAAAAAAAAAAAAAGTGAATTGTTTAGATTGTAAAAAAAAAAGTGACAAAAAAGAAATAACAAAGAAAAAATAAAAAAAATATTATTTTAATAGAATAGAAAAAAAAAATAAGAGTAAAATGTAAGAAGTTTTTAAAATAAAAATAAAAGATTATTTTTTGCCAAAATTTAGAAAGAAATTTCGAGAAGCGAGATGTGGATCATTGGATGCTCTAATAACGTGTTTGTTCCCTTATTATATATAGTTAATAGTTTCGAGGTAGTTTCTCGGTGTTATAACTATTGGAAAACTGAGTATTAAATATTTTTAGAATATTTTTATAATAATATTAGTCATATTATTAAGTTTATGAGAATAATAAACTTATTAATATGGAACTCAAATATTTTGATTATATGATATTAACCATTTTAATATAGAATCCAAATTGAGATAAACAAAAGAAGAATCATTTAAGGTTGACATTTTGTATGGAAAAAAACTTTTATCGTTTAGATTTTATTAAAAAGAAATAAACTTATTTGAATTCTCAATTGTAGCATTATATACTTATAAATGTGGCACCAAAATATCTAGACTTTATATAAAACTTGTATAAACTAACTTACGTACTAGAACGAAAGACGAGTTTATGAAAAGTCACCTGTAAGTTTTTACTGAGAACAAAATCTCTAAAAATATCATCACAAAATGATAAGGATAATGCATGAATATTATTGATCCCTAAAAACATATTCCATAACATTTGGGTCAAACTTATTTTTAATCGAAGACCAGAAAGGTGTTGTTCAAAAATATTTGTAACTAAACATGTCTAGCTTGATGTGAATGCTCCCTCTACCATCTCATTGCTTGTAAATTATACAACCTTCGTGATGGTTCACGGGGTATTTACACACAACACGATCAATTGTATGGAAGCTTTAAAAGATTTTTATAATTTTCAATCCTTATATATTAGGCTATGGTTACCAAAATTGTCTCCAAATTAAGTATTGCTAAAACTTTTTAATCAGGAGGAACCCATTTTTTCAAATTACACCATAAACTATATATAATATATATAAAAAAGCCTTATTGATCCCTAAGATCAAGACTTTTCTAACATGCATGACATGAGTGAGAACAGAATATTACAAAATGTTAGGTACGGATCCTTGCCATTGTGGATCAAATACATCCTGTGAAATTACAAGGAACTAGCTAGCCATTAAAATAGGTCGACATTGATCCGTAAACCAAGAGGATCTATCCTTTATGAAGACATACATCGACTACATGGCATGCACATGTGGGCTGAGACAGACAAGTACAGGTAACTTGTCTCTAGTTTCTACTTTACCAATCTTGCTTCTGATCCATCCCTCTCTTTAGGTGGCCACTCCACTGCCTTTGGACGAGCACTGAAACAGGAGATAGGTCGTTTTAGATATGGACAATTCCGGTGTAGAAAATACAACTGCGTGTTTGGACCTCGTTATTTTGGTTTTAACTTGAGCCATGGCCTACATGTGTAGTAGTGCATGCGGGCAGTCTTTCTATGCCATGACTGACTGCGTCAAACACTCACCAGATTGAGGACGTCTCACTCGTCTCTCATTTTTATCACCTTCAAATTTCAATGTTTTCATCGTTTTGTACTCTTCTTCTACTCAAATATCTTTTACAATTTAGAGATATATAAATATAACATATGAATTTTCTATAATTAACATTGGAGACTGTCTTCTGCACTGTCCACGCAATGGTATTTAATGTCGTAAGATTTTAGATCTGAAAAATGAACAATAGTTCAGAGTTGCAGTGCGGGAGGGCCAGGCTTAATACACTTAGCTCAAGTAAGTCTCGTATTATAAAGAATAATGTTAAATACAGTCTTAAAATGTAAGTCACGCATATTCTATTTTAAAAAAATGAGATCCGAAAAGATAATTTTTTTTTATATAAATTCTAAATTTAATCACTTTTTCAAAAGAAATACACGAAATTTATATATTTTATAATTGTAAATATCATTTCTATATTATAAAATGAGGACATATATTACAAATACTTCATAAAGATATCTTTTATATTTCTTTTTAGATTTAAAAGTGTTAGCATTTTCATATATAGCATTATTTAAAAAAAATAACAACTACCTTCATCTTATTTTCTACAATAATTCATAAAAATAAATAATATTCATTGGACTAATAATGTTATCATTTTATAAAATGTAATTATTATATTTAGGTTTAAATTTATGCATTAATTCAAAATTGGTCTTTAATTTTCCATTTCCACCTTTTTATTTTGGCAATGCGTTTCAACTGAGATTATGTGTCTTACACATAGAATCCTTTTTTTTTTTATAAGTAAATGGTGATCACTACAATGGATTTCTTATGTACCAGAGTGTTAAAAACAACATTAAAACAGTTTTTTCCTGTAATTCCAGTGTTAAAAAAAAAAAAAAAGTATATTCAAGAGTGGTAAGATCTATAGATATTACTCTCAAAATATCCTTACCTTTTTTTCCCGAAACAAAGGAGGGGAAGTTTTAATGCTGCAGGCCTTTCTTATAACACCCCTTTTTCGGAGGTACGAAGATTAGTTCATGTAACCTAAAACCATTTATCATAACATATTAATATACTCTAAATTTTTCATTAAATCTAATTCATTTATTCAAACCAAATATATATGTTTCTCCATCAGGACACCAATTATAAACCTCAATGAAATAAATTAAAAACTTTACAAAAACTCGAAAATATTTATGGCTCAAAATATCCAAAATAACATATATTCATAAACCTACTAAATAAGACTTTCCAATAAATACTTGTACCCCTTTGACACTTATTCCTCTACGATCATCAAACATTGCTGACAATTCTACTCTTGATTTCTAGCTAAGATATAAAAAATTATCTGAAAAATATTATAGAGATATAGTGTGAGTTATAACCAATTCAGTAAGCAAAGAATATATACTAGTATGTAAACATGAACATTTACAAAATTTGAAATGCAGAACAAAACATTTACATTCATAATGTAGAATCAGAATATTTACTTTCAGAATACGTAATCAAAACATGTTTTCAAAATATCAGAATGAAACTTTCATAAAACTTTCTTATTCAAAAATCATTTGGCATATCAAAATTTGAAATATTATGTTTATATCATATCAGAGCATCACATCGGGATATATACCATACATAACCTCCGTAGTAGGATTATGAACTACCGTTATACCCGTGGCGGGGCCGTATGCCACTATTATACTAATGACAAGGCCGTATGCCACTATTATACCCATGGCGGGACCATAATGGAGATTAAAAAAAGGCAATATCGAAACCAGATCATATTCAGACACAGAAACAGAAATTTCTAGTAAGATTTTAGATACTACTTCATATCAAAACATAGTGCTAAATAGATTCAAATTATTTCACATTTTCGAAAACCAATTTGAAAGGTTCTCGCATCTGCATAAATTTTGATGACATTCATCGTAAAAAGTCTAATAAGGTGTTCCCTTATTATTATTAATTTTTTTTGGGACTGTTCCCTTATCAAACTTTGAAAAGTCTAATAAGAGCTCGCACATCCGTCTCATCATTCAAGTTCCTTCGTCTATACATTTGAGAAAATTTAAACTTTTTGTTTAATAGATAGTCCACGTCTGGCTCACTATTTTAGGGAACGAGGACAGCCAGAGGTACAAAGGAATTCCGTCACGGCACGCTGCAGCACGTCACGCAATCTCTTCGTGTCTATACTTTTTTTAGAGAATAAATTTGTGAGTTAAACAATTATTCCCTATATTTAGAGTGTTTTTTTATCAGTGAGATGATCTCGTTACTATTTATTATTAATCATGATTATTTTTTAATTTATTATTATTTTTTTATTACTATTCATAAATTATTTAAAATTACTTTAACATCTAAACGTAAGCTTAATCATAGCTCCTTATTTAATTTTTGGACAATTATTTATTCAACAATCTCACGCCCAAAAGCAACCCCTCTTCTCATATTTACACTCATGTCTTCTTGCACTGCAAGTCTCTCCTATGTAGCAGGCGATGCCTACCATGGTAGGGTGCTACCGGGATGGTTCAAAGTGGGGGCACCCCCCGCGTAGGTGGGAGGGTTTCATACTCTGCCCCCCGCGCTATCGGGGGTGGGGTTGAAACCGCACCCCGCTTAACCCATTGTCTAACAAATTTTTTAGTCTAAAAATAAAATATTTTTTAAATCTAAATTATAATATAATTTAAATTATAAATTGAAATTTACATATTTAAAAAAATTATAAATTTATTAGCATTATATTTTTTATTGTCTTGACCTTCTAGACCAACCATAATATAGGAGGTCAATGCAATACAATAGTAATATTTAAACAATATGAAACTTAACAGTAAGTATTTATATAAATATCAAAAATTATAATTTTTTATATTAAAAAGGGAGGAGTGCAGAGTTGGAGGCGGCGGGGCCCTGCTGGAGTCAACCCACCATAGTCACCCAATCTTGGGGAGCATAGAAAAATAGTTTCGAGACAGTTTCTCGGTGTTATATATGACTATGGAAGACTGATTGTTGTAAAATAAAATTACAAAAAAAATTGTAGAAGACTGATCATTAAATATTAATATTTATATAAATAATTTTAATTCCATGATATGGAACTACCAAATTATTTTTAAATAATTAATAATTTTTTAAATATAAGATTTTTCTCATACCACGGTGATTTTACTTTTGTCTCAAAATTCTATGTATAGAGAAATTGCCTCCTTCCAATATTTTATTATAGCCATCATGTGCTCTCCAAAACTCTCAAAAATCTGTATACACATGGGAATATCTCTCCCTAATTTTTTTATCCAAAATTTTATTCAACCTCTATATATCATGCATTTTCTATCATGTGGCCCCTTCAAATTTAGTTTTTTTTTTTTTCAACAATTGTTGCAATTTGATGGGTAAATTTTAGAAAAGCTTAAAACTAAAATGAAGTTTATGAGAATAATAAACTTATTAATATGGAACTCAAATTTTTTGATTATATGATATTAAGCTTTTTAATATAGAATCCAAAGTGAGATAAACACTAGAAGAATCATTTGAGGTTGACATTTTGTATGCAAAAAAATAGTTGAGAACTTTTATCGTTTAGATTTCATTAAAAAGAAATAAACTTATTTGAATTCTCAATTGTAGCATTATATACTTATAAATGCGGCACCAAAATATCCCTACTTTATATAAAACATGTATAAACTAACTTACATACTAAAATAAAAGACGAGTTTATGAAAAGTCACCTGTATGTTTTTATTGAGAACAAAATCTCTAAAAATATCATCACAAAATGATAAGGATAATGAATGAATATTATTCCCTAAAAGCATATTCCATAAAGTTTGGGTCAAACTTATTTTTAATCGAAGACTAGAAAGGTGTTGTTCAGAAGTCGTCAATATCATACCCTCATTCCATTATGCTTCTGGAGAATTTTGATTACAATATATAATAGCATAAAATGTTATGCATCCTCCCACTATCGACTGTATTTATAGAGGAACTTAACACGAGATATACACATGACATTCACAAGCATGTTGTAACACCCCGTATTTTAATGTATTTTTAATTGAAAGATTATTTGTTATTAATTTAAAAAATTTATTCTCTTGTTTTAAAATTGTTGGATTTTTAGTTGTGTTATTTTTATGATTTTTAGTTTACGAAAATTATTTTTAAAGTGCCTTCTTTAAATTAATTATTGTTATGTGTTTAAATTTCTTCTCGAATTAAATTAACTTGTTGTGGGGTTTAATTATTTATTTTCATTTTAATCATTACGTTTGAATTATTTTATTTTACTTGCTGTTTTAAAATCGTTTCCGTTGGATCATTTGTGTGACCCAAGATATGAGGATTGGACCTCATTTCTTTCCCTACATTTTTCTCTTTCCTCTTTTCTTTTCTTTTCTTTTTCTCCTCTCCTCTCCCGCGCGCTGTCTCTCTCTCTCTCTCTCTCTCTCACGCCGTGCAACCGTTCCTCACCCAGCCCGCCGCCGTCGCGCCGCCGTGCGCGACACCGCCCACCCCATCGTGCTCCCCACCGGCCGGCGACCTCCCCCTCCGATTTCCAGCCACAGCCGCGCCGCCGTTAGCCTCCACGCACCACACGAAGCCGCGGCATTCCTTGCGCCGCTGCGCCGCCGTCGCGCCACCTCCGGCCACCATCTTCCTACCACATCATCCTCGACCTCCCAGCAACCCATTGGACCCAACCCCAGCTCCGATCCGTCACCGGTGAAGCCCCACCAAGTCCATTTCCGATTTGCACATTTTTGGCCTAAAACCGCCCCTTGCGCCGCCACCCACGGCAAACCACCACCACCATTGGCTTCACCGACCTCTCTAGGCCCTACCCTACCATTTTTGGGTCTTCGTTTGTCTTCGTGGAAAAGTGGGTATCTGTGACCCACGGCCACAGTGTATTTTACACTGTGGTGTTGCTCAGACGTCGCATTTTTCAACTCCGTGATCCTCCGGAAATTATTATATTGCATTGTAAGTATTTTTCCCAAAGAACTTTTGAGATTTAAAAGTATTTCTGCACTAATTCATATTTACTGTGAATTTGTTGATTGTGCCGGACTGAGTCCGAGAAGTAAGGGGGGGTCGGTTGGATTTATGGTTTAGAGAATATTTAGAGGGGAATTAATTTTCTTTGTTGAGTGCAGTTTAATTTTTGGAGGTATTAGTTTATATTTTTCTGTTATGGAGTTGTGAATGGGAAGAAGTGTGCTTTGGTTTAGTGTTGGTTAAATTGTTAGTAATTGTTTGGGACTGCGAACTGTTGGAATAAGTGTGAGTTGTTGGAATTTGAATTGGCATTGGTCTTGATGCTTGTATTGGACAATACTGAGATTGGTATAGAATATTTGGGTCGAAGTGAGGGTTGTCCGGATTGTTATTTGGCTGTTGGAGTTTGATTAAACTTGCTGAATTATGATCTAGAGTTTGGATCTGGAGTTGTCTAAGACCAGTTTTGTGTTGTTGGACTTTAATATTTAGTTTATATTATTTTTATGAATAGGTGAAGAGACGGATAGAGACTGTTTTCAAGTCATAGATAATGCGCTGCAGGAGTCAGGTAAGCGGGGTTCCTATGCTGGGTTTTATACAAGTTAATAAGACTGAGGTTGATGTTATGAAAACTTGCATAAATTGTGTTGTGTTGGGAATTTGTGAAAACAAAGATCAACCTCGGTCTCTTATCTGCATTATTCATGAAATCTGTGTGAAAATGGAAAATATATTCTGACATGCATTGTGTAGACATGAGCTAAATTCTGTCATGTGATTTCTGAAATCTGAAAACGAGCGATATTGAGAATATGAAAAGTTGTGCATTTATTTGTTCTGGCTTTTGTGTACAGCGTGTGTAAACTGTTCTGAATCTGTTTTGGTACTTTGTATTATTTTGATACAACATCTGAAAACCTTTGGCATGGTGTACTGGTTTTTCGTATCTGACTCTGTCTCTGCTTTGCTCTGCTCTGCTCTGTTATGCTCTGCTCTGTTTGGGTTGGTACCAACTTCTCTGTCTCTGAGTGCACCCACTTTGGAAACAAAGTGGTTTTATTGTGGTCTTTCCTGTGTGCACACTCGGGGCTCCGAGAAGAATAAAGGAAAGATTTCACCTCTGTCTCTGCCTGGTTTGGCCACCGGGGTTAGCACAACCCTACCACGGGGGTGAAACATGGTCTCTGCTCTGTTTGATGCTCTGTTTGGATCTGATGATGATACTCAGTTTATGTTATGCCAAAGCACTAAGGGTTTTACTTGTCTTAAAACCATCGCTCTGTTACTTTTGAAAATATGTTCTGTTCTGCATGTTAACTCGGGAAAATATTTTGTTCTGCATGTTCTACTTTGTAAATGCTCAAGTTTACACGCTAGCATATGATTTCTGCTTACTGAGTTGTCGATAACTCACCCCCTATCTTCATAATATTTTTCAGATGATGTGGAGAGTCCAAATGAGGACCTGGAGTAGATTTCTGAATGTGTTTAAACTGAGGAGATGTTGTTGGAAGAAGGACTTCTGATGTTCTTAGTTTTAATGTTTTTGAGCTTTATTAATATCTTGGGTTTCAGAAAGAGGTATGAAATTATTGGTTGAGTTGTTATGATTACCGAGAGATTACGGACTCCTTAGTTTATTTTAGCTGCAGTAATGACTTTGTGGAGTTGTCAATGTGGTTATTTAGAACTCTTGATATTGAGTTTTGTTATTAAAGATATGAGTTTCATTTTAGTTGTGATGGATTATAAGTTCTTTAGAGATAGGTAGTAAGTCTCCAGACCATCCGGGTTTGGGGCGTTACACATGTAATCATCTGTAGCCAAATTTCTTTCATTAAACCTGATATCACACACACTGCAATCATCTCTTACCCACTTAGAACTCCAAAGAAGGGGTTGGTCATTGCAGACTTCAGTTCAAACCCCGCTATAGAGTAGGAGACAGAAATGAAGAAAATGATTCACACACATTTCCATTAGATGAAGAAGGTATAAATACAGATTTGAAAAACTTAATTTGTTCCTAAGCTTATGCTAACGTATAGCAACCTATGTGCTGTATATACAGCTAGGAAAGTATGAACTGTAAATATTTCCTTAAATATTCTTCTCCTCCTGTTCTCTGAAACCCAAAGAGCTCTAGAAACTCCACACCTCCTCTCAAATTCCCAACTATATCCTGTCAAATATATGTAGGTGGAAACTTTACAACAGAAGTAATAAACAGATATGAGTCGTGTTGATGAAACCATTTCCTTTTTGTTTGGTATATATTATTTATAGTGACAAAAATGCAACTCTTCTCGACATAACAGGAAATTAATGACAGATGGCTATACATCATGAGGTCTATGGCAAATGAGTTTAGAACATTCCAGTCAATGAAGGCTCCAAAGAGCGCTACTTTACAGTGAATTCGAAACACGTCAATTCTGTGCATTTTTTGACAGTATTACTAAAAAAAGGTTTACATCCGCCATCCAACAACCAATTAGTGGATGAGCTCCTGGCTCGCACAATGAGGCCATCTTTTTCATAAATGTGGACCTCTTGAACAAATCTATATGTGATTAGTTAATATGGTCCAAATAATCCCAACTGCACCAAAAATAATCCAATTTCCCTGGAGGATGGTTTAGAATAATCAGTCAAGCCTTGTGGCAATAACCAATCCCACAAGTGTCAATCACAAGGACAATCTGGACTTTGGTGAAGATTACAAAATGGTCCCTCTATTCACTTCAATCAGCTCTCAATACTCGTAAAGTTGGGACTAAGGCTTAATAAAAAAGAAGCTCAATCAAAGGAGCTTACCTGGAATAATGGGTTACTAAGTCTGATCTTCCTGAACTTTTCCTCATCAGGATTTTTTGCGACATTTCCAATATAGATCAGAAGAGTTTGGAAGGCACTCCTAACTCTGGCACCGTCATCCTAGACCAGGAAAAGGAAAATGGAAAAATGAGGCTGGTCTTAAGTCTACTGAGAAAAAAGGTGACTTTTACGTGACTAAAAAAGTAATATGCTCGGATACTGTCAGTGGTGCAACCTAAGGTTCATGATTCATAGACACCTTTGTAGATGAAGTCAATGCAACAAATCCATGGTAGATTCCTAAGAAATATATTAGGCTATAAATGGTGCAGTTTCCTTCAACTCAGTTTCATTAAAACATATAATTGAAAGATATGAAACCAAAAGTCTTCCAAACATTATTTTTCTTTCAAAAGTTTTTGCATGTAACTCGCGGAGTCTTTAGCATATGATTTCTTTTACAAGGCAGTGGAGAGGAATCTATTAGCATATACTTTCTTTTATAAGGCACTGGGAAAGGAATCTATCTTGTGAAGCCCATTCTTCTGAACACTCTGGTACATAGGAAATCCATTGTAGTGACCATTTACGTGTGGAGTTCTTTAACCAATGGATTTCAGATACACCAAAATCTCTCTGCTCATATGTTGAGCAAGTCTTAGTTTCACTGAAAAGAAGTCCACTATGCCAGAAATGTTTCCAACAGCTTCAAAATTTGGGTACTCGTTCAAAAAAAAAATGCTGAGAGAAAATCAACCACCATTTGAACTTTGTATACAGCAGGCAACAATAGTCAAGAAACCCGGCACTTAGTTTGAAGTTTCTTGAGTAACGTTCTACCAGATAACTTATATAACCCGGTCTGGACTTGTTCAAAGACCGGAAGCTAGAGGGGGCAATAATAAAACAGATATGGACATGGTGAGCTAGATAAACACAAATAAATGGACTCCAAAATACAAAGATCTTTCACTTATCATTGTATCATTGTGTCAACGTTGTATTTTATAACCCAAAAAAATAAATGGACTCCAAAATACAAAGATCTTTCACTTCTCTCTATAAAAAAAAAATGTTATTATTTTAAAATATATATTATAAAATATGTTGCATAAATATCATTAATTGAGATTATCATTTAATCATTGAATTTGATTTTTTTTTAATTAATAAAGTGGTGTTATCACCATAAATGAAAGAAAGAAAACCATATGCATTTAATTATTTTTATATAATTATGTTTTAAATTAAGAGTATTTTCCAACATTTTATAAAAATATTCCCAATTAAAAATATAATTATATAAAAAATTATAAAAACGATTGTAGTATACCATTCCAATTTTCATAAACTTTTGTTGGCAATTCTTATGTGACTTTGAACATTTCGGGAGATTTAAAATGGTTTCTTTCTTTGAATTCCTGGTTTGTTATGTCATATGCTAATTTGTGGGGTTGGCTGCGAGGAATGTGGTTGTAAATGTGGAGATTGTAGATAGGGATAGGCATAGTTGAAGGGGCAAACTTCTAGAAAAGTCATTCATTCCAATTTTAAAACCCCTGGGGCCCAATCTGATTTTTCTTATTTCATTAGTTTTCTCCAACCCTTTCTTTCTTTTAAAGGAAAATAAATTGTGCACCACATATCGGCTGTTCAAGGCCAAGGTCAAAACCTTTCCTTGTTCATAAATCTATTAAATAGTTCACTTTGAAATACTTTAGTGCCATATAAATTTTATAAAATAAACATATAAACTGACGTAACTTGATATGATATTAGTGACATATAAATTTTATAAAATAAACATATAAACTGACGTAACTTGATATGATATGATAGATTATAAAATAATTTTTATTGTAAAGTAAATATAACGTATCATATAAACTTACGTTAGTTTGTAAATTTAATTTTATGAGATTTTTTTTGTAGCTGTAACATTTATAAAAAAAAATCTTGATCTTGTCCATATATCACCCTTGTAAATCTGTTTTTCTTAATTGGGATTTGACATGAAAACATGGGATGTGTTTAGTTTTTGAGCGATGCTACTCTGCCGCCTGAGTAGCACCGCTCCAAGTGACTGCTAGGCCAAATTGGCCTTTTCATTTTTTTCAATTTTTTTATTCATATTTTTTTATCATTTTAAAATATTTTTAAAAATATAAATAAAAAATCAATAAATTAATAGTCACTTCCTTAACTATTAATTAAGTAAAGAAAAAAATTAAAATACACGAGGTGTCAAAATGAGGGACCAAGTTGAATGGGCAAAGTAGTATTTTTCTTAGTTTTTTTTATCAGATTTTGAGTAAAAATTTGATAAAGTTGTAATGATTAGATGAGATAATAATGGTTGAAAACAAAAGAGGCCTAATCAATTGTATTGAAATGGTAAAAATTTCTAAGAATACCTATTTTCTTTTGTAATTAAAACATACCAAATTAAGGTGGAGTATAATACCAGGGGAAGCTTTGGAATATGCATGCCGGTTCTAAAGAAGATGAAGATCTTGAGACTAGGGGTGTAACCGGTCCGATCCGGTCCGATTTTGGATAAAATCTAATACCGAACCAGTTTTATATTTTTCAAGTAGCATAGGTAAAATATTTTCCAGGGCAGGCAAGCGTCTTCCCTTCACGTGGTCAAGGATATTGCCTTGCTGACATATTCATACACATCAAGTCTATGGCTGGCCGTTAATGCTTCTAATGATTTCTTTCTCAGAATTCAACAATATGAACAAATGTCAACGTCTAATATTTTTTCATCCGCATTGATTTTCGACGGCACATGCAATTTTTCAAAGGGAGTCGATGATTTTCGACAGCATAGTTTGGAGATTATTCCAATACTTTCTTATGGATTTTCTCCTCCGATTGGCTAAAAACAGTCAATCTTCTTTTTAAAATATTAGATTGATTGGTTTTTTTTTTTTTTTGGAGGGGTTTGGATTCTATCATGATAACCCACTTAATTATGTATACTTTAAGCCCTTAGCAATTACGAGTTTGACTTGGAATTAAAGAAGGGAAAAAGAATAAAGAAATCATAGAAAAGTTGTGATGAAACCCAAACTCGTAACGCAATTTAAAAAAAAAAAAACTGGTCACCGGCCAACATGAAATTATGCTTATTTATATCAACCAGATTTTTCTTTTTTCTTTTTTTTTTAAGTGGAAATTAAAGAAGAAAGAAAGATTAAAAAAAAAAAAAAAAACTCCCAATCTTTTTAGATAGGCATCGGCCCCTGCACCCTGTCAATTCCTACGATTACTAATCAATGGTCTTTTGGGAAGTAGTGGGAAGGAAAATGTCTTTTAAAAATTCAGTATTGATCTTTTATGTAACTAATTAATGGTCATTTAAATAATATGAAGAGTGCAAGAAATAGGTAATTAAGTGATCAATGATGACATATAAAACCAACATTCAAGTGCAAAAATTTCTAAATACGAAGAAATTTTGAACAAATAAAAAATATATGCAAAATGATTGATACAGTGGGTGAACAGTGGGTTTTCTGCTTGTACATATGTCAATTTTCGGACCCAATTCTGCTACATACAAGCAGATTGCGTACCAATTGGGTACCGAAAGATGACATGGCAGGGATATTTTTGTAATTATAAGAACATAGCAAGGATATTTATGTAATTATAAAAACTAAAAGCAATTAAACAAAGAAAATGAAACTATTCATTCATCTCCCTCCTAAATCAAAAGCAGAACCTGTCTCCCTCTCCCTCCTAAATCGCAGCTGCATCCTTCCCTCTCAAAACAGCCAACTCCTACAAATCTCTTTGGTTGAAAAAAGGAAAAGTCAATGAAAGAAGAGAAAGGTAATTATGGCCTTACTGTTTTATGCTTTTCTTTTCAATATGTGATAATGAACTTGCTTAATGATTCGCACGCCGTAGATCGCTCGATGTAGATTGCTTCTGTTTGCTTTGTAGTCTTAGGAACCAAAAAAATATTTAAAAAAAGCACAGAAAATGGCTTATGGTACTCCAAGGAAACGTTGACTTAGCATTCAAAATGGCTTCTTTATATTCTATCTAATATATCTAATTAAATCTACTTTATTTTATTTTAACTAATAATTTTTATAATGCATCGTTAGTCAAATTATATATATATTCCTTTTCTGTATCATTTGAACATTATTTTTTATTGTCTTTATTCTTTTTAAATATTCCCTCTAAATACTATTAAATTTGTAATATGCACAGATCTTTCAACATTTATAATATCTTACCATATAGTTATATGATTGCACAGTTTATTTATCTACACAAAAAATAACCCAAAGAAAAGTTAAAGATAAATCACAAGATAAAATAAGAAATGGGATTGATGTAGATAATATAATTTTTAATTGTAGAGCTTTATTTAAAATTTTTACTATTGAAAACTTGTTTACTGTTTAGTAAACATACACCTAAAGTACATTTAAAGTTATTACTATAATTTTCAGCCTTGTGTAAATTTCAACAAAAAATTCAATCTTGTAATTTTTATAATTATTTAGAGGATAAACAACTATTTTATTCTCTACTGTTTGGAACACAAAGTCACGTTAACACATCTCAAACTAATTATTAATGGAATTCACTACTTTTTGAACTTTTCATAAAAAAAAATTAAACTCTTTTCAACTTAATTCATACATTTAAGATAAATTATTTATACAAACCCTAAATAGACAAGCTATACAAAAGCTTTTACAAAAAGTGGATCACGATCACACCTTTAAAAAGCATAAAAATTTTTATTAATAGGACCTACGTTTTTACAAAGGGAGTCCACGAGATTATCTAGCATTACTCTACATTTAAATATATATCTCAACATTTTACACTTAAAACATATTTTAATGAAACACACAAAACTATGTTGATGGGCTTCGCTGCAACTTCTATGCTTTTAAGCTTTCTCCTGTCCATTTAGTGATTGTATTGGACTAATTTTCAATTTACACTCTTAATTTTTGTACAGGACATTCAAGCACTGATCAACAAAACTATTAAGTCTATAGTGGTTTCTCTTCCAACAAAGTATTCTAATGGAGAAAGGGAAAGAGCACGAATTTCCTATCATACCTCCTACCACAAATCCATCAAATCAAATGTTTCCAACACCATTTTATACATATTTGTCAACACCTCCTAGCATAGATCCATCTGTCAATCCTGCAACTCAGGTATTATGAATATAAAAAATTTAGAACTGGCCAGCCAATAGATTTAATTTTGATTTAGATTTAATTTTGATTTTGGTCTATCTTCAAATCTTTAGTTTGAATTGGTGTATATATATATATAGGTGATACCAATGCCTTTTTATCCGGATTTCTCAAGCTATATGCATGAGGGTCATGCACCAATGCCACATGCTTGGTTCCCACCATTCTTTTCTCGTCCTAATGCCAACCCATCTCCATGGACCTGTCAGGTGATGAGTTAAATTTTTATGTAGCGTGTGTATTTTTCAAAATACTTAAATTGATTCAAAATATTGTTGTAAACTGAATGTAAATATTATGTAGGGATTTCAGCCATCAGCCCCCTCTGCGATTGGTTTAAACTCTGCAAGCTCAAGCCATGTGGAAGAAATTCAGGAGCCCACACCTGACTCGAGGGAGGTTGAAACCTTGCCTATGCCCTCTGAATCCAAAGATTACAATGATGAAGGGACACAAATTACAGTGCATACTGAGGAGGCCGATATCATTGAGGAGCCGAAGTTGGGGATGGTGTTTAAATCTGAAGAAGAGTTAATTGCTTACTATAAAAGTTATGGGAAACAATGTGGCTTTGGGATAATGACACAAAGGAGCCATAGGTTTGAGGATGGGGGGCTCAGATATATCACATTGGGTTGTGCTCGTGGCGGGAAGGCACGGAATCGGACCACAAATGTCGCTCGACCACGTCTTACTTTTTATTGTCATTTAGGTAGATCATGATTCTATTGTCTTATTTTTTATTCTTACTTTTGGCAATATGATTCTGACTTTTTTACTTTTTTATCTATTGCTAGCTTGCTCAAAACACTACCGAATTGTTGGATCTTAGTGAAACCCAACTTCGGGATGGGAGACAACCAGATCTGAATAAAGAGCTAGATGAGACTCAAGATCGTGGACCCGTGCAGGACTGAAGAAATACTTTCATTTCTAATTAATTTTGTTGGTGTATTTCATTCCATGGTTGGGCTTTGTTTATATTAGGACTTCATTTGGTCTAATTATGGGAGGTTGGGATTTTGACTTGTAAGTGTTAATTATGAAACTTTCTTGTGGCTTTCTTTACCAGTTATACTTGCTTACTAGACTAGGCTCCTGACAGTATATTTGTACCCTAACTGATTATCTCATATGTATGTTTTTTTTCTTTTATCGCAGATTGAATGAGTACCACAATGGGTTAAAATCGTCAAAGAGTCGCCGGGATTTCTTGTATGCAAGATTGAGTGAAGTGCTGGCGGCAAAGGTTTGATTTATGCCTTGTGAATGATTTTTCTATTATCTTTTTTTCTTTTTGTTTTGTTTGATTGCCAATGGTTTACATTTATAAGGTATTGTAATGAGCTCTAGCTCAGATTGCACCTCCTTCAATTGCAGTAGAAAGAAAACAACAAAGTCATTGGTGATTAGGAAGCAATATGGTTTCATTGTTTTGTAATAATTATGATTAATAAACTAAATCCGGGAGTCATATTTGAAACAGTCAATTATAGACTCTTAATATGAATAGAGTGGGTTCTATGTTTTGTAATCATTTGCAATTGCAGTAGACTCTCTCTTTTATGTTTTTCTGTAGTTGCTTACTTCCACTATGACTGCTGTTGCTATATACTAATTTAAGTACTAGAAGTGATGCAAACTTGGTGTTTGATGCATCTAAAAAATTGTTTTATTTCTCTTGATTGCCCACTGTGACTGCAGTTTCATTGTGTTTTTCTATCAGCATAAATTAATGTGTTTTATTCATTGGTTTTATCTTTGCAGTTGGGAAAGCATCGCGTGGAACAACTGGAAAAGTTCAGATGTAACATTTTGTAATTGGCTGAGTTTTGGTAGTTACTTGAATTTTCAGTACATGAATTCAAGGGAAAGCTAATGTGATGTAACATTTTGTAATTGGCTAAGTTGAAGTTACATTTTGTTAAAGTGTATTCAAGTTATTGAAGTTATGCTACTGAGTTGTATAATTTTCCATGTAATTTGTAAATAGTTGCTTGGCTTCTTTTTGCCAATATTTGGTATGAACCTGATGTATTAAGACAATATTTGGTATCAACCTGTTTAAAGTACTTTCATGGGAACAAATAATCTTAGGAAACACTTCCCAGCTTCATACATATATAAGTTATATATAAGGACATTGATGGGCATGCATCGTTTACATCTCAATTTCTCAACTAGTTGCTTAAGATTATACACAACAAAGGCCACAAAAGTATATACAAAGTTCACTCTAGTAATCTGGTTTCATTGTTTACAGACGCAATACAATGAAATTAATATAAAAATAATCCAACAGACACGAAGTAGTGTGCGTTCACGCCGGATGTCTGCTTGTTGCCTTTGAATGACAAGTTGGTCATTGTGAATTCCCAATTTGTACTTTACAATCTCTTCGTCTCTCCTTCGAAGCTCTTCCTCATTCCTTAACAACTCATCGTCTATGTTGAAGAATTTTTTTTCCTCTTTCCTCACTGTAATTTGCCCATTTGAAATAGTTGCAGTGTGGTAATCCCTAATTATAAAGAAACAAAAGAAAAATATCAAACTTTTGTAGAAACTCAATTACACGTCAAATTTATACTTAAAAATTTCTACCTCTGTATTGTAGTTTGGACACCCAAAAAATGATCGGCCCGGATTTCTTGGCGTATTCGATGTTTTAAGTTTTGTAGGCTTCCCACAAGTGCACATTGGGTTGTTGGTCGAAATCCATGAAGAAGCTGAAGATGACATCCTAATGAAGACAATGTCAACAAATCAACCAAATGACACAAAAAACTTTGGACATTACCAACAATTTGCACATTACCAAAACTTTGCATATAATAAGCAAAACTTTGCACATTACCAAAACTGCACCTTACCAAAACTGCACATTACCAAAACTTTGCATATAACAAGAAAAACTTTGCAAGTTACCTAAACTGCACATTAACAACAGTTTGCACATTACCAAAACTTTGCATATAACAAGCAAAACTTTGCACATTACCAAAACTGCACATTACCAAAACTGAACTGCACATTACCAAAACCAAAACTGAACTGCACATTACACAAATTTTGATATGTAGATAAAAAATTTTCTTCAAAACACTTGTTTTCTTCAACACAAACTTTGCCAACGTAAATTCTCTCTCATAAAAAAAGTATACTTCAACCCGCTAGTGCAAGACTCAAATAAAAGCATCGGAAGCAGCAGAAACTAAGATAAGTACGCAAATTCCAAAAAATTTCTCCTCAATCAAACGTAATGGCAGTTGAGGCTAAAGCAACTACCGTCTTCCATTTTCATTTCAGTGAGGAAAGATTGAACGATACTAAACTTCCATGCAAATTGGATTGCCTAATGTAGTTAGTTACAAAAAAAAAAAGAGGTGAGTAACCAAACAAGCTAATTATTCTCCAATCAAGTGGAATTTAGTGCTTATTCGTACCATACAAGAATGCCTATTATCTAGTGCTAGAAGCTTCGCCAGAAGCAAGCAAGACGAGGTCTCCAATCAAGATTCTGCATGAGTACATATCCAATGCTATATTATTCTCTTTCCCTAAATTCTCTCAGGAACCAAATCCAAGTTATAGACAAGCTCGTTGAATATACAAATTCACCACTGATCAGTTTTTCGAATCATCAGTACCCAATAATGCCTTTCTCATTTAGTTATCTATTTGAATATTTTCAAAGCAACCAAACAGAGCATCAACAAAATCTAGTTCATCCTTGAATTTTCTCCGAAACCGAACAAAGGGGTTGGACGATATAAACCAAACAATGTCAACAAATTTTCTTCAAAAAACTTATTCCCAATATACAACACATAAAAAATATCAACTCAACAAATGAACCAAAGAATACCAATTCACATGGGGTGCCAAATGCAAATTCTGGTGGGAATGAACTCAACAAATCAACGTGAGATCACCATTCTTAAAACTAGAAAATCTGGTGGGAATGAACTCGGCAATATCTAGTCATGACTTATTTCTAATCATAAAACTAGAAAATCTTAAAAACACTCAACCTGTCTTTGAATCCAGATCAATGTGAGATCAACAATCCCTCAAGCCTACATTGAAGCACAATGAAGATAATAGTAGATAAATAATTGATGGCATAAGGGCTGTATATTAGGAAATTTTGACTGAAAATCCCTAAACAAATGAACTCAACAAATCAACCTAAATTTACTAGTTCATCCTCATAGACTGAACTCCATCACTAAACAGCTCCCCACATTTCCTCAGATGAAGCAAAAAATACGAAAAGCAAAGAGAGAGAAGCAGAGAGAGAGAGAGATACCTGTACGTTGAATTGACGGAGAAGAGGGATTTGTAGGGATTAGGGCTCGGAACCAAAAATGGAATTTGATTAGGGTTAGGGTTTCGATCCAAAGAGGGAAGAGGACATCTGGGTTAGGGTTTCGAACCAAAGAGGGAAGAGGACCTCTGTGCTTAGGGTTAGGGTTCATAATAATCTCAAAGAAAAAAATGAAATTTGACGGAGGAGAGATCGAGAATCTACATTACTGAAGTGAAGAGAAATAGAGAATGGAAATAGAGGCAAAATAGAGCCTTACCGTTTCGGCGAGAATGGAGGAGCCTTTCTGTGATGGGTGAGCATGCAGGAGAAGTTTGGATGCGAGAAAGGAGATGAAGGTGGGAAACGGTGCGTTGCATCATTTTGGATTTCCCCAATTCGATCCAAGTTTCTTTCCCGCCCCAAACGACTAAAATGAAACACACCGTTTCATTAAAGATGACATGTCACACATCGGTGCGCATCGGTGCACAAACTGCCTGCCTTCAGAGTTTTCCATTGACAATATACATGGGTGGCCAATTTATACTGTAATAAGGCATGCATAATAAAGGAAATCACTACAAGGAAATCACTACAACAAATATCATTTTTTGCCGGGATTGCTTCTCGTGGGAAAAAGCATACCTTTAGTGGGGAAAAACTTGTTTCCACCAATTTGCTCGGCGGCAGACTCGTGGCGTATAATTGGTGAAGAAAGGGTCTTTTCCCACCATTACCACAAGTTCATGGGAAAAGCATTATCTTTCCCATGACATCCATGGCGGTTAAAACATTTCCCTCTCGTGGCAAATAAGGTCCCATTGGCATATGATGTGGTAGGAAATACCATCATTCTATGGAAAGAGTGGTGGCAAAAAATATTTATCCATGACACCAACTCGTGGGAACAAGTTTTTTGCCATTCACAATATTCTTGGAAATATGATTTTTGCCACTATTTAGTTTGGTCGCAAACTTAAATTTTCCACGACATCCGTGGCAGTTAAAACATTTTCCTTTCATGGCAAATAAAGTCTCATTGCCATATGATTTGGTGGGAAATACCATCATTCCATGGGAAGAGTGGTCGCCAAAAATGGGTACCCATGAGGTAGGGCTCATGGGTACAAGTTTTTTGCCATGCACAATATTTTTGAAAATAGTATTATTACCACAATTAAGTTTGGTCGCAAATATGTATTTACCATGAACACTAGTCATGGATAGTTCCAAATCCTCATGAAGTGGTTTCGTGGCAAAAAAATTCAATGGACAACGGTATTAGTTTATGGCGGGAGTGAGGCTAGTGGGAAAAAATGTATTTTTAGTAGAAATAGTTATTTTCCCCACCAAACTCAGTTGGTGGGGAAAAGTGTGACACCACGGCTAAGTTTGGTCAGAAATGTTCATGTTCCCATGAAGTTCCTTCCTCATGAACAGTGTCAATAACCATTATTTCCCATGAGAATCATTCATGAGAAGAGAGTTATTTAGATGACAAATGTTTCTAGAAATTATTTTTATCCCACCAACAATTGGGAAATATTCTAGTTAAAAGGCAAATTTTCCCAAGAAAATTAGTGGTGGGAAATACTATTGTTGGGAACTAACCTATTTGTGACCACATCAACCCTTCTTAAAAAGAGAAATTGTCACCAACAACATCTGCCTGTAGGAAATAAACCTGTCGTGGGATATTTGTTTGTGGGATAATTAATTATCCCACAATCTTCATACTACTTAGACATCATTTTATTACACCTCATCAACAAATAAAACCAACACCATATCAAATGATTTCCATCCAAGTCTATTTCTTACCAACATTATATATAACATAATGTGAACTGTTAATTTACAATTCTTGTGGAGTACTGGGTATTAAGGCCATGACAATACAACATTTGTTGCAAATAGAACTCAAGTAGAGCAGGGGATTACCAAACATGTTCAGTAATGAATCTAACAAATCCTTGGAAGGCAGTACATGTATGATTATAAAGCATCTCACATATATACATTACTCCACACAGCAACATGCCGTTTAAGCTGTGTTCTCCAAATTTGTTGTAGTTCTACAACCCATCCTAATCCACACAGCATGGTGTCTCATAGTTATCTGAAAAAACCATGAATAATAACACAATTAGCCAATAAAAAACATTAATTTCCTAGCTATTAGGACATTACTAAAGCAAATAAAATCAAATTGGTGACTAATATAGTTTTGGGAGATTAACCTACTGCCTAGCTAAAACTGACCCCATATCCAACCACTTTGATTTCATACAACTATTCCCAATTGTTCATATTGTGGTCCCACCAGTTTATGAATCATCCAAATACACATTTAAATAAGTATAATATCGATCTACACTAGGCCACCATGGAGTTGCTGATTCAGAAATCTGTTTGGAAGAGGAAAAGATCAAGCAATTTTCAATGGCTACTCCACTTGAACCGGAAAATATCCATGACAAGAAAGCAGCAAAAAGGACTGGTACTGAATAAAGTGTTTTATTTATTCAGGCTCAAGAAAAGAGGAGGCAACCTTTTTAACTTTCACACACACACACACACGCATATATATATATATATATATGGATATATATATATATATGTATGTATATATATATATATGTATATATATATATGTATGTATATATATATATATGTATGTATGTATATATATATATATGTATGTATGTATATATATATATATGTATGTATGTATATATATATATATATGTATGTATGTATATATATCTATGTATGTATATATATATATGTATGTATATATATATATACATACATATGTATATATATATATATACATATGTATATATATATATATATACATATGTATGTATATATATATATATATATATATGTATGTATATATATATATATATATATGTATGTATAATAACTGGAACTACTAGAGCCGCTGAAATAGATCACTTTGTTAGCCTACCTATCAAGAAGGAATATCTCCCCCAGCAACATTGAATCAAAGTTTAAAATTCTCAAGTCTACAAGTAAAAGTGTACGTAGGGTGATGCATGGAAATGGCAAATGTGAAGAGTTGACAAATGCACATTATCTCCCTGACGTGACCATACAATTGATTGAAACAAGAGATTTATCTTTACACATCAATCATGCACTTTATTATATATGTCAACCTACTCATTGGGGTCTATTTCTCAGAGATCTACATTAACTAAACATCAAGAAAGACTTTTGTCCGCTATTGGAGGTGCTAAACAATTGTGGGAAATAAATTCATGTCTGATCATAAATCCACAACATTTTTTGCCATAATCTATAAAGTGCACATCCTACACCATTGGATCGAGGTTGTAGTCATTATTAGATGACTCAGCCCCACTTGAAATGTTGCTAAGATTTCTCCCGGGAGTTAAGGAAAACTGATGGGATATGAGGAAGTTTAAGAGAGAAGGCATCAAATTAATGAGAAGAACTTGTTACTAGAAAATACCAGCCTAGTAAAGGGATCAATACTTACTGTTGCCTGTTTTTAAAACCAATTATAAACCAATTTGCAAGGTATGCCTGATATGGAGAAATCGGCAATGGCCTATTATCATCAGCTTTGAAAGGTTTACCTGTGCTTGTTTAAATTTTATGGGGATCTTACAACCTTTCCCATCCAACAAAATAGATCATGTATATATTCATTTTGAAGTAAAATTTTGGTTTGAAATGCCCATGTTTCATTCTTTTTATACAAGCAAATGTTTCACTCTTATAATGATTTCTTATTTCTCTTATTTTACTTTTATGAATAAACATATTTGGCCTCTTATCAAAGTACATATACTTCCTCTCTATCTTATAACGCCCATAGATCTACATGTATCTTATATAGGATACTCCAATTTTATAAGGCAAATCCTCTATATCTTATAACATATTCTAGTGACTTTCTCATACCCAACTTGATAAGTATCTCATAAAGGATACCTTCTCATACCCAACTAATTGTTAGAATATTGCAATCTATACTTGATTTATATAACCAAACTCCAAAGCACCTCAACATGAAAATATGTGCAAACAGAACAGAGATATAGGCTAAGCAATCACTATATATTCAACAAATAACCAAGAATAAATAATGCCAATCTCAGAAAGTCCAACTTTTATACTTACTGTTGTCCAATGTTTGTAATATCTCACGTATTTATATTAGTTGAACTCCTCTTCATCACCACCAAGT
Source organism: Juglans cinerea (assembly GCA_961763995.1). Classification (NCBI taxonomy): domain Eukaryota; kingdom Viridiplantae; phylum Streptophyta; class Magnoliopsida; order Fagales; family Juglandaceae; genus Juglans; species Juglans cinerea. Next base: position 30,870,485 of record CAUIVZ010000002.1, on the reverse strand, counting down.
GTGAATGACGCATTTCCATGAAATTTGGATGATTATGAGTTTGCTGAAACCTGCAAACCGAATGAAAGTCACTGACATTTGCCTCCCAAGTCTGGTTTAATGAATTCACAAGCTACAACCCATCAAGTAAAGGAAAAAGTATATTCAAATTACCCCTTCATAATGAACACAACTCTCTCTAAGTAGTTTTATAACCAAATACATCCACTGCCTTGAATCTATACAACCAATCAAAAGTTAGAACTTAGAACTTCCATTCCCAAAACAGAGGCAACTTTGTTTTAAAAACCAGCTTCATTTCCCTACCACTGGTTCTAACACATCCTACCTAAGATGTCCTACACTGCCACTAGCAAAATGATCTGGGGCTGTGTTTGAGATTGCCATGGCCATTGGATTGTTACATCCACAAAAAACCCTCTACAAAAAATTACCGTGGCTCCCAGCAAGCGAGATGCAGTCTCTCTATGAGACTCGCTATTACCCTCCAACTCAGAGACTCGAAAATTCATTGCTTTCTCAAAATCGGAAAAGCCCTTCCTCATAGCTTCAATTTCACCCATCATGCTGTCTAGTTTGCTCTTATACATTTCCGCATCATTCTTGTTCCGTTCATTTTCCTCCGTTAGCTGCATAAAATATTTGTTCTTCTTGATTGAAGGAGAGGGGTCGGGAATGACCATATGCCCCATCCCTTGTGCGTACCCTGATTTGAAGCCTAGCACGTCTTTGAAAATAGCGTCAGCCGCTTCATCAATGTCCTCTCTAGGATCTTGCTCATTCAATCTCTCTACCATCAGATTCTGAAAATAATTGAATAATAAAACCAGCTATGCAAATAACATTATAATGCAATATATAGTCTACCAAAGATCGAACACATTACTCACGTAATTGTGTTCAGTCGTGACATTGATAAATTTGCCTGTCCGTGTTGATCAATGTGTTTCTTTATAAAATGCGACCATATTAGGGGTCGTCTCCCGCTGCCACACATCATGTCAGTTAAGGCTCAACCCAACGCAGTTTTATTACTTATAGTATAATTCAGAATTTGCACAAACCTTCTCTTCCAATATTCGTACAAATGACTTCCTCTCGCCTGTGTGTTTAACCTTTAGCTTTTGTCTGTTCGTAATGTTTCTTCGAGACTTCTCCTGCATGTTTTTAAAGATTTCAAGTCCCATTTATTCAACTATATGGAATTTGTGCAATGGTCTGTAAGGAGCCCTTTTATGGTGATTATGCCAGAAAAAAACTTGTTGTAAATACTATAAGACAGCAAAAGAAATCATTTATATATACTTTTTTATATTAAAAGAATAGAAAAGAGAAAATTGGTATCAATGAATGGCCTTTCATAGTCCTCTACTAGAGAACTAAACGGGCTTTGTGCAGAAGCATTAACTATAACTTCTTGCGCTACGAGTTATTTAGCTCATTTTCCTGATTTGATAGATAGAAACTCAGACAAATAAAGTGCCCATCGTTGCCTAGGCTTTGTTTAAATATATAGGATTGGTATTCTAAGTCCTTTAAATGTGCTGTAAATCATATTAATCGGCAATTTACACTGATAATATATTAATGGTAATGTTTGCTGCTTCAGGTTAGTAATTACATATTTGGCCTGGCTTTCTCTACATTAATATATAATTTTTAATGCTAGCTGCATCCTCCTTTTTTATATAATTATTTATAAAGGCAGCAAAATAAAATCATCTCACATCTAACCTGAAACATGTCACCTATGCAATGTAAATATAAAATATGCAGAAGCTAAAATAAAAATATGAATATACTTTGAATGTCCCACTTGCCCACATTTCACAAAGCCACTGCCAAGCAGGTTTTTCCACCATCGATGGCCCACCACGTAGGGCTTCCTCATGCGATTCATATTTCTTGTATACTTTGTGAAGTTCATAATGATATGCATTGTATTTATCACACAAATGTGTTTGAACCATTTCACGAACATTGTCTTTTGTCCAATCTAGTACAAAGTCTGCCTGCAAGTTCAATATATTTTTTGTCACATATTGTCATCAAATGCACGTTAAAAGAAATGACATAAACATCTACATTTTAATGGGTTACTATAATTAGACATTCCTACCCTAACGCGGTCAACAAGCTCTTGCTTCTCCTCCTCAGGTATAGAACTCCAACTTGCATGCCTTAGTTCAGCATATACTTTAACGATCCACGTGACTCGCCCAGTGAAAATGGATCTATTTTCATACGATGGACCTCGATGGCCATCCTTTACAACCAAAGGAATCTTACCCACCTTCCGGAGGCGTTCAAAAAATGTGCATCGCGCAGGCCCTCGGCCCCGTTTCGTAATGGGTGGAACTATATCTAGAAAAATTATTGTGTTAAACCAAGAATTAAAAAACGGCTCCAAAAACTAGATTAAATGCGCTTGTATTTTCCGCATATATGAATTGAAGTAAAAGATGCGTAACTGTGTTATAAATGGATGGCATACCTGTATTAATATTCCCCTCTCCACCCTGTGCTGCATCCATGGACTCTTGTACAGCAGCACCTCCTACGTCCTGAGTCTCTTCATTTGAGTTTGGCTCGTCTCGTAAAATGGTTGTCGGAGGCAATGCTTCTGCCTCTGGGCTGCTGCTACGTATGATAGGTCTTGAGTGTCGAAGTCGCCCCCTCCTTCCCCTCTTGACAGATTGCCACATCTTTATGGTTGCTGGAATTCAATATACTTTTTAACATGCAACCAACAAAAGACGTCAATACTAGTTATAAAACATATTTTAACTAAATCGTCTATAATAATTTGGCATTGCCCACTATCTACCATTAGACACTATTTATTAAAACTGGATTCTCTTCTAGCATATGGCTATATCACGCTTGTTTTTTATTTTAAAACATATAGCTGATCCCTTTGTCTGCACTGTTTTAATTGTCTGATTTGCATTTGAATCACTTGGTTAAGGGTATGGTTCTCATTGTCAAATAAACTTTCTATATATATTGTTTGCCCCTTCATCTAAAAACTGCTGTTTGGCAGATTAAATTTGGCAACTAAAAGTTTTACCAAATATCTATATTAAGGCTGTGAAGGCACATTTGTTGTCAAGAATTGCATGCAATTAAAAAAACCACCATAGATTTGTTGTTTACAATTCATTGCTGAGTATATCTAATAGGACCTGCAAACCTAATTTGTCCACTGCCCTTATGCGTATTATTAGTTTTAGTATCAAACTTTCAACATTGAGTGCATTCAACTCTGGTTTTGTTTAACAATGCTAAGGTATCAGATTGCCATGTATTAACCATATTTAAAAACAACCAAGAACCTCTACTGAAAGTCCAACAGCTAGGTAAATAGTACTTGGAAAAGGTATTAAGCAACATGCAATATTAAAACCACACTTACAATTCCTACAATCATCTAGATTTGTGGTGCTTTTATACTAAGTTTGTCAGGAAAGATGTAGAGTGTTTACAAATGCATGTAGTGCCAGAATATCATGTAACAAGGGGATATGGATTATGCAAACCCATCAACCAGAGTCCAAGTATAAAACCATTTGCAAACTTATATGAGCATAAATACATCCCCCGGTTCAAAAGTAATCCCTACCTCAAATAACAAAAAAATGGCTGGAAAGAAAACTATGGAAAGACTCGAGTACTATGTATATACCATGTTAAAAGTTGTGCATAGTACTTCTCTAAACCATTTGAAGGGGCCGAAATCAATGGGCTCCTTCAAAACATGGGGCGCTGGTCACCCGATACTCACCCAGAACAGAGGTCAAGCAAAAGAAGCAAAGAGAAGAGAACTAGGGAGAAGAAGAGATGCACCTTCAGTTGATGATTAAGTTTGCCCAGACTTGCTCAGGGGATGATTAACTGGAACTTCCTTACCAATTTGGAGACAGCAGATAATCAGGGAAGGAATAGGCCTCTGGTTCACCAAATTGCACGTCCTTGTTATACCTTCTGCTTAATTTCCCTCCAGCAAAGTCACTAATCCCTCAATAAGAGGCCAGCTGTCCTTATGGACCCATGCCGTGTACTTATTTCTGGTCTGGAAGTGACCCTTTCTGGCACCATTTCAGAGCCAATTTGGTGAATACAATTCCCGCCTACTAATTCAAGCTCTCATTTCACTTGTGCGTATTTATAATGAAAGAAAAATAATTAGTACCCACATTTACAACAACGTAGCAGGGAAAACAGTTATAAAATTACTTTAACGTCCATGAAGATTTAAGCTTTTATTGGAATTTAATCAATGAATTATTATTGTGGCCTTATATCTTAATTTGCATCACAACTTCGATGTGATTAGTGAAAATACCATAATAATCAATGGTTAATTAGGGGAAATGAGATTTAATTTATTTCCTTTCACTATACAAGAACCATCTGTGTGACCAATAAATAATTTAGTTCTCACCTAATCATAAAACCTCATTTAATGTGTTTACAAATCATCTGAGTAAGTTCAAAACTAAAACCATCTACCTGCAACTGTGTTATTTATTTTGTCCTCATATCTTAATTGGAACGTTGCAAACTCAAGGAAGCATTTTTCCCTTGATAACAGTACCCACTTCCAGCAAGCATCATTTCCAAAATTCCTTGTGTTTTGCATTGCTCTTTCCAATGGAGAATACTCACCCATAAATCATTGCTAAGAAGGGATGCACATAATTCATTGTTAATTGCCTGGATTGCTCCCCAACAACTATGTCATCCATACCAAGTGTGTGCATACATTTCATACCATATGTGAAATGAGACATGCAAACCTGACCAAGTATGTGTTTCCAGTGTGTTTCAGTTACAAATTTGCATAACCCATACAGTGTATTTCAGTTACACATTTACACATCACGGGTCAATTTGTGACATTGACCCCCATTTCATAACATACAGAACCCATTAAGGTACACCCCCTAGCTGGCAATTCAAATGTGTCATTCCCACAGACTGACTGCATCATCAATTTGTGCCTCTCCCTTTGATTGGGCGTGTTCCACAACGTAAGCTCTAAGTAACCAAGAAAATCTGCACACAATATTAAAACCTTATGAGTTATTAATAACTATGATTGCCTAGCTAACAATCTCAATTGATTGTCAAGTATATACAGTTCGAAACCAGAATTGTAGATGGATCGATTGCTAAACCATCTCATAAGATGCAGATCCACTCCACAAACCATGGATGAGATGCTAAAATATTACACCATCTTGGATTTTTAACTTTGTTCCAAAGAAATTTTTCGAGTTATGATTTTATCAAAGAAACAGTCCTAGCAGTTTTCAGCTATTTTATGCACCTTCGCACACCCCACATGCACAGGACTGAAATTCAGTACGCACTGTCTTTTACTCAAATTAAACAGTTTGTGGGATGGAACAGACCATGCTAAAAAAACCACAGCTAGCCTAGATACCTGCAGAGCCTTAAAGATCTTAATCGATTTATAGCTGCAAGAAAATGTCAGTTGCTTCTTAATGGACTTCAAGTTTTTTTTTTCTCCCTCTCTCACATTAGATGACAAACCCAACTGGATTGGATACTTGGCTACCGATCAACTAAAATCTTTTAACTTGTCTTACAAAAGGAGAAGCAATGAGAAATCATGATATCCAGTACTATTACTGCTCCAAATAAAGAATCTGGTCACAACTTTTGATTACCATCCCAAATAGTCCAATTGAGGAACTCATGCAAAATCATACCTTTAGTGGGTCAATCGAGAAGACAACCCTATATATATATGCAGCTAGCCATTGTAGTTGCAATGGATAAATGGTACAAGGACACTCACGGGTATCCACAAGGTAATTTTAAGTCAAATAGAAACATGACAAGAAATGAGCTGAGTGAATCCAGTGACTGCAGCTTCAGTCTCACATGGCAGCATTGAAGTTCCTCAACTCTCAATGAGAGTTGAACAATGTCAGCAACTTTTCTATACATAATAGAAGAGATAGATATGACTTTGCAGGGCATATATGATGGCCATTAGCATCAAAGAGTTTTGGGTTACATCATTGTGAAGGATTTGTGGGGTCCAAAATGGGGAGATCTAGAATGGCCATATATTGATTCTAGCACTTGAGCATATTCGTACCTTTCACACATATCATTTTCTATCTTCATCCGCTACTCACGTATATGTTATAGGCACACGTATACTGTCCCAACACTAATGTCAACTTTTATATGCATGTTAGATAAAGTGTATCTAAATTGGGTAAATTCATATACGCTTTATCTACCACGATTTGCTAGTACCTGAAAATCCATCATTCCCTCATTCAGTTAACATCCTTTATTGATATGGACCACTGGCCTCATCATCTCGTTGGGGTTCATCATCAATGACATTGGCATATAGTTCCCTTACAAATCTAAAACTAGTGGAAACAAACTTTTCCATACAGGTTTTCCCCCAAACCATGTAAAGATGTATGGTCAGTGCTTAGTCTCATGGCTTGGAGATGTCATCTACAAGCCATGAGACAAAAAAGTCCAACTAAGTAGAGCTTATGGCTAGTGCCTATGAAGACATTTATCGCATATGCTGCAGGATGTATCATTTAATTTTTTTCCCTACTCCCAGCTGCTCCATGGTTTGTTTTGGGCACCACAAAGGGTATGCCACTCTATTGTATTACTACCAATTATCTCTTGATGATTGACATGGAAGGTCCTAAGTAGGAAATCCCCATCAACTGGTCTGCACTTACAAGAAAAGGGGATCTTCTACTAGGCTACTGGGTAAAGGTAGAGAGAACCATACTCTACGTACATATTAAGACAAGACACCAAAGAAAACTACAAACCATGGATTATTTGATAATGAGAACATGTGCTAGATGTGCAACACTTGCAATGTACTGCTTTCATTATCAATTTCAGTATTGCGACCCATGATTCATAAGCATATTGGTTTAAACATTGCTGATGATCTTTGTGAAATTGAATAATTTTATAATTCGACTGAAGACTATGTTTATTTGGGTAATTAAAAATTTGTACCTTAGCTTCACCGACAATCTCCTCATCTTTTGTGTTTCGAGAATTGAAGTCATGTGCTATCTGTAATTAAGCACGTAGACAAAGTTGGTCACTATACATACATATATATATCAATATATTATCACTGTGATTTCTAATACTTACGCTTATAAAGGGGATTGTGAAATGGGAACCATAAAATAAAATCATGAAAATATATTTAGTGTAAGCCTGAATAGTTTATCAAAAATAATCTCGGCAACGATAGGGATAAACATCCCTATTTGTCTAGCATAGGGCTTAAACCAATACATAGGCTCTTAATTCAAAAAAATTGTGTTTATATGGCCATTGTCATGAGTATATTATGAATTTCAAATTAAAAATCATAATAATCAATACAAATATGACTTACCCTCATCATTGTCTGACTCCTTGTGCATATGAGTCTCAGACTCGCTATCGGAGTTATCCTCATCAAGTGGGTCATCATCAATGAAGACGTCATTGTCAACTGGTTGGGACGGCTCTTGAATTGATATGATTGATGGATCAATAGGCAAATGCTCTTCATCGACTCGACTCAATGGATCGCCCATGGTTGATTCACTCTCTAGAATTGGGGGATAGTTGTTCACATTATTGTGGAATTCATCTTCTGTTTCACCCCCCGATAATTCGTCATCATCAATCTCCTCCTCAACAGTAGTCATCGAGGGAATGTTGTAAACATTCCTATTTGTAATCTTATGGACGACATGCTAACTTCCACCCAATGTCAGATCTGTGAGATAAAATACCTGAGTAGCTTGGCATGCAAGGGCAAAAGGCTCATCTTTATACCATTCCCTAGCAGTATTCACTAACGTTAAGTGGTCTCTAACACGTATCCCCCTTCTCGGGTCGCCAACGTCATACCAAGCACATTGAAAAAGATATACCTTACGCCAACCCATGTAGCGTAATTCTATAATATCATGCAACACACCGTAAAAATCAATAGGGGATCCCTGATGTGACCCATGAACCACTACCCCGCTGTTTTGAGTACGACGATGCCTTTCACGCTCTTTCGAATGAAAGCGAATACCATTCGATATGCATCCGGCATATGATGCTACCCAGGGATCTAGACCACATGCTAATGCATATATGTCATCGGTTATCGCAGTTGGACTACTTGCACGCAACTCTCGAATCTACCATACAAAATGACAAAAGAAAACCCAGTTATTGTTTTGTTCTTAATTTGTCTGAGGGATACAATGGAAACACAAAATATTGGTATCTTACATGAGATCTGAACCACGATGGGAATTCACTCTGGTGCCTACGATTGATGTTATGAGGGTCCTCTTGTTTCATCTTGTTATAGTGTTCCCTGCATATATGGGAAGCTAACGTAACTAGGAGAGTAAAAAATAAAAATTTAATAACTTAAGGAACTTTCCAAGAATGTTGTACTTACTCTATGTATTGCTCAACCTCCATGCAATTATTAAGTACATACCAATGGGCCTTGGCCATTAGTGTATCTGCTAATTTGTGCGACCTTGTTGTCCCCAATGGTCGTGTCTTTTGTGAGAAAACAGATAAACTAGACTCACTTCCTGACCCAGTCGAACTGACAACATCACTGTTACGTTCCTCTCGGTTATATCTAGTCTCAATATCATTAAGGTACATAGAGCAAAATGTAAGGCACTTGAGATGAAGATATGCCTCAGCTATTGAGCCTTCTGGACGGGCTCTATTGCGGACGTACCGCTTGAACTTCCCTAGATACCTTTCAAAAGGGTACATCCATCTATATTGAACGGGTCCTGCCAGTAATGCCTCCTCTGGCAGGTGAACAGCAAGGTGCACCATGATATCAAAAAATGCGGGAGTGAATATCATTTCTAGTTTGCAGAGAATGATGGGAATATTTGCCTGAAGCCGATGCAACACTGATATGTTCAAAGTTCGTGAACACAATTCTTTGAAGAAATAGCTTAAATCTATTAAGGCTTGACGCACGTCAGCCCGTAAGAACCCACCAATCACGACCGGCAACAGTGCTTGAATAAATATATGACAGTCATGGCTCTTCATTCCACTGATTTTCCCATCACTAACATTGACATACTGAGCAATGTTCGAGGCAAATCCATCAGGGAATTTCACATTTGACAACCATGCACAAAACGTCCTTCTCTCATTCAAATTTAACATGTAGCAAGCAAGACTCATACTAATACGATCGCCATCACGTTGTAAATGCAATTCTTTCCTTAGTCCAAGATTAGCCAAATCCCTGCGCGCATTGGCAGAGTCCTTAGTTTTTCCTTCAATATTCAGCAATGTTCCCAAAACGTTATCGCATATGTTTTTCTCAATATGCATGACATCCAGGTTATGTCTCAAACCCAACTCTAACCAATATGGAAGCTCAAAAAATATAGATTTTTTAGTCCAATTTAGTTGATTGGGCGTTCGTTTCCTCTTCAAAGAAGATTTACCAAACTCGAGATGTGACAATCCACGTAATTGTTCAATCAAATTCTCTCCCTCGACCATTGATGGTTGGACTCGGTGCTCCTGATACCCATTAAAAGCATTTTTTTTCCGTCTCCAAGTGTGATCTGGGGCCAACCATCGTCGATGACCCATATAGCAATGTTTGCGCCCATAAACCAACCATTGTGAACATGTGTCAGATGTACATGAAGGGCATGCCATCTTGCCCTTTGTGCTCCAACCAGAAAGATTGGCATATGCGGGAAAGTCATTTATAGTCCAAAGCAACGCTGCATGCAATCTAAACATTTGCCCACTGTATGCATCATAGGTATGAATACCCTCTTTCCATAACTCCCTCAACTCATCGACAAGAGAGCGCAAGAAAACATCAATATCATTTCCTGGTGCCTTAGGGCCAGGGATTAGCAACAATAACATGGTATATGGATCTTTCATACATGACCAAGGGGGCAAGTTGTAAGGCACAAGTAGTACCGGCCATATGCTGTACGGTTTGCTCATGTTATTGAATGGGTTAAACCCATCACTCGCCAAACCAAGTCTAACATTGCGAGGATCTTGGGAAAACCAACCATGTTTTTCATCAAAGTCTTTCCATACCTTAGAATCGGCTGGATGACGCATGCATGTCGGATGATCAACACGTGCTTTTACATGCTCATGGCTTGGGCTATCTTCTTTGACATAAATAGCCTCTGTAACCGTGGCTTTAGGGGGAAATATCGGAGAACTTTTTGTGGTATTCTATGTTTCTTACTTGTGCTTACAATCCACCTAGATACTTTACATTTAGGGCATTCATTGTACTCAACATTTTCCTTCCAAAACAAGGCACAATCATTTGGGCACACATGTATCTTTTTGTAACTAAAGCCCAAGTCATGCTCCAAGCGACGAGCGTCATTAAATGAGTCAGGGAATAGAGCATGGGGAAATGCAGCTTGCAGAAGCTTTAAAACCATGTCAAAGGACTTCACGGTCCAACCACCAATGCCTTGATGTGAAGCAACTTGACTATAAATGATAGCTTTGAGAACTTAGCACATGAAGGATAAAGTGGACGTTGTGCGTCGGCTACCAAATCCTCGAAATTAAGGTTTGTTGGAGTATTAGAGGTGGATGGTTGATCATTTGTGTTTGCATTTCCTTCATTTGTAGTTGAATTATCCATAAACGACCCATGACGAATGTCATCTAACATCTCGTCGAAATCATCGATGTAGTCATTGTAAGCTGATGCATTGTCACCTTCATCATCAGAAAATGTAGCATCTAGGAACGGATCATCTTCTCCATGGAATATCCATTTCGTATAAGTTGGATCAATCCCACTGATGAACAAATGATCTTCGACCGTTAGAAAAGAGTGGAAAGCTCTATTTCGGCATCTCCTACATGGACACCTAATGTGATCAGATCCAGGTGTGTGGGCTTGAGCCATAGCCAGGAATTGTCTAACACCTTCACCATATTCATTGGAATGCAATCTATCTTCGATAAGCATCCAAGCCTTATCCATCAGAGCACTGACCAACTATGGGAAAAGAGATTGGAAAAGATACTGTTAGGGGGATAATCAATGAGAATGAATGTAAAAGATTATTTCTTGGACTGGAGGTATTTATGGGGATATATGAAAAAATTAGCAGAGAATGGAAAATGAGAAACGCCATCAAGCTGAAATATGTTTGCATTGTGGTTTGTGGGTAGGTAGAGGTGAACATGTATGTTTAATTGGTGGGTTTTAAAGTCGAGCTGTAACATGTGTTGTCAACTTGTTGTAACCTTGGCTATTAGTTGTACAGGTTCGCATAAATGACTAGCTAAAATCGTGTTGGATGAATGTAGCATTATGTTTTTTTTCAGGTTGAATCAAGGAAGAGACCAGAGAATTAGGCACTATTATTGAATTAAGGAGCCCATACTCGAAAATTTAAGAGCTGCAGCGCATGTTTTTTTTTCAGTTCAGTAACATGTCAATGCAGCAATTATAAAATAAAGAAGAATTTAAGTTTGACCAGTACATGAGATAAATGAATTAATCAAATTATACTTGAGTTATTAACTTAACTTATAACTAAATATTATATATAGATTATGAAATTATAAGCATCGTGATATTGGTAAATATCATAACCCATCATGAAGGCTTAACTTGGAGGAGTACTAGTACGTATGAGATTCAACATATATTTCTGATCGATCAACAATATGAAGGCTAAATCGATCTCATGCACCAATATATTCCAACACAATATTAAGTTTGTGTAGGTGTTGACAAATATGCAGGAAAATCTTGTTATTTTCCTTTATATTGGCATAAATTATTTCGGATACATCAATGATTATATCAACAAAGATACACGCAACATCTATAGCAAATATAAGAACATGGTATAAATGTAAGCTCTTCTTGAAATGCATAACCAAGATTCTCATGGGGCAGCAAAGTAAACTATAATATGAAAAGCATGAAAATGAATCAATGCACGGAACTAACTAAAAAGATAATGAAACCAAAAGAGACAACAGATTCACGGTCCATAGTAAATTAAAAAATGTAACATAAATTATATATGCATATATATATATATATATATATATATATATGCAAATTCAGAGGGCAGAAGATGCACAAGTAGGGAGTATACCTTAGTAAGATTTAGATGATCGTGTTTATGCCACATAGCAATGATCTTGCGTAAAAGCTGCCAACAAATGACGCAATACGAGGCTGAAGTCTGTCCTATGACCCTCCCACCCGATGACTCACAATTTAACTAAATATCAAGAAAGAAGACAGACCACAAAAGAAACTATTAACAGCGTATGGGAGTCACCTATGCAATGAAATATAACAAACGTAACCCACTTAGCATTACTAGAATAAAAAGAGGCTAACATAAGGAATAAAATAAATTCAGGTGATCTACTAAATTGTGATGGAAAAATGGAGAAAATTCAACTAATCGTAATATTTAGATAAATCAATACACCTAGCTACTGCATGCACTCCAACTAACTGTCACATAGACATGCACTGTCTCCACAGGAGTGTGAGATGCCACACTCATTGCCCATTACACGAGTCCCACATTCCATGACGAAAGAATTCATCAATAACATTCCCAAGCAGGTTTTCTTTTTTTTTTTGTTGGGAGGAGCATACTATTGAATAGTGCAAAAGTGACAAATAAAATCAACGGTTCAAATTCTTCACAACGTTTTTCATACATATGGGTATGAAAAATGAGCTCCCAACTCAAAGATGTTTTGGTTTTTTGGTACTATTGTCATTGTATTTAGTACTAGCCAAGTTTTAGTTCTTTCCAAAAGAATGTTATTGACAGTATTCCCTGGCCACTGAAAGACAGTAAAAAAAAAGTTATAGTCGGGGGAATATGCACATTGCTGGGAAACTACTTTAGTTGTGTGCAATTTAATGCCTCAGTTGGAGTATATGAAACTTCTGTTTATAACTGAATCAAGTCCATCTTTTATTAACAGTTATAATTCTAAAAGTAAATCACGTACATATTCCATGTTTTAGAAAACTTTCAAGACAAAGAGAAATTTTCCTTTGAATCATCAGAACGTAATTCATTTTATTACATTTAGTCTTCTAATATAATACCATATTAGTTGCATTAACATTCACAATTTATAAGTACACTACAGTAGTTTTATAAAATCAAGTGGATCTACTTTTGAATCGTGGCTATTTTAGTTTTGGTTTTTTTGACTGCTTTCTATGGAGCAGGCAACCAAACCACATTTACTGACATATGCTACAGCATGGAGTTAGTAATCCCATTTCTCGCTAGCAACTAGTAGTAGATATAGCTAGGCTAGGTAGAAGCAAATTAACTGGATGGATGGATGGATGGATGGATGGTCAAATATTAAAAAAGTGGAATCGTTTCACATATTTATAAAAATAACCTAGATAGCTATAACAACCATGTGAGGTTAGGTTTAGGGCAGTGTTTATTTGCCTTTGACCAAAGGATGTATACTGAAGAATTAAGATATATATATATATATATATATATATATATATATACAAAGACGTATGCGTTAATCGAATACAATCTGGCCATATATATATATATATATATATATATATATATATATATATATATATTATATATTTGCTTGTAAAGTTCTCTTTTAGGCCAGCAGGATGGATATAAGATAATTCCCAAGAATCATGCATGGTTGCACCTTGAATGTTTGGAAAGTAGGTTGAAGGTGGGGAAAGCTGGATATGTAAAAGGCTTACGATCATGTAAGCTCGGATTTTGTTGCTTATTTATTGAGGAGATTTGGTTTTGGTGCTAAATGGAGCTCGTAGATTAAACATTGTGTTTCGACTTAGAAATTTTATATATTGGTGAATGGTGAACCAGCTGGTTTCTTTTGTTTCTTAATCGCAGTTTGAGGCAAGGCAATCCCATTTCCCCCTTTCTTTTTGTTATGGTTATGGAAGTTTTTAGTAGAATGATTGAGAGGGCTGTGGAGGGTAATCTGCTGTCCAGTTTTGTGGTGGGTAAGGAGACTAGGAATTGTTTCAAGATTGATCATCTGTTATTTGATGACGGTACTTTGATTTTTAGTGAGGCTTCTTTTTAAGAAGTTCGTGTTTTGAGAGCACTTTTGCTATGTTTCGAAGCTGTTTCGGGATTAAGTGTTAATTTCTCGAAGTCTGAAATTGTTAATGTGGATGATGTTCAGAATTTATCAGACCTGGCTAATTTACTGGGCTGCAGAATCTCTTCTTTGCCTTTGAGGTATCTTGGGCTTCCTTTGGGAGCCTCTCTTAAATCTGTAAATAATAGCAGAATCTCTGAAGCTGGTTTTTCCTTCAATCTTCAGAATTGCCAGGGATCATAATGGTTCTATTTATGAAAATACTGTAGTAATAATAGACAGGTTGACTGGAATATAACTTATAAAAGGGATGTCAATGATTGGGAGGTGGATGAAGTTAAGGATCTGCTGATCAAACTCTACAGCTCAAAGTTGGTACTTGAAAGAGAGGATAGTATGGTATGGATCCCTGCTGGAAAGGCTAAGTTTTCAGTCTCATCTTATTATAGAGTTTTGTCAAGTCATATTAGTTGTGTTTTTCCTTGGAAAAGCATATGGAAAGTGAAAGAAAGCAGTAAGGTTTATTTTTTATGTTGGATGGGATCTTTGGGTTCAGTATTGACAAATATTAATCTTAGGAGACTAATAAATATAACTGATTGGTGTGTCATGTGTAAAAGGGCAGGAGATTCTGTAAATCATATTTTTCTTCACTGCGAAGTGTCAAGATTCTTGTGGACTGAGGTTTTGAGTTGGATAGGTTTACATTGGGATCATGCCTAGAGAAGCAATGCACATTATTGTAAGGGTGGAAGATTTTGAAGGGCTGTAAGAAGTGGGCGAGAGTTTGGAAATCCATACGTCTTTGTCTTATGTGGTGCACTATGGTTACTCAAGAAATGGGAGATGCTTCGAAGATAAAGAACGCTCATTGGGAGATCTACGAGATTTTTTCTTGTGTACTTTGAGTTATTGGGTTAAAGTGTTTGTGTAAAAGAGATAATTTTCTGCACATGTTTTAGTTTTCTTGCGTTTAGTTTCTTTTCATTTGAGGAAGTTTAAGAGTTTCCTTAAACGTACGTCATTTGTACTTAGGATTATGCTTATTTCTTGAATAGAATATAACTTATCAAAACAATTGCAATGGTCTTACCGATTGAAGAAGTATCAACAAGCAAGCGAGTATAAATTTAAAAAAAAAAAAAATTGCAATGACCAGAGTCCTCTAATATTTTCACCGTATCCTACAAGAAGGAAAAGAAGCTGCCAAGTAGTGATATGTGCATTAGGAAAGCAAACTCGTTACCTTATTACTAGCTCCTTGTAAGGCTCATTCGGCAATGAACTGCTCTCACTTATATGTCCAGCATTGGCTACTCCACTTTCCTCAGCACTTGTAGTTGCAGAGACATTTACTGACATTGAACCTAATTTGATTTGAGTCAAAAGTGAGGAATTAGAATTTGCACCAAAGTTGGGGGATGAAATTGATTAATTTATAGATATGTTTCCCAATACAAGAATTTATTAAAATCAACTAATGCCTTTCTTTAATGTCAACATTTTCAGTTCATAGATTAAGGAAATTAAACAGTTTACATCCATATGGTGTCCAAAAGGCCCTTTACAGATGAGATCATTAAGCTTACAGTCATAGTCTCCCCCATCCGATTCGTTGACTAGCCAAATGCTGACCAAATATTTTGTCTCGTCGCAAATAAGGTCTGCAAAAGATTGTGATATTGTTATGGAAAAAGCACAAAAGTAATGGTTAAAATAATAAATAAATTAGGTTAAGCACCATGTAGTAAGAAATAAGATTTATCATGAATCTAATGTTGTGAAATGCACCCAAATTAGCCTCAGTTGGATGGGAAATGGAAAGAAATAAACAAAATTGTCCAGTTTTCTCAGAAAGCCAAATTAGAGCCGTTGCTGCAGAAGCATGCGTGCATTAAGATAAGATAAAGAAAACGAATTGAGTAATATGGAAAAGCAGCATGTAGTGATATGGAAAAAGAACAAGTAGGGAGAAACAAGGCACCAACAACATCACCAAAGTAATTCGTGATGCAAAGTCCATGAGAATTAAGGATGGATTTTAACCAAAACATCACCAAAGTAAATTCAGAGAATAATGATTTTTTGGTCTAAAACCTTTAGGATATTCTGGAAGTATGGCTAGAAACCTATAGAAATAAAAACATTTACATTATTTAGCTTGACCTAATTAAAGCAAGTAACCAAGGTTGGTGACTCCAACTGTGGTGCCTTAAACTGTGATGATATCATCCTGGAGTAACCATATAATGCTAGTAACCAAGATTGGTGAAAGAAGAATAGAAGGATTATCCTTGGAGAAACAGTTGTTATTTTATTAAAATAAAATAAACTATTTTATGTAGAAAGGGCTGGGTTGGGTTTGAAAACTTCACTACAGAGGGATAAGAAAGTGTAAAGAGGGATTTCTGAGGTAGGCAGGAATTTTTGGTTTATACAGTTTAACTTCATATATAACTGACAAGGAAAGTAGTGAGGTGAGAAAAAACAAAACTGGGTTTAGCACAAAGAAGTAACAAAAAGGTTGCAGAGTATGAATTTGTGGAGAGAAATCCTCCGGTCAATACCTCTGACTCGACCTTCCTAACTATAAAGCATCACCACAACAGGGATCTCTCTATAATCATGTGACATGGATAGTGGGTAACTGAACCAAAAACTCCATTAAATCATACCACTATTTGGAGGAAAATTGGTTATCAGGCAATATTTTAGGATTGTGAGGAAACGATATATGGGATAATAAAATACTTCTCTAATACCACGTTTCTTTAGTCAGCCCAGTGCACACTTTTATTGGACTGTGGAAAAAAGACTAAGATGTGAAAAATTAATTCCCTACTTTGTATTCACCATAGAAAACAGTGCAAAAATCAAGTTATAACATTTACAAACTTTATAAATACAAGATAATTTACAATAGAGATGGGAAATAATATTAAGTTCATAACCAATAAACATAATGTTGGCCACTATTTGAGAACTCAAGTTAAATCAAATAAAATAAAAACACCACAACAAAATACAGATCTTCCAAATCATTTTCAAGATCTACATTCCCTGTCTAATTGGTTGCAATTTGTAAAAATATAATGCAAAATTAGTATAGAGAGATATTTGTTAATAATCTTTGATTCTTTTGACAAACACGACTCATAACTTTGAGTACTCATAGCGAATAAAAATGGAACATTAAAAGAGGAACAATTAGAGGAGCGATTTTGCTTTCCCAAGTTGATGTTGAAAACCAGAACATGAATTAAAGACTAGGGTTTCTATTCGTGACAGGTGGGAGCCGAAAGACTTACCACTGCGAGAGTGGTGACGACATCTACCAGTCCGTGGACAACTCCAACTTCAAACCGCGCGAACCCCTCTACTGATACCCACGAGGTGCCCTCAGCCAGTGACGCTACAAAAAATGTGTTGTCTTCGGTGGAGAGCAGGGTCCAACCAGCCACCAGACAAATCTACGAGGTCGGCGACGTTGGAAGCTCCACTGAGTCTTCTGGAATTGAATGTGGTAGGTGCAAGCCGTGGGAGTTGTTACCAACTCGTGTACGCCAATCCTCTCCTTTCTGCTAAATTATCTCCCTAATTGACGCAACATGGAAATGGTCGATCACTGGAGGATTTCATGAAATGGGAGCAAATAAGAGAGGCAGGGGGAAATTTTGTTAGATTTGGTCTGAGGTGAGAAGAAATTTCCCCGTTGAAATCGGACGAAAGGGAGAGAATGTGCGCCAGGTCCAATTTCCCACCGTGGGTTTGCACATGTTTTTTTTTTATTAACAAGGTTTGCACATGTGTTAATTAAGCCGTGTAAAATGACGGGTTTTTTTTTTCGGCGAAATATGTTGGTGGGAAAAGAACTTTGTTACAACAATTTTAAGTGAGCAGTCGGCATGTCGCTGCAACATCGCGAATCTTTTCCCACGAACCCAGTTTGTGACATAAATCAAGTATTTTCCACCATGGTTTGTCTTGGAAAAGATTTTTGTGGCAAAAAGGCTACTTTGTTGTTGTGTCTATTGCGGCGATTTTATTATCGTTGCAAATAAAATCGTTGCAATAAGTCTTTATTTGTAACAAATTTGATATCACCACTCACTTTTTACCTCAACTAGCTAGCACCCGATCCATTTAATTTGTTTTTTGCAGTGATTTTACCACATATGGCGACGAAATGAATCGTCGTAATAGTAAATAATGTGTTGCATTGGGGGGAAAGTATATATTAATATGCCTCAAGACCTGTGATTGGTTCCGAGTTTCATTATCTACATTAATTTGTTGAACTGATTATAGTTCTAAAACATTCATATATTTAAATATTGTTTGCTTACTTTAAATGTTAGTTTCTTGGGTGCCGAAAGAATCTTTGGTATGCATAGGTGGGGGAAAAGGATTCCTGTGAATAACATATTACAACTAACATATCAATAATAGAATTGCTCTAGATTGCCAGCTTTATCCTCTACAAAATGATCACTACTATAGAATCGGCATCCAGTCCCATTATTGCGAAGTGTCGCATAACCAACACATGAACAATCAGTACTCCAGCATCCATCCATGCAATCAAATAAGTTGACGCCCAAGTTCTCATCCAAACGAGGTGACGATGAAATAAAATAACCCCTACGCTGCTCAAACTTTTTTTGACTGCTATTTCTGCAATTGGGTGAATTCTGCTGCACACATCATTGTGCTACACGTAAACCTCACACTCTGCACACCATTTAAAAAATATATGGTTTTACTTTTTTATTCTCATATTTCATGAAATATGAAACATAAGGATAAAATAATAAATTCATATATTTTTAAGTAGTGTGCAGGAGTGTGAGGATTATGCATAGGATTTTTCTAACTGAAATAGCTCTCATTCTTATTAGAGACATAACTGAAATAGCTCTCATTCTCGAGAGTAGCAATCGAGTTTGGTGCTGTTTTGTTAGCATTCAATGGGATTGGACTCCCTCCATTGTACAGAATCTTCAACAGGCCATCTGCATCCATAGTCAGATTTCCTTTACCAACTGAAATAGGTTTGTCTCGGTTTGCAACCCATACCCGCGGGGAGTTGAAGGTATCATTTGTGAACCATATTCCCAAGTAACCACGATCCGGACGGCTGATAGTGAAAAAGCCAAGCTCAAATCTTCCATCTGCTGCGAGTAACCAAGAACTTCGCCAGGTTTGATGGCATCATTCTGTGCATGAGAAAGTTGTGACCCTCCAAGGTACCAACATGACATGAAGATCATGAAGAGAAATATTGCAGGTAGAAGGGAATTCGGGCTAGCCATTGTAGGAATAGATTTCATTTTGGTGCAAATCCTAGTGCTTAATGATATTCGTTGGTCGAGAGGAGAAGAAATTGCTGTGCTGTTTCGCGCCTCCGTAGATGTCAACTTATTTGAACGTGTCTACTTATTTAAGAAATATGCTTTGCATTTTGATCTGCACCGGTATATAGGACTTTACAGTAACTTAATAAGCACATGCAACGTCGACGTTCCAAAGCTACTTATTTGAAATGTCTACTTGTTTAAATAATTACATGATTATCATCCATTAATAATTAATTGTCTATAATTTCAGTCATTCTAAAATGAAATAAAAAATAAAAAAATAGAAAAAAATATTTTCCCACTCCCTCAAATATTTACTATTGACCACCCGATCGATGAAGACTCGAACCTAACAACCCCGCTTTAGGAGATGACGGAGACCTTACTCGGCGTCTCGAGTCTTGACCCATCAGTATGCTAATCTAATCCTAACGTCTTTGACCCTAAAAAGTTCGGATAGGACTATATATCTATCTTTTTTAAGATTTGTGTCGATAAGAGCAATATATATATATATATATATATATAGAAAAGCTTCCTTTGACCGTTAATGTGTTAGTAGTTCCTACTACTCTGTCTCCCTGTGTTTTTTATCTAATAGGCAATGAATGAGTCAAGAAGGAAACCCCAACTGCACAATGCTCAATCAGCATAACCATTTCGAGACACGTTTAGAGCCAAATGAATATCAAGAAACCAATACAGATTTTAACATAAATAAAAATTCAAGAAAGATGCCAATTGTATATCTCTGATGCATGGCTACAACAATTTGCATAAACAATTCGCCCCTTCTTCTTTTCTTCTGATAAAAAATCACATGAACAATATTCTTATTGCACATAACAAGCTCCAAAAGGGTCTTACTAGAACACAGGAAACTTTTCTTTCACACTATAATGTATCTCATAGGTTGATGTTTCCATCCTTACCGGGGATCCATCTCGGAAATGGTCATAGTGGCTGAAGCAGAAAAACATTCGTTTTCTCCGCCGAGTAAACCTGCCTCCGTCAACTGTCTTTGAGTGGAAAATGCTGCTTGCTTTGGAATAGGAAGAGGAAGAGATTCATTGGTAAGCATAGAAATAACATCAGACATGGTAGGCCTATCCACTGCAAACTCTTGTACGCACAAGAGACCCACATGGATGCATCTTAAGATTTGGTGCTCAGAATGGGATTCAACCAGAGTTGAGTCCATTAGCTCCAAGCCTTTGCCTTCTCTCCATAATTCCCAAGCCTGTAACCAACCCAAGTTTCACAGCTTAAATACAGTCCAATTTGATTATTCGGGACCCTCGGGTACACAGGAAGCATAAAGATAGTATACGATGTAAAATTTTAAGGAATAGCAACTTATATCCAAGACCACTCTGATCATTTTATTTAGAGTAAAAAACAAAGCAAGAAAGGAAAAATTGAGGCTTAGCGTCCTTACATATCCCACTAAGCTCAGGTGATGTTCAGGATGATAAATGCCAGTGCTCTTCTGCCCACTCACAATCTCCAACATCAGAACTCCAAAACTGTACACATCTGACTTCTCTGAAAAATTACCTCTCTGGGCATACTCCGGTGACATATAACCACTACAACCAAAAACATCAATGAAAATCAGCCTTAGATCAGGATAAAGTGCTGACACACAAAATTGTACATATTTACGTACCGTGTTCCCACTACTGTCTTTGTAAATTCGTCAGCAGCATTCCGGCCAAAAACTCTGGCCATGCCAAAATCTGATATTTTGGGGTTCATATCGTTATCAAGCAGGATGTTGCTCGCTTTCAAATCTCTATGAATAATTCTTAGTCTAGAATATTTATGCAAATAAAGAAGCCCTTGAGCAATGCCTTCAATGATGTTACGACGTCGCTTCCAATCCAAAAGCTCCCTTTTCTTTGGATCTATAAAATTTTGTACAGACAATAAATACACAGTAGAGAGACAATTAAAAGACAAATTGAACCAAAGAAAAAGATAAGAACATGGCGAACCAAAAAGAAAGAAGTCCAAGCTTTTATTGGGCATATATTCATAGATCAATATCTTTTCATCTCCTGTAACACAACAACCCAAAAGTCCAACGAGATTCACGTGTTGGAGTTTTGCAATGAGTATAAGCTCATTCTTGAACTCCACCAATCCTTGTTCGGAACTCCTCGAAAGTCTCTTAACAGCTATCTCTTGCCCCTCAGGTAATTTTCCCTAAATTAATATCAGGATGAACTTTGTTAGAATAAAAGTTAAATAATTAAATACACTTCCTTTGATCAGCTTAAACTTACAAGGATAATTGATTATTTGTACCAAAACAAAGGTTCTGAGTTCGAATGTTGATTCCCCTACATTTCACTAAATTGAAGAGTTTAAGATTTCGAGACAATGGGTCGACAAAGCCTTACTTTGTATACAGGACCAAAGCCACCTTGTCCCAGTTTATTTTCGGAGCTAAAATTGTCCGTAGCAGCGACTATGGAAGGAAAACTGAATACTTCCACATCATGACCTTTCTTCCCATCATTGCTAGCCTCTTTTGTGTCTCCAAATAGTAAAGCAAGTTCAACTTCCTGATTGCTTTCTTGATCTCCTGTTGCAGAATTGATTCATATATAGTTAAATCTGGCTTTATATATGAATTAAATCATATTCTTTCAGCAGCTAAAATACTTACGTCGTAGTTCTTTCTTCGTCCAAAAGCATAAGCATCCCATGATCACTACAGCAAGAGCAGCCACTACAGCTACAATGATCCATATCCACAATCTTTTTGCTAAAAAGAAACAAAAGTCTCATCTCATTAATTCACTAGTCTGTTGTTCAGTCGCGGGGGAGAGGAGAGGAGAGTGTCTTACTAGTTTTCGGCGTAATAAGAACATAAATCTGTTGAGCATTGATGCCGTTTTCCACATCCACAAATTGACCGCTGTATAATAGGCATCCAGTTCCAGTTGCTGAATTTGTTTGAAAACCAACGCAGGAACAACTGCTCCAGCATTTAGTCCAACAATCACTAATACTGGTGTTCCAATTGTAGTCCCATTGAGACACTCCTTCTGGAAATCGAACCTTTCGCTGTTCAAATTTTTGACTGCTAGTCCTGCAAGAGGATGTAGTCTGCTGCACACAACCGGGTTCCGAGGAGTAACCGAAACACATACCACTTCTCACATAAATAGGTTTTGGATAATCTGTAAGCATCCCATCTGAGCTCAAGACGAGCCTCGAAATTCTCCCTTCAGGAACAGAATAACGGAAGTAACTCTCGTTCTCATTAAAAATATAGCTAAAATTGTAGTAGACAAAATCTGAAGTCATCTGATCAACAATATTCTGAAAGTCGGATTTACTCCCAACCCCGCTGAGCCAGTACATATTCCCTCTGTGTCTCATTACCAATTGTCCCGTCCCGTTGACAGGACTCCATTCGAGAGAAAAGCCTCCGGGGGCGGCGACTTCTTCGGATAGCCACGAAGTAAGTATCCATTCTTTCCCTGCTTTATGGTCGATGCCTAGTTTCATACCAGGCAGAAGTGTGTCTGTCGGATAATCAAAGCTTTCCCATAAGACCCTTTTGGTAGACCCATCAGGATTCAACTCTTTCACGATGAAGTTTCCCGAGTTATCTAGAGTAGCGCTTGAGTTTGGTGCTGTTTGTTTAGAATTCAACGGAATTGTACTCCCTCCATTCTTCACATTAATTCTCAATTGGCCGTCTGCCTCCATTGTGAGATTTGCTGTACTGACAGATATAGGCCTGTCTCGGTTCGCAACCCATAATTTGGTGTGGTGGTCATCTTTGGAGTACCATATTCCCAAATAGCCGACATCCGAAACATCCAGACTGCTGAAGCTGAAAAAGCCTAGTCGAAATCTCCCATCAGCCGAAACCAGCTGGTCCGGGTAACGAAGCGCCTCGCCAGGTTTGAGGGTGGATTTCGTATGTGCATGAGAAAGTTGTTCCCCCCCAAGGCACCACCATGACAAAATGAAGAGAAACTCCATAGTCAGAAGGGATTTCGTGCTAGCCATGTATTCTTTCGGAATGAAAAATTCTATATGCAGTCGATGCGTACAGTCGGGACGCAATCGTCTGACAGCTTTGTCCCACTTTCTTCTTTTCTTACTCCCTCTTTCTCTCCCCTTCTTTTTCCTCAGCAGATGGCCTGTTCTTTCTCTCACCGAGTCTCACCGAATGCACTGAGTCCCGCTTTCTCTCTGTGGAGTTGTATCCATTTTGTGCTAGCAATAAGTACTTTATGCAACTAAGGAACCCGATCTCGAGGGAGACGCATTCTACAGATCCACCGTTGTCCACAAACCACAACTAGTGAAAAGCTCAACCCTCCCCCTAGTCACCGGCACAGCCTTACTTCAACCACCCAGCAATGGTATGATTTACTCCGAATCAAGAGCTATGGAGATTAAGTGGTTGGATGAGAGGATGAGAGGAGCGAGAAATATACAGAGAACGATGGTCGTGAGGTTGACGTGGAAGAGCAAGCGTTGATCCTCTTTTTTGCTTAATGGTCGTTGGTAGTTGAAACTCTGTTATTTAAAATGCTCCAAGCTTGGAGTCTTCCCACTGGGACACGTTTGGATTTACATATCATTTCAGTTACTCTTAATTCATCTCAACTCATCTCACTATTATTTATTATTATTCAACAATTTTAACTTATAAATCTCATTACTATTCACAACTCATTTCATTACTATTCACAATCCATCTTAACTCATCTCAAATCATCTCAAGTCATCTTCAAATCCAAACATCTCCTTAAGTTGTCCGACAAATTCCACAATAGGAGTTTATAATGCTTGAAAATGTAGGCATTTATTTTCAGAAATCTCTAATTCTCATTTATTTTATCTTATCTCATTATTATAATTTTTTAATTTTTAATATAAAATAAAATAAAAAATTTAATTTTTTTAAATTTTAAAATAAAAATATTATTAAAAATATATTTTAACAATATTTTATTTAATTTTTTAATTTTAATCTCAATCCATTATATCTATAAAAATATACGAGACATTGATAAACACCTTTAACTTTTTTTCTTTGAATAAATAAAAACCTTTCAGATGATGCAAAAGGCCATGGCCATCATCTTCCCCCACCGCATTAAGAAACGATAAAGTATAAAATCACCAGATGAAAGAAATCATGAAACAGAAAGGAAATAAAAAAAAATGATTTACTATGAATGAATGTCGTAGAAATCTTGGACCAAAAAAACAAATAAGGAAAAATAGAAAAATAAATAAATAAATGATAAATAATGCCGTTCATCGTAAAAAGTCTAATAAGGTGAATCTTATTATTATTATTATTATTATTATTTTTTACTTCTCCAACTTTGAAAAGTCTAAGAGGATACGTGTCATCGTCCATGTTCCTTTGTCTATATATTTGAGAAAATTTTAACGTTTTGTGTAAAGAGTCGGGCTACCCGCTCACTTTGACGGATAGGCAAATTGTCTATTTTTATTTTTTTCTCATTTTTTTAATATATTTAAATATTTTTAAAAAATAAAAAATATATATATATATTAAAAAAATAAAAAAATTTAAACAGCCGTCAATTAAGACGGTCAAATTATGTGGGTAAAAGGCAGTCCACGTCTGACTCACTATTCTAGGGAACGAGGAGGGCCATGGCCCATCATCGATGCATGTGCGTTAAACAATCCGTAGAATTTCTTTATGTCTATACTTATTTTAGAGAATAAATTTGTGAGTTAACAATTACTCCCTATATTTAGAGTGTTTTTATTAGTAAAATATCTGAAATCACCTCATACTATCTCACTATTATTTATTATTAAATTATTATTTTTTTATTATTTATTAGTAATTTTTTTATTATTATTCATAAATCTTCATTTAAAATTACTTCAACATCTAAACATAACCTTAATCATAGAGGAACTTAACACGAGATATACACATGGCATTCACAAGCATGTAATCATCTGTAGCCAAATTTCTTTCATTAAACCTGATATCACACTGCAATCATCTCTTACCCACTTAGAACTCCAAAGAAGGGGTTGGTCATTGCAGACTTCAGTCCAAATAATCCCAACTGCACCAAAAATAATCCAATTTCCCTGGAGGATGGTTTAGAATAATCAGTCAAGCCTTGTGGCAATAACCAATCCCACAAGTGTCAATCGCAAGGTCAATCTGGACTTTGGTGAAGATTAGAAAATGGTCTCTCTATTCACTTCAATCGGCTCTCAATACTTGTAAAGTTGGGTAATAAAAAAGAAGCTCAATATTCAAAGGAGCTTATCTGGAATAATGGGTTACTAAAGTCTGATCTTCCTGAACTTTTCCTCATCAGGGTTTTTTTGGAAGGCGCGGCCCTCCTAACTCTGGCACCATCATCATAGACCAGGAAAAGGAAAATGGAAAAATGAGGCTGGTGTTAATTCTACTGAGAGAAAAGGTGACTTTTACGTAACAAAAAAAGTAATATATGCTCGGATACGGTCAGTGGTGCAACCTAAGGTTCATGATTCATGATTCATAGACACCTTTGTAGATGAAGTCAATTCAACAAATCCATGGTATATTCCTAAGAAATTGTGCAGTTTCCTTTGACTCAGTTTCATTAAAACATATAATTGAAAGATATGAAACCAAACGTCTACCAAACATACGTTTGTTTTCGATAAACTTCTCACCTCATTTTATTTTATCTAATTTTATTTTTATAACTTTCTTAAATTTTGATATACAATAAAATAAACAATTCAATTTTTTCAAATCTTAAAATAAAAATAATATTAAACAAAATATATTTTAATAATATTTTATTTAATTTTTTTATCTTTAATCTCACCTCATTTCATCTCATCTGTAAGACTATTTTCTATCAAGAGTTTTTGCATGTAACTCGCGGAATCTTTGGCATATGATTTCTTTTACAAGGCAGTGGAGAGGAATAATATTCTATTGACAGATAAGGCACTGGGAAAGGAATCTATCATGTGAAGCCCATTCTTCTGAACACTCTGTTACGTAGGAAATCCATTGTAGTGATCACCATTTACTTATCAAAAAACAGCTTCAAAATTTGGGTTCTCGTTCAAAAAAAATGCTGCGAGAAAATCATTAATCAACCACCATTTGAACTTTGTATACAGCAGGCAACAATAGTCAAGAAACCCGGCACTTAGTTTAATGTTTATTGAGTAAGGTTCTATCAGATATAACTTAAATAACCCGGTCTGGACTTGTTCAAAGACCGGAAGCTAGAGGGGGCAATAATAAAACAGATATGGACATGGTGAGGTAGATAAACACGTGAAAAAAATGGACTCCAAAATACAAAGATCTTTCATTTATCATTGTGTCAACGTGAAATGATTCCCAACACAAATAAATGTTTTTTTCACTACCAGCAGAATATGCTGGACACAGAGCAAAGCTATTTACCCAGTGCTTATGCTTAATACTTCTTAAACATTCCTTCGTGTGTTCTGCCTTTGTAACAGACTTCACAGGCAATGAGGTTCGCAACTTAAACAGGAATAAAAACAACATTAAAACAGTTTTTTCCTGTAATTCCAGTGTTAAAAAAAAAGTATACTTTCTTGTAACGCCCCTTTTTCGGAGGTATGGAGATTAGTTCTTGTAGCCTAAAACCATTTATCATAACATATTAATATACTCCAAATTTCTCATTATATCTAATTCATTTATTCAAACCAAATATATATGTTCTTCCATCAGGACACCAATTACAAACTTCAATGAAATAAATTAAAAATCCCACAAAAACTCGAAAAATCTATAGCTCAAAATACCAAAAATAACATATATTCATAAACATACTAAATAAGACTCTCTAGTAAATACTTGTACCCATTTGACACTTATTCATCTACGATCATCAAACCTTGCTAACACTTTCTACTCTTAATTTCCAGCTGAGACATAAAAAATTATTTGAAAACTATTGTAGAGATATGAGGTAAGTTATAACCAACTCAGTAAGTAGAGAATATATACTAGTCTGTAAACATAAGCATTTGCAGAACTCAAAATGCAGAACAAAACATTTACTTTCATAATGCAGAATCAGAATATTTGCTTTTAGAATGCGTAATCAAAACATGTTTTCAAAATATCAGAGTGAAACTTTCATATTCAAAAATCATTTGGCATATCAAAATCTGAAACATCATATTTATATCATATCAAAGTATCACATTAGGACATATACCATGCATAACCCTTGTGGTGGGTAGTATACCATGTTTAACCCCCGTGATAAGGTTATAAACCACCATTATACCCGTGCTGAGACTGTATGCCACTATTATATCCATGGTGGGGCCTTAACGGAGATAGAACAGAGGCAACATTGAAACCAAATCATATTCAGATACAGAAACATAAATTCATACAAAGGTTTTCAAATATTACATCATATCAAAACATAATACTGAACAGATTCAGATCATTTCACATTTTCAAAAACCAATTCGGAACATTCTCGCATCACATGTACAAATTTTTATAAATTTTATATTTGATCTTTTTGCATATTTCAGAAAACATTATGTCAAATATTACTCATGTCTACATCAATCATGGTAGAAAATACTTTATTTTTATACAAATTTCATGCGCATGCATAACACATATCTAGGTTGTTTTTAGGTTTCTTTTCAAAACAAACATGCATATTGTCAAACTCAACCTCAGATATATTCTTTTATGCAAAGTATAGTATAGGAACTCTGCTCACCTAAACTTTTTAACTTTTCAGAATTTCTTCACACTAGTGCTGAACAAAAATAATCACCTATAATAAATAGTCACGTAACTTCCGTGGATTTCCAATCAACTACGTATTTCAATATTTAAACCTAAAATATTAAATTAACCTATTTTAATCCCTCAAAACCAAAAATTCTCATAATCCCAAAATACCATCACTTCTCAAATTTCATCGATATCGCTAACCACTCTTGCTAATACATTAATTCTAGGATATTTCTGAAAATTTTAATTTTTGTACTATAAAGTGAGACTATGACCACTTAAAATATTTTACAAATTTTCTGGAAACCTGCTAAGACCCACGGTAAAAATCACGTCCAAAATTATAACTACACTTTGGCTTATAACTCAAATGGCATAAGTGTAATTTCGTCAAAACTACTCATACTTCATGTTAAGCCATACGGGAAAACAACATAAACAATTTCTATTTGAAAAACAAAGTAAGCATGGAGGGTGTGACACAGCTGAGGCATACCTAGAGTGAAGGAGGCATGCAACGGAGCAAGGTTTGGGCGGCAGTTGAGGGTGGTCAGCACAACAACCCGTCATTGAGAGAGAGAGAACGAAGAGAGTGTAGGGGCAGCACAATGGAGGAGCTCTTGGTTGTATTGAGGCTAAGCAGCTAAAGGGTGGTTGTGGCGTGGTGGCTGGAGCCTCTGAAAGTGGGTCACCGAACTGCACGCAGCGACAAGAGTGCTCAACGTAAAAGAAACTTTTCGTTACAGCTGAGTTTTATGAGATGGAAGTGGTGGCGCTACGGTGGGGGGTGCATGGGTGTAGCGACATTACATGGCATAGTGACTCTGTGGAGGCTACGGTGGTTGAGGCATGTCTTAGTCTCGGTTTGGTGCTTGGTCTCATGTTGGTTGGCTGTTTTCGTGGTGTTTCCGAAATAAGGGGGGTTGGCCTACTGTAGCTGAGCAGAGATTTGCCATCCTGGGTTGGTTGTGGTTGGACTGGGTCCTTGGTGATGCGGCATGGAGGTTCTACTATAGGGGAACTTTGCTATGTTTTTCTTGCTTAGCACAGGGCCTCGATGATGGTGGTTGGCAGTGGGGCTAGTGGCTTTCGTTGTGCAGGGGCGATCTTGACACGTGGGGGTGGTGTGCAAGAAGGGTATTGAGATGGCTTTGGGCGGCGTCAACTTGAGGTTCATTTGACGTCCTGCTACCTCTTGGTAGGAGGTTTGTTTTTTTAAACCTATGAGGATGGTACGACAACCCTAATTTGTAAAACTAATGAACAACTTGCTTACGTGAAAATATATATCTATGTATAAGAAATCGTTGCCGTGAATTTAGTGGGAAGGAATGTGCATGGTGTGGTGAATGTGGAAAACAGACGTGATGAAACCGTATATGAAAATGAGTCTGTGGGGGCTGTGTGTGGACTTGTGTAACTTGTAAATATAAAAGTGTTGCCGTTTACCCTAGTGGAAACAAATGTGCATGCGGAAGACAACGAACATGCATGCCGTGGGGGGCATACCAGATCTCATGGGCTTGCTATGTTTGGGCTCTTCCCAGAGTTTTGGGGTTCGACTCATCCTTAAAAAGTATATACTTGTTCCATAAATGTTTCTCGGTCCATAAAAAGATTTTTCATCTAACCTAAAAATATTTAATGAAATTATTAAAATAACAAGCCCATTAAAAAAGAAAAATCAATATCCGTCATAATATTATTTGGAGCCGCAACCAATATAAACAAAAAATACTCAAAAATTAACTAAGTTCTTCATACGTATAAATCCAAAAATAAAAATTTTAGAAAACGGCTTGTTCCTGGATCCGGGTGTTACATCCTCCCTCCCCCATTAAAAAAAACTTTGTCCTTGAAATTTACTAGTACCACAAACAAAGCCTAAATATTTATCCGCCCCCATCATTTCATGCCTATCCCAATCTTCGATCATTTTATCGAACCTAATATTCCAAAATTATAACCCTCCAATATTAAAGCTCGATGCCAATCATATTTCTCGTAGACATCCACATTCGCGCTTATTGTATTGCTTATTGTACACCTCAAGGTCTAAATCAAGTCTAAAATATAAACATCAACAATGTAATTAAAAACCTAATAATAAATTTCGAAGTCTCCACATAATATAATGACTTCATACTAGCAGAAAATAAACTCTCAAACCATCATATTACCAAAAACCACACTTCTGTTGTGCACTCTGACAACTTATAGTCCTAAACACATTGTATCACACTCACGTACGTCTGGAATTAACTAAACCCCCATTTAACCATTCCATAGAATTACGCCTACCAGAACTAAAATGTCAAATGTCATAAAAAATCATTTCCTTAAAATATGAAAAATAAAAAACCTCAAATTTTGTGGGACACATTCCATAGTGCTAAAACTTTACGTATCATCAAAAATCATATCCTAGAGCCTGAAAAATTCTACAACCATTAATCTCATCCAAATCACTTTTAAAATATGTAGCATCTCTAAACCTCAAATTTCCAAAAACTCAATCTATAAAATCTGTAGGAT
Organism: Juglans cinerea; assembly: GCA_961763995.1. Taxonomy (NCBI): domain Eukaryota; kingdom Viridiplantae; phylum Streptophyta; class Magnoliopsida; order Fagales; family Juglandaceae; genus Juglans; species Juglans cinerea. Next base: position 30,839,609 of record CAUIVZ010000002.1, on the reverse strand, counting down.
CTTAAACCTTAAATCTCAACATATCATCTCTTAGTCCCCAAATTTCCATATCTGCAATCTGAATTAACTTCCTAGTCCACAGATATTCAAACCTCATATATTATAGTCTACTGAACCTCAAACTTGACTTTCGAATAAGCTTATGTATACCTTTAAAATCTAAACCTTAAATCTTATATAATCATTTGCTAAAATCTACGGAATAAGCCTACCAAATCTAAAACCTCAAATGTCATAAAATGATTTCTTAAAATCTACAACTCTAAAATCTCAGATTTCGTAGGCCACCTACTATGAGTCTACAAATGCTCAAACTATATATCTTCAAAATCATATCCTGATACCTACAAAGTTCTAAAATCTTAAATGTCATCAAACACCTCATTATAGTATGCATAATCTCAAATCTGTCTCTGATGCCAACTGTAACGCCCCGTTTTCGAAAGTCCGCAGAGTTAACTCTTGTAACTTAAAACTATTTACTATAACATATTAATATACTCCAAATTTCCCATAAAAACCAATTCATTTATTCAAGCCAAATATATATATTCCTCTATCAGGACACCAATTACAAACCTCAATGCAATAAATTAAAAACTCCACAAAGATTTAGAAATATCCATGGCTCAAAATACACAAAATAACATAAAATCATAAATCTACTAAAAAGACTCTCCAATAAATATTTGTACTCCTTTGACACTTATTCCTCTACGATCATCAAATCTTGCTAACAATTCCTACTCTTGATTTCCAATTGAGTGACTCACTAAAAAATGAGCAGTACAGAAGCTATCCCAAGTGCAGGAGAGTGTCACGTAATAATAAAGAATAAATTAATTCCTAAATCATCTCCTCAAGAAAAGTTGCTTAAAATCAAACTCGTGTGAAATAGTAAAAATATTTACAAAGGAAAAATAAAATAAAAGTGTTAATATATACAATAGATGGAAGAGTGCAATGAAAATGAAAAGTTACTGGTTGTGAACGAGATTCACTTTTGTTGGATTTGAATGTAGCGCTGAAAAGTAAGAGATTGACATGCAACACGTTAAATTAAAATTGTTGAAATTAATTAACCGAAATTTAAGAAAAATAAATGACATCAAATTAAATAAATAGGAATTAAAGGTGCAAGAAAAATAAATGACATTAATTTAAATGAGTAGGAATTAAAAGTGCAAAAAAAGAAAATGACAGTAATTTAAATGATCTTGACATTAATTTAAATGAGAGTCGTGCTACTCATAAGTCTCACACCCTGCACACCTACTTAAAAATATGTCATGTTACATTTTTATCATATTTTACTTACAAACATGTCTGGAATCATTTTCATTACGTGACTAAAAAAGTAAAATGATATGTTTTTAAGTGGGTGTGCAGGGTGTGAGGTTTATATCTAGAATTTTTCTTTAAATGAGCAGTAATTAAAAGTGTAAGAAAAATAAATGACATTAATTTAAATCAGCAAGTATTAAAATGAATACTTAAAGATTGCAATAACACATCATAAACTTCAAACTGAAATAAAATAAAAATAAAATTAGAGATGGAGGCTACAGGCCGGGTGAAGGAGGAAAGCTGGACAACAACAGCTGAGCCATTAGGCTCTCAACTGCGTTGCCGTGCTCCCTCTCTTCACCTGAGCTTTCTCCAAAAAGAAAAATAAAAGCAAAGTAAGTAACACTACTCCTACTCCTAACTGATCGATTTCTTCGTCCGTTTCAGTCCCTTATATAGGCTTCAAAATTTGCTATGTTGCATGCGTCTGTCCCTAATTAATGCCGTCCATGTTTTGCGTCACTTGTCCCACTCAGAATTATTCGCGCCGTAAGCTTCTTGCTTTACATCCCATGAATGTGTGCTGTCTTTATTATTATTTTTTTCTTTTCTTGCGCGGCGTCCTTGAGTTCCACAGAAAGACAACATAAATTCTTTGTGTCCTCGCATGCCTCCAAACTGAAAGTTCCTTTTCTGTTTATTTTTTTCTTCTTTTTGTTTGAGTTGCCCAGCATTTCCGCGTGACTTCAGTTCTCTGCTGCGTTGCTTCTTTTATTTTTGCATCACTGGCCTTACTACATCTTCTTCTCACCCAGTGCGGTTCCATTGCTCACTACAAGAAAAACATACAGTTTCAGCAATTTTTATAGTGTTGAAAAAAGAGTCGCCGCAGTAGAGCTCTTTTTGCAGCGAGTTTTCGATCACCACGGATTTTTGCTGAGACAGCCGATTCAGTAGGAAGTGGGCCCTTATTTTAATTAGTTGCAGTGAATATAAGTGTTTTTACAGCGATTTATTTCATTGGAAAAATAAAACACATGTTGCAATTCTCAAAATCGCTGCAATTAGGTCTGGGCGCCAAAACTTCTAAAAATCTTTTAATTTTGTCTCCGATTTCTTTCCTTTTCCACTTCTCTCTGTTCTTCCCCATTCCGTCTCCATTTGCCTTTCTGAGAGATCAGCTGCTACTCCACCCACATCCCCCGAACAATTTCATCTCCATTTTCTTGCGACCACCCAAAGGTTTCTCCTTTACCACATTTTCCTCCCACGGAAGCTACAGTCGAGATAGAATCTCCGAAGCCATACTGTGCCGTGCGATTCATCTCTTTAAATCTATGGGATTTGGGTCAGTTGCATCCAATTGAGGTTGGTCGAGATTCAGTTGAGGGATAGCGTGGGTCCTTCCGTCACCACAAGTATGGCTGCGACTCAGAAGTGGATTTTTAATGTATCGATTTTGCGCTCGTGTTTCTTTACAAAATTAAAAGCTTTTTGTTTGTAGACTAATTTCTAGCTGTGCGGTTTTGAAATCTACCCCTTTTTTGCATGAATTTTGCATGTATATCTGCATTTTGTGGTCCACATGTAATGCCCATGGCTCGAACATTTTTTGACCCGACGGCTGGTAAAATACAGTCATCACCTTCAATAAAAAAAATGTCTATGAGCATACTTCCCACCCAGTTTAGAATTTATTGTAAAAAATAGATATTTTGCCAATTAATCTTATAGTAATTAGTTGTGACTAAATTATAGATAATCTCAAGTTTCTTATCCTAATTTTTTTGGAGTGTACCTGTTCTGATAACACAGTATGGAAATTAATGTTTTGTGTTTCGGTAACATGAATTCCATCCGTATTGGGACTATTCATTGGTGCAGTCACTAAGAGCACTCTCATTGGATTAGTTAAAAGTTAAATACAATGAGTATTTAGTTATTAAAGAGTAAAATATGCTCACATTGGATTAGTCAAATTCCAAATATTTGAAATTTAGCTACAGTGACTTTTAAAACTTTTTTCAAATTTGAAGGTTACTGTACATATATCAAATACATATTTTATTAATTATTTCTCTCTCAATTTCTTTCTATCACATATTTTATCACAATTAATATATTAATTTGACTTAGTGGTATATTAATTTAATAAGAACATGATTATTAATTAACATATAATAAGTAGAATAATAAAATTAAATAAATTAATAATTAAAAAAATTAAATATTTTTGAAATTATTAGTTATTCATTACCATATAATGAATAAATGTATAATCTAATGTGGAAATTTAATGTGAATAACCAAATTTAAATTCATCTTATATTATTTTATTATTATATAATAAAAAAATAGATATTTCAATGTGGAGATTTATGTGAATGAAATAGTCAAAAATTAAATTTATCTTATATTCATCACAACTATTCTTTGACTTTGACTAATCCAATGAGAGTGCTCGAGATTCAAAGCCTTGAATTCCAAAGTTATGAAGACATCCAAGAAACAATTTTAATTTTCTTGAAAAGTTGGCACATATATGTGTGTGTCTTTTTGTGGGGCTAACACAAAAAAACTTCTTTTAAGGAAAACACTAAAGACTTGAGGAAATTTATAAAAAATTTGTCTTCCCCAAGCATGACCCCAAAAATTTTTAAAGGTTGATGATCATGTTTCTGAACGGATAGAAAAGGGATCATGACAGACTAAAAAATTCAATTCGTTTCTCAGTGCTCACTAAATTGGATTTTAGCTAGCTAGGCCTGCCTTTACATTAATCATCTTGGGCAAATGTAACATTCATGTATATAGAAAAAGCCCCCTTTACCCCACAACAACTGCATGTACCTGCTTTGTGTAAAAAATACTAGATTAATTCCATATTTTCATATATATGGATATTTCCATTAAGCTGGTGACCCTATATTATTTAAAGGCCTGTAGAACAAATCAGGGGTAGATTGGCTAGCTAGACTTGATTCTGATACTTGTTCTCTTATATGCTCTGGGTTTGTTCTCTTAATCGCAGCAATTTTGGTATGTATTTACGAAGATTTTGAGCGCTGAAAAAACCTTTTTTTTCTTGTAGTGGCTCTTTTGCGTGCAGGTGTTTTCTTGAAGAGCTGCTCTTTTTCTTCTTTCTTTGTGACTTTTTCAGTCCTTTGTGAGTTGGTCATTGCAGGTGTTTCTTCCTCCAACCCACGTGATAGTTGAAACGAAAATAATTGCTGTCGAGGTCACACGGGAGTTGGTTTTCTAAGGAAGCAACGCACAGAACAACCACAAGATGCGTCTCGGGTTGGGCGGGACTGTGATACGGGACGGTTTCGTGGAGGAGCTTGGGTGGTTTCCAGCACGTTTGGCTCTCAGTTGTGTTGGTGGCTTCGGTTGATAATGGAGGGTAGATGCTATGCTTTTGGTGTGAAAAACAGAGGAGGAGGCTTGCATGCAGTGGTGCTCATGGTGGTGCTGCTGGACGTGCGATGGAATGGTGCAGCGTGGAGGTTGGTGGTGTTGTAGCAGTGTGGTGGAGATGCTGTGGAGGAGACTGGATGCGGAGTGCTGCAGGCAAGGTGGAGGTCGTGGTGCATGTATGGTGGCTCACGGTGGTGGCGAAAGGACTGGGTGGTGGAGTATGATGGTGCAGCTTATGGGTGCACAACGACGTGAAGGTTGGCTGTGCATGGAGGTGCATATATGCATGGAGTGGTGGTGCTTGCAGCAGTGCGTAGGTGGCTGAGGTGCATGGCGAGGCTCACGGAGAGGCATGGCAGTGGCTTCGTGGAAGTGCAAGGTGCTGCAGTTGGGCAGTGGATGGTGGTGTTTCTAGCTGGAGAAGGCTGGGCACGGCTGGTTTGAGTGGCAGCAAGTAAGGGTTGGGCGGTGCCAGGGCAGCGCGGTGGAGGTGCTGCCGTGGATGAGCAGTGCAACATGGAGGTCACTGCAAAACAAACAAAAAAATAATAATGAGACAAAATAATAATAATAAATAAATAAATAAAATCAAAAATAAAACCAGACAAAACAAATGAAGAATAAAATATTAAAGGTGTGTTGTGCATGTGAATAAATGTTATCAAATTAAATCACAAATATTAAAATCAAGTCTAAACTATGCTATTAATTAATTTAAATTACAACTTGGATTTATGCTTCTTAACTATTTTTCCATCTAAAATCAATAATAAATAATTAAAAATATATTGGTTCTAGATATAAAAGATATGCAATAATGCATCTCAATCACTGAGACATAAAAAATTATTTGAAAAATATTGTTGAGATAAGGGTTGAGTTATCAACAACTAAGTAAAGAGAGAACATATACTAGTATGTAAATATGAACATTTACAGAATTTAGAATGCAGAACAAAACATTTACTTTCATAATAAAGAATAAAAATATTTACTTTCAAAATGCGTATGCATAACACATATCTGAGGTTATTTTCAAGTTTCTTTTCATAACAAACATGCATATTTTCAAACTCAACCTCAGACATCATCTTTTATGCAAAATCTAGTATAGAAACCCTGCTTACCTGGATTTTTTAGCTTTTCAGAATTTCTTTACACTAGTGTTGAACGAAAATCAATCACCTATAACAAATAGTAAAGTAACTTCCGTAAATTTCCAATCAACCACGTATTTCGATATTTAAACCTAAAATGTTAAATTAACATATTTTAATACCTCAAAACTAAAAATTCTCATAACCCTAAAATACCATCACTTCTCAAATTTCATCAATACTGCTAACCACTCTGAATAATACATTAATTCTAGGATATTTCTGAAAAATATAATTTTTGTACCATAAAGTGAGACTAGGTCCACTTAAAATATTTTGCAAGTTTTCTGGAAACATGCTAAGACCCATGGTAAAAATCATGTCCAAAATTATAACTACACTTTGGCTTATAACTCAAATGGCATAAGTGTAATTTTGTCAAAACTACACATACTTCATGTTAAGCCTTACGGGAAAACAACAGAAACAATTTCTATTAGAAAAACAAAGTAAACACGGAGGGTGTGATATGACTGAGACATATCGAGAGGGAAAGAGACGTGCGGCGGAACAAGGTTTGGGCGGTGGTTGAGGGTGGTCAGAGCAACAAGGTCTAAGAGATAGAGAGATAGTGACAAAGAGAGAGAGGGAGAGAGAGTGTGTGTGTGTGTGAGTGAGTGATGAGAGAGAGAGAACGAAGAGAGAATTCGAGAGGAAAGGGAGAGAATGGCTTGTCGTGGCTTACTAGGAGAGACACAGTAGACATGTCAAGGTTGTTTTCAAGTTTTGTCAAAACTACTCGGTGATGGTGGTTTGCAGGTCTGTAGTCGGGCTCATGGCTTAAGTCCTGCATGGGTGATCTCGGCACGTGGGGGTGGTGTGCAAGAAGGGTATTGAGATGGCTTTGGGTGGCGTCATCTTGAGGCTCACTTGACGTCCTCCTGCCTCTTGGTAGGAGGTTTATTTTTTGAAACCTGTAAGGAAGGTGCGACAATCCTAATTTGTAAAACAAATAAACAACTTGCTTACGTGAATATATATATATATATATATATATATATGTATACGAAACCGTTGCTGTGAATTTAGTGGGAAGGAACGTGCATGGTATGGTGAATGTGGAAAACGGACGTGATGAAACCGTATATGAAAAGGAGTCTGTGGGGACTGTGCATGAACTTGCGTAACATGTAAATATAAAGTGTTGACGTTTATCCTAGCAGAAACAAACGTGCATGCATAAGGCAACCGACATGCATGCCTTGGGGGACGATACCAGATCTCATGGGTTTGGAGATTTTCCCTACTTCACAAAGCCCACTGGGCCTCAGCCTAATACCCAGCCCGAGGGTCTCCAAGACCATATAGGGAGCAAGGTGTCTACCAGGGAAAGGAGTCAAGTAACCGATAGGACATATCAGCCTGACATTACTCGGCCACATTCTAAACCTGGGAACTTGCATGGGACATAGTGGGATATGTGGAAGACCCTCAATGCATTGGCATAAAAACATCTACAGCTCACAAGGGATAAAAGTAAGGCCTGGAAATCACGCTGCATTAATGGCACCACTACCAAGCTACACACCACATTTATAGTGTCATTGCAGAGCCACGCCATTAAATAACTCTGATAGCAAAAACCGTAGGAGGGGCACGAACTCCTTGGAGACAAACACGATCTACACCTCCCCATACCCACGGTATAAATAGCAAGCTCCATGTATGAGAAAAATTATCTGATCCCTAGACTCTTTCACTTATTTACAAGCTTCCAAGGAAATTTGCTAACTTTAGCATCAGAGACTCTCCAATCCCAAGGCTGCCCTCTCCTAACTGTCTTCCCTCATATCTTTTATAGGTCCATTTGGGAATACCTAAGTTGTCGAAGTCTGGCCAAAGGCGTGCAAAACAAGACATTAACAGTGGCACTGTCTGTGAGAACTCGTTTAGGTCTTATATGTACTTCATACGCCTGAGGTAACCCGTTCCAGACAATTCAAAAGCTCGCCAGTATTACTGGTGACATGCAAATTGACCGGCAAAAGAACCAAGCTCTCAGGATTGAAGAGGGTGCGATGGAAGGAAGAGGGGCACACATCTATGAAGAGATGCCTGTGAATGGCGAGGTAAGCAAGGTGTGTCCTGCAAAAGGTGACTGCACCTTATCGCCACCTCCCGACTACACGCAGGTAGAAAATGAGGTCCGAGAGGAGCATAGACTTAGAAAGGTAAAACCAAGCGAGTCATTGGAACTTATTCTTGTCGACCCAGATCAGCCAGAAGTCTTAGTAAGGATTAAAAATGAAATGAAGTCTGAAGCTTGGAGTGCCATGTAGCAACTTCTCGCCAAGCACCAGGATGTATTTTCCTAGAACCACGAGGATATGTCCAGAATAACGCCTGAAGTCATACAACACAACCTTAACATAGACCCAAAGGCTGAAGAAGTGAGGCAGAAGCGTTGAAGTGTTAGTGCAGAAACGAACATTGCCATAGCTGAGGAAATGGATTGCCTGCTGAACGTTGGATTCATTCGAGAAGCCCACTACCCAGAGTGGCTGTCCAACGTGGTGCTCATAAAGAAGCCAAATAGCAAATGGAGAATGTGCGTTGACTTCAACGAACTCAACAAAGCCTGCTCCAAAGACAACTTTCTACTTCCTCGCATCGACCTGATTGTCGACTCTACAGCCGGTCACCGCATGCTCAACTTCATGGATGCCTACTCCGAGTATAACCAAATCAGTATGAACCCTGAGGACAAAGAAAAGACTTCATTCATCACTGACCGAGGCTTGTATTGTTACATGGCGATGTCTTTTGGGCTCAAGAATGCAGGGGCCACCTACCAGCAGCTGGTCAATCGTATGTTTAAAAATCAAATAGGAAGGAACATGGAGGTCTACATGGAAGGCCTGTTGGTTAAAAGTGGGACCACGGAATAGCACTTGAACGATTTAAGGGAGACTTTCGCTATACTACGACAGTGACAAATGAAGCTGAACCTGAAAAATGCCCTTTTGGTGTTGGATCAGGAATGTTCTTAGGATTCATGGTGTCTAAATGTGGAATCGAAGCCAACCCCAAGAAGGTGGAGGCCATCCTCAGCATGGCCCCTCCCCGAAACATAAATGAGGTACAAAGGCTAGCGGGGCGAGTGGCAGCTCTTAACATGTTCGTGTCAAGATCCACCGATAAATGCCTATCTTTCTTTAAAGTCCTATTGAAAGCACATGCATTGGATGTCGAGTGTGGCCTAGCTTTCAAAGCCCTCAAGAAGTACCATGAGCCCATCGCTCCTTAGCTACCCCGATGTGGGGAAACGCTAACTTTGTACTTGGCGGTCTCCCCTCAGGCCACCTCATCAGGGTTAATGTCTGAGGAGAATGGGGCTTAGAGGTCGTCTACTACACCAGGCAGGCGTATCGGGGAGCCAAAGCTAGGTACCCCCCTAATAGAATAGCTTTCAAATAGTTGGTAGTAACCATGCGCAAGTTGCACCCATACTTTCAAACTCACCCAGTAAGAGTCATTACAGAAACCCCCCTAAAAAAGGTGCTACAATGATCGGACGCCTCAAGCCGACTCATGAACTGGGTAGTGGTGTTGAGCAAATTTGACATCGACTATGCATCGCGAAACACCATCAAAGGACAAGTGCTAGCGGACTTCATCGCGGAATTTGCCGGTAGAGAATGAAGATACACCTCCCATGAAGCCTTGGGTTGAAGTAAGTTATTACTTAACCGAAAAGTGAAATAGTCATGCTACTCAGATGAGATTTGGGTTGAAGTGAGAGAAGAACGACGTTGCAAAAATGGAGCTTGAAATGTCCAGGGGTAGAGAGTTTTAAACTAGGACCAGAGGCTGAAAGCTTGCAAACGAATGAAAGAACAAGGAGAACACAGTTGGAATGGAGGTGTAAGAGAACACTATTGAAAAACAAACGAAAGAACCAAAGGGGAAGGGGGGAGAGAACAACTGGAAAAAAGGAGGAAAGAGAACGTACAGCGTTGGGAGAGGAGTCTCTAAACCCATTTTTTTACTTTTTCTTTTTAAATGGTTGAATAGACTCAGTTGGCCACGTATTGAACCGGTATGTGGTGTGGGATATCAAACCGGCCTAAGAATAGATTTTTTGATTTAAAAAAGAGTAATGTTACACAACATCTCCAACCTCCACACACCATATTTTTTAAAATTTTTTAATATTTTTTTTAAATTTTTTTGAGTTTATTATTTTTAAAATAATTCAATTATTCTATTCATTATTTATATATTAAATATTTGATAAAAGAAGAAAATAATAAAAATTAAAAAAATATAGTATGTGAATAGTATGAAGTTGTATAAATTTTTCCTTTAAAAAATGCCAAGTCCTCTAACCAGAGTGTCAACTTGGTCACCGGCCAATATTGATTAAAAAAAAAAACTTGTCACCGGCCAACATGAAATTCTGCTTAATTATATCAACTAGATTTTTCTTTTTTCTTATCTTTTTAGTGGAAATTAAAGAAGAAAGAAAGAACCAAAAAATACTCCCAACCTTTTTAGATAGCATCGGCCCCGGCCCATTATCTCACTTGAAAATTAACCGAATTTTGAATCCTGCACCCAGTCAATTCCTACGGCTACGATTATTAATCAATGGTTTTTTGGGAAGTAGTGGAAAGGAAAATGTCTTTTAAAAATTCAATGATCTTTTATGTAACTAATTAATGATCATTTAAATAATAAGAAGAGTGTAAGAAATAGGTAATTAAGTGATCAATGATGACATATAAAACGAACATTCACATGCAAAAATTTCTAAATACCTAAAAAGAAGAAGAAATTTAGAACAAATAAAAAAATATATGCAAAATGATTGATACACGGCTAAGAAAATGAGGGGTGAACAGTGGGTTTTCCGCTTGTAAATATCCCATCTCTGTAAAAAGTGTTAAAAAAAAAGTCTATCAAACACATTTTATAATTTTAAAAATAGATGGATACAATTTTTGGACCTCATAATGTTAAGTGATGTATGTGAATAAAGTGAGCTCTAATATTAATTATATTGAAGTCCACATGAAGGTAACTATATCTATAAGTTTTAAAAATACATTTAAATTAAAACATTATAAACGTAGAAAATTGTGTGAGAAAACTCTAAATATTCAATGTGTATTGATAATATCCAGGGGTGGCCTATTTAGACTGTAATAAGGCATGTGTAATGAAGGAAATACATTCAATACCTAGATAAAAAAATATTCTGACCTCGAATATTTATAGAACATTACTATATCATTCTTACAATTAAACAACATACTAATCTAATTAAGGTAGGTAAATATATGCTAGCATTACCCTCAAACTCAAGATGGTGAAGCTAACTGGAGTTTGGAAACAAGAGTACCCAGCCTACCAGATGAGATTTTATAAAAATATCAACAAGATTTTTTGATACGGAGCGAAGATATACAAAGTTTCTTGCTAAAGTAATGACAAACAAAATGACAATCTATCTCAATATGTTTGGTACGTTCATGGAAGAAATTGTTATAAGCAATTGATTATCACAGTGAGTGGAAGAATAGTTTTATGCTGAACGCCTATGTCTGCTAGAAACCATCAAAGCCATAATAGTTTAGAAGTGGTGTCGACTAGTGCACAATACTTAGCTTCAATACTAGATGGAGATACTGTTGGAAATATTTTTAAAATAATTAATTATATATTATATATATTAATAATATTTTTGGATTGATTTTAGAAGTTGTGAATTATTTTAAAAATATAAGATATGGAAAGATTATAAGAGTTATAATACTTTTGGTCTATATATGCATCATAAGCCAATCATTGGCTCAATGGTATTTATGGTCTTGGTTTACGCAGAGTTGGAGCTCAAGTCAACCCCATGTCAATATGGGTTTTTAAAATGAAAAGTAAACTTTTCATTGGCATCTTTTGGTCATCTATAAATTGATTCATTGGTTTGCCATTTGAGAATCTCATAATTCAATTTCAAAATTCTCTTTCTCTCAAAATTTTCACTTCTTCAAAACTAGTTTGAAACTGTTCATTCTTGAGTGAACAAATTTATAATTTCTTGGTTGAAGAGCAAAATCTAAGGGTATTTAGAGCCTAATTTCGTATGTGCATAACGCAGTTAAACAAACAAACAAACTTGTTCTAGACTTTATTGTATTTTTTAGACAAATTCGCTTGTAACCCGTGTGCATAACGTTATTGGCACGGTGAAAATTGTCTTAAAGAAAACGACATTGTAATGCGCATTGAAGCAAACTTTCTCTTACTATTTTTTGTTTTGCAGTCCATTATATTCCAACAAATACAACTGATTATATCTTACTATGGCAAGGTATCATATATGTCCCAAGAAAAAAACAATAGCTAGTGGTAGAGCGACGATCAGTGAGATCACTAGCCTAATCAGCATCAGAATAAATCTAAAGCTCGAGATAAAGAGAAATGAAGTGAGTGTAATAAAAATGCCCTTGATATAACTCATAATACGAAGAACGACATCATAATGAGTGGAGCATGGCACACCCAAAAATTGACTAACTAGATTTTTGTCGCATCTGATAAAGCCTATTCTTGAGCTAAAACTACAACAGAACATCATTAGTAGAATTATATTGCTTTGAAAGAAAATCTCATGCAACTTTAACATTTTTGAGTTTAGGGAGAAAACTATGAGTAGAAGGGAAGGAAGTGTTGATAAACCAAGAAAGGATCTCATCATGCACAATAAGCCAATCTTCAAGGCGGTTTGCATAGACTTCAATACTTTCACCCTTTTGTTGCTTAGGGGCAACAATATCACTCAACACATAGTGCCATAATTTATGGCCATATAGAAAAATTTTCATATTTTGAGCCCACATATTATAATTGGATTCATCTAAAATATTGTCATTGAAACAGATGATATTATCAAAGTTGGAAGGAAGAGGACATTTTAAGAGGGCTTTTTTCTATCAACGGTCAAAGTCAACAAAAAAGGCAACATTCAACAGTCAACTATAGGTGACATGGCATGGACTATGGGATGAGAGTGTGGACTATGGGCTGAGAGAAAGTTTGGGATTAAGAAATAAAGGTGGGCTATAAAATTAATAGGAACTCACTTGAAAGTGGATTGGGCTGCAATGGGCTAAACTAGGTTGAAACTTGAAATATGGATCAAGTTATTGCAAACAAAGAAGGGTGCATGGGGGTGTGTGTACAAACGCACCGAAGGAGCAATCAGTGCTTGGGCAGACGCGTAGAAGACTGAAAAGGCATGTGCGGGCGTGTAATGTACCGGTATTGCACGACTTTTTCATAGAATCACCACAGCTCGGAAAGTCATATGGTGGCTGGAGTTTATCGAAAATAAAGACCTACACGAAGCAGTAAGTGCAAGGAAGCAACAGCTGTCAAGTTTAACAGAACTAATGTAGAAATTCTGGTCGTCTGTAAAGAAAACAACATGAGAACACCAATGGCTACAACAAAAAGGTGTGACACAAACAATAATAGCGACTAGAGGCATCAAGATGGTATCTTCTCTTATATTATATAGAAATTTGTATGTAAGAAAACTCTAAATATTCAATGTGTATTAACAATGTATGTGGATTGCCTATTTATAATGTAATAAGGCCTATATAAAAAAATAAATACAATCAATACCTTTACAAAATATCACCACCTAGAATATTTACCAATATTACTAGTACTGTTCATTCAGGTTCCGGCATGGGAATTCGGGTTTCAATACTGGGCTAGAACTCGGACTGGATTAGCCTGGGCTTGACTCGGGCTGAAATCTGGATTGAAACCGGTTTTTACAAACCCGAAACCTGGATTCTGGGTTGCACACCTTTTTTAAAAAAAAAAAATCAAAACCTTCATGAAAAAAACTGTTGATGCAATATTTAAACTCTATTTATTTAATTTTTTTAAATCAAAACCTACATGTTCCTTGACCACCAATAAAAAACCACACGGTAAAAAGTAAAAAAAATCATAAAATAGATAATTCATTGGATATAATATACATTTTCCTTTTGAGTTTGTGTCCATTTAGTTGCTAGAAAGGAATTAAAAAAAAATCAAAACATTTAAACCCAAAAAAAAAAAAAGGATACCCAAACCGGTTGTAGGCTGGTTTTTCTATGCGGGTCAGAACCTGTAACCGGAACCCGATTATCCGGGTTTTGGACCCGCCCGGATGCACAGGCCTAAATATCACCATAATATTTCATAATATTTACGTAAAGTTCCTGGAACAAACAAAACCTTTCTTTCACCCTTTTTGAATCTGTTGTGTTGATGTTTCCATCTTCAGCGGGGATCCATCTCTGTAATTGTCATACTGGTCGAACAACTTTCTTCTTCTTTGTGTGAACTTTCCTCTACCAAATTTCTCCTAGTGGAATATGCCACTTGTTTTGGAATGGGAGGAGGCAAAGTTTCATTGGCAAACATAGAAATAACATCAGACATGGTAGGCCTATCCATTGCCAACTCTTGTACGCACAAGACACTCACATGAATGCATCTTAAGATTTGGTGTTGAGAATGAGATTCAACCAGAGTTGAATCTATTAGCTGCAAACCTCTACCTTCTCTCCATAATTCCCAAGCCTGCAACCAACCCATGTCTCACAACTTTTATACAACTTGAGTCTGCAAAATGTTATGGAATAGCAATTTACATATCAGATTGGTCATTTTATTAGAATCAACCAAAAAGCAAAAGGAAAATTCTGAGAGTTAGCGTCCTTACATATCCTACTAAGCTCAGGGCGAGCTCAGGATGATCAATGCCATTGTTCTTCTGCCCACTCACGATCTCCAGCAACAACACTCCAAAACTATAGACATCTGACTTCTCTGAAAACTTACCTCCCGTGGCATACTCTGTTGACATATAACCACTACACCCAGAAACATCAAGGAAGATTTTAGCGTTTGATGATAAATTACTGAGCCTACCGACACAAAGTAAGTAAGTGTTTACTTACTATGTTCCTACTACTCTCTGTGTATTGGCCTCGGCATCATTAAGGCCAAAAACTCAGGCCATGCCAGAATCAGATATTTTGGGGTTCATATCATTATCAAGCAAGATATTACTTGCTTTCAAGTCTCTATGAATAATTCTTAGCCTAGAATACTTGTGCAAGTAAAGAAGCCCTTGAGCAATCCCTTCAACAACGTTGTAACGTCGTTCCCAATTCAGAAGCTCCCTTTTCTGTAGATCTATAAAGTTTTGCATAAAAAATTAGTACTTCCTCGAGGCTCGAGATACAGCTAAAGACAAAATGAACCAAATAGAAAGATAAAAGAGCATGGCGAACCAAAGAGGAAAAAGTCCAAGCTTTTGTTGGGCATATATTCATAGATCAACATCTTTCTCATCCCCTTTAACACAACAACCCAAAAGCCTAACACGATTCATGTGTTGGAGTTTGGCAATGAGTATAAGCTCATTCTTGAACTCCACTAATCCTTGTCCAGAACTCCTCGAAAGTCTCTTAACAGCTATCTCTTGCCCCTCAGGTAAGTTTCCCTGAATTAATATAAAAGATGTAACTTCTAAACTTGTTAGCGAAAGCATAATGGAAGCCAGAGAGGGAAGGAGCCTTACCTTGTAAACAGGACCAAAACCACCTTCCCCAAGTTTATTTTTAGTGGAAAAGTTGTCAGTACCAGCTACAATGGAATGAAAATTGAATACATTCCCCAAGTTTATTTGAATAATTACATGATTATCATGCATTAATAATTAATTGTCTAAAATTTCTGTCATTCTAAAATGTAAAAATAAAAAATAAATAAATAAATCTTTTCCCACTCCCTCAATATATACTATTGACCACCCGATCGATCGATGACGGATCGAGACCTTACTCGGCGTCTTGAGTCTTGACCCATCAGTCTGCTAATATAATCTCAACGTCTGATCCTGAAAAGCTTGGACAGGTCTATATATCTATCTTTTTGTTTGTTTAAATCATGTACAGTTACTTTTTCTATTCGAGTTTCTTACTTTTTTTTCAATGTTTCAATAAACATCAAAATTAAAGTGTAAAGTAGAGAAGCTAAAATGGTAGAAGAGATAAATAGTGAGGAAGGCAAATGCCAAATAACGAAAAACTAATAATCTCTTGTCTTCAAAACATTTTTTAAGATTTGTGTCATTAGGAGCAATATATATATATATATATATATATATATATATAGAAAAGCTTCCTTTGTATAGTATATACAAGCCCCCCACATTGACTTTAATGCGCTTATGTGTCTTTTTTTTTTCTTTTTCCTTTTTATTCAATTTGTGTAAAAAAAAAAAAAAAAAAAAAAGAGGATTTTCTAGAAGATAATTCTACTTATCATCCCTACACCACACAAGAAAGATTTTCCACTCTCTTCTTAACCGTTAATGTATTAGTAATTCCTACTACTCTGTCTCCCTGTTTTATATCTAGTAGACGATAAATGAGTCAAGAAGGAAACTCCAAATGCCCAATACTCAATCAACATAACCATTTCGAGACACGTTTAGAGTCAAATGAATATCAAGAAACCAATACAGATTTTAACATAAATAAAAATTCAAGAAAGATGCCAATTGTATATCTCTGATGCATGGCTACAACAATTTGCATAAACAATTCGCCCTTCTTCTTTTCTTCTGATAAAAAATCACATGAACAATATTCTTATTGCACATAACAAGCTCCAAAAGGGTCTTACTAGAACACAGGAAACTTTTCTTTCACACTATAATGTATCTCATAGGTTGCTGTTTCCATCCTCACCGGGGATCCATCTCGGAAATGGTTATAGTGGCTGAAGCCGTACTTTCTTTTTCTCCGCCGGGTAAACCTGCCTCCGTCAACTGTCTTTGAGTGGAAAATGCTGCTTGCTTTGGAATAGGAAGAGGAAGAGATTCATTGGTAAGCATAGAAACAACATCAGACATGGTAGGCCTATCCACTGCAAACTCTTGTACGCACAAGAGACCCACATGGATGCATCTTAAGATTTGGTGCTCAGAATGGGATTCAACCAGAGTTGAGTCCATTAGCTCCAAGCCTTTACCTTCTCTCCATAATTCCCAAGCCTGTAACCAACCCATGTTTCGCAGCTTAAATACAGTTCAATTTGATTATTTGGGACCCTCGGGTACACAGGAAGCATAAAGATAGCACACGATGAAAAATTTTAAGGAATAGCAACTTATATCCAAGATCACTTTGATCATTTTATTTAGAGTAGAAAACAAAGCAAGAAAGGAAAAATTGAGGCTTAGCGTCCTTACATATCCCACTAAGCTCTGGTGATGTTCAGGATTATAAATGCCACTGCTCTTCTGCCCGCTCACAATCTCCAACATCATAACTCCAAAACTGTACACATCTGACTTCTCTGAAAAATTACCTCCCATGACATACTCCGGTGACATATAACCACTACAACCAAAAACATCGATGAAAATTCAGCCTTAGAGGATAAGGTGCTGACACACAAAATTGTACGTATTTACTTACAATGTTCCCGCTACTTTCTTTGTAATAGCGTCAGCAGCATTCCGGCCAAAAACTCTGGCCATGCCAAAATCTGATATTTTGGGGTTCATATCGTTATCAAGCAGGATGTTGCTCGCTTTCAAATCTCTATGAATAATTCTTAGTCTAGAATATCTATGCAAATAAAGAAGCCCTTGAGCAATGCCTTCAATGATGTTACAACGTCGCTTCCAATCCAAAAGCTCCCTTTTCTTTGGATCTATAAAATTTTGTACAGATAATCAATACACACTAGAGAGACAATTAAAAGACAAACTGAACCAAAGAAAAAGATAAGAACATGACGAACCAAAAAGAAAGAAGTCCAAGCTTTTATTAGGCATATATTCATAGATCAACATCTTTTCATCTCCTTTAACACAACAACCCAAAAGTCTAACGAGATTCATGTGTTGGAGTTTTGCAATGAGTATAAGCTCATTCTTGAACTCCACCAATCCTTGTCCCGAACTCTTTGAAAGTCTCTTAACAGCTATCTCTTGCCCCTCAGGTAATTTTCCCTAAATTAATATCAGGATGAACTTTGTTAGAATAAAAGTTAAATAATTAAATACACTTCCTTTGATCAGCTTAAACTTGCAAGGATAATTGATTATTTGTACCAAAACAAAGGTTCTGAGTTCGAATGTTGATTCCTATACGTTTCACTAAATTTAAGAGTTTAAGATTTCGAGACAATTGGTAATTTATCAAGCTCTACACTAGTTAGAAAATATATAATGGGTCGACAAAGCCTTACTTTGTATACAGGACCAAAGCCACCTTGTCCTAGTTTATTTTCGGTGCTAAAATTGTCCGTAGCAGCTACTATGGAAGGAAAACTGAATACTTTCACATCATGACCTTTCTTCCCATCATTGCTAGCCTCATTTGTGTCTTCAAATAGTATAGCAACTTCCTGATTTTCTTGATCTCCTGTTGCAGAATTGATTCATATATAGTTAAATCTTGCTTTATATATGAATTAAATCATATTCTTTCAGCAGCTAAAATACTTACGACGTAGTTTTTTCTTCCACCAAAAGCATAAGCAGCCCATGAACACTACAGCAAGAGCGGCCACAACAGCTACAATGATCCCTATCCACGATCTTTTTGCTAAAAAGAAACAAAAGTCTCATCTCATTAATTCACTAGTCTGTTGTTCAGTAGGGGGGGGGGGGGGGGGGGGCGAGGGGGCGGTGTTCCTTACTAGTTTTTGGCGGCGTAGTGAGAGCATAGATTTGAGTATCGAGTTGTCCTAGTTTATTATCTGGAGTGTTTTCTCCTATAAATATGCATCCAGTTTCATTTGCTGAATTTGTTCGAAAACCAACGCAGAAACAATTGCTCCAGCATTTAGTCCAACAATCACCAATACTGGTGTTCCAATTGTGGTCCCATTGATATACTTGAAATAGACCCGTTCGCTGTTCAAATTTTTGACTGCTGGTCCTGCAGGCGGTTGAATTCTGCTGCACACAACCGGGTTCCGTGGAGTAACCGAAACACATACCACTTCTCACATAAATTGGTTTTAGATTATCTGTAAGCATTCCATCTGAGCTCAAGACGAACCTCGAAATTCTCCCGTCAGGAACAGAATAACGGAAGTAACTCTCGTTCTCATTAAAAATATAGCTAAAATTGTAGTAGACATTATCTAAAGTCATCAGATCAGCAATATTTTGAAAGTAGGATTCACTCCCAACCCCGCTGTGCCAGTACTTATTCCCTCTGTGTCTCATTACCAGTTCTCCCGTCCCGTTGACAGGACTCCATTCGAGAGAAAAGCCTCCGGGGGCGGCGACTTCTTTGGATAGCCACGAAGTAAGTTTCCATTCTTTCCCTGCTTTATGGTCGATGCCTAGTTTCATACCAGGCAGAAGTGTGTCTGTCGGATAATCAAAGCTTTCCCATAAGACCCTTTTGGTAGACCCATCAGGATTCAACTCTTTCACGATGAAGTTTCCTGAATTATCTAGAGTAGCGATTGAGTTTGGTGCTGCTTGTTTAGAATTCAACGGAATTGGATTCACATTAATTCTCAATTGGCCGTCTGCCTCCATTTTGAGAGTTGCTGTTCGGACAGATATAGGCATGTCTCGGTTCGCAACCCATAATTTGGTGTTGCCATCACCGGAGTACCATATTCCCAAATAGCCGACATCCGAAACCTCCAGATTGCTGAGGATGAAAAAGCCTAGTTGAAATCTCCCATCAGCCGAAACCAACTGGTCCGGGTAACGAAGCTCCTCGCCAGGTTTGAGGGTGGAATTTGTCTGTGCATGAGAAAGTTGTCCTCCCCCAAGGCACCACCATGACAAAATGAAGAGAAACTCCGGAGTCAGAAGGGATTTCAGGCTAGCCATGTTGTCGGAATAGATTTTTTGTATAGAAAAATAAATAAATAGTTGATAAATAATGCCATTCATCTTAAAAAGTCTAATAAGGTGCTCCCCTGTTACTGTTACTATTATTATTATTATTATTATTATTATTATTATTATTATTATTATTATTATTTATTAGGACTGTTCCCTTATCAAACTTTGAAAAGTAAATTTTATTCTTCGTATATCACACACCACTAATAGAGCAAGTGACAAAAGCGTCGCCTGCTTTTTTTTATTTATTTTAATTTTTAAGTTTTTTTTTTATTTTATTCTTTTTAAAAGAATTAAATTTTTCTACTCATTATTTATATATTACATATTTAATAAGAAAAAAAATTTATAAAAATTATAAAAAAAGTAGTGTGATATATATATGAGACATCCAACTATTTTATTATTATTTATTATTATTTTTTCTCTACTATTTATAAATTATTTAAAACCACCTTAATTTAAACGTAACCTTAATCAAGCATTGTAGCTCCCTATTTAATTTTTGGACAACTATTTATTCAACAGTCCCGTACCCAAAAGCAACCCCTCTTTACCATATTTACACTCATGTCCTGCACTACAAGTCTCTCCTATGTAGCAGGCGACGCCTACCATGGTCACCCAATCTTGTGGAGCATAGAAAAATAGTTTCATGGCAGTTTCTCGATCTTATCTTATAAGTTTATATGAACAGAGAACAGAGAACAAACCAACTTTCTCAACCATCAATATATCAAAGGAATTACGGCAACGGCAACAACTATATGAGTACAAACATCATACCATTACCCTCATTTCATAGACACCTTTGTAGATGAAGTCAATTCAACAAATCCATGGTAGATTCCTAAGAAATATATTAGGCTATAAATGGTGCAGTTTCCTTTGACTCAGTTTCATTAAAACATATAAATGAAAGACATGAAACCAAAAGTCTGTCAAACATATCTTGTTTATTTTCAGGAAACTTCTCAACTAATCTTATCATTATAACTTTTCTAAATTTCTTTTATAAGGCACCGGGAAAGGCATCTATCTTGTGAAGCCCATTCTTCTGAACACTCTGGTACATAAGAAATCCATGGTGAGGTAGATATACACATGAAATAAATGGACTCCAAAATACAAAGATCTTTCATTTATCATTGTGTCAACGTGAAATGATTCCCAACACAAATAAATGTTTTTTTCACTACCAGCAGAATATTCTGCAAAAAGATAAGAGTGGTAAGATCTATAGATATTACTTTCAAAATATCCTTACCTTTTTTTCCCGAAACAAAGGAGGGGAATTTTTTTAATGCTGCATGCCTTTTTTGTAACGCCCCTTTTTCGGAGGTATGAAGATTAGTTCTTGTAGTCTAAAACCATTTATCATAACATATTAATATACTCCAAATTTCTCATTAAATCCAATTCATTTATTCAAATCAAATATATATATATATATATATATATATGTTACTCCATCAGACACCAACTACAAACTTCAATGAAATAAATTAAAAACTCCACATAAACTTGAAAATATCTATAGCTCAAAATACCAAAAATAACATATATTCATAAACCTACTAAATAAGACTCTCAAATAAATACTTGTACCCTTTTGACACTTATTCCTCTACGATCATCAAATCTTACTGACAATTCCTACTCTTGATTTCTAGCTGAGATATCAAAAATTATTTGAAAAATATTATGGAGATATGGGGTGAGATAAACACTAGAAGAATCATTTAAGATTAGCATTTTGTATTGAAAAAAATAGTTGAGAACTTTTATTGTTTAGATTTCATTAAAAAAGAAATAAGTTTATTTGAATTCTCAATTGTAGCATTATATACTTGAATTCTCAATTGTAGCATTATATACTTATAAATGTGGCACCAAAATATTCAGACTTTATATAAAAACTTGTATAAACTAACTTACATATTAAAATAAAAGACGAGTTTATGAAAAGTCACCTGTAAGTTTTTATTGAGAACAAAAATAGAGAATTTTCACGGAAAAAAATAAGTTTGATCTTATATATAGTTTTAACACACTACTACTAAATTAGTTTTCAAATTTAATTCCAATTAAATTGATTAAGTTGTACTAATATTATTTTGTTAAGATTTTTGTGTCAATAATTTATTCATATAGCCAATAATAAGATTTAATTAATTGAAAAAGTTGGACAAAAAACAGAGCTCGATTGAAAAAATTATTGCTCGACATATTGTTTGGTCTGGAGGTAGGCCAGGAATCCAAATTTCCACGTCATAAATTGTTAAGGTCAAGGTGTAGTCTTCGCTCTTTACTTTTTAGTTTTTATTCTTATCACTTGTCGATGAGCTTTTGTTCCAAGCTTGCAAGTAGAAAAGACCTCCGCATTACAAAAAATCTTTACAACTTTCTAATACTTTACATTATACATTATTTTTAATTTTTATTATTTTTTTTCTTTTATTAAATATTTATTATATGAATAAAAAATAAAAAAATTTGAAATAATTTAAAAAGAATAAACTCAAAAAAAAATTTAAAAAATTTAAAAAAATATGAAGTGTGAAATATGGTGGAGGTTGTGTAGTAAAACTCTCCGCATTAACTAGTCAAAGACTTTAATGGACGTGGAGACTTTTCTCACCCAACCCTACATGAGAAAAAAGACACAAATTTATCAATACAAATAGAAATTGGAAAAAAAATTAGAAAGAGACGAACGAAAGGTCAAGAACAAGTGGTAGACCGGTAGTGAGACTCCTTTTGCTTATTTCACTTCCTCCACAGAGAATATGGAGATGCTTGGTGTTGGGGTGTGCGTGGAGACTAATTTTAAAGTTAAAAATCAAGAAACAAAATATTTGCTTGATGTGCATTTGATAGTATGCTTGAGTGAAGTTTGCTCGACGTGCACTCAACAATGGGCTTGAGTTCGCTCGAGTCTCGCGCGACAGTGAGCTCAAGTGAAATACAAACTCTAGTGTTCACTTGATCTTGCTCAACACTCTGCTCTAGCCAATGTTGATTTGGCTGTTCGCTCGAGCGAAGAACGCAGGTTTTGCCAATTAGGGTTTCTAGCCCCATTTGCTATATCTTTGTCATATTTGACTTGTGTTGGACGACTTTTAGCATGATATTTTGAAAAAGAACAATTGTCAAGTGAGTGCATATTATGTAATAGAGCAAAAAGCCCTAGAGAGTGTGAGTTGAGATTGAGTGATTGTAATCTCTTTTGGTTAATAAGATTTCTGCGATTCTGTAGACATAGACAATTTGCCGAACCACGTATATTGTGCGTTATGTGCTTGATCGTGATTACTTTTACTTCATTTGCCATAGTTGGTAAGTGTATTTTGCACAATATTTCACAACACTTGGGGAATGAAATAAGATGAAAAATCTGTAAATAATAGTGAAATGATTTATAAATAGTAGTAAAATTACTTGAGTTATGATATTTTATGGAGTTTTGAAAAATGAGAGAGAGAAAGTTTAATAAAAATACTATAAAATTAAAATATTTTAGAATATAATTTTTTAATATTATATTTGTTTTGAGATTTAAAAAAGTTGAATTGTTTTTTATATTTTGTTTGAAAAATTGTAATAATTAGTTTGAAAAAGTTGTAATAATTAGTTTGAAAGTGTTTGTGTTTGAGTCATGTTTAGGAAGAAAATGAGAGGAGATGGGATAAATACATTACCAAGCATTCCGTCGTTCCCACAAAGCCGCCAACTGTTAATGTATAAATTACCAACTTAATCAACTCATAGGGTGGCTCCAAATGAACCATCAATATATCAAGAGAATTACGGCAACGACAACAACTAAATGAGTACAAACATCATACCCTCATTTCATTATGCTTCTGGAGGATTTTGATTACAATAGATGTAGCATAAAATGTTATGCATCCTCCCACTATCGACTGTATTCATAGAGGAACTTAACACGAGATATACACATGGCATTCACAAGCATGTAATCATCTGTAGCCAAATTTTTTTCATTAAACCTGATATCACACTGCAATCATCTCTTACCCACTTAGAACTCCAAAGAAGGGGTGGTCATTGCAGACTTCAGTTCAAACCCCGCTGTGTTTAGCACTGCCTCATCAACCTCATCACGGGGAAGGTATAAATACTTTTCTCCTCCTGTTCTCTCAAACCCACAGAGCTCTAGAAACTCCACACCTCCTCTCAAATTCCCAACTCGATCCTGTCAAATATATGTAAGTGGAAACTTTACAACAGAAGTAATAAACAGATATGAGTCGTGTTGATGAAACCATTTCCTTTTTGTTTGGTATATATTATTTATAGTGACAAAAACGCAGCTCTAATCGACATAACAGGAAATTAATGACAGATGGCTATACATCATGAGGTCTATGGAAAATGAGTTTAGAACATTCCAGTCAATGGAAGACTCCAAAGAGCGCTAGTTTACAGTGAATTCAAAACACGTCAATTCTGTGCATTTTTTGACAGTATTACTAAAAAAAGGTTTACATCCGCTATCCAACAACCAAGTGGATGAGTTCCTGGCTCGCACAATGAGGCCATCTTTTTCATAAATGTGGACCTCATGAACAAATCTATATGTGATTAGTTAATATGGTCCAAATAATCCCAACTGCACCAAAAATAATCCAATTTCCCTGGAGGATGGTTTAGAATAATCAGTCAAGCCGTGTGGCAATAACCAATCCCACAAGTGTCAATCACAAGGATAATCTGGACTTTGGTGAACATTACAAAATGGTCTCTCTATTCACTTCAATCAGCTCTCAATACTCGTAAAGTTGGGACTAAGGCTTAAAAAAAAAGAAGCTCAATCAAAGGAGCTTACCTGGAATAATGGGTTACTAAGTCTGATCTTCCTGAACTTTTCCTCATCAGGATTTTTTGAGACATTTCCAATATAGATCAGAAGAGTTTGGAAGGCCCTCCTAACTCTGGCACCCTAGACCAGGAAAAGGAAAATGGAAAAATGAGGCTGTTGTTAAGTCTACTGAGAAAAAAGGTGACTTTTACGTAACAAAAAAAGTAATATGCTCGGGCAAGTGGTGCAACCTAAGGTTCATGATTCATAGACACCTTTGTAGATGAAGTCAATGCAACAAATCCATGGTAGATTCCTAAGAAATATATTAGGCTATAAATGATGCAGTTTCCTTCGACTCAGTTTCCTTAAAACATATAATTGAAAGATATGAAACCAAAAGTCTTCCAAACATTATTTTTCTTTAAAGAGTTTTTGCATGTAACTCACGGAGTCTTTAGCATATGATATCTTTTACAAGGCAGTGGAGAGGAATCTATTAACATATACTTTCTTTTATAAGGCACTGGGAAAGGAATCTATCTTGTGAAGCCCATTCTTCTGAACACTCTGGTACATAGGAAATCCATTGTAGTGACCATTTACTTATCAAAAAAAAAAAAATTGTTGTGACCATTTACGTGTGGAGTTCTTTAACCAATGGATTTCAGATACACCAAAATCTCTCTGCTCATATGTTGAGCAAGTCTTAGTTTCACTGAAAAGAAGTCCACTATGCCAGAAATGTTTCCAACAGCTTCAAAATTTGGGTACTCGTTCAAAAAAAAATGCTGAGAGAAAATCAACCACCATTTGAACTTTGTATACAGCAGGCAACAATAGTCAAGAAACCCGGCACTTAGTTTGAAGTTTCTTGAGTAACGTTCTATCAGATAACTGGTATCAGATAACTTAAATAACCCAGTCTGGACTTGTTCAAAGACCGGAAGCTAGAGGGGGCAATAAAACAGATATGGACATGGTGAGCTAGATAAACACAAATAAATGGACTCCAAAATACAAAGATCTTTCATTTATCATTGTATCATTGTGTCAACGTGAAATCCATCTCCTTGACACGAGTCAAGTTCATGGGCTCAGATCTAGTTTTTGAAATGATTCCCAACTTGTGTTTTTTTCACTACCAGCAGAATATGCTGGACACAGAGCAAAGTTATTTACCTGGTGATTATGCTTAATAGTTCTTAAACATTCCTTCATGTGTTCTGCCTTTGTAACAGACTTCACAGGCAATGAGGTTTGCAACTAAAACAGGAATAAAAACAACATTAAAACAGTTTTGTCCCGTAATTCCAGTGTTAAAAAAAAGTATATTCTGCAAAAAGATAAGAGTGGTAAGATCTATACATATTACTTTCAAAATATCCTTACCTTTTTTTGCCGAAACAAAGGAGTGGAAGGTTTTAATGCTGCAGGCCTTTCTGGAGGCAATCCGAGATGATACCTTCTTTCTACCTGTGAAAACATGCAAACAGTTTTTTGAGTCACACAAAAGTCTTGAGAGCAGTATCAATTCTTGAATCAGAGATATTGAATTGAAATCCTCAGTATGGATTGTACTAAACCAACAGGGAAGGATAAAATAGTGATATGTTATGATGCCATCTCAAATTTGGCAGCCATCTTAAACTAATCTTTTGGTCATGTGTTTGGCAGATAAAACTATTGACCTCTTCTATTGTTCCTGCACATAAGAGGAACATTTTTACGTCCCAGAGAGAGAGAGAGAGATATCATTAGATTTGCAATCGTGAGTAGTTGTCCCTGCACTCATCTTCCACCTTCATAAACCTTTTCATTTGTCTTTGCCAGGGATGCAGGTTTAAGCCGTACCACACCAAATTTGTGTATGCTTTTCTATGTTGAATTTTGGCCGTAATTCTTTCTTCTACTTTCTCATTGCCATTCTCACTGTACAATTATTTATCTGATACAGGTCCCTAAACCTGACGCTATTGGAAAGTAGAACATATTTGATTATTCATATTTTCTCTCATGTGCAGGTTTGGACTCTCTTTCAGCAAGTGAGGCTTAATACATAAAAATTCCTAAATTGAACGAGAGAGATAACATGTAGACATGGTTTGAACTCCAGGCATCTACTCTAGTACAATGATAAATCACAATTTATCCTGAAGCCCATCTATTTTGAAAACATTGATCTTGAATTTCCCAACTAGCACAACTTCCACAGTGTACATCTACCACTAGCATGATTTACACAATGTACACCAATGTTTCCCATTACTTATTCTTGGTTATGCCCAAAAAAATTTTTTAGTGATAATTAATTTTGCTAAACATTAGAAACAGGACTTGGTCTCTCTAAAAAGAAATGGAGAGGCCCTAGGTGAAAGGCCTTTAAGGACTATGATTGAGATCTACCAAATATAATTTACTAATCTTAAAAGCTCATCTTTGCATAATTATAATTAGCATAATGAAATGTGGCCAAAATTTTAAAACACCTTATCCTGCTCTAGTTTCCGTAAAACTTTATCCCTTGCTCTTTTCTCCTCTTCCTTTTCTGCTTTCCGCAAGGCTAAATTACTGAAGAAACAAAGTGAGGATATTCATATATAACTAAGACGGAAATACAATCCCATGTATCTAGAGAAGAAAAAGGGACAGACACATAGATGGTAGAACTGGTATATGCAAAGAGCAATTTATAGGATTAAGACAGACCGTTTCCTTTCATTTTCTTCAGCAAGTCGCTTTGTCTCAGTGAGATCCTTGCTGGCTCGAATCCTCTCCTGGAACAATATCACTATCCAGGTTGCAGTAAAGAAATGTATAGAAATGTATAGAATGTGAAACAATTACATAACAGAATTCCAAAACAAAACCACAAGAGTTTGATTTCACAAAAGCCAACAACTGTGTTTGGATCAGATTATCTTTTTTTTTATAAGTCGTTAGGTTCAGATTATCTAATAGACAAAAAAGCTGTGGCAAGTCCATTACATATCAGTTTATATTCAAAAGTTGTCAATTGCACTTCAAGAATTCTCTTAAAGATATTGGCACCTTTTCTACTTATGTTCTAAAGCACCATTTAAATTGTCTCTCCATAACAGCTCCCCCCCCCCTCAAAAAAAAAAAAAAAAAAAAGAAAAGCAATAGAAAAAACCCCGCATAAACAAATAGAAAAGGCAAGAAGAATAATCTAAGAAGCAAGATGAAGGAGTTATCATCAAAGGGAAGGGAGAAAACCATAAAAATAATTGCATTATACCCTCTCCCTCTGTCTTTCTAATTTATTTTCTTCTTCTTCCTTCTTCTTGCATGCTCGATCCCTGAAACTCGACAAGATCAGTAGTCATGGAAAGAAACCAGCCAGAATTAGTAAGACTATGAAGATTTTTAGATAATGAGAAGAACCTGCACATAAAAAATAATAATTGTTATAAGGAAACAGAAAAGGAAACCTTAGTTCCTCTGCCTTCAATTTCATTTGTTCTGTGATATGGAATGGTTGAGGAGGATCAAGATCAACGTCCACAACTACCTGGAAGAAGTTAAACAAGTCAAGCAAAAGTAGTGACAGTACGTGCAAGACCAATTATATTTCAATTTCAGGTCCAAAATGCATCAAATTTGCACCCCTTAAATGTTTTTCTTCACCTCCTTTCCAAAGAATGAGACCAAGCAATGAGCTTGCAAGAAGCAAAGATGAAGCCAAATTTTCAGAACTCATAAAGCACCCACATAAACATACATCGAACTAAGATAAAGGAAAGATCATATAAAAAAGATAATTAGCTAAACTTTTATATATATATATATATATATAGGGAATCAATCATTTTATTAATAAAGGCAAGCCATAGCCCAAGTACACAGGTCATATACAAGACAAACACCTATCTAGAGTTATAAACAGATACTAGGAAATCATGGACATTTAGTCCATTGAAATCTTTTTCATAAGTCCAAAGAAACAAAGTATTAATCTCATCCATCGTTCGAGTGCAATCTTCAAAATTACTGTTGTTCCATTTTCTCCAAATGCACCATGGTAAACAAATAGGATTAGGAACCATCTTCCATATCGTAGTGACTTGTGAAATACCATATGAACCATGCCAAGATACAAACAGATCTACTACCCTTCTTGGCATGACCCAAGTTAATCCCATTCTACTAACAACGTCGTTCCAAATAGCCCGAGCAAATCTTGCAGTGAAGTAACAGGTGATCTACATCCTCCCCATTCTTTTTGCACATACAACCCAATCTCCCCACCAATAATCTGACGTTTCCTTAGGTTATCCTTGGTAACGATCTTCCCATGCAAGCTAAACTACAATGGATTGTTCATTTTAAGCTTCAGCTCACCACCAATCAAAATATGCCCACAAAAAAACCATCTTTTTGAGAAAAAAATTTAAATCATGTGATCATGTTCTAATTATATATTGAGACGAGGCCTGAAAGATATGTCCAAAAATACGAAAAATTGCTTGCCAATATATGCTCTACATAAAATGCTTTTCACCCTACTTCAATATCAAACCAAGAATATTATGAATTTTAAAACTTCTAACAACATCTTAAAGGTGGCAGACAAGGTGAAAGTCAATAACCGAGATCACATATTGTTAAGTCAATTGAAAAGGAAGAGGATGGCCACACATACAATAACTAGAATGCAACTTGATCTCACCTATTTTATTGTATATTTATATTAAAAGGCGTAATTTTTGTTGTGCTTCTCAACACTTATAATAAGAGAAATATACCCCAAAAAAGATACAAGAAGGTACCATGTTCATATGAATAGCCATGCCTGTTCTATTATACTAGGGTGTGGGGACTGAGGGAGGGGGAGAGGGGGAATGGTTGGGAACAAGAAGAGTGAAAAGAAAATGCATACTAAAATCTTCATTAGTTGATAAAGATTAAAAGTTCCAAAATAGGGATTTCATTTTGTTGATTCCTATGCAATGTCAGACAGGAATATAATCAAGAATAAAAATCATACCAAGGGCATCTGATCAATGTCTGAATCATTTTCATGATCAACGACCCAATCTATAGCCTCTAAACTAGAATTACCTGTTCAACAGGCATTTGTATTCAAAATCAGGAGAATAGCACATGAACTTCAATTAATCGAAGTGGCCTTACTTGTGCTAGATAACTTCCCTAGCAGCATCGCTAGATAGGAGAACAAGGCAAAATGTACTGCTGGTATACCCTCATGGGGCATGCTAAAACACTAAACCACATGCTGCAATATGGATTGTAATACCCCAGATAGGTTAAATCTCATATTGGGTGGATAAATTAGGATGGAGATGCATGAATGCCAATTTCCACATTAGTTCATTACAAGATGGAATTGGGGATGTATAATGTTTCAAAAAAGCTCCAATCGTAAACTTGACTAGTCTTTTTAAAGTATAAGAGCAGATGTGGGCAGCCAGCTTTCTTTAGAGCATAACAAGTGGAAACAAAGTCGTCCTCATAACACTAAGTGGCGTTGAGGCACTACAATGTAATGTGGGCTCTAACGAGGACAACCGGTATCTGAGTGAGGGAAATTACAATGTCCTGGATCGGTTAAGTCCCACATTAAATGGGTGAGTTATGATAGAGTTCATTAAAATATCGATTTTCTAACAGGTGAAACTAGGCTTCATGAATAATTCTACTAACTCTAATTGTTACCTTGACTAGTCCTTTTAGATGATAGCCCAAATGTGGATAACGCTCCTTGGGTCGTTACTCACTGAGATCAGATCTCACCCCTACCTAGAATTTGCATTGTGAACCTCCAAACCACATCCCCTAGAAAACCCCGTTATTTTGTCTTAATTGATCACTAATGTTGCATATTTCTCCATGAGAAACTCATGCAAGGTTTTGAAACCTCACATCAATGACACACACAAACACATGGCATCTCACATAGATAGACTCACCAGAATAATGAAGTGCCCGTGTAGCTCGTGCCCTTGGAAATCCCATGTCTTCGAGTTCTTCAAGAAGTTTCTTGTTTACTCCCGGAACAGCCATTTCTACAACAATAAATATGTGACTAGTATAGCATGAAACATTTAATCTTAAAGAAATATCATATACCAGCCAATCTTTCACCAAAAAAAAAACTCACATGATCTGTGACCAAATTTTTTTTAAACCTATTATTCAATTATATCCAATGACATGACTGAAAATTTGCCTGCTCCAAATCAAGAAGAAACACCCATTCCCACCTCAATTCATAGGATTGAAACCAAAACCTCCCCTTATGACAAAAGAGAGATAGCATTTGCTAAAAAGGTGTGGTGCATTTATTAACTTCACAATTTTCTTTTATAAGTAAGAAGAATTTATTAATCCACATAACTAGGCATAGCCCAAGTACACAGGAAGTATACGAGAGAAAATCCTGCAAGACATTAACTTCACAAATAAAAGGGCATTCCCATGGGCCACATTCACGTCCTGTAAGACCTTATAAAAAAATAATCTGTACATTTTAAGAACAAAGGAAGTTCTCAAGATGAGCGATGAAGCTTTATATTCTGATCGAACTAAAAAAGAGTCTATGAACCAGGGGAAAAATTCATGTCCAAGTTACTGCTGATTTCGTAAAACTTGTGACAAAGGAAAAAATGAGGGAATTGCCAGAACTGAAATTCATATATCACTTCCCTTCAGCCGTCCATTAGGCTGCCAATAATATGAAAAATAAAATGCAGAAACGTCCAAATTCCTCTATTTCATGTTTTGCCATAAAACCAGAACTTTTTCCCCCAAACCATTCCTAAATTCCTATATCTGACATTTGCTATTATTTGAATCAACCGAGGTTTTCGGGGGGGTTTTCTTGCATTTTGGGAACCCAAAAATGAAAAAAACATAGTGCAATATACTTAAAACTTCAACATTCCTTTTTTTTTTCTCGAGCAAATAAACCAGAATGATATAGGGGTGTACATAGTGAGTAAACAATTTAAAAATAACAAAGACTACCGCTTTGATCGGCGAGACTTGCGAATGAAATGGAAGACGAAAATTCGAGCACCGAGCAGGGAGGCTTTGAATGATATGGCGAAACGGGGACGAGAGGCGACCTATAAAGGCGGTAGAAAGGTGCTTTAGGAGCTCAGGGAAGCCCAGAAATATAAGCAAATGCGGAAATGGACACCCATTGATGATTAGAGAAGAATGGAGAAGATTCTTTGCTGATTCTGAAGCAAACAGAAAGGAACCCAAGCCAGCTACTAATCCGCTTTGAGACATTCTGATTTTTATATTTATACGTTTCCACGGGCCCGCCACCCTGGGAAGAAAAGCATTAGAAAAGTTCTCCAGTGAAAAATAGCACTTCCCCTCAAGCCAACACGATCAAAGTAAATTTGGTATACCTGTGAAGAGATGTCCGAGTAAATTAGGAACATGTTCGCACAATCAAACCGAGCAGAAACTCGCAGTGTCGCATGAAGTTTCGGAAGGAATTACTCTTGGGGGAACAACTTGGACGTTTCTAAAATCTCCACAATTTTGCTACCATAAAACATTTCAAGCACTTCCGTTGGAATAGTCAAATGCAATTAAAGTCCCTCAGAGCATTGCCATCTCATTTTATCCCAACAATTTTTTATAATTTAGCTAAAAATTACCTTCACTACAAATTTTTCTTAAATTTTATTCATTTTTTAAAAACCCCATATATCTCATACTATATCATTTCTCTATTCTATTAAAATAATATTTTTCTATTCTTTTTTTATTATTATTTTTCTCTTACTTCCATTTACAAACTTAACTATTCAATATTTTTTCTTATATTTTGAACTATTACTCTAATAAATATATATATGAGTATGAGAGAAAGTATAGAGGATTGGAAGAATAATTTACTTTATTTATTGGAATAAAATAAATAATGATTTTCTATATTTGGAGAACTACTGTTCATCCTCTAAATTTTTTCCAAAAATAAGAATTCGGATGTAGGAGGGATAATAACCAAAACCGTAAAATAAGCTTCAAATTATAGGAAAAGCAATATTATGGAGCACCGACTGCGAATGCTCTCAAATGGCCAATAGGATATGAAAATATGCTACATTGAAGTAGGCAAATTCATTTAAGAATAACTTTCAACTATAGTAAATCCAAGCCTTCAGTCATGTTTGGATGTGTACTGTAGCTCGACCAAAGTAGTTGTTTACTATTATTCCGTCTCTCTCCTATTAATTTTTCTTCTTTTTACCAAAGTCTGTTGCTTTTTTTTTTAGTTTTTCCCTCTTTGTTTCTACTTCTTTACTCTACCCTCATGAAATGGACTGACTGATTGAATATCACCACATTTGTGATTATTAGCAGTAAATGATCATTGAAAATATGATTTTTAACTTATAATTTAATTATAATATGATTATTAATTAACATATAATCAGTACTACTAGTAAAATATGATAAAAATAATTTTTTTTTTAAATTTTTTTAAAAAAATATGAAATTAATATTATTTTATTATATAAAGAATAAATGGATAATCTAATATGGTGATTAGATATGAATGGAATAAATAAAAATAAATTCATGTCATATTAGTTAAAAATTAGTTTTAAATTTGACTATTTCAATAAGAGTGCTCTAAGCAAGCAAACCTCTTTAAGGAAAAAGTTCAAATAAAAAAACAGGAGAGGATCGTTCTCATTGTCAAATAAGTATTAGGAAATTATAATAAAGGGATGATTCTATAAAAATTATATAGAAACTTCTCATTACGCGATAAAATTCATGCATCGATTTTGATTTGAAGTTATCCATAGAACTTGATTTGCAACACATTTTATTTTTAAACTTGTTTGTAAATCAAGTTTTGCAATATCAACCGTGTAAATATTATATTCTTTATATTGATTTGTAAATTGAAATTTTCAAATAAAAGAAAATGCAAGTTAATAATTTAGAGAATAGGATGAGTTGCATTTGAGTTCCACATTTTTTAAATATGATTATTGTATTGCATTGTCCTCTTATATAATGATTGGTCTAGAAAGTCTAAGTAATCCAAAATACAATTCTAATGAGTTTATATATTTTTTTAAAATGTATAAATTGAAATTATATTATAATTCGAATCTAAAAAAAATTTAAATCAAAAAAATTTTTAGACATTAGATTAAGTAAGGGTTGGGAAGAGGTGTGGTTTCAACCCCACTCCCGATAGTGGGAGGCAGAGGCGGCCCGCCTCCCGAGAGTGGGGGAGGATATGAAACCCTTCCATGCGGGTTGTGGTTTGGATCTTCAAGGGGTGGAGACCACTGCCTACTCCTTAATTGGGGGGTGTTGGAACCATCTTAGATTTTTTTTTAAAATAAATTAAATAAAATGTAGAAAATAATTCGTGTTAAGATTTTTTGAAAATAATAAATTAATTGTGTGGTGATCTCATGTGGGTACTATTGGGAATCTATTTGTGTTGTAATTTTGAATAATGATAAGGTTATTCTACTCATTTATTATTTTTTTATATTTAATTTTTTTTTAATTTTTTATATTATTTAATGATTAAATAAGTGGTAAAATTATATATTTTTTTAATTTTTTTTAATGATTAAGAATGTTAAAAAAAAAACTTAAAAAAAAAATTAAAAAAAAAAACTTAAAATACACAAAAACAATAAATAAGTAATAATAAAATAGTAAGCCTATCACCATTCTCTAACTTTTGTATTCGTGAAAGTGAAAAAAAGAAATCTGCTTCACACTCTACTGTGTGAAGTAGCCCTAGCACACCTAACGTATTTGGGTGAAAAAATAAAATAAAATAAAATTATGTGAAGTGTGTAGAGAGTATGACGTATAGTGAAATGTGATATAGCATTGTCCAAGGAAAAAATGGTTGCAATTTTTTGAGAAAAGTCGAGGATATTTCGGATTCCAAACAATAATAGATTTTTCTTTCCTGTTTAGATGATGACTATGCTAGTTTGCTTCAGACAGTTCCAGAACCCGTTAGAACAATGACAGCAACGCCTATTCACCGATCAGAGTACCTAAAACAACTTTACCTACTCACTCGTATACAGAGAGAGAGGGTGAGGGAGAGAAAGAAGGAATGGGTGGCAGCGAAGCGAGAACCGTAAGGCTTTTCTGCCCCTTGCTAGCCAAGACAGTCCCGTTCGTGGTGTGGGAAGAGCAGAGGCTGGACTTGGGATCCATAGCCACGACCTTTGGGCTCGACCCTGCAACCTTGAAGCTCAACAGTCACTTTATAGGCAGAGGGATTGATCTTATCGCCTCCTCAGTCACCTGGAACTCCCTTCTGTCTTTCTTCTCTGCCAGAGGCTTTCCCACCGGGAAGGACGACCAAGACGCCCTTGTCGTGGATGGGAAGCTCGTCAAAGTTGGCACGAAGCGTAAATTTGTTTTACTCTCTTTCTAGTTCTTTGTTTTTCCGAAAGTGTGAAGGGTTTCTGATCATGCTCTGTTTGGTCCACGAGGATGTGGAAAAATGAAAGAACATTATTATTTTATAAAATTTTACTTCTTTTCTTACTTTCTTTCGGTTGGAATTGTTAATGATGTTGTATGGTTGGATAATGGGTTTTATGCTCTGTTGGGTTCTCGAGAACATATGGAGAAGGTAAAGGATAAAGAACTGATGCCACCTAAAAATGTATGAACGCAAAATTAAAATGTCCTCAATTTTCTTTCGATAGTGATAAAGAACTTCGTTTAAAAAGTCCATGCACTAGATTTACATCAAATTTAAAATGATACAGTCACGAAGTGGATGAGATTTCCAGTGGCTATCAAAATCTGACATTGAGCACAATATACGGACAATCCAATCCCTAAATATGATTATGGGCATCATTATCAAAACCAGTGGTGCTCTTCTTTTTCATTGTATATTTTTTTGAAATCAAAACCAGCGAGATCTTTGGTTTCCTAGTGCCAAGACTTAGACGGGAAAAGAAAGGAGTTTCTACACTCGTAACATGTTATTTTCTTCTATTATGTTTGATATTTTGCATTTAGATTGGACTAATGTTGGCATTACCAAGAAGTTTGTGATGTTGTTGGACCAATTGCAAGAAGGGTTGGGTTAAAAATGCTTTCAGGATTTTATCCCAAAATTGTGTAATGTCCAGTGTGCACGTAAACACAGTGCCCCAACTTGTCGTCTATTTCAAGTATGATTAGATCACTTTTGTCTTAAATTGCTATTACTTTGCTATTTTCCAGGGCCTCATGACCCTCAAGATTCTGTTAATGGAAGTTGCTATGTAACTGAGTATGAAGTTTATGGTGGTAATAGAAGGCCACAACCTGGAGATCTCAACTTGGTAAAGAATAAAAGGTTGAAAGAAATAAGCTCAGGTAAAATCTTGGACTTCGTTGTGAGAGTTTAATGGAAAATTAGAGTTATTCAGCTGCTCTCTTAGCATAATAATTTTTTTTATATAAATGTATAAGATAGGCACACTAACCGAATTTGGAATTGATGTTATCATTGTGAAAACATTTGTACTCGAGTACCTTTTATATAAGCTTTTTTTGTACAAAATGTTTTGTAAGATTGCTTGAGCTATTGTCTATGCTTTAAAATTTAAGCATGTCTCTTCTATACTTAATAAAATGAATGTCTTTTCTGCCTTCTCAATTTGCTTGTCATCCTTAATCCTTGGACACGTATGTCATATTGGTTTACTAAATTTTCATCTCTTATATTTATATTGGCAGTGATTGGTTTTCTCTAGTTTAAAAACTTAATGTACTTGATGTGTCTAAACTCTTTTTGGTGTTTTTGAGTGGAAAGTACACTTTCCTAGTTTTTCTCAGAAGAGGCTTCAGATTCTTTCAAGGGGGGGAATGAAGGAATCTTCAAGGGGACAAAAGTATACATAATAATGAAGGAAACTCACAATCAATATCAGGAAGCCCACTAATAAGTAATTCAAGTCCCTTGTCATTGAAGATCGAAATTAAGTCCCTAGGAATTAATTCATTAAATCCATCCAAAAAGGCAATTATTTGAGGATGAATGGCAGTTATTAACCGATGTTTAGCAACTAGATCAACATATTGGTGCTTATTCTCCTCGGTAACTTTAATATTTCTACCACCAGGAATCAGTTCATAGTCGGTCACCTGCATTAGAAGCACCGCATGTAAATATAACAATTATATCTCTCGCCAGAGAAACCAAAGTACATAAAGGAGTTTGGAAAAATCATTACTTCTGTCCTCTCATACAATATCAGCTTCTCCTCATCAGCATCAATGCTAAATGTAAATTCCGGAACATTGCTTATGTCATTCTGTAAAGGCAAGCAAGAAACCAAATAAAACAAATTGGCTCTTGCCAAAAAAGGAGGGAAGCTGCAAACAGAGAGAGAGGGAGAGAGAGAAGAAAAGTTGCATGTGGCTACCTCAAGCATCCACTTAAGGTTTTTGATTTCAGAGAAGACAAATATACCTAACAGTTGTGGGAATGAAGGAAAATTGTTAATGGAAATTATTAACTATATTTTCGATCCATATGTCAATTTGGAATGTTCTTGATATCTAGAGATTGAAATCCGTTTGTGGCTTCTTAAATATGCTTTCAGCAAATTTTGTCGCTTTGTGAACGGGTCATTCACGCCAACTTGTGGTCCACTTTTTCAGGAGGTAAAGATCTCCATGGCCTTGGCTTTAAGAGAAAGCAGTTGTTCGAAGATGTTAGGCTACTCAAGAAGTTGAATATAACTGAAACTTACTCAGGTATATAAACTTGACATGCAAATTCAAATTCATCCGAATTATTGCCTTGAACCCTTTGTCAGTCTTGACTAGACTCAACACACGAGCAGTAGTTCTCTCTTCCTCCTTACATGAAAACTGGGCGGTCTTTGAGCATTCGTACTGAGATGAAAGCATTATTCTCCCTCGAGTCTCAGTGGTCTACTGATATAAGACCTACTTTTGGTTAATTTGATTCTAGCTTTTCATTGCACCCTTGTTTTTTCCCTTCTGTTGGAATTTCGTGTTTTTTCTAACTCGACCCATCTTCTGGTGACAGATATCTTTCCAAATGTCCAATCAATATATACCCCATACCCAGATCCAAAATAATTGTTTGCTATATAGTTTGCATGCAAAATAAAAAATATTTAAATGATACAGCAGTTTGAGCCATTTTGCAGATATTGAAGGGAGAGAAAATTACCTCCCCAATGCCATCACACACTGAATTTGCATGTAGTTACATGAGTGAGAATTTGAAGAGGAGGCGAGAAGATGAGGCATTTCTAGCCTCTCCTTGCAAGAGGATTAGATGAGGCTCCTTGTTTGTTTTCTCATTTCTTTTTATCTATTTTGTTTTAGATGATGTCCAAATTACCTAATGTCAACTTGTAAATGATGTAGATGAGGATGAAAGGATTGTAACTTTGTGAAATCTTCTAAGTTTGCCTTTGCTACAGATATGGCAGGAAAAACAAATTACACTATTGTCTTCATGCCCTCATAGGATCATGAAATTCAATATCTGTTATACATGAATATGCAATCAATCGCACTGGAGACCCTTTTTTCTATGATGTAAAGATAAGAGGGAAAATGAGAAAAGTCACTTGAGCAACCACTTCTGATGTTTGATTGGTATTAACCTCATGACAATTAGCAACACGATTCACCGCTGTTAAGAGCCCAAGGGCCTTACGACCCTTTCTTAAAATGGAAAGGGAAGTAGTGCTGCTCAATTGCTGTGATCGTGCATTGATATCCACGGCGTGATTTTGCAAAGTTTTGAAGAGGACAACCAATGCAAGATGATCATGAGGAGCACTGGCATCACTCTGAGTGTCCAACCCGTCTCTGATGGTTTTGGAATACGGTACTCCTTAGATAAATGCAAAGATACGGCAAGAAACACGGAAACGATTGCCAAGATTAGCAGCACAGGATCCGGTGGAGGTTCTGGAGTTAGCAAGGAGGGCGGAAACTCCACAGTTCCTGGCGATAGAGGGTGCGGTGGAGGGTCAGGTGGAAACTCAGTTCCTGGCAATGCAATAGTTGCGGACGATCCGGCTTTGAATCCAACCAGTCGATCCAACCCTGTCCTAACTTGGGATATGTTTTGAGACGGACTCTGGAACCGGACTTACCTGCTCTCTCGAGGACTGACTTGGCTCGTCATGGTTCACCCTGTGGGCAGCTTCGGATCTCTGATCTGACGCTGTTTGGCCTAGTCTCTTGCAGCGTTTCAGGAGCTTGAGCAAGTCCATGAAATATATCACGATAAAAGAATCACTCCGCAACCCGCAACACCACACGTAACTCAAGTACTCTTAGCACAATACTCACTCTTTGTCACGTTTGTACAAACGCTTGGACAAGGAAAAGGGGGCGCATTCGCACACAAATAACAAACTCTCCACTTCTTCGCACGTTGATGCATATATATACAAGATACAAGTCGGTTTAGCCGACATTTTCAGCCACTCATCAACCTGCACATCAAGCCCTCAGTTTCCAGCCATTCATCAGACGACATGGCAAGAAAAAGCATATAAATATTATCGGAGAACAGGGACAGTGCATAGGCAAGAAAGAGAGAGACGTGACAGAGAAGGAGAGCTGGGTCTCTGGCAGTTTGTTGAGCTGACGATGAGTCGGCGAGGAATGGGCAGCAAACCCACGGGCGAAGCACTTAGAAAATAGAGGAGGAAATGGGCGGCGATGATGAAGAGAGGTGGTGCTGACCTTGAGTTTTGACTTTCAGTGTTTCTGGTCTCGTAATTGGCCATGAAAGGCTTGGCGCTTGGAGAAGATAAAAAGAGCGCGTTCAAGAATCGACTGTGACGTAATTCTCTGAACCCAAATAGCTAACGACTATATCTATCGTCGAACGCCGCTACGGCGCCACGTCGCGGTTTGGAGACTCCAGAATCAAATTTGAAATCTGTGTTGATTTACTTTCATGCCCCTACCTTCTAATAAAAGTAAAAAACTCACATACTGCCGTCCTATGTTTGGATGAACTCACGGAACTTGCGAAACAAACGTAAATATTTGCATTATGTGATCTTTTTGGTGTCTGTTTTATCGATTAGTTTAATTATGGCTAATGATTGTCAATGTGTAGAAGTCTATTTTGTCCCTTGTGAGGTTAGAATCTTTAATCCTCAATTTTTTTTTTTTTTTATTAATTTTAGTTGTTTGTTATTTGCTTGTGTTCTTTGTTTCTCAATGGAAGAGGATTAGATGAGGTTTCAGTTTGTTTCTTTTTTCCATAGGAACCATTGATTGGATAATCCGAAGCTTCAGTTTTGTTTGAAGTTTCATACGGTGCCCTGATGTTTGTTGGAGTTTTGTGGAGGGTTGTGACCAGGGGTGGAACTGTGTAGATGCTACTTAGCCTTGTTTGGTTACACAATTCAGATGAGATGTTTTGTTGAAAGTTGAATAAAATATTGTTATAATATAAATTTTTAATATTATTTTTATTTTGAAATTTGAAACATCTCCACTAACCAATAATAGAAAATGACAATAAGTTTAAGCCTGCGTTTGGATGTTGAACTGAGATCAATTTATGAATAGTAGTGAGTTGAGTAGTGGAGGAAATTATGTGAGGCTATCTAAATTGAGTTTAAAGTGTGTTTGGATGTTAAGATGAGTTTAGTACTTTAATGGGAAGTTGAAAAATGTTGTGGATCTCACGTGTAAGAAAGTTTTGAGTTGAGATGAGTTTAGTAATTTGAGAGTTGAGTGTTTGGATGTTAGACTCAGCTTAAAATAAACTGAGCTCAGAGTCTTGCATCCAACACAGCCTAAATTTCTCTTTTCACTGACTAAATAACAATTGAATAATAAAATAATTCTTTGTCTTGCATCCAACACAGCCTAAATTTCTCTTTTCTTTGACTGACTAAATAACAATTGAATAATAAAATAATTCTTTCTTATCTATCTTTCACTTTTTCTTTTTTGTTTTTTCTTCTTACTCTTTTTCCATTCTTTTTTGTTTTTTCTTCTTACTCTTTTTCCATTCTTCACAGCATGGAGACTACTTTGGAGTTGGAAAATTGTAGAATTGTTGGCTTGCTGGCAGCCATGGTGGAGGAAAATGAAGTCCGGTTGCATTCAAGCGAGAGGTTTAGATATGCGGCTTTAATAATTTAATTTGTCTATAGATAGCTACATTATAAATGTCAGTGACAGTTGGTTTCACCGATTATTCCGCCCCTATTCAAATCAATTACTCAAGTTCATCCAACCTAAGAAAATATCATGAATTCATTTGTAAATATGATAAATCATGTTTAGAACTTAAATGGTAGAATTGATTACTTAGTTAAGGAAAATGTAAGAATAAATGATAATTGGTAACTAAATAAGAAAATTCTTGAACAAGACTGTCCAGATTTCCATATGAACCAATTCATTCAATACGAGATTTTCAAAAAACTGTGTATAACCCACTCCTAAAAATCTGGGTGTTAGTTTTGGAATTGAAGGCTCATATTGTACACTAAACTCAAATGCAGGTATTGTACATGGAAGTATCTAGTTGGTTACCAATGTCGTCATTGGGAATAATATTGCCAAGCAATGGCAATCCCAGTCACTAACACAACTTTAACTATAAGTTTCAAGCTGATGAATGATGATGAAGCCGACGGTGACTGGGGAGGTTCCCATTTTTTTCCTCTAATCTTGGCAGACAACATGGATAGCAGCTGAGCAAGCCGACCAGCTTTCTTGGCAGCTGCAAGCAGCATAATGAAAAGCAAGCATTAGAAGCTGATAACAAGAAGCCAGTTAAATTATAGAATATTAATCACAAGGATAAGTTACATCTTCGTTCTGTAGATAAGAATGATGATTACTCAACCTACATGACTTCAACAATACCGGGGGGGAGAAAGAAAATTGGATTTCCAGAGTTACCCCATAACATTTTTACCTTATGTTTCTCTTTAGATATAAACAAGAGAAGAAAATACCTAAAACGGCTTGTATCTGGCAACATTAAAGGAATTTCAAATCTCTAAATGATGAACTATGAGGGTAAGAAAGTTTTCTTCTCTCTACTTTTAGATAGAGGGTTGATTAATTCACTTCATATATCTATTGGATACTTGGTTGCATTTATGGAAAATGGGGAAGTGATTCGTCTTAAATAAACACTTAAGCATCTTAGTGAATGAAGTAAGAAGAAAAAAGTGGTATTACAATGTGTTGCACTATAATTTGTGTCCAAATCCTAGAACATTGAGACCGGTACTTTTGGGTACTAAGAGTACTTGAGGTACTCTCAAACACTCTCACTACTATTATTCCTTATTTTATTATTACTTTTCACCTACTTTTTACTACTTTTTACTACTATTCATTACTTTTCACTACTATTCAATATTCTATGAAAAAAGTTACACAACCTCCTATTATTCACACAACCTCCACACACCATATTTTTTAAAATTTTTATTATTTTTTTCTTTTATCAAATATTTAATATATGGATTATGAATAAAAAAAATTCAATTAATTTAAGAAGAATAAACTCAAAAAAAAAATTAAGAAAAATATTAAAAATTTTAAAAAAATGTGATGTGTGGAGGTGGAGAGGTCGAGTAACATTGCTCATATTCTATTATTACTTTTTCATTACTTTTTCACTACTATTCACAAACATTCTCAAACACTTTCACAATCCAAATTAAGGTAGGTAAGATCTCTTCTTTATTCTTCTTTGACGATCTTTGGTAAGATCTCTTCTTTATTCTTCTTTGACGATCTTTCTTTTGCACACACAAACAAATATGTATTGTTCTTAACTTCTTAGAATTTAGTTGAAAATCAGACTTATAATGGAGCAGAGCTTCCTTTGAGCATGCTGAAAGATTATTCTCAAGTGCTATTTCAATGGATGACTGTCCTTGGGCAGTCTTCCATCTTTCTCTCTTTGGGTTTGTTTTCCTAACTTCATATGTTTGTTTTCTATCCTAGCCAGCAGAGATACATGGACAAACTCACACTCAGAAGTTCTAATATAGTCGTTTATTAATCTCAATGTATATATTCTTAAATGATTCCATGCAACCCAACCTTACAAAATGGACTTAGATCATAGATGGTTTTCACCACCACAAGTGATGACTGTTATTACCAAACCCTATCTGTAGTGGCACAAAGAAATCTCAAATCACATCTGAGCTAATACTACAAAAGGACTAGTCAAGGTTACAATTAGAGTTCCTTGGAATTGTTATAAAGGCCAAAAACTTCTCCCTCCCACAAAATATCATTCACCACCTTCACCACCTACATACTCAATACATGGTATTACAATTTCCCCTCCTAGATCTTTGAGGACCTCATAAGGCCATTCTGTTCTAGCTGGCACAGCTCAAGCCCGACACTTCTAGCTGAGATTGTTCTGATATTATTTGTACCAACCCAATGAAAGTACAAGCCACATCTGGACTTATACTTCAAAATATAACTAATCAAGATTACAATTGAAACTCCTTGGAAAGGGGAAAAAAAAAATCTTCTCCCTCCAAGCAATGTGAAATCCTAAATCACCACTTCTTATGCTCAATACAGGACATTACAATCTCTTCCTCTCAAATACTTGATGTCCTTGTCAGGCCATTCCGTATAGGTGGGGCAGCTCAAGTCCCACACTTCTGACTATGATTGCTTTGATACCATTCGCAACAACATAAAAAAGCACAAGCCACATCTAGACTTGTGCTCTAAAAGGATTAGTCAAGGTTAGAATTTGGGACGACTTAGTATTTCTTCATTCATTCCCATCCAAAATCAGAGCCCCTTAAAATCATTATAAAGGGCAAGAACTTCTCCTCCCCCTAGGTAATGTGGGATCCCATTCACCACCTCCTATATTTAATACAAAGGATTATAAATACTATCGTCTAAATCATGAAAAGTGGTTGCTTACTCATTGGCCTACGAATTTGAATTATCTTAAATAAATAAAAAATGGCCAACACGAACAGATGAGTTACCTCTATTTTTTAGAAATCTTTCCTCCTCGCCAACACGTCTTCGAAGCACATTGAGTAAAGATCCAAAATATAATGCAAATGCTGTGCATGTAATTGTGATCACATTGTAAGGCATGCTAAAATCAGGAGTTGTCAAGGGTACAAGCAAGACTTCTGAGTAAGATCGAACACGACTCTTTTCCTGCACCAAAAATCGTCCATCAGAGCAGTCAAAGAAATCAAAAGCACACTTATTACCAATGATATACAAGGAGTGGATGATACCTGAAATTTAGACAACATAGGCGACTTTTTCAAAGAGTTATCTTCAAAATAATGTGTTCTTGCATGAAAATTAGGGAAGCTTATTATTGCTGATGGAATGTCAAACCCTTGATTAGCATCTGGAGGATATTCATCAATGTGCAAAAATCCCTATGGAGACATCATATGGTAAACAAGAATATCAACCATTTTGTAGTGTAAAACCAAATGCAAAATAAAGATGCACTTTACATGTTATAATAAACACTTCCAATAGTTTCTGATGTTATAACTTGCAATGTTGAATGCCAAATCATTCAAAAAGAACTCTTGCATACTATCCATATAGGCTCAAATGAAATTGAGGCACTAAGGTCACTGATC
Organism: Juglans cinerea; assembly: GCA_961763995.1. Classification (NCBI taxonomy): domain Eukaryota; kingdom Viridiplantae; phylum Streptophyta; class Magnoliopsida; order Fagales; family Juglandaceae; genus Juglans; species Juglans cinerea. The sequence goes on along the minus strand of CAUIVZ010000002.1, from coordinate 30,795,365 downwards.
ATCTGCACAAGTTGCAAAAGGAAGCTTATGCCAGGTGAGAAAGGCATGTTTTCAAAAATTAAAAGATGAACAAAAAATAGAAGGTACATTCATAGTAAACTACGCAGCTTCATTTCCAGTCTTGACTAAAGACCCTTATCTGTTCCTTATTATCATCTTCTTCATATTCATCACAACAGACCTATGTTTTCCTTTTTTCCTGCTATACACACAAATAGAGAGAGAGAGAGAGAGAGAATAAAAGAGAAGTAATTTCTGATCATTAGGCTCAAAAAGTTTACATAATTTACGCCCTCAAATTTGGAATTGTTAACTCCATACATAATGTAGATTTTCTCATAATCATAAACAAATAACCACAAAAACAAATAAAATTAATGGAAGCACAACATGGAAAGGGTAAACCTACTTCAGCTTCCACAGAAACAAGGCTATTCTCATCAAACAACCATCATTAACCAAACACAAAGATAGCAGAGTACATCTCTAAATTAACCTCACCAACAGTACAGGCATAGCAGTGGAACAGGAACCCCATTTACACTCGTACCAGGCATCCCAGGTTGTAAAGCTTTCAACTACAATACAAGCCTTCTTTGGGGTCAATATCACATCAAAACCATTCCATAGCCCCCACATTATACAGTTTTGGAATCATTTTTTTAGTCTTTTCTTTTCATTTTTTCTCCTGACAATTAAAAAAAAAAAGTCATATTGAGAAAAGATCAAATTGGTATAGGGCTTTGTTGAGTTGGTATAGTCTAGGAATTGAGGAAGACAGACTTCATGGAAAACATCAAAATTGATTTAAATGAAGGATGCGATGCCTCTTGAGTAATAGGACTTTCTCAAATTTTCACCTTCAAAACCCTTCCAAAATTATTGAAAATAAATCTGGTCATTTAATGGGTTAAGAGAGAGATAGTACTTTTACATGGCAATGAAATATGAGTGAAAAAAATATTGTATATTAGAATTCAAAGATTGACTTTCTTTAAACAGAGTGCCTTCCCGTTTTTCATGTATACTAAATTCCATTTGCTTTACATGTTTTCAGAGTTGAGGAATAGACATTGCAGTCAGTTTGAATTTACAGTAGTTTTGAGTCCCAATAATTAGGAGAGGTAACTACTGATGAGTACAAATCATATATTAGTAGATCATTTCAACTTATTACTGTAGTAATGTACTTAATATATACTTATTAAGTACATTACCATACATGTTATGAATTCATTGCAATAAGAAAGATTCACTTTTATAAGATATTCAAGTTACTTCATGGACACCATGTAACACTTTTCATACACCTTTTTTTTACAACTATGTAACCCATAACACCATCGGCAGTCTTTCACTCTAAACAGCATTATGTTTTGGATTGAGAAGATATGTGATTCAATCCTACAACAGCAAGGCTCTTATCCAAAAGAATATGCTCATCCAAAAATAATCCAATAAAACATTGTTGAAGATATGCTAAATCATAGATTCGTACCTTATCAAACTCTAATGTTAAAGCAGCTGATTTTACGTCACAAGGAAATTTTAGGGCCAGCTCCATAACCCCGGGTGATACCTTGTCTTCAGAAGGTGAAACACACATTTTCTCTACAACATCAGTGACTGCCTGAGGTTGTTCATCGACAAAAACTCGTAGAGTATGATAATAAACTTTAACATACCAAGGCACCACTTGGAAAATGTCAACTTCCAACTTACAACTGCCTTCAACAATATTAGCCCCCAGGAAATGCTCATTCGATCCTGTGGATATTAAGGATATTGCAATAGCACCCCTTTCATTCCCACTACCCATTAAGAACCTACTAGCATGTAATGGTGCTAGTGGGCACGACCAAACTACAGGAGACTTCCATGTAAGGCCTAAATCAAATGGCCGAGAGTCACTGTACTTCGCAACTGAATATTCGTAAAGAACAGATGAGCTACTGCCATGCGAGCTATTCACTTCTCTGAGCACGCTATCAGGATTAACAGACAAATCAAAGAAAGGGTTGGTCCTCCAACCTTCAGAGCCCACATTATCAATCCAAGATATCACATTCTCCTTCTGCACATTCTCTAGTTCAGTTACCAGACCTCCCTCAAGTTGAAGGTAAATATTACTAGACTTGGCAAGAACACACCTTGAGGTGACTTTCCTCCCAAAAATCGAACTCAAAGACCAGCTTGGTTGTAATTTAGTTTCACTGGAATAAGTATTACTAGCTCCCTGACTATTGGGCTGAAGAACAACCGTAAGTGTTTGTTTTAGTACAATTCCTGATTCCAGCCTGCCATCAAATTCAGGTGAGGTCAAGTGCAACTGCTGAGAATGATAAAATCCTCTATATATAGAAGGTCTGTCCAGTAAGACAGAAAGCCCAGCTTTGTCTCGACATGGAAGAAGCTTCAACCAAGGAGTTAGGTTCTCAGTGCAAACAGCCTCACGGGGCAATGTGCCATACCTCAGACTGCCTGAAGAAGGATGAACGCTCCATTCAGGAGCAGAATAAGTGGTAGAAGACTCTAGGAAGTTGATTGAAGCACAGAAAAGACCCGAAAGAGTGTGGGTTAGATTCTTCCAAGAAGCATCTACCAGATACTGAGGGACATCAAACGCAGCCCATAATTCCACTCCAGGAGGCTTCGCATTGCTGCTTGAGATGGGGTCAAATCCACCCCAGCGATCATAGTTCCATCGACCTTGCGTAAAAGATAATTCCATTTCCTTGACTCGAAATTTCTGAACCTGCCCAAGCAATACGATCAAAGTTTCAAAAAATATCATATAATAAAAAGCCAGAAAAAGGTGACCAAACAAAGGCAATTAGGGGACATGGAAGAAAGAAATTGGACATGCAAATTTGAGAATAAGGCGAGTAACATCGTGTTATGAATGCAAAAAATAATTTAAAACTTTATGAGGTAGCAATCAGTATTGCCATGTATTTGGCCTGGTAATCAACGTGCAAGTAGAGGAAGGGTATATTTTCATCCAAATGAGCTGAGCAAATGCGTAACTTGAATTTCAAAATAGCATATAATCACATTTGCTAGGGTATAGAATTCAATAACACAGTGCTTGAAGTTGAGTGGAGAACATTAGTCACATAGCATAAACCTATGTTGTTGTTACTCTGATAAACAACAATAGAAACAGTAGCCATTCGTTTTTTGTTCTCTCTCGCACTCATTTTATTTTTAGCACTAATAGATAATACCTTTCTTTTTCTGTCAATTATCCAAGAGATTTACTGAGCTGGGGTTTTAGAAACCATAATCAAAAGCACGAGACTGCAAGATCCATGAAATTAACTTTCTGTTCCCTATTACATATCTCACTCTCCAAAACTTTCTTAGAAACGAACAGAGGCTAAGAATAGGGAACAGACACGTACCAGCTGAGCAATAGCTTTGGGGAAGAGGTGGTGGTGGCGGCCATGGGAGTCGGAGAGAGAAGGCGGAGCTCTGCTCTCGAAATGGAAATGCGCTAATACTTTCCGGTCGGGTAAAGGTCTCAGCAGCAACTCTTCCGAGAATTCTTCTTCATCTGATTCTTGAAAATCCGATCCGAAAGCGATTGCGGAGAAGATGATTTGGAAGGAGAGTACGAGGAAGAGCGAGAGAGTCGGTCTTGGAAGGCGGGCCATTAGGAAGGTCTGGATTGCGGGCTCCGGGTCAGTGAGCTTAGGATCAAGAGTTCGGTCTGCAAGTCTAGTACCTAGAGCGGTAGAGTGGGAGAGAGAGAGAGAGAGAGAGCTCCGCCGTGAGCCTACCGCAGAGTGGTAGACTAGTGACTCTCTAAGATCCTGATTCAAACTATAGAGGATCCGCCGTGAGACTGCCGCAGGAGCTCCGACAAATGGTCAAAAGCAAAACGAGTGGTTGGGCTCGAGCTTGAGCCATTAGAGAGCTGATTGTATTGGGCTTCATGGACAATCCATGTTGTTATAATTAAATTCAGACCCAGTCCAAAAAGTTACCCAAAAGACCTTCTTTACCTTTCTTTTGTTTCTTTTAACTGCAGTCTCCACATGTTTACGCTCTACACTTTGGATATAAGAAAATAATTGGAAGGAATGTTTACATCCCAATCGGGCTGGGCCTAACTCATTCCGGGACGACATCTCCATTGACACAACCCTGCACACACACGTAGTAGTAGAGCCATGCCGCATTAAAGAGTTAGATACGAAACATGGATAGAGATCCCGACAAGGATCCCTGTTCCTGACATAGCACAGAAGATGGTTGCACTCACCAACCTGCCACTTTGGACATGACCTGAGGGAGTCACGTTACATTAAAGGCAACAACAAGGTACCCAATACGGAAGATGGATGCATCTGGCACGAGAACTCGATGACCGATGTGCAAAACACGTCCTTAACAATAATTAATCGACAACTCTCTTATAACTTTATAATAAATAAATGATAGTTTATTAAACTCAATTTTAATGTAGTGATACGAATGAATTGTGAAAAAGTTGTGCAAGTGTATTATTATTTATGGATATAATATGATCATTTTTTTTTCTTTTGGTTAATTGGAAGCAAATTGAACCCCTAGACAAGATATCCTCTTTTGTAAAAAGAATAAAAAAGGGCCTTCTACAAAGGCAATAAATGATAATCTTGCAATGAAACTTGTATTTTGTAAAACAAAATAGATTTTGCAAAAATATAAGCACCGATCTCCATGGGTATAATAGGTTTGATGAGAATTCCAGACATAGCATCACTCTTTCTCTTGGGTATAATATGAATGGGATCCAATATTTTAGAAACCCGTCACCAATAATAAAGGAATGAATAAGACAATGGAAAGATAAAACAAAGAGATAATGTAAGGAAGAGATAAAATCAAAAGAAATTGACTCAGATACAAAAATCTGAAAGTAATGTAAGGCAAGTAGGACCAACTACTCCATAGAAAGAAAGAGACCTCTATAAAAAGAGGGAATTTCTAGAAATCTATAGATTTCTCGAGATATAGAGGCTACTCATAGTATTGGCTCTCTCCTCCATATTTCTACTGCAAAGGTGTCTTCTTCAACCTCCTATAAGCCATATTTACTCCATTGTATAGAGACATATGAGAGGCCATAAGAGGCTGTAAAATCACTTAAACATAGTGGATTTTGACCCCAAACAATCCGTGGACTTAGGTTTTTATGCCGAACCATGCAAATTTCAATGTCACTCTCTTTATTTATATTTTATATGATATATTTATAATTTATTTCATTGATGAACATCGGAGCACTATATCAACGCCCAAGCCATCATCGTGGGTCATTCAAATGTATTATTAGGCCATTTAATCGTATTGTTGGGTTTCGATCCTATCGAAAAAAATGTATCAACAGTTTGGCACCGTCTGTGAGATCTAGATTTATCGCCCTCCAAACAAAAAAGATGATTGACGTGCTTGCAAGATCTCCTCCATAAAGGCAAATAAGTATCCCTCTTACTTCCTTTCTCCTTCATTGGGTATTTCTTTTGATTACATTAGGATTGTCTAAAAAAAGAAAGAAATAAAGAAACCAGTGCATGGCGTGATGCATGTACGCACATGCAGGTTGAACGTGAAGTGGGCGAATGTTCAACTCGCCATTAGGACTTGAGCAATGAGACTCGCCCCTAACAACAAGAGTGGCATGCACTTGGTCTGCCTGCACCACGGGTGAGCAATGAATTTTCCCTCGCAAAAAGCATGGCTCACGGGCAAGCAACAATACTCACCCCAAACAACATGTAGGCTTCAGGCGAGTAGTTTGCTCGCCACACCTAGCATGCAACAAAGCTCATCAGGCTACACACACTTGGCAAGCACTTCACTTGCCAGACTAAAGCTGGATCACGAGGTAAAAACTTCGGTGAGCAATGCTCGCCCTGAGCAATACACATGCAAGCAATGTTGCTCATCATGAATAACGAGCAAGTGCCCGCCTCGAACTGGAATGTCCAAGGTGAACCACCACCACCCCTTCGAGCAAAATCTGGGTTGCAGGCAAGCAGCTGACGAGCACCTTGCCCCTAATGGGCAAGCATTGTAGTTCGTCCTGAGCAAAAAGCGTTGCAGGCACTTAGTCCGTTCGCGTCATGGGAGAGCAATGCCTCACCCTCAAGCACAAAATGGCAAACAATTAGCCCACCCACGCAATAAATATCGGGCAAGAAATGATGCTCGACCCAGGCAGCAGGCAAGCCGACCACTAGCTCGCCTTAAGCAACAAGGATTTGGGCTATTAATGTAGCTCGCCTCCAAGCACAAGCGCAGGAACTTAGCCCGTCCCACGCAATAGGCATCACAGGTGAGCCATGGAGCTCGCCACCTACAAAGCGCATGGCTCATGGTCGAGCAACAATGCTCGTCCCAAGTGAAAAATTATGGAAGGATAGCACTCAACCTGCACATACATGGAGACTCTCGAGTGAGCAATGAAGCTCACCCCAACGATGGAGAAACTCGAGTAACAGAGTCTCGACTGAGTAATGACCAAGGCACTCAGCCCACCTGCATGGAAGGAGTCTCAAACAAGCAATGATCAAGGTGCACAATGAAGCGCGCCTGGGTAGAGAGGTTCAAGCAAGCACTCAAGATCACTTCCGAGCAACCAAGGGGCTCACTGGCGGGCTAAGAAGGTTGCCCCAGAGCAACGAAGCTCGCCCACAAACTTGCCATTTTACTTATACTAACAAGTTTGTAGTTGAGTGTTCCACCCATACAGCTCCCCAGAATTCTACATGGCTCCAAACGAGAATGAACAAATATGAACACGATGATAGAAAAGCTTACATACAACATAGTTTGCTAGTCAGTCTGAATCAACAATGCTCAGGCCTCCTGGGCTCAACCATGAGACCCCATATATGCAAGCAACACAAGAGAATACACAGGCTAGATGAATAAAAAACAACCAAGTACGGACAACCTCCATCAGGCAAAAACCACTTAAAGACGAACAATCTCCATCCAGCAAAGCCACTCAGAGACAGACAATCTCCAGCAAACAAAAACCACTCAGAGACGGACAATCTCCATAAACAAAAATCACTCAGAAGCAAACAATCTTCTTCAAGCAAAAATTGAAAGCAGCAGCTAAATGGCACGGGTTTTCCTTTCTCAAACTCATTGTTTGGATTTTATTTTCACTAATAAATTTTAGTTTTTGGAGGTTTTCCCCACAAAGCTCATTAAGAGTCCAAGAGAATCCATAAGGATGAATAAGCAGGAACACACTTTACTTGCTAGTCTTAACCAAAAGCAAGTTAAGGTAAATGCACATTCCAAACAAGAACCCCATGGTGAATAAATGGAATGAAGAGGATGCACAATGACGATCAACTCCTGCCAGACAAAAATCTTGGAAACCAGCCACCTAACCTTGAGCACCAACAGCGGGGTCGCCTTCGAGCACCACTCAGGCACCTCAACTCCTTATCTTTACCAGAACAGATGGCCCAGAGTACTTGCTTAGGCATGTCGAATCTTCACCAAGGTTCTCAAGGCTCACCTAGGTGGCTAGGTGCCTCGAGCCCTCGCTACACTCTAGCAAAAGAAGAGATAACAAGGAACATCCCAACAATGGGTTGTCTCCTAAGCCATACTTGAACACTCCAGAAAACAAACTATCACCAAACATTCGATCATGGCTCAGGTTTCCAAGTCTCAAACTCATGATTTGGATTATTTAAACTAACCAGTTTGGTTTTTGGTGAAAACTTCTCATAACAGTCAGGTCGTCCTAGAGTTAGACACTCGAACCTCCCAGCACACATATGCCTTCACACATTAACGCAATAGAGCAAGCCTCCCACCACAATAGCCCGGTTGAGAAAACGCTCCTGCCAAGTGAGAAATGTTAGCGTATGTGCATGTGACCGAGGCTAACACTAGCACAAGAAAGTCTGGCCACCTTAAAGTCAAGCACTTTGACCTCCCACGAAACTGGTGAATAGGGCTAACGCACATGTAAGCAACCGGGATTAACACTCACACAAAAATTGGGACCACTCCAAGAGACAAGCACTCAAGCCCTCGCAAAACAAGCGACCAAGGTTAATGCACACGTGTGCGATCGAAGTTAACACTTACACCTTAGCAAAGCAGTTGTGCAATCCTCCCACTACCTCGTCAAAGTGGTTGAACAAGCCTCTCGCTACAACAGTGGTCGAGTGAAGCTCTTGTTGCCTTAGTGAGAAGTGTTAGCGTACGCGCATGAGACCGGGGCTACCTCTTTCACCTTACCACTGCCAGCGAGTTACTTTCAGGAATGAGTCTCTGAACTCCATAACCACCTTGCAGGGTTACCTTGGAAACGAGTCAACGAGCTTGACAACTGCCTAAAATGGACTCATGGGTTGATGGGCTATCTGACCACTAAGCTCAAGTTACAACAAACTAACTCAAACCTTAAAACCAACATAAAATTGTCTCAAGAGGGCAAGAAATCCACTAGCACCAAGGAAAACAAAAATAGTTACCAAGTACAAAATACGCACTCTTGCTAACAATAGATGGTCTTATGCTCGATTATCAAATATACGCTCACACAAACAAATGTCCTAGAGGCCCATCCTTAGAGACCCTTGCCAGGACTTACATGTCTCTTTGAGGTATGCTCTCGAAGATCTTCATTGCATCAAGCGACAACGGAAAACTAGGGACAAGTTCCCAGAATTTGTATTTCTACAATTATTTTCATAAGCAGGCATCTGGCATGCTTTTTGTTAGACAATTTGGCCTTAAAAAGTGCAGGCATCTGTTGGATATAATATGAATGAGAGGTCCAACCCTTTGAAAATTCATTACAAATAATAAAAAAATGGTTAAGACAAGGAAGAGATAAATCCAAAAGATAAACCAAGGAAGTGATAAAGCCAAAAGACTCAGGTACAAAAATATGAAAGTGACAAATATAAGGCAAGTATGACTCAGCTATTCAAAAAAAAAAAGCAACCTCTATAAAATGAGAGAATCTCTACAAATTTATAGACTTCTCGATAGACAAAGACTTTCTCAAATTATTGCATTGGCTCTCTCTAGATTTCTACAACGAATGCTTCTTCTTTAACCTTCCCAAAACCTTATTTCCTCCATTGTATTAAGAGGTATAAGAGGCTATGAGAGACTATAAAATCACCTAAACATAGTAGATTTTGTCTCCAAACAACCCGTAGATATAGGCTTTTATGCCTAACCACGTAAATTTTTGTTTCTCTTTATCTTTATTTGTATTTTATATGCTTTATTTATTATTTATTTAATCGATGAACATACGAGTACTATATTAAAAAGAGTAATTCTACATACAACCGTGAAGTGCGTAACCGTCGCGTAATCGCTTTGAAAAAGAGTGGGGTCCACTATTAAAAAATTAATTTTTTTCATGTGGGTCCCATGTTTTATTCATTTTTTTTAAAGCGGTTACGCGGCGGTTACGCAATTCACGGTTGTAAGTATCTTTTCTCTATTAAAAATGCCCAAGCCATCATCGTGTGGGTCATTCAACCGTATTGTTGGGCTCCAAGTTCCACCCCATTATATTGGAATAATGCATTAGCACTTTCCATTTTATATCAAACGTAAAGCGAAGTTAATTACAAGCAAAAGCAAATCAAAGTTAATGCTGGAGTATATGTAGAGAATGTGATTTCTCAAGGTTATAAATTGCATGACTTGTTTCCGTGTGAAGTGTATTACATGCAAGGATAACAAGTCTCTCTTGTCCTTGATTAATGATCTCTTTTATAAGGTCCTAGCTTGGAGTGATTAGATGTCTAAAACTAATTTATTATATATCCTGCATACGTTCATGTGTTCTTGTTTTATTAATTAATTAATGGTGAAGGCACTCTAGGGGAAGATGATCGGTAGGGTATCTAGTCCTATCAGAACAATAATCATAGTTCATGTACATATTTCTCACGGTCTCGTATTCTCGTTGCTCTTTATGATTCAGCTCCCAGTACTTCTCCGTATTCCACCAATACCCGGTAGAATAACAATGTTTAAAGTCGGCGCCTGAGTTGACCTGATCATGATCAACTGAGCAGGCACCGATTTCAAATCCTTGAAAGTGTGCTTTAAATGGTGCATTACTCCAATTCGTTTTTGTTTGGCCTCCATCGGTAGCCCAGCTATCCCCATTCCACAAGCTGGCTTCGATTTGCATTGGTTGTGATGGGTACTCAACTCCTATGTCTCTCTTCATGTTCTTGAACACTCTGATGGGCGTATCATCCACAAAAAATCTGCAGTACGTACACAGTTTCTGAAATTAAGGATCATGCATGTCTAGAAAATTACTGATTATCGGACAGACAAACAGTAAGAATATAGACATAAAGACATGATCAACATAAGAGATCATATCTTGTTAATGTTCCTACGTACGTACACAATCTGGTGTTGGTTCCAGAGAATTTTGTAGGTATGAAAATCTGCTGTGGGATCAAACCAAAGAAGAATTCTTTGCTCCCTATTCCCTTGACCATTTACAAATACATTTGTTTGTAATGTGTACGGCTTCCCTTCCCTATTCCCCAAGAACTCGAAATCCAGCTCATCATGCTTATTACCATTAGAGGTTAGCTGCATAATTATATATAGACACAGATCACCTTGAAAATAATATATGATTTTCACTGAGAATCAAATGCATCCTGTATGACATATATAGTTTAACTAATGATCAGAAATACTTTGCTCATAAATAAATTTCACAAAAGTAAACATACAAATTGATATGACTTATATGTCAGATTATAAAGTTATTTATATTATAAAGTAGATCTAACGTATCACATAAAATTATGTCAATTTATGAATTTACTTTTATGAAATGATCTCTTTGCGGCTATAACACTTCTTTTAATTGATTATATATGATAAGAGAAGGGCTTTGGATTCACATAGAAAGCAGTAACTACTCCAGCAGAATCCCTGTCGGGTAGCTTCATCTTCAAATGAAAGAATCCAGAAGCATAGCTTAACTTGGATGCGAAACCAGCCCCTACAAGATACAGAAACATCATAGAATAGAGAGAAGCTGCAATTAGAGCCACCGTTTTAATTTGCTGGTGTGTAGAAAATTAATTTAAGCACGCGCGGTTGAGTGATTGAATTAATTAATAGTACTGATCGAATAAATCCTATATATATCGAACGGATCATCTACCTAGTTTTAGTTTTCATGACCACATGTAATGACTAGAAGTTTTATGTAGTTTATACCCTTGATTGCTTTCGTGGATGATCTGGTGTGCATGCCGAGGCCAGATATGCATGTATATGCAGAGTGTATATATATATATATACACATAGGGGTGAGGAAAGGTAATTAATCGATAATTAGAATATCTATTTACAAAATAATAAGATAAATAATTAATAAGAACGAGAAGGAGAGAATATATAACCCGAAGAACTATCCATTGAGAGCTGGATTTCTCTCCCTTGATTTAGAGATAAGACATGATCAAAACCCCAAGTAACATTATAGTTTTCGTAAAAGCTAATAATGTCAGTGCCTTCAGTACTTGAAAGCACCAGATCATCAAGGAGTGGTAGGAGGAACAGTAGTAAGACAGCTGGTACTGAAAACCCCATGTTTAGTACTGAGTGTTTCGGCTTGATTAATAGCTAGTGTTTGTGAAGCTTATAGTATATATAACACATGAGTCTGAACGGCATTCTCCTAAGAAATATCATAAAGCAAAAAGGGCGTGATGATCAGCCTGCATGCATGCATCATTTCCTCTACCTTACCCACACGCTATTGACTACTCCACCCTATCCTCCATAACCAGCCACATCATTTCAGCAGTTTTTGGAAGCAACTCAAGCGGAAAAAGCGTACAAAATATATCATCATTTTGGTAGATATATATATATATATATATATATATATATATATATATTCGATCTACTAGTTTATGGGTATATATATATAATTAATATAGGCAGAACATGTACAATTCTAAAGATTATAAGTTATCTAGGATCTTCTCCTTTGTCAATTAGTCGTGTGTATATGCAAACCCCTCTCTCTCTCTCTCTCTCTCTCTCTATATATATATATATATATGTGTGTGTGTGTGTGAGTGTGTGAGATCAGGATTTGAGCCAAGACAGACTGTTTTTAGATCACGATAGACAGTACTAAAAGAGAAGAAGAAATTTCAGCTCCTCATTGTTGCAGTGATGGTCTTGAAGTTAATAGTTGAAAAGTAGTATAATAAGTATGTCCGGAATATCGAACTTGAAAGCAAATTATATAAAAAGCTTCCCTAATGTTCTACTTCTGCACTATATGTTTGGGAGAATTACTTTTTGTTCCGAAAATGTGTTTCGAATTTAGATTTTTTTTTTTTATTTAATAATTAAGGAAGTATTTTTTAATGATGTTGTGAATTTTTTATTTTTTTTTTAAATATTTATGATGATTAAAAAAATACATAAATAAATAAATAAAATAAAATAACCTATTCGAAATGTTTATTCTGAATGCAAGCAAACTCATGTTTGGTGGCGCGAGAAAAAGTGTCCCGATCGGTTTCTGCGTATAGCTTATAAATCAGTAAAGTGTAGGGCCACGCCATGATGGGCTTGACATCACAAAAACATTAGGGCTTGGGCTGTTTTACACGTCTCATAAAAATAAATAAATAAATAAATAAAAGAAGAAGAAGAAGAAGTTGAGAACCCTGCATCACTCAAGTCTCAAAATATCGATTCTATTATAATATTATTTAATCTTTTGTAGTAGATTTTGTCCAGGCATTTGCTCTTAGGAAAAATATTTGTTGCAGCCTACATCCTCAACATATCAGTATTGAGTTGAAGAAAAAAAAAAAAAATTCTGAAGGGTGTACTGTGGATGTAGGCTGCTGCTCAGCATTCCTCTTTGCTCTTATTCTAATACTAATCAGTTGGAGGGCAATTGGTTCTCTGTGTGCATATTTTACAGATTCAAAATTCAAATATGAAAAGAGAAATGTTTTATTTATAAATAGATTTTGTAAAAATAAATTTATAAATTGATGTTATTTGATGTAGTACGTTAAATTGTAAAATAGATTAAGTGTATCATATGAAATCATGTCAGTTTGTGAATTTATTTTTATTTGATCTATTTGTGGTTATAACACTTCACATGTCAAAAATAGAAAAATAATGATGAGTAGTATATAAAAATACAAATAAGAATTAGAACAAAATATCGTACAGATAAATAATCAGATTGTTTAGATGTTTTACAACCATATAGTTTGTAACTTATAAATTGCCTCAATATTATACAAGGCCACAACTACTGAATTTTTATTCTGCAAACATATGATCGACGACCCACGGATCTTTATAATTGAAATTACAAATAATATATTTTTCATCTTGGCTTAATGCAGGATGAATGAAATCGCTTTGTATCAATAGGCTCTGACATTCACAAATGATTTCTTGTAACTCTCTATTTATAAATTGTCTTAATGCAATTGTAAATGATGCATTTCACACCACCAACTGTTTGGATGACCTGCAATAGATAAGAGGGCGGCACTAGTCTCCCAGGGGTGCTCTGATGCTTAAGTTAGAGAAACGTAATCTCAATATGCGTATATAAACAAAAGTTAGCTTTTAGTGGTACATTTAGGTGTTATTTATAGAGGTGTTGAGGACATAGATAAACACTAGTTATTCCGTAATAAGCGGACGAGATAACCATCATGATCTATTGGCGTTATCATATCACACAGTTAAGCCTGTGGGTCACATGGGCCCTTGGACAATGGGTGCATGGACTCTTGGACAGTGCGCCCCTAGTCTTAGGCCCAGAGGCTAAACATGTCCACTAGTCGTGAATTTATAACCAATGGACCTAAATATCCCTTCCAATTGCTCCACTAATTTCCTATGTGCCTGTACAAAGGAAATTAATTTATTTCATATTTTTTTAATTCTCGTGAAGGCACCTTACCCCGCTGGCTTGGGTTAGGTAAGCGGCCCATCAGACTTCATTTCCTTCTACCCCGCTAAGGATCCACACTAACTAAGGTGTGAGTCCAAACTTGTCGTCGGACTCTAAAAATGTGGCCACGTAACTGTTCGCACACTTTTATTCTCTCCCATTGAAAAGAATGGTAACCATTAGTGTTGTCACCTGTTTGGCTTCCCAAGAACCTCCTCATCATTACCCTTTCTCCTCTTTCATTTTCTTGATTCATTTCATCTCTCTCATATGTGTTGTATCTCTTCTTGTTTTTTCACATTTTCTCTCATTTTTCTTCTCGCGCCCTCTCTCATGGCTAATCACGGCTCCTCACGTACCCCTAACCAACCTTCGACCTAGACTTCGACGAGGGCCTCTTCCCACATTGATGCGGAGTCTTCCAATGGCCGAGCCCCTCCATTCTTCGAAGGATTCACTTGGCATTCCACCCTTACTGAGCGAGACCAAACGAAGTTGAGGTCCACCTATCGCATCCCCCATTCTATAGAGCTCTCTATTCCAGAGGGAGGATGCGTTGATAAGGAAGGGTACGCGGGATCTGTTGCCCTCTCGGTTTGTGCCCTAGCACACGGCTTGCGATTCCCTTTCATTCACCCAGTCCGCAATGTCTTGGACTTTCTAGGGTTGACTCCTGCTCAACTTCATTCGCATGCGTGGCGTGTTCTACTGTGCTCGTGCATGGTCTTCTGCATGAACTTGGAGCCCTTGGGGGAGACATACCCAGACTTGACCGCGAAGGAATTCCTATCTTTTTATTCCATCAAGGGATTACCAGGTAACATCTGTAGTTTCCGCATTCGTTCACAACGTTTGGCAGCATTTGAGTCCCGCCACTCTAATGCCAAACAATGGCAAAGAAAAGTTTTCTTTATTTCTGGTGGAGGTTGGGAATTGCATGCCTTTGAAAGACACATTCAAGATTTTACCGTTCGTGCGAATTGGGGTAACGTCCCTAACAACAAAAGCCTCTTGCTAGAGCTAACTGATAAAGAACGCTCTCGCATTGATATAGTCCTCAACTAGGCTAAAGAAAATGATGGTGGTATGGGGACCGAGCAACTCCTGACCACTGCTAACATCGACAGGTTCCTCGTGGTGCCTGATCACGCCCACGTCAGTGGGTGTAAACTTAAGGTCGTGACACCTCCAGCAAAGAGGCATGCTGCTTAGTCTGTTGAGCGTCTCCAAAAATACCCTCTTCATGGTAAAGGCGGCGAGGGTGAAACTACAGAGCCTGCCGTGAAGGTGGAAGTGGAATCAGAAGGGGCCATGGCTTTTGGTTCTAAAGTTGCTGTTGGTAGGGGTATAAAAATTATTTAGAAAACCGGACCAACCCGAACTGGTGGAACTGGTCCGATTAATTCCAAAACTGGCCGGTACCGGTCCAATTCTGGTTTTATGCTTTTTAGGATCGGACCAGACAGGTTCACTATATTATATATTTTAAATTATTTTTTTTAATATTATATATAATATTTTTAATATTATATTAAATTTATATATAACATATATAATAATATAAATTATAATTATATATAAGATAATATTATTATAATTTATAACATAAAATTTTAATCATATGTTATAAATTTATTTGATCATATGTTTTAAACATATATATATATATTAACAACATTTTATAGCAGTTGTTTTTATTTGTTTTATACCAATTTTCTATAGCACATTTGTTTTTACATAACAGATTTTTTTTATAAAGCAGATTTATGTAAATAGTAACAAATTTTTAATAAAACATATTTTTTTAACGCATATTTTTTTTATAAACATATTTTTTATGACAAATTTGCATTTTAATAAAATTGGACCGGAACTGGTAAAACTGGAGGTACCAATTTAGGAGGGTAACTAGTGCGTAATCGGTTTTCAAAAATGCAAAACCGGTGCATACCGGTTCGGTCCTAAATTTTGTCCAAAACCTCACCTGTGAGGCACCCAAAGCCTCTCCTGTGAGGGTGTCGCCGCCTACATCACCAGGTCTTAACAACCTCAATGGGCTCATGGGGCAAGCCATTGTTGACCTGGCGACAACCTTCGACTTTGACTTGCCTTCTAAGAACATTCCTAATGGGTTATGTAAAACCTATATTTTTGTAAAATTTGAAGGAAATAGCTCAATATAGCCTATCCAATGGATTATGTATTTTATAACTAATATTCAGTTTGCTACAGTACCATCTTTACATCTATGGAATAATATTCACACTTGTATAAATATTTAAATATTTATTTCTTTATCTACTTTATACTTTATACTTTATTTGAAATGAATAAAATATATTAAAAAGTATAATATTTAAATGATATAAAGAAAAAATAGATAAGCTGATGTATGGTATATTGTAAAAGTCAGTATATGAAATAGAAAAAAAGTGAATTTTGGTGATGTATTTTAAAGGATAAGATGAAGAATCCGTTGGGAATGCTTTGGAGTCTGGTTCAGTGGGTTCTCCCCCTTTCGAGTTCCCATCCATTCTCTCCTCGACTTCGATTTCTAGTGTCGGTGAGATTTTTGCAGACATTTACGACACATTCTCTATGGGCTTGTCTGGGATGGCCACGCTTGACGTTGTTGCCCCTCAAGTTGGGGCCCCCCCAACCGACATTGACAAACCCTATGGTGGGCAAGATTCTATGCCTAGTTCCCTACCAGAGACCACCTCAGGGGGTGAGACGCCACCAACAGATCAAGAGAGGGTCTCTATTCCCTCCCCTTCTCCCTCTTCTTTTGGAGTGATGGGGACTCCTCAACTCCCCGCGAGGGGGGCGGGTCATCCTTGAAAGAGGGGAGAGATGGGGCCGATCCAAACCGAGTTGGCGGCGGGAGTCCTGGTGACCATGGGGAAAGGAACCAAGATGAATGCCAAGATGCCTTTGTGTTCGCATTAGTGCTGGAATGATCACACCCATGGGTTGGACAGCTTCTCTGGAGAACCCCTTCAGGGGAGATGGCAAAGGGCGCAACCTATCAGGGCTAATACCCATTTTCATGAAAGTATCCCAGAATAAAATGTCGGCTGAGCTCTCGTTTTCTACTAGGACCCGCCTGGTCGTGTAGTTGGCTATCAGGAGGGTGACGACTAGGGTGTCGTCATGGGGGTATAAGACCTCTTGACAGTCTTCGTCTCCGAACGAAATGGTAGGGGTGGAATTTAGTCTGGGGTGTTTAGGAGGCTTATCTGCCATATACACCTCATGATATCTTGCTCTGCGAGCATGAGCCTTCCTGCTGGACGTTGTTGCACCTCAGCCGGCAAACCCTCTTGCTATCATGCAAATTTCCCCAAAGGAGCTTGGTCCCGCTCACATGGCTGCCTAAGGGTGTTGTGTCTTTGTTCTCTCACTTGTTTCTATCGTTTGGGACTTCTACTTTGTCTACGTTCATAATTGTGACCCGCTTCTCTCTTGGGCTTGAGATACTCGGCCAACATTCGCTTGAGCTCCCCGTTTCCCACCAGGCTGGAAACCCTCTTTTTTAATGTTGCACAATCTTCTGTCCAGTGAATGTCATACTGGTGGTACTTGCAATAACGATGCCCTCTCACCGGCAGGCGTGCTTCCTTCCTAGCCGCATGGTTGTTTTCTTGCAAGCTTAGATTATTATGGATGAGGCAGTGTCCTTGCTTTCATTGATTGGAATATCTTTCACACCTCCCATCTTGATGACCCTGCCCGATCTTCTTATCCTTGGTGCCCTTTGAGTTCCTAGCCTCCAACTTTGTTTCCTGTATTTTGGGCTCCAAAAGAGCTTGCAACGTGTTCTCAGCATTAACGAATTCATCTGCCCTATTCATGAACTCTTTCAAGGTGGAGGGGGTCCTCCTGGCCAGCTCAGCCATGAATGGGCTCCGCAGCCATATACCCCCTATAAGGGCAGCTAGCATAATCTTTTTATCTTGATCATTCTTGGTCAACTACTCCTTGTTGAAGCGGGTGAGATATGCTTTCAGGCTCTCTCATTCTCTTTATTTGATGGTGAGCAAATAGGCGGCTGGCCTTCGGCGCCTCCTACTCACCATGAACTGCATTAGAAATTGTCTGGCTAACTCTTCGAAACTACTAATGGATCCTGGACGCAAAGTCCCGAACCAACCCCGTACTATTCTCTTTAACGTTAACGGGAAGGCCCGACAAGCCACTTCCCCTAGAAAGCCATGAAGGGTTATGTGCGCTTTGAAGTTCTCCAGGTGATCTAGCACGTCCAATGACCCATCATACATGTCAATCTGAGGAACCTTAAATTTGGGTGGGAGGGGTACTGCCATTACTTCCTCACTGTAGGGGAGGTAAGTCCGGTTAAGTAGTTGTTCCACAGAAGTGGACCCTCCCATCCTTCTTGCCATCTCTTCATACTTGTCAATGAGGCTACGCAGTTCCATATAACCTTTTATTTTCCAGCTCTTCACTGTTCATGCCTCTCGCACTATGTTCATCTCCTTCCACTTGCCCATTTTGGACAGGTGGTGTAGCGGCATTCTGCTGCTTCAATTCTTCATTCTCCTTTTGTAATTGCTCCACTACCATCACAGCCTCTCTCAACTTCTGCTCGGCTTCTGCCAGGCTCGTTTCTATCCCTGTCGCATTCATCTCTTGATTATGGGTTGCTTGAGATCGCGTAGTAGTTGGCATGTCAAAATCACGCTGAAGTCTATAGAGATCTCACAGATGACGCCACTGTAAAGGACGTGTTTCACACTACCAACTGCTTGGATGACTTGTAATAGATGAGAGGGCGGCACTGGTCGCCCAGGGGAGCTCCGATGACTAAGTTAGAGAAACGTGATCTCAATGTGTGTATATAAGCAAAAGTTAGCGTTTAGTGTTACATTTAGACATTATTTATAGAGGTGTTGAGGACATAGATAAGCACTCGTTATTCTGTAATAAATAGAAGAAATAGCCATCCTGATCTATCGGCATTATCATATTACACGGTTAAGCTCATGGGTCACATGGGCTCTTGGACAGTGGGCTTATGGGCTCTTGGACAGTGCGTCCCCCAGTCTTGGGCCCATAGGCTAAATCTGTCCACTAGTCATGGATTTATTACTAAGGGATCTACCAGCAATACAAACCAATGACCACCAGAGCATTATTATCATAGCAAATAGAGATTTAATGTGATAATGACATGCAAGGCAAGTTCTCCTTACACAATATTTATAAGCATCGCTAATATAGTACTTATAAATAAAAGAGTAATGTTATATACAAATTTTAAATAAATAAATTCTGCACAAATTTTTTGTAAAAAAGTAAATCCCACTTGAAGAGGGTAAAAATGTCGAGCCCCAGGAGTCCGAGACCCCATGATCTAAAGGAGGCCCATAGGTCTGGCAAAGTGAAGATAACAGCATGTGGTGGCTTATCCCACCAAGTGAGAGGCCTGTTTGTCTCAGCCTAAGAGTAATGAGACACCGAGAGAGGTGGTCAGGGGTGGCATATGTCGACCTGTTAGGCACCTTGAATCATCACCTGCACGTGGCTACCATGAACCGTGTGGGAGAAGCTATAACCACCATTCACCTGGGAAAAGGAAGGTGGGCGCCAACAGGACAAGCCGAGGGGATGCAAACTCCTCAAGTCCCTAGAAAACAGCTGCTAGGAAGCATGCGTGAGAAGTAACCGTGACTCATACACTGGGGAAAGAAAGGTGGGTGCCGCTGTAGCAGGCTGAGAAGCCACCAAAATGATGGCAGTGAAACAACAGCTGTGAGGATGTGTGCCGAAAGAACAATCCTGGTTCACTCTGCGAAGAGAGAGAGATATGAGACTCGTCAGCCCTGGCTAAGACGGCGCCGAGATGTAAGTTAGAGCCCCGCACCTCATTAATCATTTCCTTTAGAGTAACTGAATCACTTGTTTGAAACATAGGGCACGATGGGACAACTCCTAAAAAATGGAAGCTAACAACACCCCAAACCTAGTGTAAAAGCCAACTCAAGGTACATTCAAATTCATAGAATTTTAAAGCAAACACTTCCTAAAAGGGAAAACTAACTTAAGTATCGGGGGGTCCCTTGATCACCCCCGAGCTCTCTTTTTTATTTGTATGTTTGTAGGTCCCTTGGTCCACCTCCTAGTTGTCCGAGGAGTCCTCCCGGTACGTACGAAACATGTCCTAACATCACTAATAAATAATAGGTTTTTATTTTATTTTATATATTTTTTTATAATGGAATCCACTTTTTTTACAAAAGAATTATGTACAAAATATGTCTATTTAGTACAACTTGTACAAATTATTACTCTAAATAAATTGCCCATATGCCACTCCCATAGAAGCAATGTTCTAGCCATCAAGAGGTAGCCCAAGCATTTTCTAACCACTATTATGGCTTGTTTAGATAGTGAGATAAAATGGTTTTAAATGAGTTGAATAAAATATTATTAGAATAATATTTTTTAATATTATTATTTCTTTGAAATTTGAAAAAGTTAAATTGTTTATTATATTTTGTATAAAAATTTGAGAAAATTGTAATTATGAGATGAGATGAAATGAGAAGGATTGAGAGTGTTGCTATATTAATCTTAGCCGAAACTTTCCTTAGCGCACGGCTTCCTGTGGTGGTCATTTTAGGGTAGCGCGTGCACGCACACATATAAGTAATGTTATTCATCATCTTCTCATCATCTCATGATATAGTATTAGATGATTAGAAACTATTTATTATATTTTACTTGTAAACCTATCATCTAATGCCACATCATAAGATGATGAGAGGATGATGAGAAAATAGATAATGAATAGATTATATATATATATATATATTGAAATTTTAAATTATTTATTAGAAAATCTAAAAAAAAGAGAGGAAGAAGATAAAAAGGTCTCTAGAAATTTTTTATATATAGACATATTTATAAATATTTTTAGTACTATTTATAAAACTCCTAACATCCACGTATCCAAACTTGTGGTTGAACTTTGACTAATCATGGGAGCAAAAAGACAAGAGAAATGATTTATACAAGATAAGTTCATATAAACAAAAAAAAAATAGATTTCACTTAAAAAAAATTATAAAAAAATTATTTTTTATTAGTGAGATTTATTTTTTTACAAATAATTTATATGAGATTTATCTATTTGACCCATAATAAATTGGAATGCCATGCAATTGGTCGTACCATACAATGGGTTTTGCTCCAACAATTAAGGACATGGTTGTCGAAATGATTGTTCCTTAGAAAAATTTTCCAAAATTTGCTAGTTTATTGATGGCTTGTTTTTGTTTAATCGTGTATGTTATAAAGGATGTTTGCATTTATCCATGCATCTCGACTATCCGCACCATTTAGAAGAGGAAGAAGAATAAAAAATTAAATAAAAAAATAAAAAAAATTTTATTCATCATTTTTATATCATGCATTAATACTCAATTTGTCGATAGATAAATATGATAAAAATGACAGATCACATATTGATATACTGCGTAAAAGATGATAAATAGAAAATTTCAAAGAATAATTATATTTAAATGAAAAAATTTATTCATCATCTATTTTCTCATCATCCTATGATATGGTATTTGATGATAGGTTCACAAGTGAAGTGCGCAAGCACTGTACAATCGCTTTGAAAAAGAGTGAGATTCACTATTAAAAAATTAATTTCATTTTATGCAGATCTCATATTTATTCATTTTTTTTCAAAATGATTGCACG
Source organism: Juglans cinerea (assembly GCA_961763995.1). Lineage (NCBI taxonomy): Eukaryota > Viridiplantae > Streptophyta > Magnoliopsida > Fagales > Juglandaceae > Juglans > Juglans cinerea. The sequence continues at coordinate 30,773,650 of CAUIVZ010000002.1, read as the reverse complement.
GCGCTTGAGCACTTACGACTGTAAGTATCATTTTTCATATAATAAATAATTTCTAATCATCTAATGACATATAATAAAATTGTAAAATAATGATAAATATTGAAATGATGGTCAACATTACTCTATTTAAATTACTACACATAATTTACGTGGCAAATTGTCAAATAGTGGCATTTTTTTTTTAAAAAATGCTACTTCAACCAATAGAGTCCGAGTATTATCTCCTTCAATATCAACCGTTCATTTAAACATTACCTTTTTCGTCTTTATCTGATTCCGTCCCCTCCCCTGACCCCTCCCCTCCCCAAAAACCCGGAATCCAAATTCTTCTCAATTTCAGTTTATCCAGTTTCCCCCCCATCCTCAACAATAATCCCAAACATGGTACTCGCTCGGTCTCAGCAGACGCGTCACCGTAATGAGGCCATAAAAGTAATTTGACCCTTTTTAAATTACCGTAGTGCCACTTCCGCGAGTGGGTTTGACGCATAAAGAAGCGTGTATCTGACGCTTAGTCCAACGTGCTCTTTTAGTGTCAATTCGCACTTTTTCTTTCTCCCGTTGGCATTTCTGTTTCCGTTGGCTGAAAAAACCTTAAAAACGCGCACACAGAGAGAGATAGAGAATTTGGTGGATTACAAGAGTTGTGGTGAAGATGTCTGCAGCAGGTGGGGGTGGTGGTAGTGGTGGTCAAGAGGAGGACAAGAAGCCCATGGACCAGCACATTAATCTCAAAGTCAAGGGCCAGGTATATCTTCGTAAAACTAAAGGATACTGTCTTCATTATATAAATTTTTGTGCTTTCTTTTTTGTTTTCTTTTAAATATTTATGGGGTTTAGTTGTTTGATTTGTTTTGTCGCTATCTGGGAATTGAGTGGAACTATGGATGTTGTTTTGAATGTGTGTTTTGGTTGTGATGAAGTTTGAAACTTTGCAAATGTTTATGTTTAATGGAGTTGTTTCAGCGCGTGTTAGGCTCAATTTGTGTTTTGGATTTTGGTTGAGGGATCATTTCTGTTGAAAGGAGGTGTGGTTTGAGATTTTGATTTTTCTGGTTCTTCCCATGCAATCGGAAGCTGTAAAATTCAGATGGTGCTGTAATAAATATTATGCCTTTGTGTGTGTGTGTGTGTGTTTGAGAGAGAGAGAGAGAGAGAGAGAGAGAGAGAGGAAAGGCTCTTTAACTGCATTGATGGGTTCTAATAAAAATTTATGGCGATAACAGAAGAGAGAAATTCTTCTTTCTGATTTATATTTTTACCGATTTAAAAAAAAAAAAAAAAAAAAAAAAAAAAACAGGAGAGAAATTGGCTGTGTAGTTATATTATTTCTGTTAGCTTGTCAACTCTTACCTTTATGACTTGGGATCTGGCCCTTTAGACCCACTCTTAGGGAGTAAGCCCAGGTACACAATATGTCTGAATCTACACCTTAACTAAGTAAGTGCGTGAAAGAATGTGATTTTATATTGAAAAGATGGTTTAATATTACTTACCAAAAGAAAACATGGTTTTATATTAACTCAAATTGTCAATATGGTGTGTTGCTAGTATATGTTGCAATGATATTTATTCTGTGAAGGCTGCAATACGTGTTTGATTTTAGATTACTAGCATATGTAGTTGGATTCTTCGTATACCTTTGTGCTGTGTGAAACATAATTGGGTCCTATTAAATTTATCCCAATTGTGTGCTAGAAAATTCCTTTTCTCTACTAAAAAAAATCCTTATTATATTTATTTGAGTTTTGTGTAACGTCCCGGTCTCGAATGGGTCAGAGAATTACTTCTTGTCACTTAAAATCATATCTCAACTAGACAGTCGTAGACTCCAAATTTTCAATGACGCATAGAATTCACTGTTTCAATTCAACTATTCCAATTTGATTAATCTAAACACCACAAAATCTCAAAATAAACATCAACCTTCCAAAATACCAAGCTGACTAAGCAAAACAAAACTATTGAATAAACTTCTTCAATAACCAAAGTACCATCTTTGTACTTAATCCACTATGATCATGTAGCCTTATACACGCTTTCTACTCTTGATCTTCAGCTAAAACATCTGAAAATATTATTGAGATAAGGGGTGAGTTATCAACAACTCAGTAAGTAGAGAACATATACTAGTATGTAAACATGAGCCCTTTTAGAGAGTTCAGAATGCAGAAACAAAACATTTCAGTTTCAATATACAGATTTCAAAACGTGTTATCAGAAAATCAGAGCGACATTTCACATATTCATATTCAAAAATCAATTGTTCACATTCAAAGACCCTTAGGCATAACATGACTGAACATCTTCATCTTATCATATCGTATCGTATCATCTCGTATTGTATACCATGTTTAACTCCAGTGGTAGGGTTGTGCTATCTACGGTGGCCAAACTAGGCAGTATCAGAAAGTAAAACTTTCCCTTATTCATTCTCGGAGTCCCGAGTGTGCACACATGAAAGAACATTTGTTTTCAAAGTGGTGCACTCATATCAGAGATGTTGGTAGCAACCATATAAGAGAATTAGAACCATCGTATCAGAACCAAAAATAGAATCAAAATCAGATACAGAATCAAAAAGTCATGCCAAAGATTTTTCAAATGCCATATCATATCAAATAGAGTACTGAACATTTTCATATCATTTTCACATAATCAAAACGGATCCAAAACATTTTCATATAACATGTACGAAATTCACAAATTTTATATTCGCTCTTTTGTACATTTCAGAAACGGCATGTTAAAATACACTAGTCATGTTAGAAAACACACAGATTTCATGAGTAATGCAGAACACATAACTGAGGTTGTTTTCACATTTCTTTTCAAAACATATCATGCACATTTTTTTATAAAATCAACCTCAGTTCATTTTCTTTTTATACAAAGTCTAGCATAGGAACCTCACTTACCTTGATTCTTTAACTTGTCTAAATTTTCCCACAACTATGCCGAATAAATATCAATCGTCACCTATAAAATACACATATAACTTATTTAAATTTTCAAACGAACACGTAATTCATAATTAAAATCTGAAATAATTAACTAACCTATTTTAATTCGTCAAAACTTAAAATATCGTTACTCTCCAAAATATTTTCATTGTCACATAATTTCTCCAAATGATCATGTGATTAAACTCTAAAATATCTCCAACTTCCAAACTGAATTCTCTGAATAATATTATCATATAATTAATAAACACCGAATCACTTACTAGGGGCATATATGTAAATTTACCTTTCTAAGGGATTTAACCAAAGATGTGTTTTAACCAGTGAAGTGGAGGAAAGTGGCTTACGACAAAGTAACCATGCATCTTGGTTGTGGGTTTACCCGTCAACTTCCTGCGTGGATGAGCGACGGTGGCTGTCCAAGTCGACAGAACATGAAAATGTGAGAGAGAGAGAGAGAGAGAGAGAGAGAGAGAGAGAACTTGAGAGGAGAACTTACGGTGATTCACAGTGCTGCGATTTACATGCTACCGGTGCCTTACATATGTGGTATGTGTTTGGTGAATTGGAGTGGTGCCAGCCTCAGTGGTGGTGGTGGTTTCCGTGAGGGTTGGTGTGAAGCCATGCGACATGGGGGTTGTGTATGTGCAACGTTTTTTTGAGGTGCACTAGGTGGCTCTAGTCTAAGTATTGCAGAATTGCCGTTGGTGGCGAGTACATGTGCTGCAACGCCGCATTGCATGGTGTACGTATAATGATTGCTGGAGGGGCTTCTCAGTGTTTTTCTTGGTGGTTCACGGGTGGATCATACGTGTTCTGTTTTTGGATGGTTAAAACAGAGGAGTATGGGGGATTGCGGGGTTGGTGTGTGGAGGAACTAGGGCTTTGGTTGGATGGTGGTGTCCGGTGGGTTGCCTCGTGAGGAACTCAACTGGGTCATGCATACGTGACAGGCTCAGTTTGATTTTGGTGTGGTGTAACTCAGCTTGTTGTAAGGGACGTCCAAGGCTTACGGTGGTCTCCATGGTGGTGCAACCGGCACTATGGTGGTGCAGTGTCTTAGACCTAGGTGATAGAAGGGCTGAGGGAGGCAGGTTGATGATGGAAGCTATGGTGGCTGGGCATGCGGTTTTCTGTTTTGCTCTGGTGCGTGGTGCATGATGTGGATCAAAAGGAAGGTGCGACTGGGTTGGCTGTTGGTTGGGTGGTTTGCAGTCGTGAAGGTTCCATCGTGGAGGATGAACCGCGACAGTGGGGGTTGACCTTGGCATCACTAGGCTTATGGGAGCAGTACGTCCATGATGCTGGAGCTAGGCACGACTAGTGGATTCTGTCGCATGTTCTGCATGGTCTGGAGGTGAAAGGTGGTTACGGTGGCTAGTTTGCTCCTAGAGCGTGGACTTTGGCTGTTGGTGCGTGCAGGGACAGTGTTGTTGGCATGGAGAAAAACAAAAGGAACTGGTGGTTTGCAGTAGACAGGAGAGACTGAGGGAGTTCATGGGGGAGTGGGAGAAATGGTGAGAAAGAAAACTGACGGGGAGGAGAGAAGCTAATAAACCATTCGGGAAGGAGGAGAGGGAAAAGAGCAATTAAATTCACTTATTAAAACAATGTCGTTTTACAGGCGGGTTGGGCTTCTACATGGGCATGGGCATGGGCATGGGCCTGAGTGTTACGTTTTGTGCTGTACAACGCATACATTGTATGGTCATTTTAGAGAACTGTGTCTTATTTTGTTGTCTTTTTTCCAGCTGAAGTAGCTATGTAAATGCAAGTGACCATTGATTGAAAACTTTTCTTAGTGTAGGTGCATACTTCAGTTAAACGATCTCAAAAAATGCATTGATAAATATGGGTGGGATTGAGCCTCACACTGATCAAATAAGATTACGGTCAATCCTGACCCCTTTTTGAGAACTTTAAACACAAATCCTTTTCTGAAAGATGTTGTGCATGTTATGACTGACTAATTAGTTGGAATAAATTATTGGCCAAACCTTTACATTTAACCATGTAAGAATGTCTACATCGAAAAATGCTGGAATCGTAAGCAAAATTGTTTTGCTATTCTGGACTAACTCGGAACTAAAAATGTGCTACGTGTTTCACGAACTTAACCCTTTTGAATTTTGAATTTGTTGTGGGTTGGTTGTTCACCCCATTATTTGGTTGGATCTTTGGAACCAAAAAATTGGAACTTCTTGATCAAATCATATTGTCTATTTTATAGGATATTGTTATATGCTTGTGTGCGCGCGCTCCATTGAATACTTTTGAAATTGATTGTCAAGTTTATTTTGGCTGGGGAATTAGTAAACCAAACAACAGAAGCCTTGTCCCATGTATCCAACTATTCCAAACTTGTAGTCCTAGCTTCTGCTCCCAGAAATCATGTATGGGTACACTGCACTGTCTTTTATAGCAGACCCCATCAATTTATTCTTTTGTTTGAGTTAACTTCAAGGAAAAAAAATGTTGTGTGCGGCAATGACGTGTGCTGCCTCCTTTCTATTGTTTTCCTCTTAAAAATCTCCTCAGCTTTTGTCTGATTGTAGGATGGTAATGAGGTGTTCTTTAGGATTAAAAGAAGCACCCAGTTGCGGAAACTCATGACTGCATACTGTGATCGTCAATCTGTAGAGTTCAACTCTATTGCATTCTTGTTTGATGGGCGCAGACTTCGAGCAGAACAGACTCCAGATGAGGTAAGATTATTATTATTCTAAGTATTATGCATACTTTTTTTTTTACTGTGAAATATTTTGGAAGGGGTTCAAAATTTAGTAGTCATATTTTGCTATTATACATCGTAATAATTGGCGTCCAACCATTTGAAATGTTTCAAACTTATATGCTCATCATTTTTATGTGGGTTAACTTCATTATTTTTGGCTATGCTGTCCCTGTCAAGAGACTACATGGTTGAGCTGATAAACTAAAATGTCAAGCCATGGTTTAGTATGAGCATCCCAAACTGTATTTGCATCATCTCTTACATGCTGTTTTTTCTGTTTTGTTTGCATCATGCACAAAACTTTGTCTTGGGGTTAGCTTGAGATGGAGGACGGTGATGAGATTGATGCGATGCTTCACCAAACTGGAGGTGGGAACTCCCCTTAACTTCAACTTCAAATTGCTCTGCACAGAGATGTGGAAGCCGTGGCAAGGAGAGTTTGTGTGAAATGCAAAGATCTTGTTTTGCTTTATCTATGTAACTATTATTAATGTAATTGGAAATGAATCTAATGAAAGAATTGAAAAGGTTAAGTTGAGGTATTGGGTACCAGTGATACTTCAGACTCTTAATGCATGGTTATTGACCCTGGGTCCTCCAATATGCCTTCTCTGTGTGTGAGCTCACATTGTTTATTCGTTCCAAGGTGTTCAGGGTTCTCTCCTCTTTGATATGTTAATGCGGAACTTTGATTTCTGATGGTAAGAGACTATATATTGTTCTTCTATTTACTTCCATATTGTTCTTCTATCCTGCTTTGTTGTAGTCTGAAATTGCGTTGGAACTGTCTTAATCTGCAACTGTCATTAGGAAGTGGTATTAAGCTGAATAATTACTTCGGATATTATTCCTGTTTTACATCCTTCATTGGACTAAAGTTCTATCATAAGGCTGTCATTCTAACCTTCCTGCTCTTTATCAAGGCCAAAATCATAGGGTTTCATTCATGAAAAATTTCATTTGCAAGCCTATAAAAAGGAAACATTTTACACAATTAATGACAGTACGAAATTTTTAAAATTTAAATTTTTAAACAAAGTTTCGTCATATAAGCGATTGGATGGATAGTGCCTCTACCCACTGGATTATAAATATAAGAGTTTTGCTACATACTTCTCCTATACCACACCTCATATATGTTTTAATTTTATTCTTACTAAATTAATTGAGTTCTTCTACTTATCATCTTTACACTATATATTTGCTAAGATAAAAAAAAATAAGAAGATGAAAAAATCAAAATAGGTGTGGTATAAAAATGACGAGTAAAATACATTTTCATTCATTTATCAGTTTTATACCTCTAAGGGTTTGTTTTGAAAAGTGAGACGATCTGATTTCATCTTAAAAATTTTCATAATTTCCTTCCCAATCATTAATTAAATATAAATATTTTTTAATTTTAATTCTTCAACTTTTTTATCTAATCATTACAATTTTTATAAACTGTTAAACAAAACACAAAAAACAATATTACTTTTTCAAATTTCAAAACAAAAATTATATTAAAAAATAATATTATAACAATATTTTAACTTTATAATATTTTTATTCAATTTTTTCTCTCATTTTTTAAAACTCAATAAAATTTCATAACCCATACCCTTTTACTATTATTTACAAACAATTTCATTACTATTCCCATAATTCTCGTGAAGAAAGGATTATAAACTCTGCCATTTTAACACGAGGCATCTGAAACTTCCTTATCAAGTTTTTTCATTTCAGTTTTATTCCTCTAAGTTCATAATAAAGAAATTGAAGGCATGTGTAGAAAAATAACTTAATAAGTGGAAAAAGAAATGTTAATTTATTTTTTCAAAATAACAATAAAATAAACCCTAGTCATAGACTTTTTCTACTTATTTGATCCATATATACGTGTCTTTCCTTCATCTTCGTTAAGCAACACACAGATGACAGATCGAACACACACACAGCACTCAAAACCCAAAGCCCAAAACGGGCAGTGGCGAGTAGAGACCACGCTAGAAGTTTCTCCAAATATACACAATGAAATGGCAAAGAAAAAAAAAATTTAAGTCACGCTAGCAAATAGCAATCACATAACCATATTACAGTCTTTTATTTTGCCGGGGGGTGGTTTACAACACAGGTTTTGACCATTTCATCCTTCACAAAATTTACTAAAATTAGGTACAAGAGTAGCTTGTTTCCTCCCTAGTGCTGATGCACATTGTTTGCCATGACTGCTACGTTAACATAATCCCAAAAAAAATCTCTTTTTGGTCCCTTTTTTGGCCTCATGAAAGTTTAATGTAAAAAAGTGACATATCTCTGAGCTATTGGGTGGCAACCTCTGCATATCTTGTGCATTACATGACATCTTTAGTTCCCAGCAAAAGAGAGAGGAAAAATTCAAGCTGGCAATTGAAGCTTCTTGCTGTTCTTCCAGCTGCAATCCAAATTTCAGACATACACAAAAGACAAGAAGCCTTGAGATGAATACCAATTACTAACCAAAAAAGGAAAGAAAGAAAGAAAGAAAAGGCAGGACCATATACCTATCAAAATAATAATAGAAGAAATCAGCATAAAGCAATGTTTGAACAAGCCCGGAGACCCAAGCTGCATTATCCAGACAATAGAAACAAGAAAAATTAACATGAACTCAAGTAGAAACCAATTGTTCAATGAAAAAAAATATACACACAATTCGACGCAAGACCTAAAACGTTATATTTTGAAAACAGGGGGGATTTTAAATATCAGCTGCCTTCCAACAATATATGCCGTGGTCGATTTCAAACATCATTCATTCAACGAAAATGTAAAGTATTGGCCTTATGCATAAAAGAGGAGTTAGAATCTCAAAGTATTAGGTTTAATGCTCAAAAAGCCACTCGAAAAAATATATATTGACCAAAAAAATCAGCAAAATTGCAATGAAAAGTCATGTTAACATGATAAAAAAATGGTGGGAATTTAAGACATCTAAATCTCACTTTACAGGCATATTACTCTGCATGACTTTCATATGTTGACTCATACACTATTTTCATGTCATTCTAATCAAGAGGAATCATTGGCACCATTGCAGAAATTGTGTACTATGAGATAGAAACTTTATGCAACACAATCTCATAAAACACACTGCATAAGGCGTTACATGCCAAGGAGATGTGTTTATGTAATGGTTCACAGTTCCATGTCTACATTATAGGCAGCATCAATATGCATGTCTTTATTAATTATACCAGATATGTACATAAACACAAATTTGCGACCAATATATATATATAGACGCCCACTTGCACACACACACTTTCTCTTATATGAATAGAAAATGTTGTCACCAAAAGAAGAAAAAGAAAATAAAAGTATGCAAGAAGTCTACTACTATAAATGTATCCAGTGCACATGTGTACGGACACGTGTGACTAAAACCGAGACTCAGAAAACACCAGCAAACCTGCAGGAAGACAGAAATTCATAACAGGGAGAGAGGATCATACTTATCCAATGAACATAGTGTGGCTCAGTGAAGTAGCGATAAATCCAGTTGAGAATGTAGAGTGCCCGATAAGCACTGCATTAGACAGGCAGGAATTGAGCACGTAAAAGTATATTAGACAGACAGAAATTTCTTTGGTAAGTACAAAATAGTCACATTACAACATAAATCAAGAATCAGGATACAACATGGTCAAATTAGGAATCTAGATCCTCTTGAGTTCCTACCCAAATTCTAAGGCATAGAGTGAGAGAGAGAGACGCATGAAATGAGCCCTACAATATTTATTGAGCATTTCATGCTGCCCGAGAAATTCACTCAATTAGCTATAAATATTATTGCATCCACTTTGTATGTTAATTTCTCCCAGTCTAGGCCCTAGAGCTTGGGTAGGAACACTGAAGGATCCAAATCCTCAAATTAGCCTATAAACATGTGCATCTATATAATTGAACCATTTCCAAGCGATCCTACTATAAGAGTTAAACTTTTTCAGTTTTGGCATTAAAACATTACAGGTGAGGAAGAAGAGACCACAGAGACAGACAGACAGGGAGGGAGGGAGGGAATAATATTAAGGCCCCACTTGGATATAGAAACGGTTTCATCTCATCTCATCTCATCATTACAAATTTTTCAAAATCCCACACAAAATATAATAAACAATTCAACTTTTTCAAATCCCAAAATAATAATAATATTAAAAAATAATATTCTAACAATATTTTATTCAACTTTCATCTAAAACTATCTCATCCCATCTCACTATCCAAACGGGGCCTAAATGGCCCTGCTGCAGAAAATGTTTGAGAAACCAATTATCTCCTCTCCCGTCGTAAATAGCATCTGACCCTATAGCATCTCTGAAAGATGCCCAGGAGAATCATGTTCTGCACAATGGCAATTAAGCCCAATTGCCCAAAGAAAATACAGTGATTGCATCTTTTGGTGGAAATTTAGAAAGATCAAAACTTCGATGGAAATTTAGAAAGATCAAAACTTCGATGTGTCACTGGAATCAAAACCTGAATATGGAGATTTCTTTCACACACATCACTTTACTTCTCTTGCTATTGATATGAATGAGTATGAGATACCAGAAGAAATATGCATAACATTCCTAGCAAGCTCAAGAACTTGTTATAACAAAAAAATGAAAGCTCAAGAACTCATCATAACTTGAGATCCATAACATTTTGGAATATAAGAGGGTGAACCAAGGCTACTTCGGTGTATAATTAAATAGTCATTGGTTTTCGTCCAAATTTTGCAGATATCAAGTTAGAATGTACTTTTTTTTAATATGTTAGAATTGTACTTATATAATCAACTATTTCCATTCCACTAGTGAAAATTGGAACTTCACAGTCAGAAGAGTAGGGATATGATAGAGTGGATTAAAAATAAAAGGTGTCATCAAGGCACTGGGATTCTATACACCTAAGGTGCTAGGCACCATCCTACGCACTTGAGTGAGAGTGATGCAACCATTGAACCTCACTGAAAATCATATTAGCACCAACAAAAACTGATTTGAACTGCATGAAAGCCCATTATAGATTATTAGCATTCAAGCAGAGAAGAATCTAAACATGAGGGTGCAAGTGTCACCCAATGATTAACCAGCATTGAGATTTTCCGTTGTTCTAACACATACCAATTTGGAAGGGAAAGGCACTATTCTACTACGAAGGAATATGACTAAGCCAGAAATCAACAATATCTACACCATTTTATAAATTTGGAAAAAGAATTAGCATACCCAAGAAGAAATACGTATTGTCCGGTCAGGTTGTCAATATTCCTAGTCCTCTGTAGCAATATGAGCTGAGGAAGTATGGCCACAGCTTCTAAATATAAGGAAAATGTCCACATGACCTGTCCATTTTATTTTTAACCGAATGAGAGAAAATACAAGAAAAGGAAGACAAACATCCTTAGGCACAAAGCTCTATAAAGGATGTAATGATGGTCAATCAGCTTAAAATTATTTTTTATAAGTAATCTGTAATCAAGTATTTCAGTAAAAGTTGAAAGGCATGGCCCAAGTAAACAGGTACCATATAAGAGGAATCATATGCAGGATGTTCGAAAAATTAACAACTAAAAGAAGATGGAAAGTTGCAAACAGACCTCCTTTAAGGTGAACTTCTCATGGACAAGTAGGGCCAAGAGTAAGCAAGGCAGTACAAGGAAATAATGGCGGAATGTATCATGGTCTTTGTCATAGGATCTACGAACAATCTTGTGGCGCCTCATATACCAAACAATTGAAAACGAGCTCCCCAAGAATATTAACTTCATGAAGGTATTATAAAGGGATACAAAGCTAGTAAAAATATCCAAGTACCGGGTAACAAAAACAATAGCATAGAGCTCTTGCGTCTTCAAGGAGATACCTATACATCACGAAACATATTAAAGATGAAAAAAATTTAGCATGTTCCAAAGTACAAAACTTATTTTTGAAGTGTAAGATACTTTTTTTTTTTTTATCAATAAAAGATAGATATTATATATATAAATGAAATAGGCATAGCCCTTGTACACAGGAAGTATACATAAGAACTCCTAATTACATTCTAACGACGATAAATTAAAGACAAGAAATCCTGGACATTATCCCCATGTAATACAATAGTGGAAAACCAACACATTAAAGTGTGGAGAAAAAAATTCTTCAGCTCGGTCGTAGTGCGTTCCTATCTTCAAAGCACCATTCCTTTCCGTCCAAATGCACCACATAATACACAACAGGATCATCTTCCACCTTGCTGCCACTTGATGACATCCTTGCATCTTGGACCAACAACCCAACAAATCCACCACATTCATAGGCATAACCCAAGCAACATCTACCCTTAAAAAGATCTCATCCCACAGCACCCTTGTTACCTCACAATGCAATAAGAGATGGTCCACAAATTCACCATTCTTCTTGCACATGTAGCACCAATCCAACACTACACATCCTCTCTTCCTCAGATTGTTTGTGGTCAATATCTTCCCAAGAGCAGCACTCCAAACAAAAAAAACTACTTTAGAAGGCACCCGAGACCTCCAAATATTCTTCCAGGGGAACGGCGTAATATCAAGTTGTGTTGTCAGGATGCTATAAAACACCTTAACTGTACATAACTTGTGGTTATTAGACCTCTACTTCAAACTATCTAGCTGTGCCAAAGGAATCTCCGTGGAATATAGTAAGCTGAAAAATTCTGAGACAATAGGTAATTCTCAATCATGTAAATCCCTGTTAAAAAGAATATTCCATTGATGCGCACCATAAGAAAATAAACGCACGTCCGCCACTGAAGCCTCCTTATTCACTGCAATACGATATAAGGCCGGAAAAACCATTTCCAAAGCATGGTCTCCACACCACACGTCCCTCCAAAATCTAATTCGAATGCCCTCACCAACTACAAAGCGAATTTAGTTTGCAAAACATGGTCATCCCTTCCTTATATACTTCCATAAACCCACCCCATACGCCCCTCTCACTTCCTTAGAGCACCAACCACCCCAAGCGACACCATGTCTAACGTCAATAATATCCTTCCACAAAGATCCCCCCCTCCAACTGATATATCTCCAACGCCACTTTCCCAATAATGCTTTATTAAAAATTCTCAGGTTACACACACCCAAACCCCCATTCACAAGTGATGCACATACAGTCTTCCATCTAACCAAATGGAATTTCTCTCCTCCCCCATACCTCCCCATAAGAACGCCCAAAAGAGTTTATCTAATCTGTTCGCCACCCCTACAGGCAAAGGAAACAAAGATAAAAAATAAGTTGGGAGATTAGTGAGAGTACTCTTGATAAGAGTGAGGCGACCCCCTCTTGATAAATACATCTATTTCCAGCCAGCCAACATTTTCTCTATCTTCTCCACTACCCCATCCCATATAGCTCTATTCTTAAAGGTTGCTCCCAACGGAAGTCCCAGGTATTTCATTGGGAAATAGGACACCTTACAATCCAGAAGACTTGCTAAGCTGATGATATTAGAGACCGCACCCACAGGAACCAACTCAGACTTGCCTAGATTCACCTTTAACCCTGACACAGCTTCAAAGCAAAGTAACAATGCTCGTAGAGTTTGGATCTGGCTTCTATTCGCTTCACAAAAGACTAACGTATCATCTGCAAATAAGAGGTGTGAAATGATAATAGAGCCACCAGAACCATTGCCCACCTGAAAGCCCGATAAGAAACCTCCCCCAACTATAGCCTGCACCATCCTACTTAAGGCCTCCATAACTATAACAAAAAGAAGACGAGATAAGGGATCTCCCTGCTGCAATCCCCGCGAACTATCAAAAAAACCAGCAGGTGTGCCATTAACCAAAACTGAAAACCGGGCTATTGAAATACAATGACGCATCCATGCAATCCACCTATCCCCAAAACCACATCTCTCAAGCACATATAAAAGAAATTCCCAATTCACATGATCATATGCCTTCTCCATGTCAAGCTTGCATAGAACACTTGAACCTCCCTCCCGTACTCTGTAATCCAAGCACTCATTTGCAATGAGTACTGAATCAAGGATCTGTCTCCCTCGAATAAATGCATTCTGGGACTTGGATATAATGTGTTCCAACACCGGGCTAAGTCGGTTAGCAAGAACCTTCGAGATAATCTTATATACACTACTAACCAGACTTATAGGCCGAAAGTCTTCAATAATCAAAGCCCAGTGTTTCTTGGGGATGAAAGCAATAAAGGTCGCATTACGTGATTTTTCAAACTTTTAAAAAGCGTGAAATTCACTAAAAACCTGCATGACGTCACCTTTCACAATGTCCCAACAAGTTTGGAAGAAACCCATTGAAAAACCATCGGGCCCTGGCGCTTTATCCTTTGCCATGCTAGATATGACCTTGTAAATTTTTTCTTCAACAAAAGGTCTCTCCAGAACACTCACACTCTGCGAGTTAATTGCCTCAAAATGCAAGGCATCAAGCTTCGGCCTCCAAGGAGCTGATTTTGTGAGAAGGGTCTCATAGTACTGTACTATATGGTTTTCTAACTCGGGAGAAGAAGATAGCACCTGATTACCCGATTGAAATGACTCGATAACATTATTACGCCGATGTGAATTAGCCACTTTGTGAAAGAATTTCATACACCTATCACCTTCTTTCAACCAAAGGACCCTGAATTTTTGACGCCATGAAATCGCTTCTGACAACAAAACCCTCTCCAAGTTTGTCATAACCGTGCCCTTCCTCAATAACACCTCCTCCGAGTTTTCACCCACCAACTCTTTATCCTCTAAGTTTTGCAATTCCTCCAACAATGTAGTCTTCTGATTGTCAATGTGACCAAAAATCTCCAAATTTCACTTTTTCAAATCTTGTTTCAGTGCATTCAACTTGCTTGCAAGAATGTAACTTGGAGTACCAACGAATTGATAAGAAGATCACCAATCACGCACCATTTCTACAAAACCCTCCGCTGTTAGCCACATGTTTTCAAACTTAAAATACCGGCGCCCCCTATGCATACCCCTACAATCCAAAAGGATAGGAAAATGATCTGAACTAACTCGAGCCAGTCGTTTCTGTCTTACTTCCGGATATTTAGCTTCCCACGAAGGAGATACAAGAAATCTATCCAATCTCGACCAAACCCTCCCATTTGACCAAGTGTACTCGCCCCCTACCAGAGGGAGATCCATGAGGTCCAGATCAAAGATGAACTCACTGAATTCTTCCATGGCCAAAGAATGTCGACATTGCCTTGAACGCTCACTAGGAAAGCGAATAGTGTTAAAATCACCCCCCATGCACCACGGTACCTCCCATAAGGCATACAGACCAGCCAACTCCTCCCACAACCTTCTCCCATCCCTATCCACGTTAGGACCATAGGATCCTGCAAATACCCATTCCCATCCATCAACCACATTTTTTAAAAGGGTCGCAACCAAGAACTCTCCAATACACTCCTCAGTCAACTCAACCATTCTTTTATCCCACATAAGTAATACTCCACCTGAGACTCCCAATGAGGCCAAATAGGTCCAATCCACGTACGACCACCCCCATAAACTTCGCACAATTTTCCTATCAATAAGTCGCAGCTTTGTTTCTTAAAGACACACCACATCACCCTTCCACATCCGCAATATTGATTTAATACGAAGACGTTTATTGCGATCATTGAGCCCCCATACATTCCATGATAAAATCTTAGGCTTCATGATAAAACTATATTGCCCCTCCCTTTCGTTCTATCTCTTCCGCCACTCCCTTCTTTCACATCATAATTAATGGAACAAGTTAACTTTTTAAGTTCTCTATCCCTCTTAGAGGCTGACTTCGAATGGCTAGCCTCAAGTGCTACAAGTAGGGCCTTAAATTGTTCTTCATAACCTCCAAATGAAATCTCAATGACAGCTTGAATCTCTTCTACTTTTTTGAAAACCCACTTTGACGAACAACTCCCATAATTAGCACTGGGAGGGAGTGTACACAACGGAGTTAGAAAATCCCCCTCCTTTCCAGTACTGGCAGGAGTAAAAACAGCCAATTCCGAACCACACACTGAATCTGGTTCCCCACTGACAAGCAAAAAATTTTAATTCTTCAACCCCATCTACACACTTTTTCTCCTCAAAGGAAACCATATCCAGTGGAAAAGACTCTGTCGAACACCCCATTACCAAGAAATCCTACTCCAACACATCTGACTGCATTGGAATCACCACATGACCTTCTTCCACCACGCACAACTGAGTCTGTGCCTTCTCCCAAGTCAACCCACAAGCCGGCGACATTAAACTCGAAAAAACCTCCTCTGCCGGCGAGAAAACATGCACGGGAACAACCTCAGGAGCAACATGTGCCCCTTCGACCACCACACACGACTCAGGTTGCCCAATCCCAAGACATGTGGCAACGACAGGAAATCCTCTCCAGAGATCTCCACCGCATTCGGCTCCACCACGATCTCTCCCTCCTCCATTTCTTCCCGTCGGCATAACCCTACCGGCTCGTCAACATGGTCGACGGAGACCGGCGGTTTTTTCTGTGTCGATGGGGGTGCCGACAACCTGTTTATCGGCTCCACAGGAGCCCGATACGGTGCCTGGCCCGATATCTCGGCAGACACCCGAGATGCAGGCCTCCAAAATTTTTTGGGCCTGCGGCCTGGCCCATCCCAAGGCCCATCCCACCAGATTTCTGGCCCATTACACTATGCACTTCTGGCCAGCATTTCAGGCCCGACATCTATGCAATTCTGGCCCAGCACAGCCTTGCCCTTGACGTAGCGTTTCAGGTAAGTAATTTCTTCTAAAACAGCTCCCACTTGTTCCTCCAGACCGACAAGTACCCTCAGAATTATTTCCTCATTTGACCCCAACAGCCTGCTCCCCTCTCCCTCATGCCTCTGCACGATGGGCACGTCTGGCAACACGGCCCTCACGTCTCAAGACAGTACCTTCTTCATTTGGAGCACCCCATTGTACGACCTTGCACCTCCTACTATCGACGGTGGACCACCACCAATTCCTCTTGTCATCTTAGGGTAACCTGCCTGAGCCTCATGAATGACTGTTTCTCATGCTCAAAGCAGAGGGTGAATGGAGCTCCATTAAAGCATCTCCGAAGTTCCTCCACCCCTCCCCCTTCCTCCCTTCCAGCACCACTATCAAACCTCTCCTTTTATTATGACCAAACTCCGAGAGAATGATAAAACTACCGTTACGGTTATGCCTTTTCCGCACCATTAACACCGTGTCTCCTTTTCTACGAGTTCTCAGAAACTCATAAGCTCCCCTTGACACTACACATTCCTTCACTATAGAGCCCAGCCAACCCAGGGCTTCATGGTCTAAGGATATATATTTCACCATACGGCGACTACTTTCTATGATATTCCACCATCTATCATTCACCTTCCTAAACTCAAATAACTTCTGATCAATAAGCACCTCGTTGCTCAACCCCATCTTATCCAACCCACTATGATAAACCAATGCTGCCGTGATACACTAATCTCCACAGAAAGCCATTAACGAATCACCACCAACAGAAAACAAACCAAGCAAAAAAAAAACCAGGAAAGTGTACGGAGAGAAAAAGTTTTGGCAGGGGTTGTGCAACGAGGTTACATGAGACCTTTTTGTAAAGAGTTGGAAGGTGTAAATGTAAGATACTAGACAAGAAACATAGATAATATGGCCAAAGAATGTCATGCAGAAAAAATAAAAAGAAGAAGAAGAAGAAATAAATAAATAAAAGATAAAGCCTCTAACACAAATTCCATGACATTACAAATAAAAAAAGTGTGGATGTAATATGGAGATCTCCTTGCACATACATGTGTGCCTTACGTACACAAAAGAGGCAGAATTCACACCAGAACATCATACTAAAAATTATAAGAATCTTTGTAAGACCTTTACAGTCGAGCTTGTTACTTTGTGGCTATTAAAAACTTAGGACTAAGGGGCACTTTGTCCATTCCCAATTGACTTCTGACCACCTGTGATCTCCGACCAATTGAAGGTGTCAGTTGATGGTGGACAGAATGGCCACCAACGGCAGGTATGATCAGTGATTGGCTGGGGTTGGGTTGTAAACTTTCAACAATGTCTATATATACAGGCAGAGAGTATTTCCAATAATATATTTTTGTTACAGAGAGACTATTCTTCCAAAAATAGTTCATCTCCCTAGTGATAATTTGGGAGTGATTTTCAAAATTTTACAGGTAAGAGCAAGTACTAAAAAGCATTTTCAGAAAATAATGCGACCAATTTGAGAGGACCATCTATAAGAATCAAGAAAGGAGCAATACAATATGAATCTTTGTTTTTTATAAGCAAACAATTGTATTAATAAGAATAGGCATTGCCCC
This sequence comes from Juglans cinerea, assembly GCA_961763995.1. Classification (NCBI taxonomy): domain Eukaryota; kingdom Viridiplantae; phylum Streptophyta; class Magnoliopsida; order Fagales; family Juglandaceae; genus Juglans; species Juglans cinerea. The sequence continues at coordinate 30,755,594 of CAUIVZ010000002.1, read as the reverse complement.
AAGTACACAAGATGGTATACAAGAGGTAACACCTATCTAGGAAGAAGAAATGGAAGCAATATAATATGAATCTCACTAAGCACATCCATAGAAGAACAAGTGAACAACTAGCAATCTTTTTTTTAGCAAGTATCAACCTGTTAGATCTAAAGTTGTGTTAGCATATCCCTAAAACAAACAATGGTAAGAGTTTGGTCATAACCAATGTATAATGGAATCGTCATCCAAAGTAAAGAATTGATCTCAAAAAATTTAAAATGGTAAGTGACTTGCACAGGTTGACATTTAAAAATTTGAGAACGATAGAAATTTAACGACGTAGGAATTTAACCCTTGAAAGATCAAACAAATCCTAAGGTTAAAGTGTCATGACTTATCAACAAGGTTAATATTATAAGGCCATAAACTGTGAGTAGTACTTTACAAAAATCAAATGTTACAAACAGTCAAAAGGTGTTTAAATGGTTCCTCTAATGTTTGAACAATGCATTCAGGATGACAACTAGAATGATTTTTGGGAAGCGCATTTGAAGATCGTTCAAATAATAATGGTTTTATGATCTCATTCCAAGAATGTCTTGGGAAGATCATGAGAAAGATTGTTTTTTATAGGTAGATCATGCGAAGGACAGATCTGAAAACTTGTCTTTTAACCTGGACCATTTAAGCAAAAACCTAGGACCATTCGAATGGTAGCTAAAACTTTGGATTTTATACCTTAAGACTCTTGTGCGAAACAGATCTGAGAATTGTACTTAACCAAGATTATTCAAGCCGTGAAATGATATCCCGAATTCTAACATAAAGGTTTTTTAGTGCTTTTCAAAGAGCATATAGATACAAATACAACTTTTTCTCACGACTACAGACCGTCAGACCCTTCCACAGAATATTTTAACTTCACAAGTGAGGATTAGAGAGAGAGAGAGAGAGAGAAAGTGAACAATTTCTTCAAAAATCTTGAGAGGTAAACAATTTCTTTGAAAAGGTGAAGTCAGAATAAATGCTTAAAGCTAATTTTGGTCATATTAAGTGTGCGTTTTCTCCTGCCTGACCAGCTGACCTGCCATCACTGGTCTTTATGATAAATCTTAAAGCAGCAACACAATCTTAAGAAGCGTTATCCTGCTTTGAGGGAACATCATCTTACAAGCTAGCAAGTTCCATTTCCTCTTTATTCAATTGAAGTTTATCAAACCATGGGTTGCTGGACATAAACATAAAGGCATTGTTCTTCTTAGGTGAATAGCTTCTCTGTGCCCGTTGGTTACTCGTTAACCTTTTGATCTTTCCATAAGATAGACCTGTTCTAATGGGATAACATCTACAATTTGTGATGGAAATGGAAGCTCATCACAATCATGTGGTTTTAGTCTACAAATCAATGCATAAATAACTTCGCCCAGCCAAAAGTGATTTGTGACAAATGGTGATTTTAAGATTACGAAGAAGTAGAAAAGGTTAGAATAAATTTCAACAATCACACAAAACACCAAGATTTTTTTTTTTTTGATAAGTAAGAATCTTTATTGAATCAAATGAAACTAGGCAATGCCCATGTACATAGGAAGTATACCAAATGAGACACAAGACACCAAGATTTACATGGGTCAGCTTAAAAAAAACCTACATCAACTGGCGGAGACGATCGCAAAGAAATTTACTAATCACAAAGATATAGTACAAGAGAGTGGCAACAAATCACTCAAACCCATAACTCCCATACACCCAAGTTTCACACTCTCATGGTAGAGACTATACAAAACTGAACTGAAACAAAAAACAACAAATCTGTGATTTGTGTTTTTCTTCCACTCTCACTCAATTTAAGATACATGCTTTTATTTAAGAGCTAGTGTACGGATTTTTAGATACAAGAGATAAAATGTGAGAAGCATTAAATTGGATAGACAAAAGAAATTTCACGTGGCTAGGAATCATAGTTTTGGAAATTCGGTTGAAAAACGATGCATGCATTTTCACCTTCAAAGAAAGCAAATTGCTTCCAGAAAATGCTATATGCTACATTATCATCCATTTACTATCTTATTGTGATGCCTATCATTATTAATACTACCGTTTACTTATAAAAAAAAAAATATCTTATTGCAATGATGTAGCATTATCCGTAAACTCTTGGATTTTTCATCTAAAAATCATAACAGATTTAATAGTTGATGGATAACATCACATCAGCACAGCGTGAAAGAACAATAAATAACATAACTCGATTACTTTCTCACGTGAAGGAAGTCAAGCCACTCAACAATTCCAATGCCATCTCCAAGATTGGGTTCTCCTCATAAGCAGCCATTAGCAGATCTCCACACAGATTATTCACAACATTACTCAACTTTTACCTACGCAAGCTTCTAGATATCCAAAATCAACGTCGACCAAAAAGATACCGTATGCCCATTGCCTACGTTGGCCGAATCTTCCTCTTAGGCCGATTTAACTCTAATATCCTAATTTCATGCGGGTAGACTTCGTTGTACCTATAGTTATGGGCTTAAATTAAATAACCTCTTCTAAGCTTAATCAGTTAACACATTCTGTAATTTGTTAATTTTGCAACAAGACCCAACGATATTCACATAACAACCAGAATAATTAGCCCACAAAAACACATTAGTAACATAAATCCAGAAACCCCAAATCGCAAAAATTATGTCATACCGGCGATACATGTATATAATTATATATACGTATAATGTAAGAAATGAATACATAGGATTCAGCATATATACCAGCGCAGGATTTGATAGTGTGGATCTTGAGGAGCAAGACGAGGACGCTGGCTAAATGGGTCATGTCACCCGCCAATCTGAATATATTCATCTTCGATTCGACGGACGGATCGACCAGAAAACTGTTCCCCCGGATCTCTCTCTCTCTCTTTCACCCCCCAGAAAGTTCTTGCGCGTCCTTTTATTGCTGAGATTTAACTCCCTCTCTGTACGCGCGAGAGAGAGGAGCTTGGTTGGAGCAGCTCTTCGGTGCTTGTTTTTCTTGTAGCGTGCTTAATAAAGGTAAGGGGCGAGAGTCAGATCTAAGAAATATAGAAAAGAAGTTCGGTCGGTTATCGCTCTACTTCGCAGGGGGGACCGGTTTACGTTTCATCGGCCACTAACGGACTTTTCATGTCATGTCATGCGATATACGAGAATATAAAATTCTCATTTTATTTTATTTTATTTTACCTTATTATTATAATTATTTTAAAATTTTATATAAAATATAATAAATAATTTAATTTTTTTAAATCTCAATTCAATTTTTTTAATTTTTAAAACAACAATAATATTAAAAAATAATATTTTAACTTTCATCTAAAACTAAAAATTCTCATCTCACTATCCAAACCTATCATTTTCCTAATAGCCTGCTACAGCCACCGAAAAAGTGGCCCGAATGAGTCTATCGAATAGTATATTTCACTTTTTTATTTTATTTTCTTTTTATTTTCATGTATTTTTTTAATCATCATAAATATTTTTTAAAAAAAATAAAAAATTCACAACATCAATAAAAAATATTGCCTTAATCACTAAGTAAAAAAAAATCATTCGGAACCCAAAGCATTTATGTTTTCCTAATAAAATTTAAGCCCGCGTTTAGATAACGAAAGTGTTTCATCTTATTTCATTTTAACTCATTTCATTATTATAATTTTTTTAAATTCTCATATAAAATATAATAAACAATTCAATTTTTTCAAATCTCAAAATAATAATATTATTAAAAAATAATATTCTTAATAATATTTTATTTAACTTTTAACTTTCATTTAAAATAATCTCATCTCATCTCACTATCTAAACGGACCTTTGTCTAATTTTTTAATATTGAAAATCATTTTTATTAATTTATTAAAAAATACATAAAAGAATTATAAGAAAATAGTAGGATTATGAATAATGGAATTATCATTCTTAGTTATTTTATATACAATAATTTTAACCGTGCAATTGTTTACCTAACACCAAAGGCCTCCCGATCTTCCAACTTTAGCTCGTTTGTTTTGATCAATGAGATAAGATAAAATTTAAAATTTAAATAAAATATTATTAAAATATATTTTTTTAATATTATTTTTATTTTAAAATTTAAAAAAATTAAATTATTTATTTTATTTTATGTAAAAAATTAAGAATATTGTAATGATTAAATAAGATGAAATGAATTGAGAATAGTTAAAAAAATAAAAATAGCCTAGCCTAGCCTAGTCACGCGACAATGTTTCATGTTTCAAGCCATGTCTTGAGAGTGCACTCGATTAAGAGTTTCCTGGAAGTGACATCGGATAATTAAAGGTGAAAACCTCTCAATCCGATAGCCTCTAAAGATTATTTACACCTAATAAAATTGAAATATTGAACCTTAAAATGAGCATACTACAAAGACCAAGGCTTTTAACACTTAGCCAAACCCCTAGGGGTTAACTCCATGGAATTTATTCTGGGGTTGTACGTCCCATTTTAAAATTTATGCAGAAAGTTTTATATTTTCACCTCAAATTATCAAAGTTAATGTAACATGATTCAACTATTGATAACTGATCATATAAATTATTATCGTTTAAAACTTTCTATTGAGATGTTCGAAAAATAATTAATGTCACATGATTTACTTGCATTGAATTACTCAAATGCCGGCTAAAACTAGTTTTTGCTAGGGTATTCAGATAAATATATGAGATACTATAACTTCAGCTAAAACATATTATATTATTTTTTACATTATTGTAGACAAAACATATTATATTGAATTTGTGGTTTCATAATTATTTGAGAAAAAGTTGAATTTATTTATATATATTCAATAGTTAAATACCATTAGATAATAATCTAGATTTTAACCATTTAATTAAAACCACTCTTAGATTAGAAGATGGTTAACTAAAAATTGCAATTAAAATAAATAATCGTAAATAAAAATATTTTAAATAAAATTACAAATATGACAATTAGATTTTAAAAATATGGCCAATAGATGTGCTAAAGAAGGAAATAACAAAAAGATATTAAAAATATTATTTTAATAATTTAGCTACACTTATACATTATCTAATAATATTAGATATGTGATATATAGGAAGTGCATTACATAAACTGGCCAATATGACATTTGTAGTTATATTTTAACTACAAGTTTAGAGAAATCAATGCCAATATTCTTGAACAAACTTGGGGTGAGATGATGAGATGGGCAAAAACTCCACCCACTTCGACTTCGTCAGAGCTTCGATAGCACTTTGGCTCCGACGGAGTCAGAGTCCGAAGTCCATGTTGGCTCCGACGTCGTTCCATTTCAAGAGTAACGACGTCGTTTCATTCAAAAGGGGGTTCAAATTGCAGTACCCCTTACTAAAGTAACTAAACGACGTCGTTCTATTTCATAAATAACCAAAACGTTTCTTCCCCCCTCACTTTCGTAATTCCCATTTTGCACCTTGCATCTCTCTTGTCCACACTGCGCAACACCTCCCCGCGGTCTGCCGTCGCCTGAGGCCTCCGCAAGCCACCTTCCAGAATTCATCAAACTAAAAATTATTTGTAAGCTTACTCACTCAATTAGTTTTTTTTAGAATTTTAGGGTTCCAAAATCCCTTAATTGTCACATTGTGGTTTGAAATTTGTGGAATGCGTATGATTTATTGTTTTCATTTCATTGATTTCGGTTTTTAGGTTGTTAAATTTAAGAATTGAGGGATTTAGGTTTTGGAAAAATCACGATTTTTGGTTCTGGACAAAGTTCGCTCAATGCTCGCTAGAGTGTGACTCGAGCGAACTTCACACAGATTGTTCGCTCAAGTGTCGCTCTAGTGTACTTCACACAGGTTGTTCACTCGAGTGTAGCTCGAGCGAACTTCACACATATTGTTCGCTCGAGTGTGGCTCAAGCGGACGTTCAGTTTTTGTGTTTTATTTATTTTTAAAACCATAAACATGACTAGACACCTATGTTTTTCCTTTTTAATATATTTTCAATGTGTAGATAATTTTCATAACATGTTAAATGACGGTTGTTTGTTAATTGTTTCAAATGATTTTATACCAAGGCTTCACAAAGCAAACTATGGTTGCTACACCATCTTGTCGCGATTCTCCATAAGAGGATGACTCACAGTCGTTGGCGTCACCGACAGGTACTTCGGGCCATAGACCCTCATCTAGAGTAGTTACCTCCTGTGCAAGTAGTCAAGTTCCAATAGATCTAAAAGATGTTGATATGCTTAATGAGGAGGAGTTGATGAATGTTGTAGCCGATCGACCAGCACGACCTAGTAAAAAAAGGTCGTGGACATGAAAATATTTCACCAAAATTCCTAGAGATCGTGAGAACTCGCAGGCTCGATGCCACTACTGTGGGAAACTATGTGGTTATCATTCGAAGAAGCAATGTACGTCAGTATTAATAGCACATCTTACGGGCTCCCACTGGTATAAGATACACAAATGGTTGGTGGCAACTGATCAGACGAAGCTGAGTTACAAGACTTCTACAGCCACTGATGGCATGCAGATTAAGAAGTTGTCAGTCCCTCAATACAGTGAGAAGATATTGGAGGATGTTGGAGGATGTTCTTGCAGAGACAATCATCACTGATGAGATGCCTTTTACCATAGTTAAGAAAGTAGGCTTCCGCAAATTTGTGCACACTTTAGAGCCACGATTTCCTATGCCTTCATGATATATGGTGATGCACAATTGTTTGAAGAGGCATGCCAATGAGAAGGTAGCAATGAAAGAAATATTTGTTGCCACTAACCAGAGAGTGTCATTTATGGTTGATACGTGGATGTCCATACAAAATGTGGGCTATATGTGTATCATAGCCTACTTTATTGACAGTGAGTGGACGTTACAGAAACAGATTATTGGCTTCAAAGAAATTGTTGATCACAAGGATTCATCCATTGGCAAGGAGATGGATGACTGTATAAAGGATTTGAGGATCATAAAAGTGCTTTGTATCACAGTTACCAATGTCAGTGCAAATGACATTGCCATTAATTGGTTCTGGTGTAATATGACAGTAAAGAAGGATATCATTCGTGAGCACCAGTTTATCCATGTTCGATGTTGTGCTCATATCATCAACATCATAGTTTCTGAGGGGTTAAATGAGGTTGATGTTTCCCATACAAAAGACTGAAACCTTGTGAGATGTATGAGAGTTTCCCTCCAACGGCTCTGCCAGTTTAAGGCAATAGCTTAATAGCTTGAGATCTCATCTTCCAGTATGTTGCAACTAGACGTTCCGACTCAATGTAACTCTACATACATAATGTTTGATGTAGCGCAGAAGTACCAAAGAGCATTCGAGCGGATGAAGGTCGAGGATTGGGGCATGAGGTATGCTTTGCTGGAGTCAGTTGGGGGAGAAGGGGGCTCAGTGCACCAGACACAGTTGATTGGGCCAATGTCAGGTATTTTATTCAACTTTTGAAGTTATTTTATGACATAATTATGCGGATATTTGAGACAAAATATCCTACTGCAAATATGTACTTCGAGGAGCTCTCGAGGCTTTATTCCTACTTGCAACAGGGTTGTGCTGATAGTGTGAGTTTGTTGAATGTTATAGCTATGAGGATGAAATACAAATATAATAAATATTTGGGGATGTTGAGAAGATAAATATATTATTATTTGTGACTGTGATCCTTGACTCCTGATATAAGTTGGCAATTGTAGAATTTTGGATCAGGGACGTCTTCGATGATGAGAACGCTAATCAGTTTATTAGAAAGTTTAAATGTGATATTGATGATTTATATAGTCATTACAGCAACAGTGATCAGTCTTCAACCGAAGGTGGTAGCTCCTCACGCACGACCGACTCGACATCTTCCTTAGATGACACAAATGCACAGAGTTCAAATGTTTTGATGCTACAACGATATCATCAAAATCATGTATCGAGGAATATTATGCAATGTAAGTCTAAGCTTGAGCGTTAATTTATGGAAGATGTCAAGACAATTAGTAAACTATTCCAGATATTAAATTGGTGTATGGTGAATTCTGGTAAGTTTTCAGTCATTTCTCAAATAGTTAGGGATGTATTAGTCATTCATATCACTACGGTTGCCTCAGAATCGGCGTTCAACACCTGAAGTCATGTCTTGGATGCTTATCGGAGTTTATTGTCTCCGACCACCGTCAAGGCCCTCGTTTGCACACAAAACTAGTTAAATTCAACACACATTGGAGTAGATACTGTTGATGCCGAGAGCTATAGGCGAATCAGGTAACTCTTGGGAGGTCTCAATTATCACGTTCAATTTGCATGAAAATGTATGGTTGCAAAGTTTATATGTGGAGTGAAAGTTTTGGGTGCTGCTATATTTGAAAAATTCTTTTTGGGCTAGAATGAGTACAACTCAATGCAGTGAGAGCATGGGCGCTTTCTTCGACGGCTATATGCATGCTAGGACATACCTAAAAAAATTTGTTGGTTAGTTTGACAATGCACTGAAGAAAAATATTGAAAATAAAAACCAAGCAGACTTTCATTTATTTAATTTCACAATTCCTTGGATTTCACACTTGGCACTTAAAATGAAGTTTCAAGATTTGTATACAAACACTAAATCTAGGGAGGTTGAATAAGAGATAATGAGGATGATATATTGTCATTGTCATCTCCAAAAACAGGATGGAGTAATTTTAACTTACCATGTAAATGACAAGGTTACTGCTAAAGATTTCATCAAAGATGTTACTTATACTGTCTACCTTAACGAAGCCGAGTATGAGGCAAAGTATGTATGCGGGTTGTTTGAGATAAGAGGGATAATGTGGGCACATTCTTGCCATCTTTTTAGCTAGACCAGTCCGTGTATTGTCGGAAAAGTACATATTGAGTCGGTGGTGAAAAGGACATAAAACGCTGGTATAATATTATTCCAAGCAGTTATGACGTTGTTGATCAGAGGCTCGAAACTCTTAGATATAAACGTTTATTGAGTATTTCTTATGAGGTAATAACAAATATAGCGTCGTGCGATGGTTACACTGAGGACATGGTTTCGAAGTTGTATGCGATGAATGAGGTATACTGCACTTCGAAGCCTCACCTCATACTTTCCAATGTTGAAGTAGGTATTGAGAATGCAACCAAGGAATGAAGTTCTAAAAAAGTAAGAGCAGACCCCTGTCTAAGAGGAAGGTATTGAGGATGGAGGAACACATGAAGAAGAAAAAAATAAGGCTGCTAAAAAGCGCAAGGATAAGGAAAAAAGTAGCTGATAAGGGCATCATGCAATTTATGTTAATTATTACCTTTCTATCATTCTTGACTATTTGATATTATACTATATTTGCACTTATTTTATGAATTAAATAATTTTTGGATTGTTAGTGGCGTGGATTGGACATCAAACTTTTAGAAACAAGTGGAAACCAATTCGGCCCACCGATGATAGGGATGCAAGAAACTGTACAACCACCAATGATGTTGACGCAAGAAAGTGTACAATTACCACATTAAAGTTTTTCATTGTATTTTTTATTTTTATGTGACTCTTAATTTTTCTTTTATTATATTCATAGATGCAACTAGGGATGAATGGAACACAACCGGAGATGGCGGATGGAACATAGCCGAAGAGCTTTTTGTAGTTTTGTGTATTTTCATTATTGGAATATGTTGAACACTGCTGGAAGTCGGTTTGGGATGTTGTGTATTGCTTGGGATGATATATTGTGTTAGTGGTTTGGGATTTGGTGGTTTGTAATGTTATGTATTGCTCAGGATGATATATTGTGTGTTGGGGTTTAGAATGGTATATTACGTGTTGGTAGTTTGTAACATGTATTTCTTTAGATTGTTGCATTTACAAACTATTTACTTTTTTTTATTTTTCTTATTTACTCATGAATTAATCTGTCTAAGCTGTTATGCAAACTGGTTGAAGTTTTTTTTATAGTATCAGGTACAACAAATAGGGTGGCATGGTGGTCAGCATGGAGTACTAGTGGGAACAATTGTGAAATACTTAGTATCAACATTGTTGTTGTTGTTGAGGGTAAAAGTGCAATAAACTTGTAGTTTATGTGAATGTTTAAGGCTATAGTGTATGGTGTATTTGAGCCCACGTTTTGTATACAATCACTCGTACTATGTAAATTTGGTTGAACTAAGTAGTATAATTTATGTTTTTATTAAGAAAGTAATCAGGTTCATTATGTGCTATGCAAATGTTACCCAATCAAGTTTATTTTGTTGTGGTAGAGCACCATAATCACCACATCCATATACAACGATAACGAGACAGACAGTAAATAAATGTGGAAACACGAGAATCAAGCACACACACACGACACACAGAATTTAACGTGATTCAGCAACGTGCCTACGTCCACGGAGCTGCAGGAAATTTTATTCTTGAGGAGATTACAATCACAAACAGTGAGTTACAACAACACCACTCTACTCACTCAATCTTCACTCTCTATCTAGGGCCTTTGCTTTTCTCTTTCTTGCTCAACATCTCTTGCCTCTCAATATTCTCACAATCTGATTTGCTGATACAAAACATATGAAATAACATTCGTATTTATAGGCCCAGGTGGGACAAACCCTAAGGCGGCAAAACCTAGGATCTTCACTTGAGCAGAGTGTTGAGCGAACACTACAGTTTTTCTTCGCTCGAGCCTACTGTCGTGCAAACCTTGAGCGAACAATCCATCTGGATTTCGCTCGAGCCAATTGTCGAGTGCGCCTCAAGCGAATTCTCTACCTGAGCTTCACTAGAGCCAAGGTCGAGTGCTTTTTAGCTCTTAAACCAGGCTTCACATACAACCCAACACATTATGTGTTATGCACTCATCCTTGTTACATGAAACCCTACATGCAATGTGTGGGTGGCAGGTCTTGATTATAACTATTCACATACAAATATGATGAAATTCTTTGCTACATGATTAAAAATCACTAAAGCTAAATAAAGTCTTAAGTACATAACAAGAAAGTCTTAAGTACATAGCATCCATATTACAAATGCTAACTCCCTAACACCAATGATGGCGACAAGTTGGTTATAAACAATATAAACAACTTCACAATTACAAAGTTCCCATCAATTTGATCGCATCAAATATAATGAAATAAATATGAATATTAGCCAATACTCACAAAGTAGTGTGCATGCATGCCACATGTCTGCTTCTTGCCTACGAAGCTAGGCTTGCTTGTTATGGAGTGTCAACTCCTTCTTCCTAATATATTCTTCTCTCTTTTGAAGCTCTTTCTATTTTCTTAACAATTTTGTTTCTCTCTTTACAAGAGTTTTATCTTTGTATTCACTACTATCTGCTTACTTGAAATATTTACAATATGGTAATCCCTGATTATACACAAATAAACAAGTTTGTTTCATGTCAAAATTTTGAATAAAACATTAACACTTAAGTACTGTTAACTGTTTCTACCTCTTTATTGTATTGTGGACACCCAAAGAATGGTCACCCCGGATTTCTTGAAGTAGTTGATATTATAAGTAGAGCTTGTTTCCCACATATGCACATTGGGTCGTTCATCAAAATATGATTAACAAACGATGATGAAGCAACTGAATGATGACATTCTAAATCTGTCAAGCAATTACAATAACAACATCACAATTAAAGTTTGATAGGGGACAAAAACTATAGAGTACTCTCATACCAGTTTGACTTAGGGATGGTTAGATGATTATTAAAGTTTGATGGGTTTGATGATTAATTGCTTTGGGATGGTTAGAATTTTATTACAATTTACAAAAAAGAACTAAAAATCTTTAAAATTTGATGGTTGTTTGTTATTAAGTCAATGAATTTAAGGAGAGAAAGAAAAGAATGATTCTAAGCAATTCACACCGAAGATAAGAAGACAATCACACCCTCAAAGCTTAAAGAAATGAATTACTAAACTGATGGCAGTTTTGGTGGTGAAGGTTTGACTAGAGACTTTTTCTATCTTGGAGCTTTCTCTCACGGTGATATTCTGAATATTGATGGTTTTGGTAATTGCATGAACACTTCCAACGAGCATCTAAATCAACTAGGGGTGGCAAATCGTGTTTCCGGGTCGTGTTTGTGTCGTGTTAAGTCATAAACATTCGATTATATAGGTCAACCCGAACCCAACCCGTTAAGCCAAGCATGTCAAACATGTCAAACCTTAACCCAATTCATTTAGATAACGGGTCGTGTCGTATCACCCGTTTAATAATTAATTAGAAATAAATTAAAACAACACGACCCATTTAAACATGTTTCATGTAAGAATAAATCTATTCATCATCCATTTTCTCATCATCCCATGATGTGGTATTAGATGATAGTAGATCCAACTCATCAGTTAGTTCCAGGTCGGCTTTGCCTCCTGATATATTAAACGAAGAAGATTGTGATATCTCAGAAAATGATTTAGTTAGTCAAGATCAATGGCATATGCCAAAGATTAAGATTGATTCTTTATATCATCATTCTTTTTTCTCAAGTTTTAAAAGTGAGTTCAAGGTGAGAACCGTAGAACAAACTTTTCTTATTTCAAACATGCATGAACAATTTCTGGTATGTAGACAATGGTGAATAGAGTGAATAGCGAAAAGATGTCATTCATAATATTTTGGAATTCACTAGGAGTGTTCTTGAGCCCAAATGACATCACATTCCACTCATAGTGTCCTAGAGGGGTGGTGAATCCAGTTTTGTAACGGTCTGACTTCCTGATTTGGATTTGCCAAAATCCAGACTTAAGGTCAAACTTTGAATACACAACTGCACCTTCTAACCTTTGAATCCAGTTTTGTTTGTTGGGAATAGGGTACCTAATCCACTTTAGGACTCCATTCAATGGTTTGTAATTGATGACTAAACGGGGTGTTCCTCGCTCAATCTCAGCCTTTTTCTGAACATAAATTGCAGCACAGGACCAGGGTGACTTACTACGCCTAATGATTTTTTTGTGAAGAAGATCCCGAATCTCAGTTTTGCAAAATTCTAAAGTTTTTCTATTCATTTGAATATGTCTTGCTTTGGTTGGAATAGTTTTCTCAGAAAAACCAGAAACATAGGATAAAGAAACTTGGTGTTTCTTCCTATGCCAGAATGAATTGGGAAGTTGTGAACATACATCAGAAATTAAAACTTTTTGAAAATTTGCGATCTTTGATTGGATCAAAGGATCGTTCAAATTTTCGGAAACACGTTTAAAATTAATTTCTTGTTTTAGAAAATCAAGATGTTTTCTTTTTGCAAAAAGTAAAGACAACGATTTTCTAACACAATCACGTTCAAACTTAGAAGCAAACTTAAACCTTACTTTCTATCCAAAAGGGTCAGTAGTGATCCCATGGGCATCTGAAAGGAAAGGGTAAATCATGTTAAGAAACGGCATCCCCAAGATGACTTCATGAGTTAAGTTCTTAACTAACACAAAAGGAATCTTAAAACAAACATTGTCCTGGCAGATATGAGCAATATTTAGCTCATAACGAATCTTCATCTTAGATCCGTTTGCCGAGAATAAATTCTCTTTGGACTTTTCAAAGTACTGAGTGAGAACTAATCCTTCTCGGATACAGTTCAAGTCAGAACCTAAGTCAATCAAAGCAATAGCAGAGAATTTGTATTCATGAGCAACAATAATTTTAACCAAACAAAACCATTTATGTGGAACAGAATGGTGAAGCAAACAAATACCCTTATTAGGATTAGAGGATTCAACATGGTCTGAATCATCTGTCTCATTGCCAGAAGGATTTTGATCGAACCTATCATCTAATGCCACATCATGGGATGATGAGAGGATGATGAGAATTGTGATAATGAATAGCATTACTCTTCATGTAAATGAGTTGAACTAATACGCATAACTCATTTGACTTAATTAACATAATTTCACATAAAAGTTCAAATCTATATTTATTAATAGCCACAATATCTTAAAAAATATATATCAAATATTTTTCAAATCTTAATATATAATAAAGCCAATATTACAAACTACACAATAACAAATATGAGTATAGGTATAAAATTACAATCTCAACAATAAAAACATTAAAAACATAAGTATACTAAGAAATACCAATATTACAACTTAACAATAATAAAATTTTAATTTTGAAATAACATCTAAATGAGTCAAAATGAGTTGATTTCGTGTTAAGTGGGTTGACTCATTATTGACTCGTTAATAAATCATGCTTAACGGGTCAATCCGTTTTGACCCGAACCCATTAACATCAAACTCAAACCTGCTAATTTCTTGTCCTCCAAAATCAACCCCAAAAACCTTGGCAAGGTTAGCAGCTAAAACAAATTTAACACATTGAAACTGTACTTTCAAGAAGAGATTCAAATTCTATGTGACAACTTTGTGTTTTTTAAAGTTTTTTTACTGATTTGGCTTTGCATTACTTCTTTTAGGCAAAAGTTGAAGTTGAGAAAATTAGTGATTTATTTCTACCTCCCTAAATAAAACTATTTTATATAAAACAGAGTTATGTTAGTCTTTGGAGATATTGTAAAGCCATAAAATGAGTATTTCGCCTCTCATCTTTGTTAAATGGGTCTACCATTTTGATGCAGGTTTTGTTGCATTAAGATTTTATCATTATTTTTCCTCTTAATTGTTCATTCTTGCAAGCAGTAGGCTTTTAGGATTCCTCCCACTAGTCTGCTCTCTATGGGGACCAGGGGACTATGACCTCTAATGTTTAAAAAAAACCTAAATAAATATACAAAATAAATATACAAAAGAAATACACTAGTTGTCTCTTGAAACTTAATTCCAAAATTCACTATGAAGGCACTTTATACATTGCCAACAAGACTTTACCACATAATAGATTTACCTTCTTCATTGAGAAAGAATATATGTAATTGAAAAAAAATGATTTTCTATTCTATTTTGATTAATTAGCATGTATGTTACACAAATTACATGATAACTTTAACTTACCAAGTGCTACCAATCAGAAATGAGAGCATAACTGGTGGTTGTTGTTCTGGAGACTGGTAAAGCGAATATTTATACACTTGTTTGACTCGAGTAATTACTGGGATTTCTTTTTTCTTATACAGATTTAGCTTGATTATTAAGTCATACACATCCAAGTGATTCACTATCTTATGCAATGAGAATTAGAGATACAAGAGAGCTTAAGACAGTCGATATACCAAACATTTCGAAGCTATCAAATACATTTAAGAAGATATTACAGAAACTAAGAGTTAGAGAGAGAGGACTCGTCGATTATAGGAAGTTGGTGAATAGAACCAAATGGGGCTACGTCTGCCAACAGAAGCGAACGAAAATGAATCTATAAGAAGAAGGAGGAGGGACCATCTCAGTAGACTTAGGATTAGGGTTAGGAAATGGAAACACATCGTAATGGAAAGGAATTGTTAAAGGAGAATGGAGAATGGAAGGCATGTGGCAGGGGAGTTAGGTTAGGGTTCTGTAATGAAAAGGGAAATGGTGAAGTTCGTGCATGTTGGGCGGAGGCTTATAAGGCTTAGTGGCATGTCTCCTCAATAATAAAATAGTTTCACATGTCTAATATATAACACGATCACCCCATGCTCTACTCGCATCTTCATAATTAAGTTCATGGTTTTACGTCTAATCCTAAAGGCTAAAAAGAATCAGAGAACCCGACCACCATAAGCCCTTGTTTGGTTACACAAATGAGATGAGATGAAAAATATATGAATAATAATAAGATAGTTTGTGAATAATAGTGAAATTGTTTGAATTAAGATGTTTTATGGGATTTGGCAAAAGTAGAGAGAAAAAGTTGAATAAAAATATAATAAAAATAAAATATTGTAGAATATAACTTTCTAATAATAATATTTTCTTTTAATTTGAAAAAGTTGAATTAATTTTTGTGTTTTGTTTGAAAGTTTGAAAAAGTTGTAATGATTAGATGAAAAAGTTGAATATTTGAAAATTTGAAATTAAAAAATATTTGTGTTTGAATGGTATTTAAATGTTGAGATGAGATGAGATGAGATGGGTTGAGACCATCTGTGAAACCAAATGACCAACGGGGCATAACTTTCGACCGGTTCTGGCCACCTATGGTCAGACTTACATTTAATTTAATTTTTCATTTTCTTTATATTTTATAATTTAATTTTATATTTATATTAAATAACTTTAATTTATTTTCTTAGTAAATTAAGATTGACACGTGGCAATTTGTAATTAGCTATGTATTTTCTGTTAACTGTTATTGAAGATAAAATTAAACGAATGTTGTATTCTAACTAACTCATCTCACATGGTGCTCTTAAAAGAAATCGCATATAGACCTAATCCTAAGTAAAAAGAATAACTCAAATCCTCGTGGGACGTTAAACCAAGTTTATTTTAATAATAATTTCACAATTGGGTATATAGTGACATGTTCAGTATAATTAAAAAAAATTGTTAAAATAAGTGATTCAAGCATTGCCTACTTATAGTATGAGTGTTTTTAAACTTCCACACTAAAGAAAATAAATAGAATCAAGAACAATTATTGGTGGGATCATCAACAAAATGAAATGAAAATTCATTGGGTGTCTTGGAGTCAGATGAGGAAGGCAAAAATAGCTGGAATGCTTGGTTTTCAAGAATTAGAGAGTTTCAACTTGGCAATTTTGGCCAAGCAAGGATGGAGGATTATTCAAAGGCCTGATTAACTTGCAACAAAAATTCTGAAGTTAAAATATTTTTCAATAACTACTTTCTTCCAAGCTAAAATAGGTTCAAGACCATCTTATATTTCGAGAAGTATAATGGCAGCTAGGCACTTAGCAGAAGAAGGGTCTTGTGGAATATTGGCAATGGACAAAGCGTTAAATATGGGAAGAGAAGTGGATTCCTCAACCAACTACCTACAAGATTCAAAGTGTTGTTCGAATATTGAATGAAGAAGAGTCAGTGGCTGCTATTATTGATTCAAATACTAAACACTGGAATGTAGATTTAATTCAAAAAATATTTTCCTATGATGAAGCTGTTATTATATAGAGAATACCTATTAGTTTTTCAAATTTTCCAAATAAGATAATATGGAGGTGTACAACAAGTGATAATTTTACGGTAAGAAGTGCATATTATTTAAAAAAAAAAGATATTGGATCAAGATGAAGGCCAATCTTCAAATTCAAATTGCATGGAAGCTATTTGGAACAGAATCTAGAAATTAAAAATTTCATGCAAAAGTTTTACTATGGAGAGCTTGCTTAGAGGCCTTACCTACTAATTTAAATCTCTTTAAAAGGAAAATAATAGTCACCAAATTGTCCACTGTGTTTAGAAGAAGAAGAAAGTACAATACATGTTCTTTGGGAGTGTATAGCACAAAGGATGTGTGGTGTCTTCATTCAAAGAAAATTCAAAAACTTTATTTGATAGCAACAACTTGTTCTAAGGATTTATTTGTTGCTACGTATAATATTGCTGATGAAGAACAGATGGAAGAAGTAGTTGTGACAGCAAGGAGACTTTGACAGAGAATCAATGATTTTATTTTCAACAACAATTTTTCTCATCCAAATTTGATGATGCAACAGTCAAAGCAGCAACTAATGGATTATAAGGAAGGTTAAACAAATTCAGGCAAGATAACAACAACTGATGCAGAGAATTTGATGAGCAGGTGGGAACCTTGTACTAGTGAATTATTAAAGATTAATAGTGATGCAGCACTTCATAAATCTCTAGTAAGAGATGGTGATGGTAAAGTTCTGGCTATAAATATAATGCAACCTATTTTTTTTAATCCATTGCTCTACAAGCAACAATTTTTTATAGTGAGTTGGGTTTAAAAAGGATTATCTTGGAAGGTGACTCACTAGGTTATTATTAGCTAGCATCAAGCAACATGATTCTTATTGTAATGGTATAGGTCTGATTTTTACAAATGTAAAAAATATGCTTATACAATTTGATCAATGGTTTGTTAGGCATGTTAGAAGAGAAGCCAATGTTGTGGCTCATTGGTTAGCCAAGAACTATATAGAGTTAGAGGATGATTCTATTGAGATAGATGATTGTCCATCTTGTATTCTTTTCCTCATTTGATGGAGCTTTTTTAATAATATATTGATGTTGATTCTAAACATAAAATAAAAATATATATGAGATTTAGAAAATATACTCTCAAATATATTTTAAAACCTATTTCATAAAGATCGGTATAAAGAAGAAGATTGACCCAATAAAAGAGCTCAAGATATCTCTCATTTAAGAAAAATAGAGTAATATAATATTTAGAAAGGATAATTTAAAGAAGCCTTATTAAATAATATTTGCTTGTTCTATATGTTGAATCTAAATCTCACATTTTTTTTAAAATTATAGATGTATATAATATTGAGAAATGATAGTTGCAGTCATGAGTGTGCAAGCGCCGTGCAAGCACTTTGAAAAAAGTAAATAAATATAGGACACACATGGAAAAATAATATTTTTTTAATAGTGGATTTCACTCTTTTTCAAAACGACTGCATGACGCTTGCGCACTTCACGACTTCATGTAGCATTACTCTATCGAATAGTTAATACACCAAATGCTGGATTGGCTACGAGGAAATTATTTATGCAAGTGACGTTTCAAATCTTTAATCCATATCATGCAAGTGTTTAATGTTTATCAACATTCGGTATGCCCCACTTGAGTTCCCATTGGTTTTCAAAGAAATCCAGCATATTATTATTGGCAATGGCATCCGAAACTACTTGTCACCACTAATTTCACAAATATTACTCTTTTAACCAATCAAGCATTCAACAATTACGCCAAAGGCCTGTGGTCTGATGGCACAACCCACATATCTAAAATGGAGATAATGAGTTCGACCCCGACCCCCTCTCCCAATGTATCAAAAAAGCATTCAACAATTACCATGCCACATCAATGCTTGGTATAACCTGGTAGTTAGAAAGAACTTTGGAGTGAGCATTATAATTTGGATGTATTGGATTTGAATAGTCACTTTGTGCATTCACACTCTTAAATTTATCGGATTAATTGTCTATTAAATTATCTAAAATGTATGTGAGATAATTTTTATCGAAAGTCTATGCATCCCCTAAATTATTCGGAACTTAATTTATGAATACCTAATGCTAAACAAAAAGAAACTACCATACCACATTAGACATTGAATTGGCTCCAAAGGAATTATTATGTCAATAAAATTTCAAACCCCTAACTTTTTTTTTTTTAAATCAATAATGTTTTATTGATCAAATCATTTATAACAAGGAAATAATGCATGAAGGGCAGTCCACTTAGGGAAGTATGGGCTACTACGTTGATCTCTCTTTGGATATGGTTCACAGTCCACTTAGGGAAGTTCTTAATATTTTGCTTAATTTCATTGATCACCATCCATATACTTGTCCAAACTTCCTCTTCCTTTGTAATGGTATGAATCACTTGCAGTGAGTCGCCCTCAATTATAATTCTCGTTAGACCCAAATCAAGAGCAAGAAGTATAGCATAAAGAGCACTAGAGGCTTCGACAAGTAAAGGGCCAGGAAATAAATATTTGTTCATTCTCTTTGTGGCCAAGACTTTACCTTCCCAGTCACGAGCAATGACCCCAATTCTTATTTTGCACTAAACTTTATCAATAGCAGCATCCCAATTTATCTTAATAGTATTCTGTGGTGGAGGATCCAATTTCTAAGGTATGCTACTAACTGACTCTGATTTGTTTATGCTTTGGTAATGTGTTTTTTTTTTCAGATTCTGCAACATATATTTTGATTGTTTCACTACCAGGTTTGGATGAGTGAAGTTAGCTTGGAAAACAAATATATTTCTTCTCTGCCAAATCCTTTTTTATAGCCACTACTATCTCCTCCAATTATTCTTGCTCAAAGCTTTCACACATTACCTCCAAGATTTCCAAAAATGAATTCTTACTGAAATGACTATTCTGGATTTTCTTGGAACACTAGCTCTATATGTCTTGTGTTGTTGTACATCTCCACAAGACATGAGCTATGATTCTTCCTCTTCTAAACATATTGGACAATTTGGGTTACAAGACTCTTTTTTGGATAGATTCAAGTTTGTTGGGAGAGCTTCATGACAGGCTTTCCACATAAAACTTTATCTGCCTGAGGTATTTTCATTTTCCATATGATTCACCAAAAACTCTTCTGATTTCTACTACATGATGTCCGCCCCTTGAGTTGATCCAGCATTTATTTTTGCATATGGTAAGCACTTCTCACCGTGAATTGTCCATACGAGGTTCCTTTCCAAATTATCTTGTCAAGCCTATTACAATGGCTAATAGGAATCTGCTTTATGATCTCAGCTTCTTCATTTGGAAAAATATCATCAATCAAATAGGTCCTCCAACTTTTTGCATCATAGTCGATTCTCTCTGTCACTTTTACTTCTTTATCCAAAATTCTGACTGCACTTTGTATCTTGAATAAAGTAGGTTTTGGGATTCACTTGTCGTGCCATATTAGAGTCTGCTCACCATTCCCTATTCTCCAAAATGTTCATTTCTTCAGTAAGTTCCTTGCTGCTAGGATACTTCTCCAGATGAATGACGGTTTATTGCTAAACTTGGCTTGAAAAAAGGATTGCGTGGGAAAATATTTCTATTTTAACACTTGAGCTGCTAAGGAATTGGGGTTCTGAATCAATCTTCATCCTTGTTTAGCTAACATAGCCAGATTAAAGCTTTCCAAGTCACTAAACCCAAGACCACCAGCTGGTTTGGATTTTCCTATTTTGCTCCAATAGATCCAATGGAGTTTTCTTGCATTCTCTTGTTGACCCACCAATAGTTGTGCATTACTGTTTTTATATCTCTTAGCAGACATACTAGAAGCTTGAACACTCCTATATTGTAGTGGGTAAGGATTGCAATACTGCTTTGAGCAGGACTTCTTTCCTTACTTGAGAGAAGAATTTCATTTTGTAGTTGCTTATCCTTTGTCGAACTTTGTCTAGGATGCTTCTGAAGGAACTTGCTCAAGATCTGCCAATAAGGGCCGGTAATCCAAGATATTTTTCATATGATAATGTGGATCTTATGCCTGCAATGCTCAGTATGATTTTTTGTGTCTCTCGAGGTATTCCTGCTAAACTGTATTGAAGTTTTCTCCATATTTAGCTTTTTTCTAGAGGCCTTCTCATAACAACCCAAAATGCTTATCAACCTACTCCATTCCAATGAATTGACTTTATAAAAGAGTAAGTTGTTATCTGCGAAAAAGAGATGGTTAATGTGAATATTTCATCTAGCTAAAGGGATCCCTGAGATTGCTCTCGATTTTTCAGCACCATTCAGTAGAGAGCTTAATGCTTCAGCACATAGGATGAATAGGTAAGGTGACAAGGGATCACCTTGCCTAATTCCTCTAGAGGGTTTGAATAGGCATTGAGGACTACCATTGATAAGTATAGAATAAGTAACAGACTCAACAAACTTCATCACCAGTTCAATCCATCTCTGACTGAATCCCATTTTTATCAATATTGTTCTTAAGAAATTTCATTCAACACGATCATATGTCTTGCTCATATCAAGCTTCAAGGTCATATAACCTGATTTTCTTGATAATCTGTTGTTCATGGTGTGCATTGCTTCATAAGCTATAATGATGTTGTCTGAAATCAACCTACTTGAGTTGTTAATGAATGAATTTGATTTCAAAAGAAAAAAACTTAAGGCTTTAGAATTCTAGCAGAGTTAAAATCTCAATAATAATATGTTGACATAGCATTTGGATCTTCTAACATTCTTGTAAGAACTATAAACACTTAGAACGAGAGAAAAACATATAAATTGGCTTTTGAAATATTTATTTACAATTTATACACTCAATAATAAGTGTTATGGATCCCATTTTAGGTATTTATCTGTCTTCACTTTAAGCCTCAAAATTTGAATAATAATTTTAGGAAATGTTAATTATGTTATATAAACTCTAGAACATGTGGTGCATGGAAGACATAATATTTACAGTTAAAAGCTAATGACATCCATCTTGGATTCTAAAATTCAGAAAATAAAAACACTGAATAATATCTTAATAGGTACATTTTAACTAGAAAGGAATAAAACTCACCTCATTTTTAGCATAAAATTCATAAACTTAGTGGGAGACATTTCCTAAAACAAAAATGGGAGGATTTATTTTTGGAAAAAGTTTTTCATCGGCCACCGTTTCTCATCATTTGTTGCACACCTTATGTGGAAAGTGCATTTTTTTTAGTTTTTTCCCTCCTTCGTACGTTTCTCTCTCACGGACCATTTTCAAATTCTTTGAGCCCCGTCACCCATCCTCTCCCCTACCCCCGCGTCGCCCATCCTCTGCAAAGATGTAGAGCAAATCCCCTCCTGAAGCTAGTGAACAAATGCCTCGCTTGTTCCCTTCCGAAGGGCGGCGAAATAGAGTTTGGAGTCGAGGGTGCTGGGCGTCAATGGGCAGAGGGAAGGGCGATGAGTCGCGGGTGCTGGGCGACGAGTCGAGGGTGCGTCGCAGGGTGGCTCTGGTGGAGGGAGGGTGACGCAGGGTTCCTGTGAATAGGTGTGGTGGCGAAATGGTCTGTGGAGAAAACAAGTGGGTGGCAATGGGCAGAGGTCTTCTGATGAGTCGTCGGTGCTGGACGACCGTTGGGACGACGACGCTTGAGGGTGCTGGGCGATGGGAGGGAGGGGGATGCGGGATGGGTATTCAAAAAAGAAGAAAAAATGGGGTCGAGACTAAGATGGGTATTCAGGAAAAAAAAAAAAAAGTACATCCACGTCAAGTATGAGGTATAGTTGATGAACAGTTGCGAATAGAAAATCTTTTTATTTTTTACAATAAATCTTCACAACTTCTTCACACTCCACATTTTTTTTAATTTTTATTATTTTTTCTTTTATTAAATATTTATTATATGAATAATAAATAGAAAATTTGAAATAATTTAAAAAGAATAAACTCAAAAAATATTAAAAAAATTTAAAATTTTTAAAAAAGGTGAAATATGGAGTGTGGTAAAGTTGTGTAACAAAATTCTATTTTTTAATCATGGATAGAAATGAAAAATAAATTTAAGTAAAGGGATCTCTTAACAAAAATAAATTATATATATAGTAACGGGAGTCAGGGGTGGGTCCCAGGGAGTAAAAGCGTGCTCTGTACCGGTCGTGGTCATGGACCTCACCGTTCCTCCCTTCGAATCTCTCTCTCTGTGCGTGAGCCTCCCCACTCCCACTTTTCGATATTTGAAGTGAAAAATAAAACCCAAAAAAAAAAGGGAGAGAACGAGAGACAGAGATAGTGAGAGAGGAAAAGACAGAGCCGGCTCTTTTTCTCGGTCACCAAACAGCACAAATCTCAAGCAGCAGACAGTGTGACTGTGGACTGCCTGAAACGATAAACAGCAGATAATTTATATATAGAGAGTGTTGTGAGCGTGTGAGCTAATCGATCGCTTAGTAACGGCTACTTCTTATGGTGCTTAGGTAGAAGGACTCTGTGGTTTTTGGTTTGGTAGCCGCTGCTATAGTAATGGATTGCAGAAATGACAAGTAAATCATTCTTCCCCTCACTCCCTGTTTTTGTCATGGAAATGTAGATTTTTATTGTGTTTTTTTTCTTAATTTTGTTTTTTGAGTGGAATTCTGGATTTTTTTAGATGGGTTTCTTCATCTCAGCATTTTATGAAATCGTCTTTGATTGATTTATCTTTTATACTTATATTTGCCTTTTTTGGGCTGTTTGGTTTATTTTTAAGGTTACAACTTACAATGAGTATGTGGGCTCTGATTTAATTGGTGGGTCATAATTATTTTCTCCACTTTTTCCTTTTGCTTTTTCTGTGTTTATCTGTTGGATGATATTGCTGATTATGATCCCTTTTACTCCAGCACTCTGTCTGTGTTTAGATCCAGATTACGCACGCATCCCTTCATTCTTTATTTGATGTTCTTTCCGGACTCTAGAATTAGACTAGACCCAATGCTTCCATTTTACTTTTTCTGTTTACTGATTGAGTATTTTTCGGCCGAACGGTTTTCCAATGTTGCCATTGTACTTGTCTAATTGCATTCTCTTTTGACCCTTAAATGGAAAAGGTTATCAATGTAGACATTACCAACTATCATTAAATGTAATTTGGAGCCGGAGGTTCTCGACCGCATTATGAAAATTTTCCACATTGGCACTGGATGAACTTGAATTTTCGCGGTTTTGCATTTACTTTGTTTAGCTTTAGAAATGTCTGAAGATGGGCTTTTCTTCTTTGTGTGCAACTGTAGTAGTGAGTCATGGGATTGGCGCAGAGAGGAACATTGTCTCCAAAAGGATCCCAATTGCGGTAAGTACTCATTCTGGTTCTTAGTTTTCTCATCATGTGGTGTACTTGAATGAAGTGCGTGATGTCTATGTTGATAATGTTTTTTTTGAGCAGACATATCTGAATGCCTATGGAATGGAGTGCCCCAGAACAAAGAAGATCATTCCTACATGTTCGATGAAACAACCCCTGTCAAAGATTGCAGGGAATTGACTTACCACGTGTCTCATGGTGGTATGCTTTTTTTTTCTTCCACCGTCCTTTTCTTTCCCAATATTCATTGACATAATCTTGCTTATTCGTGCAGTTCAGTGGATAGTGTCTTTTCTTTTTTTTGATAAGTAATTCATTTTACATAAAAAAAAAATCTAGTTGCTCCATTGTTTTTTTTTTTTTTGATAAATTGCTCCATTGTTCTCCCAAAAAATCTAGTAGACACTATCCACTAGACACTATACTAGTGGATAGTGTCTTTTCTTTGTCATGATAACTTGAAAGTGTGCGTTTCAGGGAATATGAACAAGGAACCAGAAGAATGTAGAGAGACTTCTTCACAAGCAAAGAGGCGCAGGATGCTACAGTTCAACATCCAACCTATGGATCCTTCCCATATTAGTGAAGAGAGGTCATCTGCATTCCTAAAATCACATGTAAGTGTTGGACAACTCTTGTTTGCACTGTCATATCAAAATTATTTCGCATGGTTCAAAAGCCATATTATGGATTGGGTTTTGTATGATGTGGAATAATATCAAATGCACGTATTAGACGTCATTGATGATGCTTAAAAATGTTTGCGTATTCATAATTCTATTTCAATAGAATATCAATGTTCTCAATTAGAAAAGGCTATTATCCAGATAATATTGCATCGCACTACCTGTTTGGTATCTATGTCATATAGTGGTGTGAATTATCCGACTCATGAAATAAAGATGTTATTGCTATTCAGTATATCGAGAACTTGCCTCCAGGCTTTAGCCCATTATGTCTTTGTGCCTTCTTGACCTCTAATTATTTTTCTATTATTTTCTACATGAATTTCACAATTTGCTATCTCTGGAACCAAAATGCGTGTTGGAAGATTAGTTCAATACCAGTGTCATTGCATCCCAATGCAAGAACAGAGATTCACATTTGACGTGGATATTGTTCTGAACTATCATCAACATTGTTGTTTTTCTATGTTTAGGAGAGGGAGGATTCACTCGAGGAGTTTTTTCCTGAATCATCACATTGGGATTCTGGGCCTCCGGGTTTGTATCTTGAATTATTCTTCACCGATATGATTATGCACTATTTTTTTTCTTGTTATTTTTTAATTGAAATGCGATATATCTCAGGAAATGCATCTACCTTCACTAATGAGAGCCTGGATCAATCATCTGAAGAGTGGATTGCAGAATGCTTAAATGATACTGAGATGGATTTCAACCATGATTATTTGTATGGTTCTTTGGACTTTATCTTTTTAGTGTAACCACTAAATTACATCAATCTGATTTCTTTACAATGTGAGACTCAGGAATTTTTCTGGGGCATCCGAACTGTTCGATATCACAGGTACATGTGATTGTTTTTGCTTTGTATATTATTTACTATTGTTTCTTCATGATTTTCTTTCTATACTTCCTGCATGCAGCATCAGTGTTGATACATTTTAGTTAGTTTTATCTTGTAGAGTTGTGCAACATGCCACCCGAGTATGAAGCTAACATGGTTCAGAAGACTGTTACTCAAACTCCTCAAAAAATTGTTTTTAAAGGTTTTTCTCCGTTCTCAATCTTTGTTTGTTGCTTGTGTTTATTGTAGTCAAAAGATCTATGGATCCGCTTTATACTAGTTATTTTCTCCATGTCAATGTCGCAACCATTCTCTCGTGACAATTGGATATGGTGCCATAATCTTTTGTTGTGAGAGCCATGCCATCATGGTAAAAAATAAAATAATAAAGGTTATGAGAGATGTTAAACACCATGGTCTCAAAATTAATGTTCTTTTCATGTACTTGAGCTTGAGGTTACAACATTATCTATCAAGTGCCGCAAGATTGTTATGCCTGGGATCAATGTAGATATGCACTATGAAATAACAAAAATAGAAACTAACTGGTTCAGAATCTGTTTTGCCTGCATAGGTAGGAAATCTTTCATAAGTACTCCAACTAAGTTGGCTGCTTCGGTTGCCTATCCATTTGCCTTCATTAAACCCAGTGGGGCCCATGGAGATGTAACTTTGAAAGAGATAAACCAGCGGATCCGTACACCACCTCCTTCAAAATCCGAGCAAGGTACTGAAGATCCTGTCGTTTCTTACCCCACTTCAGCTTTCTCTGGGAAGCCGGTGGTTGGAAAAACAAAAATTCGCACTGAAGGAGGAAAAGGAAGCATCACAATTATGAGAACCAAAGGTTGAATGAATAGATAAGCATTCTTCCAGACTTCACCGTTTCTTGCCCTTCTTTCCTCAGTATGACCTGGGGTTGATTTTTGCTGTAATATTCTGTGGCCCACAAGTATAGAAGTTGGTACTTTGCTTTTTTGTTGGACTGCTTCTTGGAATTCATAAATTATTTCATCAAAGTACCCTTTACTAGTTGTGTTGTAGGGGTTGAATAGCTCCATACATGGTGTGACTTTGAGCTAAGATTGTAATTAGAATCTTGATGTCTATGATATCCTTTTGTTAGTGCTTCAGAAAAGCAATGTTAAATCTTTCACTGAATTTCTTATGGTGAAGAAAGCTTAGATACTGGAATTTTATATCTAGGTTGTGCATTGGAGATGGAGTGGAAAGAGAACACTTCATATATTCATGCCCTATAGACCATTAACATCAGTCTTTTTTTTATGGACCATATTTTGGGAATCGGATCATTTGAGTTTGTCGCATCAAATCATATTTTAGCTCTTTTTGAATATGATTTCTTTCATTACATAATTGATGCGGTGAGTTTGTGAACAGTTTCTGATATTTTTGTTATACATTTTACTTCACCCTTTGAGATTAATCAACTACATATATCATGGATTAGATTAGTATTTGTGGGTTGGGTGGATATCATCCTCTGATTGATGATTTGCATCTTACTATAAGTTCATGTGTGCATCCTTTCAAATTTCATGCACTTCATCTCCATCTTCCTTTTATCTGTAAACCATAGAATAATGAGGACTCTTTATAACCCAATATTTTGGTAATTGTCATTCTGGATTATATGTCGACAGCATAATTCATGATTAGTAATAAAGCTTGACAAATTAACAAGCAGATTGAGTGATGAGGTGGACCATCCCTAATGCAACGGAGGAAACATTTCAAATTAGATTATGAAATAAGATGTTAGTTAGAAGAATCTGTGGTTAAGGACATGCATTATAGCTAATCCCTTACCTTAGGATGGATGTCTACAATTAACCCATAATTTTATGTGTTTTGTTTTGCTTTGTTTTCCAAATTTCCTTCCTTGGTTTTCGCTTGAGAACCAGAAGTGGTTAAGATAAGGTAAACAAACACGCCAGAAGTAAAGCAAAAACAGGTTCAAACTTCCAATGTCTACTACATATATGTATTTTCTTAATTGCGTTCACATGCTTTCATCTTTTCCTATGCCTTTAGTTGTTGAGAATATAAAAGGCTGTTTTTGGTATGATGACACTCAAGTTTTTTTGGTCCCAACAGCTCTGTCCTTGCGTGGGAGTACAGAGAAAGTAGAAATCCGAAGAGCCAAGCTGAGTGTCGTGCTAGGGGTGCGCAAAACCCCCCCCCCCCCCCCCCAAAAAAAAAAAAAAAAAAAAAACCTCAATTCATTCCACAAAGCCTCACACTACCGTACCAGGAATTATGGAAAAATTCTATTCTATAGGGTTGGTTTGGTTCCTTAACTACTATCAATTCATCTCAACTCATCATTACAATTTTTTCAAATTCCAAAACAAAATATAATAAACAATTCAACTTTTTCAAATCCTAAAATAATAATAATATTAAAAAATAATATTCTAACAATATTTTATCATCTCAATTTAACTTAACTCAACTCAATTTAACATCCAAACGCAGCCTAGTTATCATTTCTTCGCCTTCTTATTTGGCATCCAATAATTAGATGATAAGTAATGAATGATAAATAGTCTTACAATCATTTAATGCCGCATTAGAGGATGTTGATAGTATGATGGCAAAAAAGATGGTATATAGCATTTCTCTTTAAATTATTGTTTTCATATTCTTCTTCACAATTGGAGAAAGCATTCATTTCGTGCTTACTTTTGTAGAATTGACACTAAGCACCATGACCAATAAACCCATTACTCGTGCCATTCTTGTTTTCATATTCTTCTTGTATTATTTTCTTTTTTTTCTTTTTCTTTTTTTTAATTGGGAGAGGGGGGTTTCGAACTCCAGACCTCCATTTTAGAGGTTGGGAGTTATGCCAATCAGGACACATGCATTTGACATATGCTTCTTATATTCGTTTCCAATGTCTAGACATATGAAAAGATTCATATATTTAAGTTGTGTTCATAGTTATAGCATTGATAATTTGGTGGATCTAACATTGTCAAGCCACTTATAAAGATTGATCACTTCTTCTTCAGAATAGACCATTTTGTTAGCCCATGGAGACTTCAATATGTCTTGAGCCCTCCCTCAACAATCTTTGCAAGTGTAAGCTTCTCTACATCAACAAGAGATTTATAGTGGAAAATGTTGTGGTTTTTGGTAGTTTTAGGTGATAATTGTCAAAATTATTAGTTTGTGGATGATTGCAAATCCAGTGATAATTTGAGCGGATTTTTTTATATTTGACCCGAAAAATAAATTTAGGAAAATGCAGATTAATATATACTTTATTTTTTTTAGAAAATTTTGATCAAACAATTTCATGACATTAGATATTTAGGAAGTTAGGATTCGATCTTTTGTATATATTTTTTTTCGAAAATAACCTCTTGTACTATGAAATAGTGAGAAATAGGTTTTTCAATTTATACGTCGTAAAATTTTTTAGTTTTGTTTAAAATGAAGAATTATTAATTACTAGTTGTTTTAATAAAGTGATAATAAATTATTATTATTATTTTGAAATAATTGATAATAAATTATTATTATTATTATGTTATTTGTAGTGTTGAATTTGTGATTTTGAGATTTGAAGGTCAATTAATTTTAAAAGGAAAATGATTATTACAGCTACAAAGAGATTTCACTAGAATTGTAAAAAATAAATGGGAAAATTGGTGAACCGGTTCGGTTCGGTACCGGTTCTTACTTAGCAAAACCGGTTAAAAATCGGTTCGATTCCTATTTTGGATTTTAGAACACCGGCTCGAACCGAACAAGACCAGTACATTTATATTATTTTTAATTTGTTATATTATATATAAAATATTTTTTATATGATTTTTTATATTATATATAATTTTTTATATTATATTATATATATATATATCTTATATGCTAAATTTCTAATTAATATAACATAAAATTTTAAAATCTTATTATTCATGTCTATTAATCTTATAACATAAAATTAACATAACATTTTATATAACATGAAATTAATCTTATAAATCTGAATATAATATTTGATTATGATATAACAGAAATTAATCTTATGATTTTTAATATAATATTTGAATTTCGATATAACATATAATTTTTAATTTTATAATATAAAATTAATATAACAGGATATGGGTCAATTACTTGTCAAAGATTTGTTGGAATATTATTTTGTTTATCTGTAAAACTAGAAAAATGGGACCGAACTGACCCAATTTTGGTTTCGGTCGTGAATCGGTCCGGTATCGATTCTTAAATTTCCAAAACTCGTGTATACTGGTTCAATTTTAAAAAATGTCCAAAACTAGACTAAATCGGACTAGATACACTCCTAAATTTCACAAAATAAATTTATAAACTAACATGATTTTATATGATACGGTAGATCTACTTTAGAATATAAATAATTTTACAATTTGATGTACAATATAAAATTACGTTATTAATAAATTTATTTTTATAAAATAATTTGATGGCTAAATCATTTACCTCTAAGAAATAGAATGTAACAATGATTAAAATGCTTTTGGATATTAAAAAGGGAAACTGCTATATCCACGGAAGATTTCTACCTACCGAAAGGCAAATGTTTTTTTTTTTTTTTTTTGCTTTTTTTTCAATATTTTTTTAAACACTTTAAATATTTTTAAAAAATATAAAAAAATTATAAATTTATTTAAAAACATTCCTTAATCACTAAGTAAAAATAAAAAAATAAAAAAATAAAAAATAAATAAAATACAATTTCGGTAGAAATTTTCGGGAATAGTATTTTCCATTAAAAAGAGCAAACGGAGGGTCAAATTCCTCGGACTACATTTTATTTTGCTCTTTTCTTAAACAACGGTTCCAAAAGGGGCGAGTTCCTCCGTTTCCCCCTCCATGAATGCTCCTGTGCTACCTATACGAGAGCATAAACTATAAACCGAGAAATCCAGCACATTCGTATCCAACTCCAGCTCAAACTTTATACTATCTTCGAGCTTCAAGGTACGCTATCGCTTAAAGATCCTCCCATCTTCATCCGCGGCTTTTTCAACTTTTCTCCAGCGATTCTTTATTTCTTGGTTCTATACTCTGAATCCGTTCGACTTAATATTGATTTCTCCAATCCTTACAGTTTCACTTGTCGCATAGCTGTTTAGTATTTAGTTTGAATTTGTACTGGCGAACAATTGGATCAGTCATTAGGGTTTCTTCATGCAAACTGTGGTGGGTTTTTTTTGTGTTTGAATGCTCTAATTGGGTTTTTTTATATAGGGTTCATATTGTTAGCTTCGTCACCCATATGCAATATGTTGCTGTTTATGTTATTTTACTCCTGTCTTATCTTTTTTTTTTTTGGTAACTGTGTTAACTATCTAACTTATCAAAAAAATTTATTTGATCATCCTTATATTGCTTATATTCCAACTAGGAAACTAAGATCCAATGCGCTACCTAAGGTGTTCTGTCTTTTGAGTTGTAAGAATACGATGCAGTTAGTCCCTAATCTTTTGATTTGTATCCAATTATTTGGAGGTATGATATTGATATTACATGATATTGACGGTGGATGCAAATACGATACCTCTATTGGCTGATATATCCATAATGTATCAGTCGAGTTGGCATTTGACCATTTATGGTAGCTATGGATCTGTGGGTTTGGGTTTGGAAATTTTCACATCCAAGATAACCATGACATCTGATGTAGTATCTGCTAGGTATGACTCCATGATACTAATATAAGATGTTGTATGAGGGATGAACATTTGTATTTTTGAATAAGGGGTTGTAGCTATAGCTAAACAAACTTTCAACAAAGGTATTTTTCATTTTTCAGGGATGGTATGTATTTGTTGCTACTTAGTGTGCCCCTTGGTTAAAATATGGGTGAAAATAGTCATATCTGTGGTGAATTAGAAGCTTAATCATTGAGTGTTAAATGTAGGGGATTTTTTTTCCTCTTGAGAATTTTCACGTTGGTTATCGTCACCGTGTTTGATAGACAAGGTGGTTAGGTTCTTTGAATTATCCGATAGTTCACTCGTTTGTCTTAGTTCTTTCCTATGCCACGCATAGACGACACCTACCCTCCACCTGCCTTTTTTTTTTCCTTTATTCTGCTTGGCCAGTTCCAGATCCCCCCCCCAACCACGTAGGGCCATGGGGCTGTAAGTGAAGCATGTGTTAAACCATGCTTGCTAACTCGTAAACTTTGATATCAGTTTACTTGTTTCTATTTTCCAGATTTATCCACTCCAATAAGTTTTGAGCTTGTTCAAGTGTAGCAAGGGATTAATCACCTATTGAGGTTATTGTGATAAAACATAGAGCACGAAGTGTTTCATCAAGCTGGATAACTACGTGTTAGTTTCATTCAATATCTTCCAATAAATGAGTTGTGACCACTATTTTGATTGCCAGGTTAAATGGAGGATTCAGCAAAGAGAAGAGAAAGGCTGAAAGCAATGCGTATGCAAGCTGATCAGGCTGAAGTTCCTAATAATTCTGAAAGTTCTGGGATGCCTGGTTGCCTCTCCAATCCATTGATTGAAACTGCAACTATGGCGGTGCAGGAGCCATGTGCTCCAAGGTTTGATTTTTACACAGACCCAATGTCAGCATTTTCTGATAGCAAGAAGAGCAACAAAGCTGGTAATCAGATCAGACCAGATTGTTTCACTTCTCCAAGTAATAGTGGTTCTCCTATGGCACGGTTTTCACCATCTCTTCCAGGTAATTTGTTATGTAACTATTTGTCCTCTCTTATAGTCATAGAATGACATCAGATTACTCCATATAAAAAAGACCTTTCCTGGTTTGACGAGTGCAAGCCCGTTAAAGAGGTACGTGAGCTGGTTCAAAACATCGTGAGACAGTTCGGTCCATGTATGGTGTGGGCGTTGGAGCTTTTAGAGGATAGATGCATATTTTATAGCTATGCATGTCTTTCTTCTTGTTATTGTTTTCTGATCCATGAAATTGTATTATTGAGTGAGATGACATGATGGGATCCACTTGTATTAAGAAAGAATGAAACCATTTTCATTTTTAACGTCTTTTTTTTCTGGTGCTTGGAGCATTTGATGATTAGGGGAAATGAACCATTTTCATTCTATGGTTTTTTTTTTTCCTGGTGCTTCAAGTATTTGATGGGATAGTTTAGGAGCCATTTTTAGAGATGAAATATGGGTTATTAGAGCATACCATCAGTTGGGACGTAGGAGTTGGAAAACATTTGAAATCTGAAAACCTTGGGCAACTTAATCCCAATCACTGACTTAATGTATGCCATGGTGCAAATATTGTATAGACATGCGTGCCGCAAACCTTTTTATCTTATTTTGAAGTTCATTTTATATATGCAGGTATTATGTATGTAGGGCTAATTCTTTAGTTGCCAATGAAAAGAAAAAATGGGATTCTTGTAGTGTAATTCAATTAATATTAATAGTCCAATAATGCCCAGAATTTTGTATGATTATAGCGAGTTATCTTTTCCCTCCCCTGTTAGTTTTCATTTACTTTGATTAATCAGGACCAAGGAATCCATCTCTTGTTCATCAAATTCAGAGTAGTTGGTCACCCAACCAGATAATGTATCAACCACAAGGTATGGCCAGTCCTCATCAAAGTCCAGTAGGAATGGCCAGTCCTCATCGAAATCTAGTAGGAATGGTCAGTCCTCATCAAAGTCCAGTAGGAATGGCCAGCCCTTTCTCTATGCATCCACAAACTCCTGAAGCCTGGAATGGATCCACCGGCCCAACTAGTCATAGCTTTTCATCTAATCCATCTAGAGGGGGCCATCTTCCAAGCCCTGGCTTTGGACCAAGAGGTAGCCCTTATTCAAATACTTGGCAAGGCGGCAGGGGTCACTGGGTCAGCCACAGTCCAAGCCCTGGTTCAGGAAGAGGCATTCCTCACCCTACTTTGGGAAGCGGTGGGAGCCACCAGTATGGCAGCAGCATGAGCCCTTGTTTGGGACAGAGTAGTGGACGAGGGCGGGGGGGTTCTCATGCTCGTTTCTCAGCACCGGGCAGAGCACTTTGTCCTGAGCGGTTTTACAATGAGTCCATGTTGGAAGACCCATGGAAGTTTTCAAAACCTGTTATATGGAAGAGCATGTATGCTTCTGTGAATTACTTGAACAGCCCTGACTCGTCCAATTCCTGGACTACAAAATCTCATAGCTCAAAGAAAGCAAGAGTTTCAGAAGCTTTGAACAAGTCAAGTCATCAACCAAGCTTAGCAGAGTACTTGGCCGCCTCATTTAAAGAAGCTGTTGATGACGGAGCAAGTACATGACACTTGCTTTGGCTTCCATTTGTGCCGTTTGCTCCACTTATGCCCTACTCTCAGGATGGCTAACTAGAAAGAGTAGTAGGAAGGCAGAAAAGATGTTTATTAGATCTCTGGACACTTGAATGCGCCAGAAGTTGTCCGTGTCTAATCGCCAGTTCTCCCAACGACAAGTATCAAATGCTACTAAAACCTATAAAAAAAAAAAAAAAAGTATCAAAAGCTACTAAAGCTTTTAATTTTATGTAAAATACCTGGTAAACTTGTCAATGCAATGAGCTTATTTTTTGTACTCGATTACTTCTTCTCTTGGACCCAACTCCCTGGTACTTTACGTCTACTCATTCTCTCTGGCTTGCCAAACACGATCAGAAGCCTCTATATTTTCAAGTGGAACATTTGAAGCAAAAACCCTTACGGCACCTGACTTTGTAGCCTGTGCTTAGCGGTATGAATATTGATCCATGGTTTAGGGCTTTGAGGGGTAGGCATAAACCAAAGCCACACTGAAAGCAAAATTTGACATTGTGCAAACTCCTATTATCCGATGCTGGGAGAACTGTCTATACTAGGGTTGCGTTTTATGGTATGAGATAATATTAACAACATCAAAATGACATTTATATGGCTTCAAGAAGTCAAATATATCCTCCTTCTCCCCTTTTGGCAGTAAAAGCCAACCATGCACATAAAATCCCCTAATTCCAGCATTAATGCCACATACTAAAATCAATACCCCAGTGTGCTATAGAGAGAAACTTTGCAGAAATAACTTTGTTGATGCGGGAAAAATCACACAACAGGCCGGAAGGAGGGAGAGTAATTCCCGGCCCACTGGTCGACTTGGGCCTTGATCGGTGTTGTTTGGAGCCCTCGACAGTGTTCTGATGCGAGTATACTGTATCAATCCGTATGCCCATGACGGTGAATGGAAAACAAGTGCAGAAAAATAAGAGAAATAGACACATAGATTTACGTGGTTTATCATGTTGCCTACGTCCACGGGCATTTGAGGAGGAAAAATTCACTATAATATACTTGTTTATAGTCTCTCATGGCTTCTCATTTATCACTGTACAAAGAAAGTTAGAGATCTTTTTGCTGGAGAAGATGTCTCCTGGAGCTCTCCCTCGAGAGGTTGAAGAAGAAAAGAGAGCCTGATTGGTAATCTGGTCCCTTGCTTTTATCTCACCCCCATTGTACATGCCTATCTGCCATGATATGACCGGTCCTTTTGTGTCTGTCAGTAGAGGTGGGGTCAGTGTCTAAGCATCCCTTCATTTTCTCACTTCTTTCTGACCCTCTCCTCTTACACCTCCTGCACCTATGGTCACTTCTTGTCTCTTACTCCCTTCCTCTCTATTTTGTCCTCTAGTGTGGCTTGGTGGGCTAGGTCTAGCCTTCAACAATTCGGGTGTTTTATCCTCCACAAACTCCATTGAAGGATGGAGGTGGCATAACTTGAATCTTTTATCTGGTCTATATACAAATACAATGAAAGTGGACTGCTTTGGATATAATCCTTAAGGAAAATGCTAGTCTTTCCACTTGTTCTTCCTGTTAGAAGTTACTGTTGGGTCTTTTTTTTTACTATTATTTTTTACTTAATGATTAAATAAGTATTTTTTAATAATATTATAATTTTTTATTTTTTTAAAAATATTTAAAAGTGATAAAAAAATATAAAAAACACTAATGGGAGCCCAGCGGGAGCTCGGGCTGTGGGAGTAGCACCGTCCAATCCTTAATGACAGACTCCCCGATGCCACACTTTGCTGCCTCGGTTGTGATGGTCTGTCTTCCTATTCATGCACAATAATCACTGACGTGGGAGTGGAATCTTTTCAAACTGGATCCGACAAGCAGATTTCAACCGAACGTCATAAGGGGAAAGATTAATGCACATTTTAAAAGAATTTTATGTACGTGCAAATGCAATGTAATTTGAAATTTCAGCTTCAAAAACTGACCCCACGTCTATTTTCAGTGACTATGTTCTCTCTTTTAGACGTGATTCCTTATCTTTAGAAAAAGGAAAGAAAAAAAGAAAGACATGATTCCTTATTTCCAATTCTGATTAGACGTGGAAAGTTCTAGCAAATGTCTTGGATCAATCAATCACGGTGCACTTGTATTTAACAGTAGTAATGCAAATCCTTTATGGTCACTGGTTTTACATTCAAAACCTCCTTTAGGTGCCCATTTTATCCTTCTGTACGAGCACAGGAGCATGGGTGTAGGCTGATTGCTTTTTAATGTTTTGACTTTTTATCGTCCGTGTCGGATTTTTGTTGTTGTTGTTGTTGGTTGTAGTGAGTAATTTTGTTGGAGGCTCGCGCTCCCACATTTTGCGTCATTTTTATTTTTAATGAAATCTTGTTCAATAAAAAAACAATAAAAATGGCGGATCCACGGGTTTGGTGGAAGTGTGGCCTACCTGGAAGCAACACTTCGTGGTGGGTTTGGTTTTGTAGCACTAGCAGCAATGAGCAAATGGACAAAACAATAAATATTCGGTTTGTTGCTTCAGAGACCTTATCGCTTTCCCACGACAATCCCAACGGTTACTAACTGTTCACCAACCCCTGTAATGCTTTGAATTGAAAGTGTTTTGGATCTTCGTATGTTTCCCAATCTATTTCTTTCTTTCTTCTCTCTCTGTTCTAATGGAGATTCACTAATAATGGCTTTCCCCAAGCCTTTTGTTCTCTCGCTCGTCTCGGTTGCGATTTTCCTTTTGCATGCCGTCACCAGCGGGATAAAGATTCCGTCGACTCTGGACGGCCCGTTCGAGCCCGTGACGGTGCCGTTCGATGCTAATCTGCGTGGCAATGCGGTTGATTTGCCGGAATCAGATCCCAGGGTTCAGCGCCTCGTCAAGGGGTTCGAGCCCGAGCAGATTTCGGTCTCCCTCTCCTCCCACTACGACTCCGTCTGGATCTCCTGGATCACAGGTTACCTCCTCTTCCTTTGGATTTCCAACTTTCAACTGTTTTTAATTTTCATAGATCCAATGCTAAAACTTATTCTGCCTCTGCAATTTTTCCTTTTCCACTCTAAAAGTTTTACGTTTTTATTGTGACAAACTTATAAAAAAAAACTTTATTGTGATGAGTTTAGTTCATGGGCGAACATAATAATATTTTTCTTCTTCAACTTTCTGTTCGTATTTCGTTTTTTTTAAAAACAAAAATTCGTTCAAATTTTGTTCGAATTTTTGTTTTTGTTCTGGTTCATGCTTTTTCGGATTACTAAGAAATAACAGAGGAAAAAGTGAAAATTTGCCATTGACTAGTAATATTGCGCTTCATAATCTTCCTCGTTGCCCAGGTAATAGAATCAATGCGTAAGAGTGGATTTTAGTTATTTTTTATTTGGAAATCATCCTTTTTGTCATTGTTGGCTAAGGATGAATGGATATATTTATAAAAAGGAATAAAGTGAAGTATCTATTCTTTTTTTTTCTAAGCAAGCATTTCGTAGATAAACTAAGTAGTTACAAGATACTAGATTTAATGGGGTGGGAGCCCCCAACAGTCATCCCAAAACAAACAAAGCAGTGGATTGTTGTGTGTTGCATTTTGCTAGTCTGAACTGGCTGAAGGGGACTTTCATGACCACTTCATCTTGATCCTTGGTTAAGGAAAGCAGAAACATAGGAAAGTAGCAACCGGAAGATGGGTTAATTCGCCGGCGAACGACCATCACTGGCTGTGGAGGCGCATGTAGCTCACACGCCACTCTTGGAAAGAAGATAAAGGTCGAATCTGAGAGATTCGAAGCCATTGGTCTCGATGGTGCCGCGCATGGCGGCGTCAAACTTCCCTTGGCGCGGCGGCACGTGAGACTCACACGTGGTGTGAGCTGCACGTGGGATGTACGTGCCGCTCTTTTGGTCGATTTTCTTCTACCGCCTGATAGATCAGCGGCTGTAGAATTTGATGGTTGGGTGCGTGGCAGTCGTAGGAGGCCAATAGGCAGCATACCGGCACATCTTGGTGCTATGGACGGAAAACCAAAGAAAACCGGGAAAAAAAACCTATGGACAGTTCTAGCGTAGGCCAGACAGGGGAAGGGAGGGAGGAGCCGAAGCTCCACCCCCCTCTGGGTGGAGAGGCTGGGATGGTTGGGTCCTTTGGTAGAGAGAAAATAACGCCTTTGGGATGGTCGGGAGTGAAGTATGTAATCTAGCTGTTTAATCTCTATAATTCTGGAATTACTAGCTGTTTAATCTCTAAAATCATCCTTTAGTTTTATCTTTAACATGAGCTGTTTCATCGTTTGGAACTTTATTGTAAATTCCAGTGGGCACCTCATTTGCAATCTTTTTATTCACTTAAGTGAATTGACATGGGATTTTGCAGGTGAATCACAAATCGGTTACAACATAAAGCCGTTAGACCCTAAAACTGTCTTGAGTGTTGTTCGTTATGGAAACTTAAGATATCCACTGATACATGAAGCCACAGGATATTCTCTGGTTTACAGTCAGCTTTATCCTTTTGAAGGTCTCCAAAATTACACCTCTGGAATCATCCATCATGTTCGTCTCACAGGTTTAATATCAGTTTCACTGAAATAACTTGGATTGTTTCTGTTTATTTGTGGAAACATAACAGTGGTGCTTAATTCCAATAAAGCACTTTTTATATGGTCAAGAAGCTCCAAGACACATACTTTTGTAGAATATTATATGTTCTCTTTTTCTTTTTATTTTTTTGAGTTTTAGGTCTCTTTTATTGAATAAATAAGTTCTTTTCTTTTGCTAGGGATTGCAACAGAGTGAAAGAAAAGCTTTAAATCATCTTCTTAACTTCTTAAGGATGTTTAACATGATTTTTTTTTTCCATAAATTCCAAGAAAGAAAGATAATGTTCCCAATGTAGGACATAATGTTGATAGATCAAAATAATGGTGGGTGATCATTACATTTTTTAATTAAGTCAGTATTGTCTGTTCCTTGGTGGCTCATTTGCATTGTTAGTATATTAATGGCCAAGATAACATCTCCAAAGAAGTTGTTACATCTTGTGGCGTATTATTCCATTAGTTTTTTATTCTGTGTTTGTTCTCTTACCTTGTTAATTGCCTAGACGGTTAAGTTATTCTTTTAAAAATAAGTTATAAAAAGGGATCGATGAAAAAGATCTAGGCATGATATCTTCAATTCAAAGTTCTCAACACATAAATGTTTCATGACCTTCTCCAGAAATGAGGAAAGCCGGTGTTACCTTTTTGTTGGTCAATTCTGAAGTGTATGTGACTGCCTATGTTAGAGAGGGCAAATCTTTTCTGTAGACATCCCTGCGGTATATGATCATTAAAACAATGAAGAACCATTTAGCTTGCAAACATAAAAGTGCCTTTTTTTATATATAATATTCTACTTAGTCATTGCTTTTTTCATCAAGCGGTGGTACAACAAAAAGTTTTTATTTTTAAGACCTAATCTAACAAAGTTGGCAACTGCCCTAACCTCAACTGTGAAATCAAATCTTAACAAAGTGAACTCTGGACTTGTTATCATAAAATGAAAATATTATTTTTTCAGTTTCCTCTATGGCAAACTATACTTCTGGTTCCTCAAATATGGATATGTTTTCAATTCTTGAACTTTAAAAGGTTTCAATTTCATTCTTAATTTTTTTATTAAGTAATTTCGATTTAAATTTTCAATTGTGAGCATGTAGTCCTTCAATCCAAATTGGTATTTCCCTTACAAAAACTAATGGCGTGTTGAAATTTTGGCAAGCCACACTGTCAATTTATGTAGAGGCATCACGTTAATTTGGATGGAAGGATGATAGGCTCAAGTTTAAAATAGAAAAAAAAAAAATCAAGGAACGAAATTGAAAATTTTTTAAATCCAGGAATCAAACTAGAATCTAGTCTATATGTTAGGGATAAAAGATTTTGTTTATCCTTTTCTAATAATTACAACATTCCGTTTCAATAATGCTAGAGATCTTTCTTTAACGAAAACAAGATTTATTGTTTCTTTAATTGCATATGGATGACACTAATAATTTTAACTGGAAGCAGGAAATGATATGGAAATTGTACTTAGATGATTTGATCCGGTATGCCTATTGCCTGTTAAAAA
This sequence comes from Juglans cinerea, assembly GCA_961763995.1. Classification (NCBI taxonomy): domain Eukaryota; kingdom Viridiplantae; phylum Streptophyta; class Magnoliopsida; order Fagales; family Juglandaceae; genus Juglans; species Juglans cinerea. The sequence goes on along the minus strand of CAUIVZ010000002.1, from coordinate 30,715,310 downwards.
TATGAAGTAGGAAATCATTGAAATTGAATAGATTGTTTCATTTATCTGAAGGGTACTTTGTAGCTTAATTTTCTTGAATTCTTGAGCTACCACTATGGGTTTGGCTTATCTAGTATATTACAAAAGAGATCTGAAACAAATTGATATTTGAAGGATACTTCATGGATCATCAAGAATAATAGTGGGAAGTGTCTTTATGAAGCTTGTCCTATTAGTTTATTAGTGGCATATCAATGGATTTTATGGTCTTCCAGGCCTATTAGCTTTTGACGAAGGAGCATCTAACTGACTGAAAAAATAGGTTGCAATGGCAAAACCAATGGAAATGTTACATTTCTATTTTTTTTTTAACCTCGTTGAACTTTTGATGCGAATGGTTTGTGTCCTTAATTTTTCCATGCAGGGTTGAAACCAAGCACACTATACTATTATCGATGTGGAGATCCATCTCTACCAGCCATGAGTAAAATCTACTCCTTCAGGACCATGCCAGTTTCTCATCCGAGGAGTTATCCAGACAAAATAGCAGTTGTTGGAGATCTTGGTCTTACATATAATACAACTACCACCATCAGTCACTTGATTAGTAATAAACCTGATCTTGTTCTATTGGTTGGTGATGTTACTTATGCAAATCTATATCTCACAAATGGGACTGGCTCTGATTGTTATTCTTGCTCATTTCCACAAACTCCCATACATGAGACATATCAGCCTCGTTGGGATTACTGGGGAAGGTGAAATCCCCAGCTTTTTTTTGTATATCCTTTTCTGCTAGCATGTGAAGTGGATATTATAAACCTTTTCTTAATAGGATTTTGTTGCTTATGTATCTGTCACTGAATGTCTCTTTTCAGGTTCATGCAGAATTTAGTTTCTAAAGTTCCAATAATGGTGGTTGAAGGGAACCATGAAATAGAAGCACAAGCTGGAAGCCAGACATTTTCTGCTTATAGTTCTCGGTTTGCATTCCCATCTGAAGAAAGTGGATCTTCATCCACATTCTATTACTCCTTTAATGTAGGTGGGATACATTTTGTAATGCTTGGGGCCTATATTGCATACAATAGATCGGGTAATATATCCTGCCTTTCTTCTCTTTTATTTTCTTTTCCAGCCAACAATGTTGTTGCCTTAAGGTCTAGGGTGTATGTGGATATCCTTTCCTCATGTCAAGATGAAGATGGGTCTAAAAAAAACTGAAGAACAGGGAAAAACATATGGAGGGAATTGAGAGTTTATAGAAGCGTAACATTCTCGGGTAGGTCAAAATAATATAATATCTGGAGGCTATTTGTTCCTACATGAAGCATGTAATTATTTCGAGCTCCTTTTTGTTTTTCAGTTCTAGCATCTTTTTAATAAGGCTTGCGTCTATTGACAGCGGATCAGTACAAGTGGCTAGAGAGGGACTTGGCTAGTGTTGACAGATCAATAACTCCATGGCTGGTAACTGCTTGGCACCCACCTTGGTACAGTTCCTATCGAGCTCATTATAGAGAGGTAGAGTGTATGAGGGTGGCAATGGAAGAGTTACTTTACTCTTATGGTGTTGACATAGTCTTCAATGGACATGTAAGTGATGATGACCATTCTTCTTCTATAACATTTTTTACAGTTAAAAATAACTTATGTATAGTCATGCATTTGAATATGGATGATATTTTATTATCAAACATTTCTAGGGATAACAGTAATATCATTCAGGTGGATCTTTGCCAAACTAATAATAGGAAATAGTAACATGTAGGTTAATAAATGCTAAAACGGTACCAGAGATGCGATGAACAAGACTTGTTTATAACTGTGCCATGAAATAAGTGGGATCGTTTTGTATCTTTTTGGTATTCTTGTGTCTCTTAAATAGTCAAGCCATCCATGACAGCTTGTTTACTAAATATAAACAAGCTCCAGTCCCATTTTAAGGCTCATTTAATGGAGAACCAATTTTGAGCAACACAAAGCACAGCTCGTTCTAGTGTCTCTTAAATAGTCAAGCCATCCATGAGTAGCTTGAAACTCAGCTATAAAGCTTGTTTGTATGTGTTTGTTTACCAGATATAAACAAGCTTAAGTCCCATATTAAGGCTTGCTAAACAGACAACCAAGTTTGAGCAACACAAAGCACAGCTCGTTGTTTGTGAGCTTGTTCATAAACAAGGTTCACGATATATCTATTCTTTTTAAATTCAGCTCAAGATCTTTCAGTTTTCTAACTTCAACGTGCCTGCATTTCAGTGCAGTCCTTACTTTTTGGTTCATGTGCTTAAGTGGTCATAATATCTAAGTTTGATCATGCTACGTAACTGATTTTTTAGTTAAGAAAATTTTAAAAAAGTCAAAAATTGAAAAAAATAGAAAAAACAATATTTGATCATTTGGGGGGCTGACTATTATTTCCCTGTAAATTTCAGTCTCATTAAGCTGCTCATGATCTGGACAAGCTAATGTCAAGCTGAATGAAATCATGCTCAGGTTTTAAGTCTGGAAATGAGCTCATTTCGAGCTCAAGCTTATATAATGTCTAACAAGCCAGGCTTGAATAGGGCAAAGCTAAGCTTCGTTGGCTCAACTCATTTGCAAACCTAAGAATGAGTTGATGCCATCAATTTTACCTGAAGATTTATTGTTTTTTTGTTCAGTGAAAGTTAAATAAAAAGTAATCACCAGGTACATGCTTACGAGAGGTCAAATCGAGTGTATAACTACACCTTAGATCCATGTGGTCCGGTATATATCACAGTTGGAGATGGGGGTAATCGAGAAAAGATGGCAATTAAACATGCTGATGATCCTGGCAACTGTCCAGACCCGTTGACTACTCCAGACCAATACATTGGTGGTTTTTGTGCTACAAATTTTACATCTGGCCCAGCAGCTGGCAAGTTCTGTTGGGACCGCCAACCTGAATACAGCGCCTTGAGAGAAAGTAGCTTTGGCCATGGTATCCTAGAGGTAGTGTTTCTCTCTTTGTCAACAAGCTTTATAAACATCAAATGTTTGGGATTTCAACTTCAATTACATGTACCATCGCATAACCCATGCTATTTACACTTGGAATTTGAGAAGTGGCGGCTATTTGCAAATGATAATATTGATTTAAGATGTCAAATTGCTAGCTAGTATCAGATTTCATTACTTTGCACACCCAATAAAGGGCTTCTAGTGTTTAAACTATTGTTACTTCTAGGATAAGTATAATGACCATTAATATTTGTGTTCGAAAAAAGTTCTATAAAATTAATTTGCTTACAAAATGAAGTGTTAATAAAGTAATAGAAGTACCATGTCGTTCCCCAATTGTTTGTCCATACTCCACACTTTCTTAGCCCAACCTGAGAGTTTAGATGAGCTCCTATGAACATACGTCAGAGTCATCCCCAGAATTACAACCTGACCACAGGTTTCAATACTCGAGTTGCAGGTGAAGAATGAAACTTGGGCCTTATGGACATGGTACCGAAATCAGGACTCTTACAGTGAAGTTGGGGATCAAATCTACATAGTAAGGCAACCTAGTGTGTGCCCTGTTTGTCAACAGATACGTACTAATTGGTTTTCAGCCAGTTAACTACATTGCTAGAAAACTCACTGAGGTCTTCTCATCGACGAAAGCATTACAACTGGCTTCTACCCTTTGTATAGATTATGGAAAAGCCAAGAAATTATGGATATAAAGACTGATAAAAAGTATAGGAGTGGATGGCATCTTGTCATTGTTGACAGGTTTCTACCCAATATATAACTAAATACACTTGAAAGATGTATTTTGTTCATAGCTGTATTTAAAAGGTAAAACACATTGTTGTGTACAAGCCACTGTTGTCTTTTAACTAAATCAAATGGTCAATGTATTTACATAGGCGAAAAAAAGGAAATGAAATATTGAAATATGGTCAATGTGTTGGAGTTTTTCTAGTTTTTTCTATCTTTTTAGTCTCTGTATGTAGGTATTTCCTCTTCTATACTTCATGTGTACTTGAGCTATCCCTATTTATGGTAATAAAACTCTTATTAATTATTATATAAAAAAAAAAACTCTTTTCAGCCAATTACGTAGGATTGAGGTTTATTTCTTGATCTTTTGATAGCATGAAAATAAAGTTCTTCATGCATATTGTGATGCACTGTTTGCAGTAATCTTTTTTGAGTAATGATAGATACAATCTTAAGATGTACAAGTTTCACGCATTCATTTAAAAAAAAAAAAGTGAAATTTACGGTTAAAAAAAATCATTTTTCCATGTATGAGAATTCTTAGCAAGTGCTAGTCTGTTAATCCTTCGAACCATTACTTTTGTTTTCTTTCTCTTGATGACTTGTTTAGAGGCATAGCTGCATGGGATTGAACCCCCATGTCAGGACCTTTATCCTTTAAAAAGGAGTATTGTTTTTGCATATGAGATGAGATAAGGTGGGATGAGATGAGTTAAGATAAAAGTTGAAAGTTAAATAAAATATTGTTATAATAGATTTTTTTAATATTATGTTTGTTTTGAGATTTGAAAAAGTTGAATTGTTTATTTTATTTTGTGTGAAAATTTAAAAAAATTGTAATAATTAGATTAAATAAGATGAGATGAGTTGAGAAATATCGTGAAAACAAAAATATAAACTTAAAAAACTGTTTTTTTTTTTTTTTTGATTTTGTTAGTTTGTTTTTATTTTTTAACAAAAAAATATATCTGTTTTAGTTTTTTTATAGGACTGTTTTATTTTTATTTTAGATTTTTTTAAGTGTGTTATTTTTAATTTTTAGTTATTTTTCTATTTTTCTTTACTTTTGGGTTTTTAACTGATTTTTAATTTCTATAACTGGTTTTATTACTTTTTAATGGATTGGTGTGTAGAGGAATTACAAGTCATCAACGTGTCTCTGTCATTCTGTAATTCTCTTTTTAAAAACCTAATAAAAAAATTAAGGAGGAATTAAAATATGACTTTCTTAAAATTCAAAGACAATATATACTAAAAGTTTTACAAAAGGTGGACACTTAAGGTGATTTTATAATATTTTAAATTATGATAGACAATAATAATATAAACTCTTGTATACTATAACTCAAAAAAAAAAAAAAAAAAATCTTTGTACTCACAAATTTGTGAGATAAAAAACACAAAAAATTCTATTTGTAAGCTAGGGTGGATACCACCTATAAAATATTTATATTACATAATTTAATTTGGAAAGTAAATTTTAAAATTTAAATCTTACAAATCAGATCTTACCATTTAAGTAACGTGGAGAGAATAGAATAACTCTAAAAACACATCAATTATGTTATTGAAGTGGCATAATTTTTTTAAAAGATTTAGATATTTAAATTTTGATTGTTAATCAAATCATATTATAAGGATATGCAAATACAATTTTGGAAAAAGTGTTCACCAATTGAAGCAACACTTAAATGTGATTGATTCCTCTTACTAAAAAACTTGTCAAATTGTGGATTATGATTGTAAAAATAGTTCCACTTTGGAGCAGTTATGACCGTTTTGAGCCTTATAGCAACAATAAATAACAAACTCACATTTCAGCATTGTACAAAATAAAACCATGAGAATGACTACATCATATTGTTATCTAAAATACCCTAAAACGTATTTTCTTTCCCTTCCTCTTTGTTTTGACCCCCTGTGCCCCTTTGTTATTCTCAACCAGTCGCCACCACCAACCAGTTTGACGCCAAGCAGCCCGACACAGCCACCTAATCCAATACCAACCAGTCTGACGCAGCCACCACGCAATCTGATGTAGCCACCATCGTCGTCCTCCATGGTTTTCATGGTTTGTTTTGAAGATGCATTTTACCTTGAATTTTCTTGAATTTAAAAGACAAACTAGAACATGCTGTCTATTCTTGAATTTTCTATTCACTTTCTACAGAAATGGGTATAATATGTTTAGGCAACATTCAAATTTTTAGGGATTGTTCTGAAATTATAGATGATCTTAATGTTATGGATAAAATATAAAGAGATAATCTAGGCCTGAGGGGTTGAAATATGGGTGCGGTAGAAGTTAGAACTGCCGGCAAATCCATGGCCCAGAGGTAGGCACCAGGCTAGTAGTCTAACGCTCAGGTTATTTAAACAGAATATTAAATCACGGCAAGCTGTGGTCCCAGTTTGAGGCATTATCTTCCTGTTTCTGCATATTGGTGGAAAATATGTCAGGGGTTCTCTGCTCTCCTATTTGCATGATGAGCTTTTCTTCCCACAGCATATGGGCATGATGGACCTAATCGTCTAAAATTCCAATTTGGTTTGATAGTATTGTTCAAGCAGTTGAACTTTAAATTCATCAGTGTTGTTTTAGTATGATTTGTGGCTTGTTTTCAGACGATAAACCTAGAGCCAATAAACCATAGAAAGAACACATATTGATCCCAAGAATATTTGTTTACATAAATTAAAGATAACAATAAAACAAAAATCAAAGTAATTTGTAAAGAGACGCCAAAGGAGAAGGGCAAGCCTACGCTTAGCATGCGCCAAATCGATGGGAGATGGGAGCTCGCGAGGGTGGCGTCAATGGGATTTGGGAATCCGGCATCAATGACCATAGAATGCGGCATTGATGGGTGAAGATGTCGATTGGAGAGAAGCTCACAACGTTAATGGGCGAGGGATTTTTTATGTCCTCGATGAGAGAGAGACGAGGCTCAATCAATGATCTGGGTTTCGAGGGGGTGAGGGAGTTGGGTTCAATGTGGTGCCGTGCGGTCCCATTCTAGGTCTAATGGGTGGCTACGTGGTAGAAGCACATTGTAGGCTGTTTTCAACCCTTTAATGGACTAATCACTTAGAGCACTAGTAGTGAATTCAACAAAGTTATGTTTTGGCCAAACTTTAACTAGATTGCATAAAAGCTCTCAGTAGTGGACTCAACAAACCTACAGTATTTTTAATTTTGATCATTTTTATTGGTTAAATCTGTTGAGTCCAAATATTATTTTGGTATAAAAAATTTCCTTCCCTGCCTGTTATTCGTTTCGTGCGAGCTCACAACTCTAGAAATCGCTCTTCATCTTAAAAGCACGAAACGTCCAAATCCCAAACTCAACCGCAAACGGTGGCCAGTCTCTATCCATCATTTCAATGACATGGCATCATCTTTGTTAGAGTGCTTCAAATTCTAGTTTTGTAATATTATGATTAGTTAACGCCAATTTTTTCCTTTAAAATCTAATATCAACGTTAGAAAATTAATGTATATTTTTTTAATAACGGATAAATATTCAAATTACAATTAGAATTAAAATAAATTAAAATGTCAAAATCAATATTTTAATAAAATAATAATAGATTTAAAGAGTGTTATTTAGTATTCTTAAAAAGTTATTAGTTAAATTTATAAAAGTGAAATCTCTAACCAAATTTTGTGGTCAAACTTTAGAGTCTCTTAGAAGTTATTCTCTTGTAAAAATGTCTTTCTAAAGAGAAAAAGAAAGAAAGAAGGGGGAAGAAAGAAAGATGAGATCAGAAAATGTCGAGGATTTCCAGTATGAAGCGGTTACAGAGGGGGCAGTTACCCCTGCCGACCATAAGCTCCCTTGAACACAGCCTGCAAAAAGTGTGGCCACAAGGTATAAACGCCGCACCTTTATGCCTCACCATGCACACGCAGCATTTATGCTCTACCCCATCCCCTCCGCCCGCCACCACCTCCCCCTCCTCCGTTTTCACTTCTTCCTCTTCCTCTTCCTCTTCCTCCTCCCCTATGTTGTAGTCCATCAAGTCCATCAGTGACATCCTCGCCCGAGGTTCCGCCGCCTCAGACTCCTCCGTCTCCGCTTGTTCTCTCTCGGCTGCTGCCACCGCCTCCGCCGCTTCCCGTGCTGCCACGGCTTCTCGTGCTGAGAGAGCTCTCTCCTCTGCCAATACTGTTGAGAGGCGGCGCGTGGGCGCCCGTAGCGAGGCTTCGTCACCATCGCATTCGGCGTAGCCGTCTGCTGTTGATGTTAAATCGGCGACGTCCCTGCTGTGCATCGAGTTCTGGCTCTGAGTCGCTAGGTAGCGCGTTGAATTCTGCCGCGATATTTGACGTCCGAAACCCTGAGCCTGTAATGGAGGAGGTGCGTGGTAAAAGTCTGAGTCGCCGGGTGGAGTTGACCTGGACTCAATCGGATCCGACGGGCCCAACCGGGTCGAGCTACGACGAGACATCTGCGGCCTGGTACACGGACTCGACGAGGAGGAATGGCCTCCGCACATATCGAAAGAAGTCGAATCGTCCTCCAACTGAGTGGACTCGGCCGTGTGCTGGAAACGAACCGAGTTGGTCATAGAAAACGAAAGTTCCCGTGACGCGCTACTATTGACAGTATCGTTGCCATTCTGGATAGGGATAACCGATGCTGGGATACGAGAGGTCCAATTCGCCCCAGCGCGCTTGAGAGAGAGCCTGTCTCTGAAGTTTTTCCAAGAGTTATTGTCCCTGTTGTTGTGGTGGTCGCCAATGAGATCCTTGAAGGACAGCCCGGCATCCGGATCATGCTCTTGGATCACATCCAGGAGGGTACGGTTACTGAGCTGAGGCTGAGGCTGAGGCCGAAGCCGAGTTGCCGGCGCGCTTTGATCTCGAGGTAGAGGAACTGGAGGAGCCAACGCGGCTCGCTTCTCAGCCGTGCCCAATAAATCGCCCAGAGTCAAACTGGCCACCGGCTCTCGAATGCCTCTGTCCACCGCCGACATTTGATCTCGCAGTGTTAGCGTCCGCCCTGCGCCTTCCATAATCCCAAAAATATCACAACGAAAATTAGAAATTCAATGAATGTGAGAGAGAAATAATAATTAAGAAGACTAAAATAATTGGTAAGCGTGTATGGTATGGATTTGGAGATGGGGGAAACATATATGGATCTGAAATTTTCTCGGGAAAGAAAACAAGAAGTAAAGAAGGAAGACTTGGCGCTACTTTTGTCGTGAGACGAGAATGTTGGTACAAAATTGATGGACAGAAGAACCAAGGAAAAGAAAATTAAAAACAAATAAGAAAATCCTTCCACCTCCGGGGAGGGAAATCCACTATCCGAGAAAGGAATCGAGAATCCGAATGAGAAAATATGGGATTTACAGAGCGTAAATGAACAAGGAAGAGAGAGATAGAGAGAAGGCATTGGATACCTTAATAAAGATTAAAGGGGTCAGTAATGGCTGCTTTTGAATAAGTACACTCCAAGGAGAGGGCCAGATCTGATATTTTGGGCACTATTTCTTCCTTTAATTCCCACAGACAAACCACGAAAGAAAGAGAATTGAAGCAGATGATCAGTGAGAGAATGAGAGAGGACAGCGAGGGAGTAGGTGATATAAAGATATCAGAATAAATCATTATCATAATGGCTGCCTCAGCGTTTCTTTCCTTTTTCTCTCTTTTATTTATTTATTTTAATTTTTGGAAGTTATAGACGCGTAAAAATAAAAGGAGGCGAAGGAAGGAAGGAGTTCAGAGTTCTGTTGCAACACGTGGCCTTCCTGACCTTTATTCTGCACCAATGATTAGCAGATATTTTATGAGTGTTTTTCTTTTTAAGAAAGAAAAACTAATGTTTATTTGTATATGTATAATTCAGGAGTGAGTGTAAATGGTTTTTCTTTTCTTAAATCTTCTTCATTTCTCCCTCCTCCATTTATATTCAACCAATTAACCTTAAAAAATTCATTACTGTTTTACCGTTATTTCACTCTATTCACGTCTCAATATCTAACAACCCCTTTTTTTTTTTTTTAGCAATTTTTAATTTACAGGGTGTCAAATATTATCACATCTTGGCCTTTATATTTATTTATTTATATAGAGTTATTATATTATCAAATTGATGTATATAATATATGATCCACATCATTTAAATAGTAAAATTTGATTTGTAATATTCGAATTTTAAAATTTTTCTATATGCAAACACTTTATTACGTGTATATTATACACACCCACTTATTTTAAATGCATTGATAATTTTTAGAAAATTGGAGTGGATTTTATTTTTCTTGTTCCAACAAGGGAGTTTCATTTTACTTTTAAAAGGTGTTTATTTCAGTTTAATTTTTGCAACGAACCCCATTTTCCCAACCAATATCGTGTAAATAAATTAACAAAATGAGTATACGTGTTAGTTCTTTTGTCATCGAGCAAGAACAAGACCCCTTAAATCAGATTCTGCTCCATTAAAGCCTCTCCAACTCTTAAGAAAATCCTCTTATTTTAAATCAAAAAACAAAATCATTCGGCTTAAAAACTATTATTTTGATTAAATTATTAAGGTCTAATACTAGTTTTCATTTTGGATTTTATTTTCTTTAACCATGCAAGACAATTTAATTCGTTTCCTAATTTTTTTTGTTGCCTTGAAAGTTTCTTTGATTATTTATAACGGAGTTAATAATTATTTAGGGAATGTTTGGATAATGAGTTAAAATGAGATGGGTTTAGATGAAAGTTGAAAGTTGGATAAAATATTGTTATAATATTATTTTTTAATATTATTATTATTTTTAGATTTGAAAAAATTGAATTGTTTATTATATTTTGTGTAAAAATTTAATAAAGTTATAATAATTAGATGAAATGAGATAAATTGAAAGATATTTTTGCATCCGAACCTCCACTTAGCCCCCTCAATTGTACAAATGTTAGAAGAAAAAGTTAAAAACAAAATAATGTTGGGGTTGATTTCGTAAAATAAGACAAAATGAACAAAATATAAGACAATTGTATATATGTTGGACAAGAAAAAACGACGAACGATGAAGATAGATAGAAGATGCCTTGGTCCACCCACAATGACACAATAACTCCTTTACATTTGGCACCAAATCACTTCCTTGTAGGCCTGCAATTCAGGCATTAAGCTCCACAGTTTTATTTATTTATTTATTGTAAATCCAAATTCTTATTCAAGCAAATGAATGCATGCATAATTTATTTAACTATGTATGAACAAGTTTAGATAAATACTAAATTTAATTTATTTTCTTGTATCAATTTAGCTCTATAGATTAACTTCGTTCTTATTCACATTTTATGTATTTTGACTGCATCTCTTATGATTTTTAATAAATATCGTATTAATTTTTTTTTTATTATTTAAAAAAAAAAAAAACAGTTGGGTAGTTGTTGAACCGAATAGAGGTTGGAGATAGGAATTTAGAAGCCAGAAAAAGTGGTGGGTTTGCCGGCTTAGCAATTGGTTCCCACTTCCCAGCAGTTCAACTAAACCCATGGCTTATTTCCTAAACACTAACTTCTTCCCATACTAAATAAATGAGTAATGGTACTCTCACTACTCTCGGTCCTGCTATATTTTTTTATTTTTTAATATATTTTTTTTTACTTAATGATTAAGTAAATGTTTTTTAATGATATTATAATTTTTTTATTTTTTAAAAAATATTTTATAGTGTTAAAAAAATACATGTATAAAAAAATAAAATAAAAAGATACTATATTTTACACTGAACGGGACTGAGAGTGGGAGAGGGAGCGGGGACTGTAGCAGGATTCTAAATAAATTTGATGTTAAGTTCATTGGGACGATGGATTTTGGACGGTTTTGATGTGACATTAACATCTAATTATTAGGATAAGTTGGTTAGGATAAATGGTTCTTTTTATTCTCATATTGATTGATGATCTCGCATGTATGATCATTATTATTGTAAGCATCTTTGTGGACCACTTTTATTTATTTATTTTGTGGTCATTCCAATCGTGTTTAGATCTTATTTAGATGTTTAATTGAGTTGAGATAAATTGAATTAATTATAAATAGTAGTGAGTTGAAATGGTAGAGTGAGTTTTGTGGAGTCCATCTAAAATGAGTTTATACGTGTTTGGATGTTAAGATGAGTTTAAATGTATTTATGAGAAGTTTAAAAAGGTTGTGGGTCCTGCGTGTAAAGAGGATTAAGTTAAAAAAGATTGTGAGTCTCATACGTAAAGAAGTTTTGAGTTGAAATAAGTTTAATGATTTAAAAATTAAATACTTAGATGTTAAATTCAGTTTAAAATTAAATTAAACTAAGATAAGTTCGGTTCAAATTCTAAATGAGTCCGTAGTCTCTACTTTTAGACGGGCCAAAGTAGATATTGTTGTTGCACAATATTTCTACCTGCCTTTTCGCCTTTACCCATATATAATTGCCTTACTTTTTTAGTTTAGGTTTGGTTCCTATTTTTTTGTGCAACTACATATGTTTCCTTTTAACGAAAGGGGTAGCTACTTTTCTTCCACGAAACCTCCGTTCCAAATAAGAAAATGATTAATGCAATTGATAGGCAAGACTTCGAAGATTTGTGAGAAAAAGGATCCAAAGTATCTAAATAATTGATTGATTTATATGTGTGTGTATATATATATATATATATATATAAAATACTAACGGGTAGAATACCATCTCTTTCTAAATCATGTACCCTCTCTCAATCCACAAAATGAGTCGTTCTAATAGGGAAAGGAGCTCCGGCTCCTCCTCTCTCTCCTCCCACTTCCTCTCTCATGGCTTAGAAGATGTGGATGTAAAATGTTTGTATTTACTCTTCTTTGGTATGGAAAATGGTTGAGCAATCACCTTAAGCTCACTCTTGAGCTACACGCATTGTACTATCTGATTTCCAAGCCGCCGATCTACAATAAGGAAAACAATGTTTTGCAAAACGATGGGCAATTGTGCCTTACATGCCACCATTGTCGAAACTCCAAACGTCGCACACACCCACTGCTGCATTGGATTCCTGGATCTCATACTTTTAAGATTTGGCCATCCACGCCCCTCTACAGCCGACGCGTGAGGCAATCCTTCATTCAAGATCAAATCTATGTGCTTCTTGCATGCCTGCAATGCTGTAATCTAGTTGATCATTTATTCCCATGCTACCTATGGTTTTTCCTAAAACTTATAATCAACGTACTCTCATATCCCAGGTATATGGAGTAGAAAGCGAAGACCTTCTTCAGTTGATCCAAATCTAGTACAACTCATATACGACAGCCTCCCAGGGATGTAATGGAAATCTTGGGCAAACCTTTTTCAAGGACTGCATACAAAAAACACTTTTATGGTTGGTTTTCTCTTGAACCATGTTGTAGTCTATTAGCCAAAAGAGCATAAGACCTGGGCTACTCCATTAGTCTCAAATTCTCTTCCCTATATTTTCTTTCTACACTTCTTTGACTAGTTAGCAACTACCTTAAAAAATTTGGGAGTGATTGCAGAGGCCTCCAACCCTCATGTAAGGGGATTTTTTCCCCCTATCTGCCCACGAGGGGCCACTAGGAAGTAAGTCAAAGAGCCTAGCCGGGTCGACGATCCTCCTCTAAGGGAGTCAGTGGACCCCTTCAGGGTACCCGGCCCGCGAGCAAAGCCCACCCCCAAAGCGATCCACGTACAAGAAAAAAGGGACAGAAAGGGACAGATAAGGCTCGCCACCCTGACACCGCCCAAAGGACACCTTGCCCTCTGAAACCTACACAAGCAGGTAGGCAGGAAATGTGAAAAATCATTGATCTCCTGATAAACAGACATGGAGAGGTTTAACAGAGAATGCTCGGAGGATATAGTAAATTAGAAAGTCACGCCGCATTAATGACACCATTACCTGGACTCTACGTTGCATTAAAGGCTACTGACAAACAAACAGTGGAAATGACATATGATCCTCAAAGTTAGGGACGGGGTGTCACATTTGAAAAATCTAGTATAAAAGTCGATCCACATGTACAAAGAACTCTCTCTAATTCATCTAAGCTCACGCATAAACTACTAAGGAGATATATTGACTTTAGCATCAGAGACTCATTGGCCTCCACCAAAGCCCATATCTCTCCATGGTTTCTTAATTGTGTAGGTGAAAGACTCAAGACCCAAGTTGCTGGAACCCGGCCCAAAGGCGTACAAAACATGAAGTTAACAGTGGCGCCATTTGTGGGATCTCTATAGACTTCACGTGTCTTTCGTATGCCTGCGACAACTCAATCTCAAACAACTCGAGGAGAGGAAGAAACAACGTCAACAAACATTGAAGCGATGCTCGCCGCAATGGAACAACTGGTGGGAAAACTGACTACTGAGATGGAGACCCTTTAGAAGGAAAACTAGACACTCGAAGCGGAACCAAGCAACAGCGAGTACGTGGGATCCAGGAACGTAGGAGAAGGAGGTGACGCAGAGGAAGAAAGAAAAAACATGCAAGACGAGCTGTGTAACCTCAAATGAAAGTACGAAGAGATGGCAAGGAAGATGGGCACATTGTCATCGGTAGACCAATTGGTCGCCAGCATAGGTCTCCCATACAGCGAGGAGGTGATGGTAGTGCCCTTACCACCAAAGTTTCGAGTGCCCCTCATGGACATGTGCGATGGGACTAGAGATCCCCTCGAACACCTGGAAACCTTCAAAAGCCACATGACTCTGCATATTTTCCCAAGAGAAATGGTCTGCAGGGCCTTCCCGCTGACTTTGAAAGGGCCGGCAAGAGTATGGTTCTGGTTTTTGGCACCTAGGTCCATAGACAGCTTCGGGGAGCTGGCTCGTTTATTCCTCACAGTTTATGGCGAGCCGAAGAAGGAGACGCCCCGCAGCATACCTCCTCACCATCAGGCAGGGGGAAGACGAGAGTCTGAAGGCATACCTATCCAGGTTTAACAAAGAGTGGAACGACCAAAACGAGAAGATAACGATAGCAGCCCTCTTGGGAGGAGTGTGGCCCCAATCCCAGTTCATGGCAGAGGTGGCAAGAAGAGCTCTCGCCACCTTGCTAGAATTCATGGACCAAATCGACAACTATATCAATGCCGAATATACGCTTCGGGCCTTAACAAAGCCGAGGAGGAGAGAACCGAAACATACAGAGAAAAAGGCCAGGACAACCAAATGCCAGGCTCGCAAGAAGTTGGAGAAGGGGCCACATGACAACAGGAGGGAAGAAGCCCCTACGAAAGCCCCAGGCCTTCGATTTGACCGACCAGCTCTTGCCATCCAAAAAGACTACCATTAGCTAACCCAAGAGGATGACTACAAGAGCGCCAGCAGTCGTTATTGCACCTACCACCAGTCCCCCACTCATAATACCAAAGATTGCCTTTCCTTGAAAGAGGAAAGAGAGTAGGTTGGGCTGCCGAGAAGGGAAGGGAGCTCGAGGCAGAGAGTAGCTGCACAGGGACCCTAGTGCGATCGCCCCCGCACACTGCATCAAGGAGGACCATCGCTAAGGGAGATCAGAACCATCGAGGGGGCTTTTCTGGCGGAGGCGCAACCTCATCCGAGCAGAAAGCGCACACCAGGCAGGCGAGATACCAAGAGGTGTATTCAGCAGAGTGCCACCCCGCCAAGTACAGGAGGAATGACCTGGCCTAATCATTTCCTTTGGAGAGGATGAGGATGAGGGGTCGTCTATCCACACGATGATGCCCTAGTGGTGACTAAGCTGGTCACCAACTTCACCACTCGGAAGATCCTTATCGACAATCGCAGCTCCGTAAATATTTTGTTCTGGGAAGCCTTATGCGAATAAGAATAAACACCTTCCGACTCCAACCAGCCCCCATGCCACTAAAGGGTTTCTCTAGAGACATGGCCCAACCAGTCGGACCCATCACGCTGTTCGTCTTGGCGAGCAGCGCCCCCTCGACGGCCTTTGTCATGATCGACTTCTTGGTAGTGAAGACTCATTCATCATACAACGCCATAATCGGTCAACCCACCCTTGACAGCTTAAGGGCAATAACGTCGACATACCACTTGAAAATGAAGTTCCCAACCGCTCAAAGGGTGGGAGAAGTTCGAGGAGAGCAAGTCTTAGCACGGGAGTGTTACGTGCGAGAATTGAAGCCAAAGGGTGTTGGGGTGCACATGATCCACGCCCACGGGACGCCGAGCGTTTACAGGAGCTTCACTGCAAAGGAACCTTATGACTTGTAATTTACATTTCTACATCGATGTACAAAATTCTATTAAGGAGAATGTGACTTTTCAGGAATAAACGTAATCTCCACCAACGTAATCTTCATTAATGTAATCTTCACCAACGCAATCTTTGTCAACGTAATCTATGTCAACGTAATCTTTGTCAACGTAATCTACATCGACGTAATCTCCACCAACGTAATCTCTACCAACGTAATCTCTATCAACGTAATCTCCACCAACGTAAACTCCGTTGACACGATCTCCACCATCATGATCTCCACCGACACAATCTCCATCAACGTATCTCCACCAACGAAATCTCCATCAACGACTACTTATCTCCCCACGAGGCACCAAAGGGATAAGTTACGTCAGAGGCTACTCTATCCCTCAAGCAGTGGAGTATGGGCAAGCCCTCGGCTGCCCGACACTTACCTTCCTCGTGAGCATCAATAGGAGGGAGCGGGTCCAGTCCTAAATTGCTCGGTAACTTACCTACCCGCGAGAGATAGAGGGTGAGATGGGCCTTAAGGTCATCTCATCCCTCCCGGAGGGGGTCCAGCCTCTTAGCTGCTCGACAACTTACCTCGACCTCCGCTAGGACGAAGAGTAGGATCAGCACCAGTCTGACCCAACACTTACCTTATCTGTGATGTCAACGGGTGGGAGCGGGTCTAGTACCAATTTGCTTGACTACTTACCTCCCCACGAGGGTTAAAGGGCGGACAAGCGACCCAACCTCCCTTGCGTGGAGAGCGGGTCTATCTCCTCAGCTCTCTAAACAACTTACCTCACCTCCATCATGTTGAAGAGCAGACCAGCTTTTAGCTGCCCGACACTTACTTCCCCGCGAGGCATCAAAGGGACGAGTCACGCCAGAGGCTACTTTATCCTTCTCGCGGCGGAAAGCGGGTCAGCCCTTGACTGCTCAAAACTTACTTTCCTCGTGAGCGTCAATAGGCAGGAGTGAGTCTAGTCCCAAACTGCCTAATAACTTACCTCCCTACGGGAGATAAATGGTGAGATAAGCCTAAGGCCATCTCATCCATCCAGCGATGGAGAGCAGACCTAGCACTCGACTGCCCGACAACTTACAGCGACCTTCGCCACGACAAAGAGTGGGATCAGTAGCAGCCTGACCCAACACTTACCTTCCCTGTGATGTCAGCAGGTGGGAATGGGTCCAGTATCAAACTACCCAGTGACTTACCCCACTCCTACACGATAAAGAGCGGATTGGTTTCTCAGTCGTTTAAGAAATTACCTCCTCAGGGGACTAAAGGAAAGGGCTTGGCCTAAGGCATCCCAATCCTTCCCCTGGCGGAGAGCGGGTTTAGTCTTTCGACTACCCTACACTACGCCATCTCCAACAACGAGACTCCTAATGAGCGGCGCTTCAGACTCCTCGACCAGCTCCCTCTCCACCAAATGGAACGCAAGTGATTAACGATGCGTGTTTCCAACGAAACGACCTAGGTTTGCAAATTCCGGATAAATTAATCTTACTTGTTTATTTTACCCAGCGATGCATCAGAAGCCCGCACTCGCCCCATGGTGAAGAGTGAACCACCTTCTTAGTTGTCTGGCATACTAACTCCTCGAGAGAATTAAAGGGGCGACTCCTCGACCCCTTCCCTAGTGACACCTTCTTAGTTGTCTGGCATACTGACTCCCCAGGTTTACTGACTCCTCGACCCCTTCCCCATTGAAAAGTGGGTTTAGTCTTTCCACTGATCGGCATAACACCATCTCTAACGACGGGACACTAGGCATATAACGCCCATGAATCCTCCCAAACTCCTCCACCAAATAAGAAACCAGAGCGAGACGACCCCTCAACTACGTGGAGATTTACTCCCCCCCTGAGGGGGGAGTACAGATAGGGAAGACCCGTTCTCTCCACCACCCAAGAAGTGTGTCAATACCATAAGGGTAGTGCCTAGCTGGTGAGGTAAGCGCTGGTGGGGTAACTTGAAAGAATCCTTGGCATCAACTCCTTTCCTGTCAAGGCCTCACGTTCCAATGCTGTCGAGTCCAGAGGAAGTACTTACACTCTCAATTCCCTCGAATCACTTCGGGATTCTGGGGCACATGGTCTCTCGCTCTTTCCAAACCCTCCAAGTAGCCAGGATTCTAGGTGTCACCACGTCTCCACGGACTTCTCAGAGTATGAGATCGAAGAGAAAATCAGGGAAGTTGAGTACCGTGCCTCTAAGGACTTACCTCTTCCCTTGTCACAATTACCAATGTGAAGACCAGGGGAGTCTAGCACCACGTCCTCATAGACTTGCCCCACCCCTTACCCTGGTTTGCAATGCCGACGAAGAAGGCTGCGAGACAAGACTCGCATCCCCCCCCCCCAAACATGACTTATCCCTCACGTTGGACCCACCAAGCTGACACAGGAAAAATTAAAGGGAAAGAGAACAAAAAAAAAAAACAAAAGAGCAAATGACTGAGAAAAAAAGAAATACATTTTTATTGATAAGTTACAAGTGTACAAGCAGATACTATGTCTAAACTTTACAAATAGAGTAACATGAACAAGGACTAAGGTACGGGGACGTCAGGGTCCTGCTCGGGAAAGTTGGGGTATGGCGCAGGCTTGTTAAGATCGGGGTTAGGGGCTTCAGAGTCAGGAGGGAAGGCGTCCGTAATCTAGTCCCTGCCCAATGTACAGCCATGCTCGAGCGTGTCAAGGTCTGGAAGGAGTTCACGGGGGTCAAGGGCTCTTCAGTGTGCCTTTAGGGCTCCTGAGTTTGCTTGAGGGTTCTCCGTAACGTAGTCTTGCATCTTCTTGAGACCTTCAATGTATCCATGCGACCAAGCCTAGTTACGAAAGAACATGGCCGACCTCAGCTGTCCTTCTAAGCGGGGAACGATGTCCTGAACTTTAGACAGGTCGCTCCGCAGATCTTCGATGACCACCACTTGGGTTGCCAGCCTCTTCTCAGCTTTCTTTAAATCATCGGACGCCTGGTCGGCCCTCCCATTCTCTTGGTTGGCGGCGACTTGGGAAGCCGCCAATGAGTTCTCCCATCCTTTCAAGGCATCGAAAAAGGATTGGAGATCTTTATCCAACTGACCCAGTGACCCCTCAAGAACCGCCACCTTCGCTATCAGTACATCGACTGACCCCTCAACCGAGCTCCTTGCCCCAACGTAGTGAGGACATCATTACGAGCCAACTCGGTCTGCTCTTTCGCCATGGCGAGCTCAGTTATTAACATCTTCCGCCAGCGATGAAGCTACTTGACCTGCCCTCAGCTCTTTTTCTAAGCAAGCTGGGCTTTCACCAGCTTCACCTCCAACCGCTCCTTCTCCTCCCTTTCCCCCCGGACGTAGAGTATGTCTTGTTGTGCCAATGAGTGGAGGGCCTGGTTCTCCCCTTCAACAACTTGCTGGTTGTCCACGATGAAGGCAGCCAGTCGAGATGCACCCTATCGCCAACAAAAGCAAAAACAAAAATAGGCAGTGCAGAATTCCTAAATAATAAAACAACAGACGAGGAAAGGCCAACGCAAGAGACCTCGGAGAAAAAGCCCATTAAGGGCTTGGTTACTCGGTCGAGGGATTCTGCTCGGGCTCCCCTTTCCGACCGAGCGTGAGTTTTTTTGCCAAGGTCTTGGGGCTCCCATCCCTCGCCAAAACCTTGCAATCTATCTCACTCACTCCTCGCCTACACCACTACCTCAATCTCGGTAGTTGGTAACTTGGCAATAGGCACAAGAGGAAGAATGGCGATAGTCCTCTCAGCAGCAACATCGAGCACCAAGGCAGCCTCTGGCTCTGCCCTTTCCCCACCAAGAGTCCCCTTGCTAGGCTCTTCAGCTGAGGCCACCAGGGTGTCGACGGCAGCGGGAGTAAGAGTAGGGCCTTTTGGTGATGGCTGGGAGCGAAGTTACTCAGGGAAGCCATCCATTCCACGTCTATGCTGGAACCTCCTGTGCAATCCTCGACAGTGCCCTTGAAGACTTAACCCTTAGCAGCGGATTGTGCTGTGGATGGAGAGGACTGGATCATCTCCAGACTCACCTCCGGAGGTGGCTCCACCAGTGTTGATCAATGAGGGGCCGGTTCCAGAAGAGCCCCATAAAAACGCGTCGAGAGCATATTTGCCCTGCGGGACAACCTGCACGGGCCCGTCGAAGCAACTAGCGCCGTGAGGACCGTGACCATGACGAGCTCTGGGGTCAAAATGCCCGTGGGAGAAGGAACGA
Source organism: Juglans cinerea (assembly GCA_961763995.1). NCBI lineage: Eukaryota > Viridiplantae > Streptophyta > Magnoliopsida > Fagales > Juglandaceae > Juglans > Juglans cinerea. The sequence continues at coordinate 30,695,181 of CAUIVZ010000002.1, read as the reverse complement.
CCGGTGTCTCTGGGACTGCAGAACTCCCATCCCTCGGGCTACTTGGAGGATTGGGTCGATGGACAGTTGCCTTCGGTTGCGAAGGCGGCATGAACCCGGGGGGGGGGGGGGGATGTCGTACCTTGATCAGCACCGAGGACTGCCCCAGAGGGAATCGAGGAAGGGACACGAGGCTGCTATCGGCCCTAACAACTTCCGTGCGAACCTTCTTTCCCTTCCCCACGGCGGGAGGGCTCACCGAACTCTTTCGAGTTGGGGTGGCTATGGCCTGCATGGGAATGGTACGGTCGTCGAAAACGGTGTGCCAAGGGGAGGCAGAAATGTCCTTATGTTTTCCTCCCCGAGGAGGGCCTCCGAAATGGCGTCAATTAGATGTTTCTGTACCCATTTTTTGACAAGAGCGATACGTAGTAGCTCCTTAGGGGAGGCCTTCGGTCGCACCGCTTTGTCATCAGGGACCATCCCCCATGAGGCCCAAACGAGGAACTCTTGACAATTCACCTACCCGACTGAACATTTCCACCCATGGTCAGACACAAAGAAAATTTTGGAAGTACAGTCCTTGACCTTGCGATAGCGAGGATCTAGAGTAACAAGGGCATGTGTCATCCTAAAACTGCAAATGTTCCCCTCACACTTTATGAGGTTATGAGTCATGAGAAACTTACGTCCAGTAAGGTTGGCATGCTCCGACTCTGACTCTGACAGAGCCCGCCACCAGAGAATGCAACAACACATCAATATCCTCCAAGCATTTGGGTGCAGTTGAGAGGGGGCCAAGGTGAGGCGATCCGATAGATTGCGAATAGGGTGAGGGAAGGGTAGCCTCAGCTTGCAAGAAAACATGTTAGGGAAGAGAGTGACCTTCGAAGCGTAACCCTCATCGTCAACAGCCCCCTCACGGTGCCCAGGAACCTCAAAAGCCACCTTCTCCGGGATGTGAAAGGTGGAAACCAGCGATGATAAGAATTTAGGAATGACGTTTGAACGCCAGTTATACCCGATGTAGAATTGCTCTGCGGTGCAAACCTCGGGCTGGTCCAATTCCTTAGAAATTTCAGGTTGAACGGTCTTCTTAAGAGCCATGAAAACCAAAGTAGAGAAAGGCAATGGAAAGGAAGAGGAGTCGAGCAAAAGGAACGAGAAAGCTATTGCAGAAGGAGATGATGATGCAAAAAAGGTGGGTAAAAGATGGCAAAGCCGTATTTATATAAAAGGGAAGTGATGATTCCCCTTCCGTACCCATGTGGCGGAACAGGGAATACGAAAGGGTTCAGATCTCGCGAAACGTGCGACATGATGGGACGTGAGAAACGAAGTGGCCTCTCGAGACTAGTCTGAAGATTATAATTGTTAGAATGGGAAGGGTAAAAAAGTAAAAAAAGGGAGGAGAAAGTTAAATAAATGGCAGTGGCGGTTAGAATCCCAAAATCATGGGGAGCACGTGCCCAACGGGGCTGGCAAGACGTGGGTGCATCCCACCGCATGTACTGTGCTTTACGACATGGTGAGTAGGACCCGCCTGACACCATCAATGCCAAGAGACCGAAAAGGGTGCAATCAAGTGTGGGATCCAACAGTCATGAAACAAACCATTAAAGTTGGAAGGAGAACTGTTGCCCGATGTCATTCAGATAATGAAGGAAGCCACACGGGCATAATCTTGAGCATGAACCTTGTAAGTAGAAGAGACGGGAGAATAATAACTACCTGCTTCTAAGGAAGAGGATCTCAATGACGGAGACAGCTGGAACTGTAAAGGGGAGACAATGGGCCTTTTCAGGTTACCCGGCCCACGAGCAAAGCCCACCCCCGAAGCGATCCACTTACATAAAAAAAGGGACAGAAATGGACAAATAAGGCTCTCCACCCTGACACTGCCCCTTGGACACCCTGCCCTCTGAAACCTGCACAGGCAAGAGGCGAGAAACGTGGAAAATCCTCGATCTCCAAACAAACAGCCATAGAGAGGTTTAACGGGGAACGCTCGTAGGATAAAGTAAGTCAAGAAGCCACGACCTATTAATGACATCATTACCCGGACTCCACGCCATATTAATGACGCTGCCCTAGAAGCCACGCAGCATTAAAGGCTACTAATAAACGAACTCTAGAAAGGACATGGGATCCTCAAAGTTAGGGATGGGGTGTCCCATTCGAAAAACCTAGAATAAAAGCCAATCTCTAGGTACGAAGAATTCTTTCTGATTCCTCTAAGCTTACACACAAACTACTAAGGATATATACTGACTTTAGTATCGGAGACTCTCCAGCCACCATCAAGGCCCCCATTCTCTGTGTTTACTTAAAGTGTGTAGGTGACACCCCGAAGACCTGAGTTTCTGGAACCCAGCCCAAAGACAAGCGAAACATGACGTTAACACCTCACTTACGGTATTTTGAATTATTATACTTAAATCATTTGCTTATTAAAACAAAACTATACACATGTATATATCCTCATGTCAGAGTGTTCATAACAAGATAAGAGCATGATGGGTTTTGAAATAGCAAAACTAGTTCATGGGTTCCATACTCTTAACTAGATGACTTACAAAATGGGTTTGGGACTTCGATGCATAAATCCTTTATAAAAGGAGTTTTGCTATATATAAGTAAGTTTGCGTACTAATCTGCGTACTAATATTTTTGTCTTCATATTCTAAATTTAAATTAGCATTGTTTTCAATAAAGTCAATTTTCTAACCAATCATATTGAATGAGTGCGCATATTAGTGCACATAATTGCTTACAATTAGATTTTCCTTTATAAAAGTCATATTTGCCATCGTAAGGCATGTTATATCTATATTATTATATCTTTGTCAATCAGAAAATTATATTTTTAAACCCATAACTAACATGTGTTTTATGATGTAAACCATAAATTACGAAGATTGATGCATCCTGTTAGGGGTTGAAATCCCCTCGTCCATATGACATCCCAAGTCCAACCTAAAAAGTAAAAAGCCATAATCAGGGAGTAAAGAAGAGACAATGAGAGGATAAAGAAAAGGAAGTGTCAGATAGAAAAGATGAATGTGACGGGAAATAGAGAAAAAAGAGAAATGAGTGGAAAGCAAATCAAACACATACGGGAGGAGTGACATAAAGCTGATCTCCTCACTTACCACTAACAGGGTCACAATAAAAAGGATCTGAGATCTAAGGGAAGGGGGAGGATTAAGAGAACACAAAGCACTATCTTCAACATCACGACGAGAGCTCTAAAGATAGGATCTTCTCCAGAAAAGAAGTCTTTGACCTCCATTGTACAGAGAGAAATGAGAAACCATAAGAGACTGTAAAATACTCATATTATAGTGGATTTGCCCTGCAAATAACCCATGAACGTAGGCCTTGTGCAGAACTACGTAAATCTGTGTCTCCATCTCTATTCATTTCTTGTATTTATTTTCTATTCACTGCTATGGATGTACGTACGGGCACAGTACCACTGCTATATACCGTCATCATGGGCTGCAGACCACCTTGGTGGGCCGAAAATGACTCTTTCTTCCGTTTCAACCTGTTATACGAAACACGTCGTTAACACATCTCATCCTCCAACTACTAACTCTACTTATTTATTTATTTATTCTTATCAATTTTAATATTTAGAATTAGACGAGTGATGATCAAATATAATTTACTCACCGGTGTAAAATGTTGTTTTAGTGATGGAAAACTCTACTTATCACACTTCCATTTCACTACCGTCTTACTATGACAAGATACCATTACTTATCAACATTTGAATTTTTCTTTAAAAAGATAAAGAATGATTCAATGATAAAATGAGTGTCACATTCTAGAGAGAGATATGATGTGTAGCATTATTTTTTAGCGATGTATGCCACATACTATGCGTTGTTTTTCCATTTTTTTCTTAATTTTTAATGTGAAACATTAAAAAGAAATAAAATAAAAAAAGCAAAGAAAAAATAAACAAGGAGGATAGAGATAGAGAATGCATAGGACTAAAGAAAAAGTTGAAAAACACCAAAACTATATAGTGATGACTGATGGGCATTCCTTATTCGGGACTAAGCTCCTTACCCGCAACTTAAGCCTAGTTTACATAGGAAGATAAGACGAGAAATCTGTAAATAATAGTAAGATGATTTGTAAATAGTAATGAAATAGTTTAAGTTAAGATTTTTATTGAGTTTTGAAAAATGAGAGAAAAAAAAGTTGAATAAAAATATTATAAAGTTAAAATATTATTAAAATATAACTTTTTAATATAATTTTTGTTTTGTGATTTGAAAAAATTGAATTATTTTTTATGATTTATATGGAGGTTCAAGAAGGTTGTAATGATTAGATGAAAAAGCATAAAAGAGAAATTGAAAAGTCTTTATGTTTGGATGTTGAGATGAAATGAGATAAGATGAGATGGGATGAGACTAATTGGCTATCCAAACGGGACCTTAGAGAGATGTGATCTCTTCACCTAGTGGAGGGGACTGGAACATTCAACTTTTTCTCTCATTTTTCAAAATCCCATAAAACATTTTAATTATAACTAGATCACTACTATTCACAAACTATCTTAACACATATTATCTCAACTCACTATCCAAACCAGGGGTTAGGGGTTGTTTGGTAGAGGTTTCATCTCATCTCATTCCCAAACATCAATCAAATACAAACACTTTTCAATTTCAAATATTCAACTTTTTCATCTAATTATTACAACTTTTCCAAACTTTCAAACATAATACAAAAAGTAATTTAACTTCTTCAAATCTCAAAACAAATATAATATTAAAAAATTATATTGTAACAATATTTTAACTCTAATATTTTTCTTCAATTTTTTTCACTCATTTTTCAAAATTCAATAAAATATCATTATTCAAATCATTTTACAATTATTTACAAAATATTTTATAACTATTAATAAATTTTTTTATCTCATCACATTCTCCGAGCCTTCCCTAAATAAGCAGACGTTTAAAAACAATTCCCAATTTCCAAACAATCCTCGAAGAATCAGTCTCTTGTTCGTCAAAATTAAAATATAATCAATATTCTTTATTCAATTCTTTCCTTATGCAAACTCGTTCAGGCCCAAAAAAGAGTGAATATTTTACTATACTCTATGAGTTTGTCATCATGACGGAAGGCTGAGCTAAAAGAGGCTGCTCAAATCTTCGCAAGCCCAAAACTTGGCTTTGTCCAAACTCAAAACCAGCCTGTTTGTTTTTTCGAAAAATTATATTCACGTCTTTTTTAAAAAAAAAATTATTAAATATGATATTTTAATAAAAAAAAATTTAATAATAAGTATATCCTTTTTAAAGTACGCAACACTTACATAACTTATAATTATATTATTATTCATATTTTATTGAGTTATTCTATTTATAAATTTATTTATACCATATCATTTAGGATAACACTTTATTTATAAAGAAATATTGTAAAAATAATTTATTGTGGTATATCAAATTATAGAATTCTTTTTACTATACAGAAGACTTTATATGATTACGTCAATTTGTAAATTTATTTAGTCTTACATGTTACGTTAATTCGTAAATTTTATTTTTGTGGGACCATTTAATGAATCTAAAACTTTTTTTGTTCGTATATTGTGAGACTACATCAATTATCACACAAAAAATCGATATATATATATATCTATATATTAACAAATGTAATAGAATTCAGCTAGATATATTTGGTGTGGTTGCAAGTAGTTTTCTATTTTGTTTTTGTTGGACCTGAAAAACTTAATTCCTTGAGAAAAGAGGTAATTTGGATGAAAAATTATTATACACTTTTCGTAGTTAAAAATATATATTATTAATTAATTCTTTAATTCTCATCTTTTCATAATTTGAAATTTCACTATCATGAGGGAAAAGATAATTATTAATAAAAATCAATAAAAATAATAAATCACAATTATTTATCGTTTTCAGCTGCAGCCATCTATATTCTTTAAAGCAAACACATCCGCACAACATAATTTATAATATATTTTATAATACATATTTTAAAGTGAAAATATATTTATAAAATAATGTTATTTTTATAAAATATTTTATTAAATTAATTTTTATTTTAAAATATAATCAATAAAGAAAAATCTAAATATAAGCGATTTTGTACACTAATACGCATACCTATTCAATATAATTGGTCAAAAAGTAAATTTTATTAAAAATAATATTAATTTAAATTTAGAATACGAAAACAATAATATTAATACGTAGATTGATTTGTAAACTTGCTTGTAAATAATAAAATTATATTATATAAAGTATCGTGAAAATGTCGTGTTAATCATTTTTCATTCTTCACGCAATTCCGCGGCTTCTCGAGTCTTCTATGGATTTGCTTGGTGCCTTTTTAAAGAGACCCCCAGCCTCTTGTCAGAACTCACGGTCTCCGTTCACGACTCTCTTCCCCATCTATTCTCTTCTCCGAATAAGGTACTGTAGTTACTTTTCCTCTCTTTTCAGGATTTTGATGTAATATTACGCTAATTATCGATGTTCTTTTGTGTTTCCGATTCAGGACCTTCGTAATTTTCTCTGATCTTCTTTGCCCGTTCAAGAATCTATCTATAGAATGACTCATATCCTTCCGTTGATCAGCCTTTTTGCTTTTCCTACCATCTCGACGGTTTGTTGTTTCTTCCCGCCGTTTGGTTGCCTTGAAGATTTCAGAAAACGAAAAAAGAAATAAAAATCATATTTTCGGATCTTTCCTTTCTGTTTTCAGGAAAAAAAAAGGAGAGTTGAAGATTCCAGAAGTTTTTTTTTTCTTTGATTGTTCGACGGTTTTTTCCTCGGCAACCAAATGGGTTATATATGGTTTTTGATAGCTAGTATTTGAAAAGAGAGTTTTGTTTCGTGATCTTTGTTTGTTTGGCTTTAACTGAAGCGAACGCGGTAACCAGAGAGACCGGGACCGTGAGCGGGCTCAGGCTCGGGCCGGCAACAAGTCCAAGCAGCAGCCCAAAAGCGACGGCCTCACCCCCGAGCAACGCCGAGAAAGGGATGCGAAGGCGCTACAAGAAAAGATGGCGAGGAAAGCGGCGCAGTCCGCCGGGGGGAACAATGCTGGCGGGGGCGGCATCAAAGGTAAAAAATGACAGAGTGAATGGTGGGGGATATAGGTAGGTAGATATGAGTATGCTTGTACTGGATCAGATGTGGGTTCATTTGGTGATGTTGTTTGAGATGAACAAACAAACTAATTAGGTTTTTTCTTGAAGGACATTGTTAAATTTGGCTTCTCGACCATCGATGTTATCTCTGATTTGGAATGGAACTCCTTTGTAGCTTTGTTCAACTGTTTTTTTTTTTCCCAAATATGTTTTGTATTTTATTCCGAGTTCATCCTTTTTGGCTTTGAAAAAAATATAATTTTGCAAGCATAGTTAGTAAGACTCTAACTAACCAAGTCTTGGTTAAATAATTTCATGGTATCAATGTCACCTTCTAGTGATATCAGAATCCATGGAAGCTTGTCACAAGTAGGTGCATCTTCAATGAAACTCGCGAGTTCTGCCCGTAAGACAAAAGGTCATATGGCTTCTAGCCGAGGAAAGGAAGGATTTTGGACTTCCTGGACTTTTTTTTATCCCATATGTTATCAAGAAAAAAGATATTTCTTTAGCCACTATTCATTATCTCATATCTTACATCTCATATTTTATATCTTATGTGGTAAATCGGGTTCCCTAACAAGTGATTGGATCTTGCTCTAGTCCCTCCATCTTGATCTGGTTTGAAGGAAGCACGATGATAGATCTTAAGGAGAGGGATGTCAGAGAGAGGTCGGGGAGGGAGAACTTGAAGAGAGAGGGGTCGAAGAGAGAGAACTTGAGGAGAGAGAGCTTGAGAGAGAGGTCGAAGAGTAAGAATTTGAGGAGAGAGGTCGAAGGTGATAGTCTGACATAAAAAAAAAATGTTCAAGTGGGATGTGAGCGTGAAGAGTGACTAATGTATAACCAATTCCTATCAAGAAAATCAAGAACAAAGCATATCTTGCCCATGGAAACGTACGACGGGATGCTGAGGTGATCTGATATAATAGTGAATTTACCAAACACAATCTAAAATAGGTCACTCAACAGCCAAGAGAGCGTGGGAGCAAATTACAACACAAAACCCCTATGGCATCATTTCGACATGAGTAATGTTACCTACAGTCGTGGAATGTGCAAATGCCGTGTAATCGCTTTGAAAAAGAGTGGGGTCTACTATTAAAAAATTAATTTATTTTCATGTGGGTCTCATATTTATTTATTTTTTTCAAAGCGACTGTACGACACTTGTACACTCACGACTGCAAGTATCATTTATCTTCCAACATAGCATTAGATTAGTCACTGATAGGAAAGGACTGGACAAGACACCACATTAGAAGCAAGTTACCGCAAACTTCAAGATGAACCGGTTACCAGCTGACCATTCTCTTCAATTTTTCTATAAATCGGATAAAAATAAACACTAAATGTAGATTCTATTAGGGTTTATATGATTTGCGAATGGTATTTGATGCATTGTGTCTCTCTTTAGATATATTTGAAGCAGAAGTCGAAGTAAAAAAGATCATTAAAAATCTTAATCCACTTCTAGAATCTCAATCTCATTCAGCTTTAATGATCAGTGAGTTGGTTATGGGAATATTGGGAATGAACAGGTTGGTGGGGCTACAGAGTGAGAGAGTGATGATCATGGTAGAGTGATGGTGCTGTGGTGATAAAGAAATGGTCAAGCAGCGTTCATTTTTAGGAAAATGATAGAAGAGTGTTTTTCACAATGGATATTTTTACAAAGTTGTTTATAAAAAGTAACATAATTTTATATATCATTTTAAAATATGATTATTTAAAAAATTGTAAAAAAATTATTGGATGGAGCTTAATACCATTTCAAGATTTATTGGGTTGCTTCACAGGCCTGGGCTACAACTCAGACCAATAACCCAATCCCCTAAGAGTCCAATCTATCCCAACCATTGAAAAAATAACTGATTGAGAGTCACCCAGACAAAGAGGAGCTATCCAGTTATTTGGATTTGGCTAAGCTCTCCATCCCGAGACTTGAATTTCAAATAATAGATAAGCCCGTTATCGCATGACAACAGAAATCTCATGGGCTCTATATATACATATCACCCAGGTATGTGAAGACCATCTGATCCATTTGTCTGGAAAATGAGATTCTTATTGTGATCACTAACTTAGGCATCAAAGGTGTTCTCCAGAACCCCCAAGCCACACAACTCTTTGGTTGTAGGTGATCGTATGTGTGAAGCTATAAAACACCTACTGACCGTGAAGCAGAGGGAAGAGAAGAGTCTGAAGGCATATCTAGCACGATTCAATAAGGAGAGAATGATAGTCAACGATCAAGATGAAAAAATTATGTTGGTTGCTTTGCTTAGAGGAATTTGGCTAAGAGGTCCCTTTATGGCCGAGTTAGAGAGGAAGACTTCTTCCACCTTGCGATAATTTATGGACAAGGTAGATGATTTCGTCAACTTTGAAGATACATTGATCACCTTGACAGCCAGACTAGAGAAGAAGGAAGAACAAGCACCCAAATGGAATTAAAAAAAGAAGCGAGATTGAGGGTCGAGATCGAGGAGAAACCCATACGAAGGAAGACGACACACCCGCACAAGTAATCACGTGCATTACTCTAGTGTACACATGCAAGACAAAGTCAAAGAGGCCAAGCGTGACGAGGAACAGGGGTAGGGGCGACAGACCCAGAAGTACTGTACCTACCACAAACGAGCGGCCACAAAATTGGAGATTGCTATACATTGAAACAAAAGATTGGAGATGAGGGGAAACAATGAGCTAGATTGCATTGTAGCCAGAAACGCTACTCCCCCTGCACCCCCGGCGTCTGGGCGATAGAAGGCAAGAGCGCAAGCACCAACAGAGTGAAAGCTCAAGAAGAAGAGTCTCACCAATAAGAGAAAGGAGATCACAGGAACCACAAGAGCAGCACCCTAGGCAAGACGGAAATCGAAGGAACCCACTTGTAGGTGATATACGGACAATCGTCGGAGGATATACCAGGGGTGGCCCCACTTCCTCTTAGAGGAAAGCATATGCTAGGTGGGCCAAGTTTCACCCACGATCTCTTTTGACGATGATAATTGTCGAGGAGTAGTCTACCCGCATGATGATGCGTTAGTAGTAACAATGCTGGTAGCAAATTACACCACACGAAGAATATTGGTCAACAACGGGAGTACTGCAGATGTCCTATTTTGGGACGCATTCACAAGAATGGGAATCAATGTAGACCAGCTGCGTCTGGCGCAAACTACTTTGAAAGGGTTTAGTGGGGAAGCAATACAACCCATAGGGTCTATCATGTTACCGGTGTCAGTAGGGACAGATCCCCACGTTGCCACTACCATGATAGAATTCCTGGTGGTAAGAACCCGACCAGATGCTATCATTGGTCAACCCATGTTGAATGCTTTAAGGGCAATCATCTCCACCTACCATCTAAAAATGAAGTTTTCCACGAAAACGGGGATTGGTGAGGTACGTAGTGAACATGTGCTTGCCCAAGAATGCTACGTCCATGAGCTCAAGCAAAAGGGGAACGAGAAGTGAAAGTGGTCGAGACATGGGACGATATTGTCGCTACCTCTCATCGACACCTGAAATTTTCATGACAAAAGTAGAAACAAGAGATGAAAACGCCTTGAGACAAGGGGAGGCAGGCGAACCCTTTGAGCTTATCAATGTTGATTCAACTCAACTGGAGAACTGCGTGAAGATTGGAACCAGAATGACGAGTGATGAAAGGCAGCTACTGAAACAACTCCTTCTCGAGCACAAAGATGTCTTCACATGGAGTCATAGAGACATGTCGAGAATCGATGTGGAGGTGATAGCACACAAACTGAATGTCAGACTGGGCGCTCGAGCAGTCAGACAGAAGAATATGAGTTTTAGCTCCGAGAAGTACAAGGTGATTGCAGAAGAGGTAGATCGGTTACTAGCAGCTGGATTTATAAGAGAAACTCAATTCCCCGAGTGGTTGTCAAATATAATGTTGGTGAAAAAATTCAACGGGAAATGGTGGATGTGCATGGACTTCAGGGATCTAACAAGATCTGCCCAAATGATAGTTTTCCTCTTCCGCACATAGACTTGATAGCCAACGCCACAGCAGGACACAAGGTGTTGAGTTTCATGGACGCCTACTTAGGATATAATCAAATATGGATGAGTCAAGTCAACAAAGAAAAGACAGCTTTCATAACCGATCGAGGATTATACTGTTACCAGGTCATGCATTTCGACTTGAAGAATGCGAGGGCGACATACCAAAGATTGGTAAACAAGGTGTTCAAACATCAAATAGGCCGAAACATGGAAGTAAATGTGGATGATCTACTGGTGAAGAGGATGGAGTTCAGACAACATATAGAGGATCTAAGAGAAGCCTTCGATGTGCTACGCCGATACAGGATGAAACTTAACCCAACTAAGTGCACATTCGGAGTACAATCAGGCAAATTTATGGGGTTTATGGTCTCAAAAAGGGGCATAGAGTCAAATCCCAAGAAATTGAGGGAAATCATTGAGATGAAGTCGCCCACTAAACGAAGTTCAAAAGCTAGTGAGAAAAATAGCGGCGCTCAACAGGCTCGTGTCCAGATTGACAGATAAGTGTCTCCCTTTCTTTCAAGTCCTAACAAAAGCACAAGGTTGGGACTCTAAATGGGAGGAGTCGTTTGCACAACTTAAGGAATACTTGGCACTCCCACCGCTACATAGCCAGACTAAGCATGGAGAGTCATTGTCGTTATACTTAGCTGCAACCCTAGATGACATATATGTTGCATTGGTAATGGAAGAAGGGAAAGAGCAGAGACATGTGTACTATGTAAGCAGAGCCTTAAGAGGAGCTGAGACAAGGTATCCGAAGATAAAATTAATTGCTTTCGCCATGGTGACGGTTATGCGACATTTGTGCCCCTATTTTCAGGCTCACTCAACAAAAGTCGTTACCTCATCACCCTTACAGAAGGTGCTGCAAAGGCCCAACAGCTCAGGCCGATTGGTTAAGTGGTCCATCGAACTGAAACTTAACCAATCGGCCTGAGCGAGTACGACATCAGTTATGTTCCCAAAACAGTCGTCAAAGGACAAGTCTTAGCTGACTTTGTAGTGGAATTCACAAATTTTCAAGAAGAGATGCCCAAGACTCCAGGAAAAACACTGTGGCCGGTGTATGTTGACGGGTCATCTTGTAGAAAGGAGGTGGCGTGGGCGTGCACATAATGTCAAATAAAGGGACCAAGTTGAATCATGCAATACGGCTAAATTTCAAGGTAACAAATAATGAGGCTAAATACGAAGCAGTGCTCACGAGGTTGGCCGTAGTGGAGGCTTCAGGTGGGGAGGAAATCGAGATGAGAGCAGATTTGCATGTCATGGTCGGCCAAATCACAAGAAAGTATTTGGCGAAAGGACCAAATTGATGAAGTACCTCCATCAGTTCCAGGAATGGTGCAGTCACTTTCAATACTTTCAAATTGAGCGAATCCCTCGAGTTGACAACATGAAAGCCGATTGATTAGCATGAGTAGCCTCGACGAAGCAGGAAGAAACTTTACCATGGGAAGTCACTATGCAGGCTGTTGACACGCCGGTCGTAGGAAATGAAGTGTTGAAGATAGGAGGTAGCGCGCTGAAGAAGGCATATAATATAATCAAATACCTACAAACATGAGACCTTCTTACCTCCCACGAGGAAGCGAGAAAAGTCAGAAACAGGGTAGCCCGATTCACCACGGTAGATGAGAGGTTATACAAGCGAGATTTTTCGACCCAATTGTTAAAGTGCATATCGAAAGAAAATGTTGAATACATGTGCGAAAACCACTCAAGAGGGAGATCCCTTGCCATGAAGATTATGAAGGCAAGGTATTATTGGCCAAACGCCCTAAGAGACGCAAAAGAGTTTGTAAAAAGATGTGTTCAATGTTAGCTACACGTGTCAGTCCCGAACACCCTTCCCGAAGAACTAAGATCGATAATCTTCCCTTGGTCATTCGCTCAATGGGGTATAGACCTGGTCGGCCCTATGCCCTCGAGCAAAAGGGAAACCAAATTCATCATTGTCGTTGTCAATTACTTTACCAAGTGGGTAGAAGCTGAGGCAATGGCAACAACGACCGCCCAAAACGTGACGAGGTTTTTATGGAAGACTGTAATATGCAGGTTCGGGGTGTTACAAAGCATTATCTCAGATAACGGTAAACAGTTTGACTCAGAGCATTATCGTAAATGGTGTGTCGAACTCGGGATCAAGATCAAATACTCCTCCCCAAGACATTTGCAAGCAAATAGGCAGGTTGAAGTAACCAACAAAATCATTAATCGACTACTGAAGAAGAAAGTAAACGAGAGAAAATGTGTGTGGGTGGATGAGCTCCCTGGGATTTTGTGGGAATAGAGAACACATTTTGCCTTAGCATACGAGAGCGAAGCAATAATAAAAGTTGAGGTGGGGTTTTCAAGCTACAGAAGGGAAAGTTTCGAGGTCGAAGCAAATAACAAGAAACTGGATGAAGTGAGGACGGACGCCGAAATAAGAGTGGCAGTCCACAAAAAGAAGACAGAGCAGTACTTCAACAAAAGAGTAAGAATCCTTTAAAGTGGGTGACCTAGTCCTAAAAGAAACCGGAGTAACCGCAGCAGAGGAGGGAAAGTTGGAACCCCGATGGAATGGGCCATATGTCGTGGTTGCCAGCTATCGCTTGAGAGCATATCATCTCAAAGATGCTACCGGTTGTGAATTACCTCACCCTTGAATCGCCGAGCACTTAAAAAGATACTACATTTAACCCAGGGTATATTACATTCAGTACAATAAGTTTGAAAGCATGTGAACACTTTGTCATTACTTTGCATATTTATGTAAGTTAATTTAGCTGCGGAATATTTTGTAGTATCTAACTCTTATCGCCAAGATTACGCGGTCGAAACATCCTCCCGCTACACCACTCGCCATAGTTGCGGGATTGAGGCTCTCTCTTACTACACTCTTATCGCCAAGGTTATACGGTCGAGGCATCCTCTCGCTACACCACTCCCCAGAGTTGCGCGATCGAGGTTCCCTCCCACCACACTCTTATTGCCAAAGTTTTGTGGTTGGAGTAATCTAACTCTAACCAAAATACCTATAAAAGGTAGACATGCATAGCCCAATGATCAGCCACCTTCTTCGAGAGGGGAAAATCGCGGGGTAGAGCTATATATTTGATATTTCAATTGAATTCCTTTAAGAAAATAACACAATATATCAAGATAACAAGGCAAACAGTACAACAATATTGAAGTAACATTTACATCATTAAAATTAGGAACCAAATTGAAAGCAAAACATAGTATCTGGCATTGTATCTTGTCCCTAATACAAATTTTGAAAAGAAAAACTTCAGGAAGTACGAGGAGGGGGGAAGGCGTCCGTCATAGTATCACTTCCAAAAGAATAAAAAATATGGTAAGTAGAAGAGCTAGCTCGGATTGACTTCTAGTACAGGATGCGAAGATTCGCCTCAGGGTGGTTGAGCAAAAATTCACGCAACTGTTTAATCCCGAGCTTGAACCCAAGGCCCCAAGCTCAGCCTCGAATGGAGTAGGCAACCATCAGTTGAGGAAGAATGCGAGCAACCTCACTCTGAGAGCGACCCAACTTGGTGTTCAATTCGGTCACCTTAACTTCTAAGTCTGAAAACTGCTTTCTGTAAATCTCTAGAACCTGATTCAGCTGCAAATAATGGTGGTCATGCTCCTTAACTTCTTTTTTCGCCACCGCCAGATTTTGTTCGGCCTTGACCTTCTCACCCTCTGCTATGCTTAATCTAGTATTGGCTTCTCGGTGCCCTTCTTTAGAGGTTACCAGGCAAGCGGCGTATTCAGCCTTCGCCTTCTTCAGCTCCTCATTTTCTGCCTTCATTTGGTTAAGGCGAGCAACTAAATCATCCTGTTCCTTCCCGTCAGCTTCTGTTTCTTGACGATGACGACCGAATTCTTCCAAAGCGGCCACCAACTCCATTCTAAGTGAATCAACTTGGGCACGTAAGGAAGCCAACCCACCTTCAAGCTCACGGGAACGAGACTCAGCTCGAGATAATTCGCTAGCCATCTCCTATTTCTCAGCGCGAGCAGCACGGATGACACTATGGGCTTGATCGATAAAGGATCGCATGGATTGGTTTTCTTCCTCTAACTCCAATGATCCTCAACCAAAGCGGTCGTCAGGCGATCAACTCCTTTAAAAAAAAAGAAGAGAAAAATAAAGAAGAGAGAGTAAAAAATGGCAGGAAAAAAATTCTTAAGGCAAAGGAACTCATTGGCGAGAGGATGCTTCAAAGGTTATGTACGGTGAAGTGAAAGGCCCCTTTACGGCGAGCACGCGAGTGGAGAGAGGAACTAGCTGGGTGAAAACTAGATGAACCTCAAGGATCAGGAACCTTAAAGGAAACACCAGTGAAACCCACCAAAGCAAGAGTATCTTGAATAGACTTTGAAGGAACACTCAGAGGCATGCTCATATTCGCTCCCACATGTTGATCAGGGTGCAGCTCTACATCATCCTCCCAAGTAGGTGATGCCTAAGAAGGACCGATGAGAGGATTCTCCTATGTAAAAGTTGAAGAAGGCTCACCACTCCTGATGAGGAAAATGCTGAAAGGCAAAGAGGGGATCGATACCCTACTTCCGCTAGCAGAAGATTTTGTTGGAAAGACAAAAGGCATCTTAGGAGTAAAGGGGTAACCCCACCCGAGATGGTCGAGGCAAGGGGTGAGCCAGATGCAAGAGTGGCAGCTCCCGCCAACATATCTTCAACATCCTCGACCCGAGGGGATCCCCCAGAAGCGTCGAAAGAAGGAAAGCTACTCGGTACAGTCGGAGGTGCATTAAGGAACTCTGGGTTCAAAGTTACAATGTCGTTGCCCTCATCTAAGGTCTCGTTTGTTTTCAGAAAACATCTCATCTCATCTCATCTAATCATTACAACTTTCCCAACTTCCAATGCAAAATAAAATAAATAATTCAACTTTTTCAAATCCCAAAACAAAAATAATATTAAAAAATATATTCTAACAATACTTTATTCAACTTTTTAACTTTAATCTCAACTCATCTGCAAAAACAAACGAGCCCTAAGTTGATGCAGTCTCCTGTTTGCAGAGTAACTACAGATGGTATATTAGGCGATAAGGCAACTTTAGCCACTATCATCGACTCGAGATCGACCTTGGCTTGAGCCATAATCCCGTCAAGGGAATTGGTTGAAGGTATTAGGAGAGGATTTGATTTTTCCCGACCACTTGCCAAAGGTGGTGGCGAGGGCCCACCCTTTGTGGAACTGGATTCATCTGAAGGTGCCACAACTGTACGAGCTTTATTTTTCTTCCTTCCCCTGTAGTGGGTTGTGGCCCCCTTTTTAAGCCATTCGCCTACGATGGGGCACCCAGAAATTCACGCCAAAAAATGTGCGTCCGACTAGGCACCATTAAAAATCTATTAATATTAACGGGAGTCAAAATGACATCCGACCAGGTAGAGTTAACATTCTGTTCTAACCAAGCCTGCACCAATTGAATATGAGCTTCCTCTCGGGTAGAAATGAGATTCTCGAATCCACACTTCTTGGGAACCTGAGACCATGAAGCCCTAATGGGGAATTCTTGATTCGAGACCTCATCCGCAGGGAATTCCCAACCATCACCCGAGACGAAGAAAAATTTCCTCTACCAATCCTTGGCGTGGAAATATTTATGCTTTAACTGAATTATTTTATTGTGAAACCTAAAACTACAAAGGTTCCCATCTAAGCATCTAAATTCATGAAGAGAAAGGAACTCACGAGCCGTAAGATCGGGATATTCATCACCCGTAGGCTTCAACACTCGTCGCCAAAGAACGTAACAAGCCATTAAAATCCTCCAGGCAATAGGCACCAGTTGGGCCGAGGCAAGTCCCAAGATGTCTAACACGTCATGGACAAGTCTTACAAAGGGCAAACGAAGCCCCATCACAAACATGGTCATATACAGGGCAACAAAAACTACCATACCTCTCACACTGACAGCTTCGTGATGATGGTTAGGTAGTCCTAAAGCCACCGAATTCGAGATGTTGAAGCTATCCCTCATGGCGTCCAATTCGCAATAGGAAATGGTTGAGGACCATCGATGACCCTAAAAAATCGAGCGAAGAGCATTTTCCCCTTCCCTGATAGGGTTAGCAGCGGCCCCTTTAGGACGAACAGGGGAATCGTAGGGTTGTGAAGAACCAGCCCCTCAAGAGGAAGCCATAGGATTACTTTTAGAGGAAGCCATAGATTCGCAGTGTGAGAGAGAGAGAGAGAGAGAGAGCAAAGAAAACAAAGTGCTTGAGAGAAGAAATGAGAAAATCGAACGAGGAAAAGTTAGAAAGAAAGTGTCTGAAGACTATAAATACCCACGACGGTTAAAGGGAAAAGTACGAAAGGGCATGAAGGCAAAACGACATTCTGACAAAGGGGCACAAATGACGAAAAACCTAGATAACGAAGTGACGCTATGATTACAAGTCATATCACATTGCGCGTGATGAGACTTAGCGGGGTAACTGGAAGGGGCTTAATACCACTCCGAGGCCTATTGGGCCGCTTCATGGGCCTGGGCTACAACTCAAGCCAATAACCCAATCCCCTGCGAGCCCAATCCATCCCAACCATTGAAAGAATAATCGATTGAGAGTCTTCCGGACAAGGAGAGCTATCCGATCACTTGGATTTGGCTAAGCTCTTCATCCTGAGACTTGAATTTCAAATAACAAATAAGTCCGCTATCGCATGGCAACAAAAATCTCATGGGCTCTATATATACATATCACCAGGTATGTGAAGATCATCTGGTTCATTTGTCTAGAAAATGAGATTCTTATTGTGATCACTGACTTAGGCATCAGAGGTGTTCCCAAGAACCCCCAAGCCACACAACTCTTTAGTTGTAGGTGATTGTGTGTGTGAAGCTGTGAAACACGTCCATAATAATTATATATCTAGCGTTACTCCTTTTGGAACTATTTCTTACATGCCATGCGATGATATATCATTGTATTAAGTAAACTTGGATTATGCATTTACGCCTTGAGGATACTGAGCCAGATCATGGCTTGTAACTGCTCCTGGCTGAGGGTCTATGTGGCTTGCATTGGACCCAATTGAGGACTTTAACAAGGGTTTTGATAGAGACACAATTCATAATTCACGAACATCATTTCACTATTTATTTGAGCAGTTAAAATACTGTTCATTCATCATTTATGATAAGAACATAAATGCAATCTCTTTGTGCTCATCTTCAGATTAAGAATGCATTTAGATGTTGAGGTGATTTCAACTAATTTGAATTGATTTATGAATAATAGTGTTTTGTGGGTTTCATTGAAATGTGTTTGAATGCCAATAGATTGAGATATGTATTTAGATGTATGAAGTAAGTTGAGATAGAGTTTAATTTTTCTTATAAAAAATTGAAAAAGTAGCGAGTTCCATCAATAATAAATTGAGTTGAAATAAGATGAGTTGATTTCAAAAAACAAACGCACCCTAAATTCCGAGACAAAGTTTGCCCATTTCCAAGCTGCATTCTAGGAACATATAAATAAGAACTTGTTTGTCCATTTCTTAACCTAGGTGTTGTACATTCAGTTCTGTTCCAGCCCCATTAAAATATAAATATAAATAATAAATTTTAATATTAAATATAATATGTTTTTGGTACATTTTCAGTTTTTTAATACTTTTTTTTACTGGCTATGTTGATTGTTGGGATTCAAATCTCCTTTTCATGCATCCTGTGATGGGCCAGACATGCCAGGCCTCATGTGTTTTAACCTGCTGATTATAAACTTGAACAATTGATCCGACTCATGTTTTGAGATAATTAGCTTCGACCACCTTAAGGCCCTTAACAAAATTATTCAAGAAGGTTTAAGGGAAAAAATAACATCATCTCATAATTCTTTATAAGTGGAAAAAACTCCTACTAAGTGGAAGTTTATTTACAGGCACCAGGTGTATGGGATAAAGTTCAAACTAATTCAGTGAGTGCATATGCTCGATTTCTCAAAATGGGTTTCGGGTAATTCAATTGGAGATTTTTTTTTACTTTGATGGCTCCAAGAGTATGAATGCGGAGTTTCGAATCCAAGATATCTAAATTATGTAACTTGCACCAAGACCGCTACGATATCCCTCGGATATCTTACACATATTATACAAAACAAGGATTGTTCATGTGAGACCGATGCATCTTATATATATATATATATATATATATATATATATTGTTAAAAAAAGATGCTTCTTCTATTAGGAGCTTGATCTTCCTCATCAAAGGAAATTTTATTTTATTTTTTAAGAAAATTCAATTATATGATATGAGTAAATAATGTTAGAACTTAAATATTTTTTGGGAGTAATAATAATAAAAAGCCCAAAATGGACGTCCAATTTCTTAAAGCCCTCTTCTTCTTCGTCGTCGTCTTCTTCCTCTTTCTTCATGCCCAGCCCACTACTCGCAGAGGTCGCATAGTCCCCAAACCCCCACGAACACGAACACGACCTAACCAAACCGAAACCTATACACCATAGAGCGCGATAAAAACCAAACCCTAGAAATTAGAGGGACTGGTAAACTCTGAGAGACACTTTGATACGCTTTCATGGCTGACATTTCCGGGGACGCGTTGCGTTCTAGGGAAAATTCGTGTTGATTCGTTTTGGAATAGGGCTCGTGGTTCGAAACCCTAGGAGAGAGAAAGTGTTCCCAATTTCGCGGCTCCCGTCCCAATTCAGGTACTTCTTGTTGCCCTTTTGGTGTTAGGTTTTGTTCCCCGTGGTTATGAAACCCTAGAATTCTGGAATTTGTGCATTTTTGCTGGGGGTCGAATGGCATTAAGGTCTTTAATTTTTATTTAGGAAATTCATGTGAATTTCGATGAGTGCTTGAAGGTTTAAGCAGTAAGTCCTGTTGTTACGAAGGTGTTGCATTAATATGGTATTAAAAGTCAGAAAATAGGTGTGCCCATTTGGGGAAACTTAGTATGGTGTGTGTATAAGTGGTAAACCAGTGATTCTGGTACTTTAGTGAATTGTTCCAACGTGCCCATATGAGAATTTGAAGGAGAAACAATGGTGGCAAGGCTCTTACATGCAAATGCTTACGTGTGCATGTAGGTTTTTATGATATAGAGTATTTATAAATGTTGTTACTCTTGTTTTCAGTTATTAAATACCATACGTTGTCATAGCCAGAATGCATTTGTTGCACCATTTTTAACAGAATGCATTCATTTCCATCTTGTGATGATAATCTCTGGTTTAAGTAAGGAAAGTGCTCCCAGTTGTTCAATCATTTGATAACTAGAGTCATTCTTTTTTAAATGATCACTATGGGTCAATGAGTCAGATTCAATAGAATTCGATCAATTCTTTTTTCTGTCATACTTATCAAAAAGAAATTCTTTTTTCTGTTGTTAAGGTGGAGGTGCTTATTGCTATTGGTGGTTGGCGATGGATTATTAAGCCTGCCATATCTTTTCCTTTAAAATCATTTCTTTAATCTTGCTGATTTTCCACCTATTACTCAAATTTCTATGAACTGCACCTTTTTTTCCAGTTTCTTTTAATTTACCTCTGGATTTCTAAATGTTTGTCTTATTGTAAGTT
The DNA here is from genome assembly GCA_961763995.1 of Juglans cinerea. Taxonomy (NCBI): domain Eukaryota; kingdom Viridiplantae; phylum Streptophyta; class Magnoliopsida; order Fagales; family Juglandaceae; genus Juglans; species Juglans cinerea. Next base: position 30,674,437 of record CAUIVZ010000002.1, on the reverse strand, counting down.
CCTTCAGTCTATATTATATTAATTGTATTTAATTCATATACTGGTAGATTTATCATGGTAGTGCAACCTGTTTTTTATGAAGAATTTCATCTACACATGGTCACCATGACTTTGTAAACATGTAAGCAGCCATTTCATGATTTTAGTGTTTCATAGGGCATATTGAGCAGACGTCCCCACAAACAATGCTCTTGCCCTCTTGTTTTGAGAAGCATGTTGAACAAATTCTTGTGCTTCGCTATTTAAATGGAATCCTTTTATAGGTTTACTTTTCTATTCTTAAAAAAGAAGTTTGGAAACTTTTAGAAGCAACTGAGATTGCATTGGTGCAACTTTCCCCATGTCCGTTAATTGCTAGCAGGTTGAATATTCAATTTCAGGCATTTGAGCTTTAATGCATGTTTTCCTTCAGTTTTTTGCCAATATCTTTTAATCATACCAATTAACACAGCTGATGTGAGAGGGTGCCAGGCGTTGGGATTGGATAATATCTTAACGTATTGTTCTATAATTTTACTTTTTTAAAAAAATTATAAAAAAATGGAATTGTTAGTTAGGCATCAAATTTCTTACATTTTTGTGTTGACATTCAATTTATATGATTTCTGTACTTTAAATCCTATATGTTAGAGTGTATTTATAAAAAAAAAAAGAAAAAGAAAAATCCTATATGTTGAGTGGCAATGGTCTCTGGAAAAAATGGCATCTCCGCCCCCTAAAATAAGTGGCGGAGGATGATGATGGGTTTGTAAACACAGAATTGTGTTTACCTTAAAAGAAAAAATTCTTTGTCATGAGTGATCTCTATGGTGTGATATCAGTCAATTTTTTCTATGTACTGATCAAAATTTTATTCTACTTGGCCAAAAAAAAAAAAGTCAACTTTTTCCTTTTTCCAATTATTTGAATTTATCTAAATTTGAGTCTTATCTCCTCTTGAATTAGGGGATTTAGGAGAAAGGATGTATTCACTGCTGATATATAAATTTTCTTTTGTTTATTTAGCCACTTCCTCATTCTCACGACTTTTTTTCTCTGTTGCTTTCTCAAGTTTGTAGAGTATTGAATAGATGGGAGGGGAAAGATTGTAGGTATTAAGGTAGGTATGCATGGATATACCTCAGAGTCTGGTCTCCTCGTAAATGCTGAGGTTGATTCCATGGGTGGAGTTGTTGACGGCGGGGTTGGTATTGGTTTGAAAACCTCTCCACGCCGAGCAGCTATTGAGAGGGCTCAAGCAGCACTTAGGTGATACTGGCGTGCTCCTTTGTGTTTAATCCCACCGCTTGTCTAATTTCTTTATTTGGATGTATTTTTTTTAATGTCCAGTCTGTACATAAAAGGTATATTACTTGTTGATAACAGGCAAGAATATGATGTTCGTGAGGAAAGGAGAAGGGAGCTAGAATTTCTTGAGAAAGTATGGAATTTGATCTTTTCATTGCTTTTTATGCAACTTCTTTTCGTGAATGATAATAACCAAGTATGCCCCTCTTTCAGGGTGGCAATCCCTTGGACTTTAAGTTTGGGAATGGAGCTTCGGTTAGTGTCCAGTCTACTTCACTCACTGATCAGCATCCAGAACAAATTGTGACCAGGTAGATTCTTTTGCTGATGCCATTACTGGGTATCAAAATAATAAGTTAATCACTTTTTTTTTTTCATTTTATTTGGTATTTCAGTGAAGCAAAAGGTAGTTTTGCATTGGCTACCTCACCTCATGGAGATTCTGTTGAGAGTAGTGGTAGACCAGGGGTTCCTGCAGTTTGTGAACCGAATAGTGCTGATAATCTGTTGCTTTTTGATGGTGACAATGAGTTACTTGAAGGTGAAAGAAGCTCTATACAACCTGGTAGAATGAATCATATTCTTCCATCTGAGCAGTCTTTCCAGATGGATGGGAGTCAAAATGCCAAGGAATCTGAAGATTCAGCTTTTCTCCGCCCATATGCTCGAAGGTATAGGTCCAGACCGAGCCGTGATGGTGCTCGTGGTAGGGATGGAAAGGAGGTGATGTCTGAAATGAACAACACAAAAGACCAGAATATACCTTCTGTTTCTAATGCAAAGGCTGCTACTTCAAATGGTGACATCGCTTCAAAAAATGTATCTTCTGATAATCAGTTGGATACGGACAGGGATGGTGTGCGGGCTCTAGAGACTATTAGCAGTATCCTGCCAGAAGTTAAGTTGGATGTTAAGACTCCCAATAGCTTGAGGGATAATAAACACAATCAATCTTGTCAAGTCAATCCGCAGCAAACTGCTGTTGATATGGCTTCTGGGGTACCTGATCTTGTTGGAGAAAGGCATCAGGCAGTTTCAGCTGGTTTTGATTATCCACCTGGTGAAACTACAAGAAGAGTTGAGAATGACACTAGATCTGGTCAGTTGAATGAGTTTAGCAGCATCAAATTAGATAGAAAAAACATACTGGATGAAGGTCAAAATAGCAATGCAGCATTAGGCACAGAGGGTTTAGATTCTGAGTGCTTTGGTACCCAAACTAGCCTAGGCGTAGATGTAAATAACGACAATGACATGTGTACTACAAGGAATGCCACATCTAATGGGAATGCTATGGAGCAAACTTCAAATTTTGAAGAGACAATAAATTTAGCTGGTGGTGAAGTGGTAAAACAAATGAAAGAGCCCTATGGTATTGATAAAAAGAATGACACCAAGGCTGTTGACAAAAGGAACGAAACCAAGGCCGTTGATGGGGGTCTTATTATTAATGCCCCTCATGATTCCGTTTATGAAAACCACCCTGGCAATGGTAATACAGTCAAAGTTGAGGAAGATATGCACACAGGTAGATGTGAATTGCAAAAAGAGGTGAAATGTACTTCTAACACTGAGGGAGTGCAACAAAATGAACATATCGAATCAGAGATTGAGGGAAAACTGGATGTCTTGTTGGTTTATAATTCCAAACACGATAAGGAAAACATTAATGCTGGCGGACTTGGAGAATGTATGGATATCTCGAACCGTGAGCATCCAGGGATGGACTCTCCTGCTGCCCATGAACTTCAAAATTGTTCTGGTAACCCTTCACAATTGTCAGATATGGCTCATGAAGATTCTATTCTGGAAGAGGCACGAATTATAGAGGTTCTTAGTTTACCTTCTGTTCTGGTTTTATTCTCAAACTTGGCTTGGAGTTTGTTTGTTGTTTTAAATTCTTCATGAAGCTACAAAGGACTGACATAATGTAGTTAACAGGCGAAGCGCAAGAGAATAGCAGAATTATCTGTTCGTATTTTACATTCGGAGAATCAGAGAAAATGTCAATGGGATTTTGTTCTTGAGGAAATGGCATGGTTGGCAAATGATTTTGTGCAGGTATGATTTTCTGGAAATTCCATTTCATTTTTTTTGCTCATGCGTACCTTTGTCTGTCACTGGAAATTATCTTGTCTGGTGTGGCATCTAGCATGCATGGTTTGAAGTAGAGTTTCTGTCAACACTTTCTTTGAATATAACCAGCTATGTTTCTGTGGTAAACCTTCTGTTTCCCTTTACATTTCTTATAGGAGCGTCTTTGGAAGATAAGTGCTGCTGCTCAAATATGTCATCAGGTCACTTCTACTTCTCGGTCGAGATTGAAAAAGCAAAACCAATGTTGGGAGCTAAGAAGAGTAGCTCACACATTAGCGAAGGCTGTCATGCAATTTTGGTGTTCAGCAGAGGTGGTTTCAAATAGTGATGATAGTGTTGGTCAAAACAACTTGAAGTGTAGTTTGGTTGGATCAAGGAGGGTGGATGGAAACGAAGTTTTTAAGGACAAGATTGAAGAATCCTATACGGTGCTGTTTATTTACTTCAGACCCTCTTTTCTGGTCACTACGTTATCCTATGTGATGATTGCAATTCTGTGATATATAAAATGGTTTTTTTGCCTTTTTTAATAATCAGCTGTTCTTCATTGTCTCCTCCATTGCTGGTAATTTTTTCCATTCAAATGTTCCACGTATATTATCACATTTTATTGTTAATTGTGGTTTGTTTATGGTTCTAGTTTTTCAACTCGCATGAGCTTTTGAGTAAATACGGAGTTATGAATCACTAAGAACTCTAAAAAGAGGCAGTATGTGGATTTCTGTTAGCGGTAGAAAAACAGACGCAGATATATTAGCAGCAGTTCAGGTGGAGTATTAATTGTGTGGGAGACAAAGGGTTGGGGTAGTTACAGTGACTTGCTTTGTTTTGGGAAGGCGTGTTTTGTCACAATAGGGCTTGGTGTATATTGGATAGGTTTCTAATTTCTCCCTCTTTGGGCGATGTTCATTTAGGGGCTCTCTATCATTGGCCAGGTGTCCTCTCTTGTATACACTCAGTGTACTTGGTTACGCCTATTGATATTAATATATTTTACTTGTAAAAAAAAATATATATATTAGCAGCAGTGTGTGGATAGTCTTTGCCTTAATAAAGATGGAGTCACAGTTTATTTTCATTGATATACTCATCTGGTTATTCGAAGTGTGGATTTCTGTTGAGATGTGCTTTTATTTTTAGATCTGCGTGACAGAAAACATTCTTACAGTATCTTTTGTTGAATTTGTAATTGCATAAACTTGCAGAAGTGGATTACTTATCAAAATAAACTTGCAGAAGTGGATTGGATATTCTGCAGCATATGTTTCAAGCTCTTATCCTTAAAATTACTTTTTTTTTTTTTTCTTGAAAGGCATGTAAACCACTTAACTTGTAGATGTTTCATCCTTTAGTACTTGGGCAGGATGCTTGAGTTTGAATGATTTATCATAATACCTTTAGATCTGTTTGTCAACCGTAGCAGTTGCCTTTTATTGTATGATGAGTGTGCTAGCATGTGTTGCCTATATGCGTTCTTTTGCTGAAAAATGCTTATTCTAATGTCCGGGTCATTTCTTTATTTAACTTTACAGCAGATATATTGCTGTCCCTATAATTAATGTCTCATCTTTGCCATAACATATGTGATGCTGGGCAGGAAGCAAGTGAAGTAGTGTTTTAAGTATTAGAGCTTTTATCTTACCTTGGTGTACCCTATGGCACTGATATCTATTTTGGTTTTGGACAGGAGACAAGCAAAGAATTAGGGACACAGTATCCCGGACAAAATGCTACAACTGCCGTAGTGGGATATGCAATGAGATTTTTGAAATGTAACAACCCTCTTGGTGCTTTTCTTCAAGCGCAGGCACCAACAACTCCTGACAGGACATCTGATTTAGGAATTGTGGAGTCATCGTGGGAGGAGCATCTTGCTGAAGTACAATCCTGGTTTCATTGTCCTCCTATCTATTAATTATAAAAAAAAATGTACTTTGTTTACGTCCTGTGTACATGGGCTTCGCCTATTTCGTTCGTATTAATAAATTTGTCTTCTTACTTATAAAAAAGAATGTACTCTTATTTATCTAGTTAACTTATCAATGTTGATGTTTGCCAACCTGCTCCCTCTTTCCCGATCTCGCTCACACACAGACATACATGCTGTTAGTCATGCACTAGGTTGGTTATATTGTCTTGAAAGCCTTACAAGATGGCTTGCGTGAGCTTTCCATATGTTATACTACCATGTAGAGATGAGTCCCACGTGTTTGCTTATATCTTAATTGTTCTTTCACATATTTGATCAATGATGCCTATCACATTCTTACACTTTGAGTTTATACCTTGGCAGGAAAACCTTTCCTATTCAGTTCCGTCTGGTGCAATGGAGACCTACAGAAAGTCTATTGTATCTCATCTGCTAGAGTTTGAGGTAAATAGATGTTTGTTAACATATGTTTACATTGTGAATAGATTGCCTATAAACACTTTCAACTATTTCATTGTTGTTGGCTGAATACATTTTTTTTATGGATGAAATACAGAATTATTCCAGTATATTTTGCAAATCCTGATGTCTCTTTTGCAATAATTTTTCTTAACATGATTGAATTGAATTATCTCAGAAAACTGGGAGTGCCATGCAAGAAGAGGTTGAAACATCAGCTTATGGTGCTGTGGCAGGTATTACTTAGACTATTGCAATATATTAATCCTCATCAATCTGATGATCCTTACAAGTCTATTTTCAAATTCAGAGTATGGATATGAAGGGAATGCATATGATGAGTATGAAGGAGAAACAAGCCCGTTTTCTTTGCCCGGTAGCAAGTCATCAAAATTTTCCCAGAAGAAACGGAAAGACAAGATGAAATTATACAATTCAAGGTCATATGAAGTGGGAGCTGATTTGCCCTATGGACACTTCACAACTGGAACTCAGCAGTCAATGTTGATTGGGACAAGGCCTGCTAGTCTTAATGTTGGTCCAATTCCTACCAAACGCATGCGCACTGCTACTAGGCAAAGGGTTTTGAGTCCTTTCAGTGCTGGAGCAACTGGGACCATTCAGGCTCAACTTAAGACAGATGCTTCAAGTGGAGATACTAATTCCTGTCAGGATGACCAAAGTACTTTGCATGGGGGATCCCAGATACAGAAAAGTGCTGAGGTTGAGTCGGTTGGGGACTTCGAAAAGCAGTTGCCATATGACTCTGCAGAAACATCAATGAGGCCTAAAAAGAAGAAGAAGGCAAAGCATCTGGTACATAAGAATTCTTGTCATCAGACACTGGGAACATTCTTATCCCAGGAATATTATAGTTATTTACTTCGTATTTTCTTCCTTTTCTTTCTGTTAAGTTGCTTAAATTCTATTGCTTATAAAAAAAAGTTGCTTAAATTCTATGTGGTGGCAGGCATCCACATATGACCCGGGATGGCAGGTGGATTCTGCCGTTCTTAATGAACAGGTGATCTTTCTTCTGTTCATTGAAATAAATAGAACCTAAGCTGACATTCTGGTTTCAAATAATCTGGTAAAATTTGTGCCATAGGGAAGGGTTACATTATGATCTTGTGTATTTGACTCTGCCTGTGTCCTTGCATTCATAATTTTATTTGAAGTCTTCCTTGGGCCATGAGAAACTACTATAGAATAACATTATCTTTTTATTGTACCTCTTCCAACTATTTAAGTCCATGTTAGAACTCTTTTTTTAAAATAGATTATCGTTTTTGTTAAGGTCTTGAAGCGTTGGGGTTTCGTTATCCTGCCATTAGGTTAAAGAATATGATGGTATGTCATAACAGAGAGATGCCTAAAAATTTTAGGAATTACTTCCTCATTGTTTCCGCTGACAGTTTTTAGCTACATAAAGGTTGTCATTAGCTTTTGGAGGCATACATTTCTGGTGTAGACATAGAGATTGTATCAAATGTGCCTTGGTTTAACTTTAAGATAAACGTTTTGAGGGACAGTTTATTTAGCAAGATCTCTATCTATCAATGCCCTAAAGCTCAAGGTGAAAACATAGGCAGGTTCTAAGGAGAGGAACATAGCTTGGAGAGTTTTTGGTGACAGATGCTATAATTGTCTGTATAACAAATTTGGGCACTCTTATTATTAACAAAATTTATTTACTGATCAAAACAATATTTGGGGACTCTGGAAATATAACATTTGGGGACTATAAAGGTTCTATTTGTTTCCTTTTCTGATAGTGGCATGTTGATAGCTGAGTGAGTAGTTTTCCTGCTTGTTCAAATTTTCTTTGAGACAAATTGCATCTTATGAACCATTTCCATGGTAGCATTCATCTCCTTTGTATGACTTTTGTTTTTTAGAGGGATCATTCCAAGAAGAGATTGGACAATCACCACTTTGAATGTAATGGAACAAGTGGTAAGCCTCTTTTTCCTCTCATAAGCTTAAGTAATTTGCTTGGCAACATACCTAATATATTTCATATTCTTGATCCTTTACATTTCCAATTGTTTCTATGAAGGTTTGTATGGGCAGCCTAATGCCAAGAAACCAAAGATTGTGAAGCAATCACTAGATAATAATTTTGACAACATTACTCCTATGGGTGGGTCCATTACTTCCCCCGTGGCATCCCAGATGAGTAATATGTCCAACCCGAATAAATTCATTAAATTGATAGGTGGTCGGGATAGGGGCCGGAAAGTTAAAGCATCGAAGGTAATTTTTTATGCACTATTGGACTTTGTTCAAACAATTTGTTAACATTATTGCTATTTAGCTTGATTGTGTACTTTTTTCCCTCTGAACTTGAATAATTAACCTTCTTTGCAGATGTCTGCTGGGCAGTCTGGTTCTGGAAGTCCCTGGTCGCTATTTGAAGACCAGGTTATTATAATCATTTTGTCTTCTATGTTTGGTTATTTCCAAAGCTTTTAATACTAATAGTACCAGTTACCTGATTTTTTTTCATCTTTTGGGTTACATTAGGCGCTTGTTGTTCTTGTACATGATATGGGTCCTAACTGGGAGCTTGTAAGTGATGTTATCAACAGTACTCTGCAGTTTAAGGTATTTATATGCTTATTTCTCATTATCTTGTTTTGGAGCTGTCCTATCACACCTGAGCTTATTGTAGGTGCATGCTTTATTTTTTTTTTAATGTAAATGGTGTTATTTTTCCTTTCAAGTTGATAATGATTTTTTAAAATCTTGAGTAAAGCTTATTTTATTTTTTATTAGAACTCTATGTACTTGGGCCATTTCTGTTGACTTTAATGGCCTGGATTTACATGATTTTCTTGTCTCTATTGCGCCTATATAGTTAGGGCATACCTTTGTAATGTACTTGGCTATGCCTATTCTTTGATTAATAAAATTGTTTACTTAATCAAAAAATAATAATCTTGAGTAATCTTGTTACTTTTTATTGCCATCTTTTGGGCTCTAATTTCATTGACTCTTCCAACATATGCAGTGTATCTTTCGGGAGCCTAAAGAGTGTAAGGAGCGGCACAAACTTTTAATGGACAGGAATGCTGGGGATGGAGCTGATAGTGCTGAAGATTCAGGGTCTTCTCAGTCTTATCCATCTACCTTACCAGGCATTCCAAAGGCAAGAATCTTTATAAACGTTCTGAAAATGACGTCAATTTCGTCTCTGCATTGGAATGATAGCTGTGTATTATTGAGCTTGTGCTTATATTGTTTTGTGTATTATTGAGCTTGTGCTTATATTTTTTTGTGTATTATTGAGCTTGTGCTTATATTGTCTAGTGTTGCCACATTCATGCAGGGTAGCGCCAGGCAATTGTTTCAACGCTTGCAGGGGCCAATGGAAGAGGATGCTATCAAGGCGCATTTTGAGAAAATCATTATAATTGGGCAGAAGCAGCTCTATCGGAGGAGTCAGGTTTGTGATTTAAGCGGCATATTGGTGGAATCCCAAAGCAAATTACTAATACTGTTTCTGTAGCGTGCCTATTCTTATCAGTCATTGTTGACTTGTGTTTCATTTGAATGCAGAATAAATATATTTTTTTATTTCAGGGCCCTTTTATATCTGTCCCTTCCAGCTTCCTTCACCTGTTAGACCAGACAGCATTTGTTAGGAAGCCCATATGAGCTGTGGTTGATGTTCATGTTAAGTCATTTTTTATGTTATCTCCTACAACTGTTCCTGTTTCAGTTGTTACGTAGTACAACTGCTATTACCATTTTTCTTAGACCTCACATGGGGTATCCTAAAATGCTATCTGGTCTAACAGGTGTTGGAAGCCAGAAGACTCATAAATATTTATATTTGTGTGTTCCTACACCTGTTTCCTGTTACAGGTGTTATGTAGTACATTTGTTGTTACCTTCTTGCCATTGTTTGCATGCTTAGAAGTTGTTCGTGATGGGACATCTATTGGGGTTGGACTTCTAAGAACAATGTTTTCATGCACATCAAAAATTGTTATTTTTTAAAGTCTCAATATTGGATTTGGTGGAGGTTGCATCTGTTCTCAAGGCTGAAATGAAATTCTTACAGAATATTTTGTTTTGAATTTATGGGAAGCCTTTTAGCCATGAAAACAAGATAGAATTTGTAAAATCTTGAAGAATTTGTTGCAAAGGATTATTCTATATATGCTCACAGATAAAAATTTAAGATTTTTAAAATTCATGTTGGCTTTTCTTTTGGTGCTTGCTTGTATACATAAAATCTGTATCTTTTGTTCAGTATCTTCCCACTCTTGCTTTTCAATTGAAAATTGATTCCCACCATATTTTTATTGTTTCAATCTTTCATTGCACTCCCCAATAACATGGTCAAACTAAATACTAACTTCTAATAAGATATGTTTGTTGTATACCCTGGTTTTGAGATGGCACTTATAAGTCTATAATTGTAATGTTTGCTAGCTTTTTAATGTGAAATGTATCACATTGTTGAAATTAGAGGGATATGACTCGATGGCAATATAAGTTGACCTTTCTTCATCTTTTGGTTAAACTGTTTCCTGACTATAAGCCTGTCTTCTTGCATATTGTAAAGAGTGATAACCAAGATCTGAAACAAATTGGACCTGTTCACAATTCCCATGCTGTGGCTGTTAACCAAGTTTGCCCAAATAACCTGAATGGAGGTGCTCTAACGTAAGTTTTGGTGCCTTTCTGCATATTTAGTATTGCCTGCTATTTATTTATGCTACTTACTGCTACTAAACTTCGCTTTTTTATTCTATATTTTCTCATATTCCTGGCCAATGTTTTACTTGTAATAAAATAAAAAGAAAAATTCTGGCCCATATTTTATTGTTATTGTCTTATGCAAAAAATAGCAGTGTTAGCTTTACTTTTGTTGATTGCTTGAAGGCCACTTGATCTCTGTGATGCAACCACATCAAGCCAAGATGTTCATCATCCACTTGGTTTTCAAGGTTCTCATGCAAGTGGTTTAGGAATATCAAGTCAGGGTGCTGTTGCATCGATGCTTCCTACTTCTGGGGTGAATTCCACCCTACAAGGATCTTCCGGTGTGGTTCTTGGTAGTAACCTGCCATCACCATCTGGTCCATTGAATGCCTCTGTCAGGTAGTCTGCTGCTATAGCTTGTGCTTGTCAGCTTTTGTTTTTTAGCAGTCTATATTTTTTCAAAAATAAAAAATAAAAATCAGTTAAAACCGTCTTTAGTGGTTCCTTATATGTCTCTTCTATTTCTAGTTAGGCGTCCGTCTTGTATATGTCCTTGGGTTATGTCTTTTTAATAAAATCATCAATTACCTATAAAAAGAAAGTTGGTCCACATGCCTTCTCAGGGATGGCAGATACAATGCTCCAAGAACATCATCTTTACTGGTTGATGAGCAGCAAAGAATGCAGCAATACAACCAAATGTTATCTGGTAGAAATATTCAGCAGTCTAGCATGTCAGTTTCAGGGCCAGGGGGTCTTTCAGGAACTGATCGCGGTGTGCGTATGCTACCTGGTGGAAATGCTGTGGGCATGGTGTGTGGAATGAATAGAAACGTGCCAATGTCAAGACCTGGGTTTCAGGGAATGCCCTCATCATCTATGTTGAATTCTGGGACAATGCTTTCTTCCAGTATGGTGGGGATGCCAAGCTCTGTAAGCATGCACTCTGGAGCTGGTTCTGGTCAAGTGAACTCTATGTTAAGGCCTCGTGAGCCTCTTCAAATGATGCGGGTGAGTTTTAAATATTATTTTTCTAGTCTATTGTTGCTGCTTTTGATGTAGCCTTTAGTTTTGGTCTATGGATTTTGTTGGGTTGTGTGCATGTGAACGTGCAGAGAGATTTAGTTTGAACTGTAAGAAGAAAATTGAGGATTTTATAGCCTTACAATATACCAATCTTCTCTAGGATCAAATGGATGTGACTTTTTTTTGGATGGGGTGAAATAAATGAGACTATTTTAAGATAAAGTTGCATCAAGATTGCTATCTATCTTACTCTTGTTTAGTCCTCATGGCCAAGGGTGTTGCGAGGGAGTGTTTGGAGCTTGTTTGAGATCTCTGTTGGCTGCACCTTTGGTATTTGTTGTTTGTGAGCAATTCAGCCCATGCGAAACTTTACTTGAACCCCTGGATGGTCGTATTTTTCTGTGATGAGGGTAGTAATGTGTTGAGTCTGGGTTTTCTTAAATTAGAGAGGGCTATCTGCATCTTTGAGCATGCCCCACTTGTTAGAACCAAATTCACCTGTGTGTGTGTGTGTGTGTGTGTGTATGTGTAACACTCCCTTCCCGTAGGTTATTTTGAGTTGATAAACAATGTTTTATTTCATCATGAAAGTCTCTTGCCTGGCTATATATATGGAAGTACGTGACATCCCTAACCTACGGGAAGGTGGTGTTACACACACACACACACTCTCTCTCTCTCTCTCACTCACTCAGAGGAGAGCAAACCATACAAGCATTCTCACCTGCATTTAACAACCCATACATGTGCAGCGCTTTTTCATAAATTAGCTTTAGGGAAAAAAACATCATTGATTTTTATTATAAAGAGACCTCATCCAAAAATAAATTTTGATCCTAGATCGAAAAAAGTGGTGGTTAGTTACAGGAAGAAAGGAATACAGTGAGTGTTGTAAAAAACAGAATTTGAGTGCGGAAAGAACTTGCATGAGTTAGTCTGAAGATTATTTGTTAAACTGGCTGCTTTTCTCTTCGTACAAATTCTCTGTCTGCATGCACGCACGTAATCCCTTCTCCAGCGCTTCTCGCCAGAGCTGACCTCTCTATCCTCATCGATTCTTGTCGGGATCTTTTTCCATTTCCTTTTGTTTCTTTTCTTCCTATTCCTGCTTCTTTCTTCAGAGCTTTTCAGATGGAGGGAGATGGGCGTTTTACGGTGGAATGAAAAACCTTCATTTTTTGAAGGTGGGCGGGCAGTAATAGCTTTCATATCACTGAGAGGAACAGAAGAATGGTTATGTTTCTCTTCATAAACGGGACGTCGGCTTCATGGGTGGGAAAGATGGTGGAGGAAGCCCTTGAGTCTCGCCGGCGTGAAGGGTTCTTCAGAAAATTGAGGGTGGGTAACGGGGTCCTCACCATACAACGCCACATTAATTCCAGAGGATGCTTTTTGCACTTGGCGGAGTTTGGGAATGGCAGGAGGAGGGGCTCTCTTATTGTCCCTAAAGGCACGGAGGGCATTGGCTGGGAAGGGTTCGCATACCACCTCAAAAAGTTGGTTGGCTTCGAGGGGGTGCAAATAGAGGGTGGCCTCCGTCGGGGTGGGGTGTCTGGTAATGGACTGGAAACAAGGAGGCTTCTCCCCTCCAATGGTGTCTCGTATGCCTCTGTTTTGAGGTTATCAGCAAGTTCTCTGGCAAGGTGTAGCTCTGCCATGGCATCGAAGGGCAAGGTGCCAGTGGTTAAGGTGATAACGGTTGTCGTCTTGTGGGTAGTGGGGGGTCCTTGGACAAATGCACGAAGGTGGGGGAAGTGGAAGGTGTCCTGTGGGTTGTCAGGGCTCAATTGTCAGGGGTATTAGAGGAAGTTAACGTGTTAATGAAAAAAGTAGACTTGAGCTTGAGTATGGTTATAGGTTTAGGCAGTGAGCCAACCGAAAAGGTGGGATTCGGTCAACACGTGGGAGGGCCCGTGAGCATGGATGCGTCTGTAAGGGAGGCGTCTGGGCTGGGCCAGAGCACTAGGGGGCCCGTGAGCCCTCTGTAAGGATGGAAAGGCTCAAGCCAATTAGGCCCATCCATTCTGAATGGCGGGCTAAGGAATTATCTCGGACCCGTGAGCCCTCTGTCACGGGCCTGATAGGCTCAATCCCTCCGGTGGTTGATCTGGCCGCCCCACCGATGACACAAAACAAACCACTGGTTGCCGGCGACTCTGACCACTAGTAGGGTGCGACCACAGGGCTCGACAGAAAATCATAGATACATGAAGCTGACGGAGTTGGCTGGGGTTGGTTGAGATGGAAGCCGTCGTCTGTCCCCAGGCCTCTAGGAGCTCGCCGATGACACAAAAAGGGCCGCCGACCACCAGCAACCCTATGGTCCGAAGCTTGGAGCAGTTCTCGGCCTCGGATGGGAGGAACAACAGTGAAGAGGCGTCGTCCTCAACTGGGTTGCCTCAGTTTGAAGTTTCTGATGGCCCTCAGCATATGATTGGTCCCTCACAACCCTCAGAGGTTCCACTTAAGGCTTTCACCCAAGGACATGTGAAGTAGCTAATGTCAGGGGAACACTTACTGTTGTAAATGTAGAGACTCCCTCCAGGGTTTTGTGTATAGTGGTAGAAGAGGATGATGAGTCATCAAATGATGGGGTGCTCTCGAATGATAGAGTCATCAATCGGATCCGAATTACAGTTAGTATGCAAGGAGTTTGGAGTTGATACTCCGTTAATGAACTTGGGGGATTCTGGGGCATGCCTAGTACTATATGTTCTTTGCCACCAGTTCCTTCATGGGCTGGCTTACAATCAAATTGGGTCCTACAAAAGGTAAAAAAAATTCGTTATTGCAACAGGATTTCCTAGGAAGGATTTGAGGACCAGTTTAGGATGTCCCGTGGTGTATTGGAGGAGACTCCAACATCACTCAGTTTCCGAGCGAAAGGTCGGGGGATTCTAGCATGGGTTTTGCCATGGCTGACTTCTCAACTTTAATTTTCGAGTTGGACTTGGTTGATCTACCCTTAGCAGGGGAGACTTCACTTGGTCTAAAGGGAGGGCCTGGTCTAGGTTGGACAGGTTCATTGTCTCTCCTTCTTGGGAGGCCCACTTTCCCAACCAATGCCAAAAGCGGCTCCCTAGGCTTTGCTCTGATCATTTTCCCCTCTTATTAGATTGTGGGGGTCTTCATGAGGGACGAAGATACTTTAAATTTGAGAACATGTGGTTGAAGGTCGACGGGTTTACGGAGAAAGTTAGATCGTGGTGGGCCTCATATCAACTCACGGGCACTCCTAGCTTTGTTTTAGCCTGGAAACTTAAAGTTTTGAAAAACAATCTAAGAAAATGGAATATGGAAGTCTTTGGGAACATTAATGACCAGCAGAACAATTTGTTTCAGGAGCTGCAGCAATTTGATGAAAAAGAGGTGGATGGGGCTCTTTTGGCTGATGATAAGGCAAGGAAAATTATTGTAGTAGCTGAGCTGGAAAAATTACTCTTATGGAGGACATTTCTTGGAGACAAAAATCACAGGCCCCTTGGTTGAAGGAAGGGGATGAGAGCACAAAGTTTTTCTACAAAGCAGCTAATTCCCATCTAAGAAACAACGCTATTGAGGTTCTTCATTCAGAAGGTAGGGTTTTGTCGGACAAAGTCACTATTAAGGATCACATTGTCCACTTTTATGACAAGCTTCTGACGGAGCAATACCAATGGAGGCCCAAGGTAGACGGACTAGTTTTTGATTCGATTGACCAATCAAGTGCGGCTTGGTTGGAGAGGCCGTTTGAAGAGGATGAGGTGCTCATTGTGCTAAAAGGGCTATAAAGACAAAGCACCGGGTCCTTATGGCTTCACAATGGCTTTTTTTCAAGCTTGTTGGGACATTGTCATAAAGGATCTCATGAAGGTTTTTCTTGAATTTCACTCATTAATGAAATTTGAGAAAAGCCTTAACACCTCTTTCATTGCCCTTATTCTAAAATGGGTGAGGTTGGTGGAGGTGCAAGACTTCCGTCCCAAAAGTTTGGTGAGTGGGGTTTACAAGATCATCTCAAAAGTTCTAGCTAAGTTGTTGAGCGAAGTTATGAGGAAGATCATCTTTAAGTCACAAAATGCCTTTGTTAAAGGAAGACAAATTATAGACTCGGTCCTTATTGCTAATGAATGCTTGGAGAACAAAGTCAGAGACGGCACCCCAGGTATCTTATGTAAATTGGATATGGAGAAGGCTTTTGATCATGTGAACTGGGATTTCTTGTTGTATATACTTGGTAGGTATGGCTTTGGGGAAAGATGGTGTCGGTGGATAAAACATTGTATCACAACCGTCAAATTCTCAATTTTGGTCAATGGCACTCCCAAAGGCTTCTTCAACAGTTTTCGGGGCTTGAGACAAGGGGATCATTTATCCACACTTTTATTCATTTTAGTGATGGATGTGCTGAGTAGAATGTTGGATGGGTTGGTGGACAAGGGTTTCATCTCGGGCTTCTCGGTGGGTGGTTCCTTGCATGGTAGCTTATCAGTCTCTCATCTTCTTTTCGCCGATGATACGTTGATTTTTTGTGATCTGGATCCCGATCAGATTTGCTCCTTGAGAGCCCTTTTACTTTGCTTTGAAGTTGTCTCTGGTCTTAAGGTGAATTTATCAAAATCTAAAATAGTTCCAGTTGGCTTGGTTAATATTTTAAGCGAAGTGGCTGCCATCTTGGGCTGCAAGGTGTCATCCTTGCCTATGAAGTACCTTGGACTCCCTTTGGGGGCTCCTCATAAATCCAAGGCAATGTGGGATGGGATTGTTGAGAAAATTAAATGCAAACTGGCGGGTTGGAATAGAATTTACTTGTCTAAAGGCAGTAGAATCACAAATCAAGATTACGTTATCTAATCTCCCAACATACTTTTTATCTTTATTTCCTTTGTCTGCAGGGGTGGTGAATAGAATGGAGAAGATTTTCCGTGACTTCTTGTGGGGAGGGTTAGAGGATGAGAAAAAAATCCATTTGATTGAATGGGATAAAGTCTGCACCCCTTTGTCTTGTGGCAGGTTGGGGGTAAGAATTTTGAGAACCTTCAACAAGGCCCTTCTTGGAAAATGGTTATGGCGGTATCATCAGGAAGGGGATGCTTTTTGGAGGAACATCATCGATGTTAAATATGGGAGCATTTGGAGAGGTTGGTGCTCTAATGTAGTAAGAAGGGCTTATAGCGTGGGAGTTTGGAAATTTATTCAGAATGGATGGGAAGATTTACTCGGTAATTTCAGACTTGAGGTGGAAGGGCCACGCGAATCAGGTTTTGGCACAATATTTGGTGTGGTGATGTTGCTTTGAAAAACGCTTTCCCCTCTCTTTATAGGATTGCGTTAGATAAGGGTACCTCTGTCGCTGATAATATGAGCATCTCCATTGATTCCCTTCAATGGTTCGTGAGATTTACTAGAGCTGTACATGATTGGGAGGTGGGAGACATTGCTGATTTTTACAGCATGTTATATGCGCTGAAACTACAGGCAGGAGGGGAGGACAGATTACTTTGGACACTGGGAACAAGAAATTTTCAGTCCGATCATATTACGAGGCATTGACGACTCACTCCTACAATGCCTTCCCATGGAAGAGCATTTGGAGGAGCAATGCTCCCCTCAAGGTTGCCTTCTTCGGCTGGTTGGCATCCCATGGAAAAATATTGACTATCGACAAGCTGAAAAAACATGGCCTACATAATAGATTGGTGCTTCATGTGCAAACACAATAGTGAATCAGCATATCACCTACTTCATTGTGAAGTAGTCGAGGATTTATGGGATGAAATCTTCACTAGGCTCGGTATTGCATGGGTAATGCCTAGGAAGGTGATAGATTTAATGTCATGTTGGAGAGGGATTCGGGGCAATCGTCACATTGCAGCTATTTGGAAGATGGTGCCTCTATGCTTAATGTGGTGCACATGGAATGAAAGAAATGGTCATTGTTTTGACAATAGGGAACGCACTCCGGATGGTTTTAGGGCCTTTTTTTTCATACATTGTTGATTTGGGCTTCATCTTTGTATTGAATGGAACGAGTTTTAATGACTTTTATGCTACTTTCCGTAGTGCGTAGTTTGTAATTTGGCTATTTCTTGTATACTTCCTCTGTACTCAGGCATTGCCTAATTACGTGGATTAATAAAATCTCTTTTTACTTATCAAAAAAAAAAAAAACTGCATGAGTTGGTTACAAGAAATTTGAACCTTTATTTGAATTATTAAATTTATATAAAGGTTAATCATTTTAAGAGGGTTGTTAAAGCAGAGGATTTAAGGAATTTAGAAGACAAATCTCGTTGGAAAACTACCTATGTCTTAATGAGATGTTTAACCGTAGTGATATTAGGTATTCTCGGCTTTTTTTCAAGTGTCTTTTGAGTGGTATTAAATCTGAAACAGGGATAATTATTCCAAATCCTACACTCCCGTCATAACTCTTGGTCTTAGTAATTTATCAGTTAGATACAGTTCTTTCGTTCGGGTGCATGCCATATGTCATTGAATCTGACATATGTCATTAAATGCCACAAAATTGAGTGCATTTAATGGGCTCTGTAACAATGTTTTGCCTTTGTAATTTCTGACTTTCAGAGATAAGAAGGCATATGTATTATTTGTAAGGTGAATGGCCTGCTGAGCCTGCAGATTTCCCCAAAATATCAATTATTAGTCTCCCTCTTCCTGCATAGCCTGCCCATCCCAAAAGAAAAAGGATAAAAAAAATCCTGACCCATGATAAGGTTGTTCACTTGTGTGGTATAGACCTTTCTCTTCTCTATAATCTTTGCCGAAATCTCTCTGGGTTTTAGAAGTGGTTGGCACTGGCATTTGATGGTCTTCTGTTTCGGCTCATTGATTACCAACTCGTGTACTATATATTCTGTACTCTCCGCATGTTTTGAATCTGTCATCATTGCCTTAGTAGTACATCACTGGGTATAATTCATATGGGAAGAATATTACTTTTTTTATAGCCTGGCCATAACCCGGAGCATCAAAGGCAAATGATTGTTCCTGAGCTTCAGATGCAGGCCACACAAGGGAACAGCCAAGTTATCCCCCATTTCAATGGGTTGACTTCTGCTTTCTCTAATCAGACTACTTCACCTCCCGTTCAGCCATATGGAGGCCACTCTCAGCAGCATCATCAGATGTCTCCCCAGCAGTCTCATGCTCTCAGTGGCCCCCATCACCCTCATATTCAGGGCCCCAATCCTGCTACAGGTTCCCAGAATCAAGCTTATGCAATCCGCTTTGCTAAAGACGGGCATCTACCGCAGCGGTATTTGCAGCAGCAACAGCAACAGTTTGCTGCATCCAACGCTTCAATGCCGCATGTCCAGCCACTGCCACAACCTCCCACATCATCTTCTATACAAAATAATTCCCAGATTCAGTCCCAAACTTCATCTCAGCCAGTATCTATGTCACCAGTGACACCATCTTCCCCAATGGCTCCTTTATCATCTCAGCACCAGCAGAAACATCACCTGCCACAACATGGGATCAGCCGGAATCCTGGCGTCAGTGGGTTGACTGGTCAGATGGGGAAGCAACGGCGACAGCCACAACAGCAGCCATTTCAACAATCTGGCAGGCACCACCCTAATCAACGGCAACAAGCACAGTCTCAACAGGCTAAACTTTTAAAGGGAATAGGAAGAGGGAACATGATGCATCAGAACCTCCCCATCGATCATTGTCATATTAATGGCCTTTCTGTGCCTCCAGGAAGCCAAGCTCCTGAGAAAGGAGAGCAGATCATGCATGCAATGCAAGGCCAAGGCTTATATTCTGGCTCTGGTATAAACCCAGTCCAACCATCTAAACCAGTAGTTCCTTCTCAATCTTCAAACCACTCCCAGCTGCAGCAAAAGCTAATTGGCCCTGCACCCACTACGTCGAAGTCGCTGCAGCAGATATCTCCCAATGCTGATAGTAGCAGTCAAGGCCAGTCTCCACCAGTTCCGCCAGGTCATGCATTATCATCTTCGCATCAAACGGTTCCATCTTCGGTTGCTTCCAACCATCAGCAGCTACAGCTACAGCCACATCCACATCCACAGCCACACATAAAGCAGTTTAATCAAACTCAATCAAGTGCTCAGAGATTGCTCCAACAGAATCGTCAAGTGAATTCTGAGTTAAAGAACAAGTCTCAAACTGATCTAGCTCAAGCTGACCAGCAGTCTCTGAATAATGCTTCTCCAGTGGTTTCTAGCACTGCAATGCCACAGGCCTGTAATGATTCAGCTGATGTGATACCTGTTGTTTCTTCTTCCGTTTCTCCTCAGTGGAAGGTGTCAGAATTAGTATATGATTCTAATATGCCTAATATGGGGAATACACCTATTTCAAATTCCTCTGGGAGTGAGCCATTACCATCCATCAGTCAAGGGTTGGGTCCAAAGCAGTTATCTGGTAGCTTTCCCTCGCATGGTAATAATGTTGGAGTACAGTGGCAGCCTCAGCTTCCACTGCAACAGTCTCTAACATCCCCACCCCCATCCCAACAACAGTATCAGCATCAAGAACGACAGCAGCAAGAACAGCAATCACCTCAGAATCTTCAGCCACAACAACAGTCTCAACCGCAAATACAGCTTCTGCAAGCAGGGCAAGGAAGTTTGTACGTCAGGCCCACAAGTTCTACTCTGGAATGAAGCAATCTAGTTGATTGAGCATTTCAAGACTGGTCGGCTTGTCAGGATTGGGTCTGCATGCCCATGTAACAGCAGTGTACAGGTATTACGTTTTTCAGTATCTTTGGCAATTATAGCCTAATATATGCAGAGATGATTTAGGGTTAATTGATTATTAAAATGGGGCCTGCTATGTCATTTGCATACACATTGAAAAGGTGGGCAGCCATCGACAGGATATCTTAGGGGAGGTTTGGATAGTGAGTTGAAATGAAAGTTGAAAGTTGAATAAAATATTGTTAGAATATTATTTTTTAATATTATTATTGTTTTGGGATTTGAAAAAGTTGAATTGTTTATTATATTTTGAGTTGAGATGAGTTTGGGAGACTTTTGTATCCAAACCGGGCCTAAGTCTTCAGTTATTCAAATCCTTTCTTTAAGATTTTAGTTAAATTGAATATTTTATTCCAATTTTATCGCTTTTAGTTAAGTTTCATGATATATTTTTCCTCGCTTGAACAAAGATTGTTAGAGTTTGAGATTATTTTTACACTTATCTTCAACTCACCAAATTATTCACATATAATATACCATGACGATGCCTCTTTACTTTTAGAGTTTTGCTACTCATCATCCCCACACACCACATTTTTTTTTAAAAATTTTTTTTTTTGGTTTTATTCTTCTTAAACTTATTGAGTTCTTCTACTCATCATCCATAAACCACACATTTGGTATATGTGTGGTGTGTGGTGTGTGGGGATAATGAATAGAATTTTTCTTACTTTTATTGTTGTGTATGCATATATAATGTAACTAATGTTTATACTCACATAGGTTATCTATATTGATACTTGCTTTGTTTTCCCCGAGCCCAAATTTATTTTTAGATTTTTTTCATTATCTTGATCCCAGTAAGATCCATGGTTACAATTATTCACGGTTGGTTGCTCTCTTGTTACTTGGGTGCTTGATTATATTGCAATTACTCTTGTTTATTTAGTGGGTGACACATTCTAACTTAGTTCACTGAAGAAAGCTGACTTGAGGTATTGGGTTTTGATGCAGATGAAGCTGGTTGTTCCATATTTGCATAGGACAGAAGGAGATGCTGATCATTATTCGCTTGTACTGTCTGAAAGTTAATTGAAGCAAAATATGGGCAGGGCATTATCATCGTGTATTTTTTGGCAGATCTTGTATATTACCACTTGTTTAGAGTTTTAGGAAGATAAAGATGGATATAGAGGTATGTGTACAGGTTCTTATCTCTTTTTTTTCTTGTACTTCTTTTCTTCTTTTATCTCCTTGGTTCCCTGCTCATGTGGAGGGCTCGAATTCCTTTTTTTACCCCACTAGATTAGGGCATGTATTATTACCCTTTCATATTAATGGGGTAGCAATTATTTTTATTGCCCAAAGCCTCTTGGAAATTTTGTGCATATAATGATTATGGTGTATACGCTAGTCAGTGGTGTTAGAACAGTCATCATTTTGTCACTGCTAGGTGAGCCTATGGAATTATTGTAATTTATAACCATTTTCCGTTTAATGCAACAAACCTTCCTCACCTGTTTCCTGCTGTGCATATTGAGCAACAAGCCCTTCAAGCTTCAATATCGGTATGTTTTGCAAAGGTTATTTTGTTCTAGGGGGTGGTTACGCTTACGAGCTATTGATTGACACCTTTACATTGCTGGGGAATTTTGGTATGTTCCTGTTGATAGTGATGAGAGCCTGTATGTACCTTTGTAAGAATTATTGCCTGTTGACGTACATGTTACCTTCATTTGTAAGAATTATTGCCTGTTGACAATACTAAAGTTGATTGCTGAGCGAAGGAAGCCACAGATGTTGTTTGACTCCATGGTGTAAATTGTCGAGTTGTGTAGCCAATGTATTCATTCAAGCAGTGATTGTTAAAATCTGGCTCGGCTTTGGCTTCATTTATTTATTTATTATTATTATTATTATTATTTTGCATTTGTGCTCGATTATTATATGCTGTTGAGAATCAGTGTAGACAATTTTCTATAATTTCGAAGTATTACTGTGGTTGGGATAAATTGTTTATATGCCAAATTCAGATGAAAGTTACTTGGTCTTGATTTAAGCTTGAAACTAGATTGAACTGATTTTGTGGGTTGCAATCTACTACAATACATCTCGGAAGCTTTGGCATATAGGGAGACTTGCTCTTGTTTATTCAAGTCATTTTCTCTTCATGATGTTGGATAATCACATGCATTAGAGAATGTTTAGTCTTTTATATATATTTTTAAAGCATGTCTTTTAATTTGTGTCTTTCGATAGGCAGAGTTTTGTTGGCATACTATATAAAGGCATTTGTGGTCTCTCTTGAGTAAATTTGTGAGGTTTCCTATCATTATAGACAAACACAAGAAGAGTAGAGAGAGAAAAGACCAAGGTACTCTTACCAAATTGTAGGAATGAATGTGCTAAAATTGACTCTCTAAAAGTTCCCATGTATTGCATAATGGTTTAAGATATGTTAAATTAGCTATTATATGAGAGCTGCCAAGCTCACAAAGACGTCTTACAAAAGTAATGCTTACAAACTGATGTGGCTTGTGGTATATTAGATTGCATAGCTCTTTTTACTTTGAAGTATATCTATTATGTATCAACAAGTTGTGAACTTTACTTTTTGTCACAAAATCTCTTTGAAGTTAAGGATCTATCTAATATATATATATATATATATATATATATTATTTTTCATTAAAGATTGGGTTGTTTGCCCAATGCATTTTATCTAATTATTTATATTAATTACTTTTCATTTAAGATTAGATTAGATTAGTTGCCCAATGCCCTACAGTTTTACGGCTTGTGATGTGTAGGAAAAGCTTACAACAAGTCCTGAATGCACAAACCTGCTCGTGTAAAGATTTGTTTAGAAATTGGCTGGTAAATCTACACTAATAAAAAGGATTCATTAATGTGGCTTACTCTATACGACAACTGCTCGTGTACAGAGCACTCGCATGACGTGTACGATGGCTATTTGCCAAGGAAAATGGCCCCATAGCTTTGCCCGGTGTATTTTATTTATTTTTTATTTTTTTAATAGTTAAGGAAATAAATATTAGTAAATTTATATTTTTTTTAAATATGTAAATATATTTGAAAAATATTTCAAAGAACAAGCAAAAGAAAAGAAAAGTGCAATCGCACTGGTAGTAACTTTGAAGGTGGCAAAATGATGGGGCTTGGTAACACTGTAGAAGTACCCATTTGTTAAAAAAAATCTTATTCAACAGCTTTACACCACACCTTTTTTTTTTCATCAGTAAATGTGTGATGTAAAGCAGTTGAGTATAATAATTATTTGCTAAAAGCAGATATCGTAATACAAGAAGAGTGGTATGGAATATTATCAGTTCTGGTAGGACTAATTTTGTTGAGGATTCTGGATTTTATCAGGGATGAAAGATTATTCTCATCAGTCGCTATTCACTACTCCACTGTCCACACTCCACATCTTATAAAAAAGAAATTATAAATATAAAATATAAAAGTAAATAGTGACTGATGTATAAAATTATCTTCAAAGAGAATAAACCAATTATCAGAGTTGTGGAATCTAAGATTTGGTACATCAAGACAATGTTGCAATTATTACAACAGATCTCAGAGATTTGAGGTTACCTACAGACCTCATTCTCCTTTTTAAATACAAAAAGCTTTATGGGGAATCCCATCATAATTTCTGCATCTGTTGCAACAAGATGGAGTTGGCTACAAGCCACTAAAGTTAAAAGTTACTTTCTTCTATTGAATTTATGCTCTTCTTTATATTGTAAAACCAATATTTTCATTGTCTTTGCAATTCATTTTCATTGCTTGGCTTTGCTTTGTGTTTGCTTTACTAGCCATACTCAAGTCTCTCCTAAATGATTTCCAAGGGAAGGTCGGCCATTTTTTAAAGAAAAAGATACATGAAAATAAGTAAAAAGAGAAAACACTGAGTGGGTCTGGAGGTTGAAGATTGAGAACTGGGTTGTTAGTCTGACAATTATAATTTCCAATAAGGGAAAATGTAAAAGAAATAGGAAAATTCTATATACCATACTACCATTCTATTTTTATCCCACTAATAAGTATGATGTGACATATTTATCACCATTAAATAATCATTTATTGAATGCTTCTTTATCATCTAATGGTGATGAATGTGCTACATACCACTTAGTATGATCAAAATAGGATGAAAGTGTGGTGTACAGTATTACTCAAAGAAATATTTGTTTACATTTGTAAGACTAGCGTTTTCTCTTTAATATATTTTAACATCCTTCTCTTAGTCAAGTGCAAGCTCTAAACTCTCTTCTTGTTTGTTTTCAAAACTCATCTCAATTTATCTTATCTCATCTTATCTAATCATCATAACTTTCTCAAATTCTCATACAAAATAAAATAAACAATTCGACTTTTTCAAATTCCAAAACAAAAATAATATTAAAAAAATATATATTCTAACAATATTTTATTCAATTTTTAATTTTAATCTCAACTCATCTCATCTCATCTGCGAAAACAAACGTTTTTTGCAGCATCAGGTGTGTGTATGTGTGTGTGTGTGTGTGAGAGAGAGAGAGAGAGAGATCAGTACTGCATTAATGCAAGGAACATCTACAAATGAAACACTTTTTCTTTAGCGTTGAAGTGCACACATTCTTTACTGGATCGAGTCAGTGTCACCTGACTGTGCAAATGCATATTTCAGATAATAATAAGAATTCCAAGAGATCACAAAAGAATAGATTTATTGAGGTCAAATGACAAAATGGCCTAAGGGAAAAATATTGGAGAACACAGGCTCTGCTTTTGTAAACTTGCATTTCGGTGGTATTGGATACAAGTGAGTCAAAGTATCGAGTGTAGCAGTCCAAAAGCAGAGTAAATTGTATTTGTATGAAGTATTATGTACATGCCTATCTATCTAAGAGAACTCAATTTTATTTCCCTGTGGTTTTCTCTGCCTCGTACATTACTACTTTCAACTCAAACAACCTGAGAAAAGTTAAAAATGAGAAACAGAATGACTCGCATTAAAAAATGTAAAAGAGATAGTCACCTAAAATGACAACCCTTCGAGTCTGCTGATTGAACTTCGGACCAAATTATTGCAATCTTGAGAGTCAATACAGGCACTGTGGACTAGCAACTTCGGCAAAGCTGTGTGTCTCAAAATAATTTATTCATCTTCCTGTGGTGTAAGATTTACAATTTCTCGGCCAACAAGACCTTTTCCCCTGCCATATTTGTAATTTGAACAGGTGTAATCAACCATCAAATCAATCACATTTAGTATTGCAAGAACAAAACTATATCATTTAGTAGAAACTTACGCAGATCATTGAAAATTATAAAACTTTAACAAAAGAATGAAAATTAGGCCAAAATATTAATTAAATTGGTCCCTATGGTTGTGTATATGTCAAATTACTCCATGTATTTTTTAAATCAACTTCTTACTCTTGGTTTTATAATCGATCAGAATAATCATTCCATCAGAATTTCATCATTACAATCGATCAAAAGATACTGAAGTGTCATGCCACATGTCAAAAACTTTTAACTCCTTTCATCCTGCCGGTGGAGGCCACCACTTGTAGAGGGGTGGATCTCCCCTCCCTCCGTCTGGTCATTCCTTGGTGATTCAGATCTAGGCCGCCATGGCTCAGCCCTACAAGGGTCATTGTGTGGTGGTCCTTGTAGAGCTGCTAGAGCCACCCCGACGTGCTCTTCAGGGGGGTGGCTCTGCTTTGTGGTAGCTAGGCAAGGACCACCCCGCAGAGCCACATCGTGCACAGCCTAGATCTGGTCACCTAGGCTTGGCTAGGCGAGCGAGAGGGGAGACTGCTCACAACCAAGGGGTGGCTTCTGTTTGAGAGCAAATCCTTTTCAGTTTTCTTTTACTTTTTTAATGGCCAAATGGAACATACAGTTGAGCTGTCGTCCTTTAAACTTTCCAATGAGTCGGCAAGCTCCACTTGCTTTGATGCAGTTGCAAGCAGTGCCTACAAACAAGGGTGAAAAAATACAATTAATACAAGAAAAGTTATTTGAACAGTATCTATATTTTTCAAAATTCTATGTGAGAGAAGGTATTTACTTTCTTTGTCTTCTGTAAATCATATTCAATGGATTTAATTCGGCTTAGAGATTCCTGAAGCATATCCTCCTTCTCAGGAGGAATTTTTGTAGGTTTGTCAACAAGCTCATTTACCAATGTTTCTAGATGTTGCAGCCTTTTCCAGAGTGGGTCCTCTTTGATTGACTGTGAAACGAGCTGCTCCGGAGGTCTTGAATCAGCAAGCTTGGGTTTTTTATGTTTTCCTAACTGTTTTTCTGCATGCTGAACTGCAAAAAATCTCCACAACCCAGGTAGTAGTAGATATACACATGCTAATATTTTGAGTATGATGTGGAGCAAATTTGTTAAATAGGAAATGGACTTCTTTAACAGTCTTCTTTGGGTACTGCTGTTGGTTGCATCACCTGTCACAAGCACCAAGTTAGGAGCATGTAAAAGCTTGTCCAATAGCAAGTGTTCTAAGTTCACAAGATCATATGGAAGCATTTTCACTGAGAAAAAGAGAGACAAGATGACAAGTATCACCTTCATACTAAATAAACCAACTTCTGTAACAAAGAGAACCTAACTCACAAGCAATTTGTTGCAGCCATGTATTTCGAGCCTTTGATAAAACTAAACATTTTTTGCATTATTACTGGAATAATAGTTTTCATTACTGTGAAAATGTGCTAGAAGAAGTACAAAATAGAACATTAAAATTGAAAGCTCCTATGTTAGGTTGCAATAAGTGCAATAGGAAACCTACATTCTCAGTCTGGCTCATTTATTACAGTACAGTTCTTTTAGTATTTCTACAATTGTAAGTATATGCTATTTTTTCACTAATCCATACTTATAAAAAAAATTGCAAATCCACATGTACGGGAAATGTTCCACTCTTCCTGTAGATACAAATTGAAGAAAAATATTTAATGCATTGGTATCAGTTTATGGCACATATAAGAAAATTCAACAATGAAGTCTTCCTTATCCTAATTAAAGAGTAACTTCAGTTGACAGCCTGGCCAAAACTGTGGAAGCACTGAAGAAAAAATCCAGCCTGACCAAGACTGACCAAAACCAACAGCTTAACTGAGCCTAGACAATGGAGCATAGATTACCTGACACATTGCCACTGCTAGTGTTGCTTTAATACGAAATTTACAGCCGAATGCAGAAAATGAAAACAGCTCAATCAATATGTTACTGGTAAATTTAATGGATGTGAAAAACCACTACCATAGAAGTCCATGGTGAATATCAA
Organism: Juglans cinerea; assembly: GCA_961763995.1. Lineage (NCBI taxonomy): Eukaryota > Viridiplantae > Streptophyta > Magnoliopsida > Fagales > Juglandaceae > Juglans > Juglans cinerea. The sequence goes on along the minus strand of CAUIVZ010000002.1, from coordinate 30,646,931 downwards.
TTATTGTATCCAATACTATCAAAGCTAAGGCAAGTCTTAACTAGCAGAAGACATGCTGAATGATAACTTACTTGTTGAACTAGTATTTTTGAGCCTTATCGTACTACCAACTGGTTCAACCAGGCTGTTGCTAGATGCAGGGTCACTCATCTTTTCCTGAGACAAAAAAGAAACACAAGGCAAGAGTTACTAGAAATGATGATGTCTTTGCATGGGTAGAACTGTACACAAAAAGCTCAATATCCACATTAAAAGATGATGATCAAATGGGCACACATAAGAACTGATTCCTCATGGAACTCGTACAAATCAGTAGCATGGACTACTTCATCCCAAACAGCAATGGAGAAAAGATATTCGGGTAAGATGTAAATGATCAAATGGATGATATGCCTTCCATGAATGCGTGCTAGTGTTTTTCTTATGTATCTACATTCTGCAAAAAACAATTGACATTCCATTTTTGGCTCGCCCGTTATTTTTGTCCAGCGTCAAATATCAGAGATACTAACTCATTTTACTTTCCCACCATAATATGTTATCACATCAATTAAAAAAACAAGTTAAGAAACATGTTTCAATTTGAAGGGTATAATGAAAAGAAACATGTGACAGATGGGTGGGAGAGCAATTAAATGCCACTCCCTAAAAATGTGTGCTTTGCTGACAAAATGTGAGGATCAAGAAGTATCTTTTGCAATAAATTACTTTTAACAACCAGCATTGATTGCAGCTGCCCGTCAAGTTGAATACAATAGAAAAGCTGTCAGTGAACCAAAGATACTGAGTTCTTTGTTTCAAGAAAATTAGCTTCAAGAAATAAACTCTTGTTCAGAAGATAATATATAGATTAAGGATGCCTCTGTGGCTGATTACATGGACATTACTACCGGTTTTTGTCAGTGGTCTGTGAGGTTTATTAGAGCTGTTCAGGATTGGGAGGTGGGGGACATCACTGAGTTTTGCAGCGTGCTATATGCACTGAATTTAAAGGCTGGAGGAGGAGGATAGGTTGATTTGGATTCATTCGGGGAATAAGAATTTTTCGGTCACATCTTTCTACAAGGTTATGTCGACTCACACTTCTATTGATTTCCCTTGGAAGAGGATTTGGAGAAGCGAAGTACCTCTCAAGGTTGCTTTCTTTGGTTGGCTGGCTTCCCATGGGAAATTCTGACTATTGACAATTTGACAAAGCTGAGAAAGCGTGGGATTATTATAATGGATTGGTGTTGGAGGGTGGCATATTTACTGTCATGTTGGAAAGGAATTCGGGGCCACCGTCAAATCGCGGCTGTTTGGAAGATGGTGCCTTTATGTCTAATGTAATGTACTTGGAATGAGAGGAATGGTCGATGTTTTGTTAATAGGGAACGTTCAATGGGAGGATTTAGAGACTTTTTCTTTCGTACGTTGTTACTTTGGGCTTCGGCTATTGTATTGAATGGGACTAGCCTTAATGACTTTTACACTGTTTTTCACAGCACTTAGCTTGTAATTAGGTTTTTTCCCTTGTATACTTCCTGTGTACTTGGGCTTTGCCTAATTATGTGGATTAATAAATTCTTCTTACTTGTAAAAAAAAGATTAGTTCAGAATAATGTGTTAATAAAGAAATAGGTAAGGACAAAGAAAACTGACTCCCAGTACATTCATTTTGAGGCAAAGTGGCATCGATTGCCTGAAGCCAGAAGCACTTGAAGGCACATCAGATTCTGACCCAGCAAAAGATATTTCACTACAGGCAACCTGCAAAAAGAATAAACATAATGTAACAATATGACATAAGACTAGAAGACGATAGAAGACAACATGAATTGTTAAAATATCTACAAGTTACCTTAGAGGCTGATAACTTGACTTCTGAGTCATCAAAGTCAGAGAAACTCTTAGTCCTTGTCAGAAACATTGCTTCTCCAGCTTGAACCAGCTGCAAATAAAGTAGATTAAATGTCAAGGCATTAGTTTAAAATTCAGGTTTCCTGAAACATCAATGATTATGAATGAACCGTTCTGTCAGCTGACTAGGAACATACTTTCATTATTTTTGGATCATTCCAAGGCCCCTTGTCTGATCTAAGACACCCGCCTTCGTTTGGACATGAGCAACTTCCACCCAAAAAATCTGGTAGTTGGCTGTTTTAGCAGACAAATGTTCAAAATGATTGTTGCAATGAGTCAAAAACACCATATTCACAATTAAACGGCAAAAGTTTTTATGTTAAGTGGTAAATGTCAAGAAAGAATCCCAACCTTGAGTCTATTACCTCCAACAACTTATTTTGGAATTTGTTGCCTAAAACCTGTGGAATCAGTGAACCACCCCTGATTAGTTTTTATGGCCTCTAACAGTCGAAAAACATTTAAAAACAAATCTCATACATGTATCTTTGAGGTAGTCCTTGGGTCTAGAAAACCTTTTGCTGTATTCCATAGTAATTTGAACCCACTACCAGCGTTAACAATGAACATCTGATGTAATGTCTGTAAAAAATGAGCTAATATCAGAAACGATTGACGGATGCTGGCTTCAAGAACTCAGGTACCATAATTGTTTTAATTCCATATGCTATTAAACCACCTCAGGATAGTTATCTCCATCAATTTTCTGCATGCGCATAACAAGATCGTGGGCAACTTTGCCGAAGTTTACCCAGTTCTGCAAAAGAAATAGAGCGATGAGAAGCAATGACAATGTTCAAACACACAAAAAATGCAGAAGTGAGATAAATATTATGATAAGCTAGGAAGTTACCAGCCCATGCACATCCAGTATTGTTGTTGTGGAATCTATGTGTCTCTTGGCAGCAATGGAACATGCTGGGAACTTCTGGCTGAAGACCTTCTCGAACCCCTGAACGTGATATTTTAAGAACCGGTCCACCGTGGTGACATTCATCAGCTTGCTAGGTTCAAGTTTGCCAAGTCTTTCAATATAAACAGGTCGTCCCCCTCTGTCCACCCCATGGTAACCATGTGGATACCAACGTTGAACTTCTTCATACTCATGATATACAAAATCCTAGACATAAATCATTGCAATTCAGAATGTGTTAGAACTTAAGACATTAAAAATAAACAACTAATAACAACTGGTAGTCCAGGTAAAACTTTTAACTATAATCAGAAAAAACAAGATGACCAAAATTACAAGCCTCAAATGACCATTCGAGAACCTGAAATTTTTTTTGATAGAGAACCTGACATTGGCGAAGACATTTTGATTTCTATGAATTAGACATTCATCGTATCAAATTAATAGACATTTTGGTTTCTTTTTTACATCTTACCAGTAACAAAGAATCTACTTCATTATCTTTCCTCCAGTTAAGCATTTCGGCCCACATGTGGAAAGTTTTATCCATGTCGAATTTCCTTGCCTTTAGAAACCTGTAGCAAGGAAATGCCAGTTTTCTATAACTGAGCAGAATAAATAGGAAGATGCAACGTAACATTCCAAAAGAAATAATTACATCTAGAACTGAATTACATGGCATACTTGGTGATACTTGTAAAAAAACACAAATAACACAAGTGAACACACACACACACACCCACACTAATATACAGGCCCTCGCACACAAATTGGAGCATATGCGGTCCCTCAGTCGCCGTGTTGGGTAATTCTTTGCTTCTGATAGCAGAGTTATAACAACATTACAATGCAGGATGTTTAACAAAGCTAAAATGCTTTTTCCCAATATTCAGGCTCAATATTCTCGTTTTCTCTGGTTTCTTCACTTCAGCATCTGTATAATCCATTAAATGAAAGAATTCTCGACTTTCTGATGCCACACGGTTCTCGAATTCCAAGTTTCTCATAACATCAAACGGTCCAAGTTTTTCTTGTGTATAACACTATTGCTTCATAGTATGCATTCACAACCGCGTCTAAAATTCAAGTCAACTCAGATATAAAAATTGAGCTCGCAATTGTATAAGACAATAATATCATAATAAAATTATTCGAAATCAGATTTCTGAACTAACATATGGAAAATTTAGTGTACGTTACGCGATGGTTCGGTTACCTTAGCAAAGTATGGTAATCATCGTGGCGAGGCGGGAGCAGATCTTTCGCAAGCAATGCATCGCGGAACGTGTTGACAGCTGCTTCTTCCCTGGCGTCCCGGACATCGTAGATCGAGATCGATGCGTATCGGCAATCGGCGACCCGGTTGCCGCGCTTCCTGAGAGTGTGCGAGAGCCTTGTGGAAGCACTCATTGCCCTTTTCTTCAGAGATCTACCCCGAACCCTTCGCCTCTCATCCTCAGACGTCGTCTCGGCCTCACAACCACTCCTGTCCATCCAGTCTTCTCGAATTGAAGCGAGTTCTTCTTAAAGCCAAACAAACAGTAATCCAATTAAAAATTTAATATGTCGAGCTCATTTCGATAAAAACACGATTTGTATGCGAAAATATACCTGGCATTGTATCTATGATACGCTCAGTATCCAGTTTTCAGATCAATATATGCACCAAACACAAAAATCGATAAGAATTATAATAAGATCTGCGTACTTAGCTCTAGATCTCGAAAATCCTCAAGATTCTCAAGAGGAATGAATAAACCCAAACAAGGATCGCAGAATTACAGAAAATGAGTTTGAAGAACAGAAACAAGCACGATATCAAAACCACCAGAGTCGCCGAAAATTCTCCTCCTCTCGCTCCGTAAAGGAATTAATACAAGCTGAGAGAGAGAGAGAGAGTTGCTTTCAGATTACGAAGGAATTTTCTCTTTATCTGTGTTTAGGAACTTAAGGTGAGAGAGAGAGAGAGAGGAGGAAGCGTAGGCACAAGTCGTTGTAGCGTGCAACGGCCGCTTCAGCCTTTGGCTCTCTACTATGGCTCCTGCAAATTTTCGTTCGTTCCTGTGTTTTGTTTACTTTTCAGTCATTCTCTCCCTTTTGTTCCCCTTTTTGTGCAAATTAATTGTTTTTTTGGGGTTCGATTTGTAAATATAAAATTAAAGTGTGGGGGGGGGGGGCGTTTAGGTTTACGACAGGTGCTGGCTCTTGTCGACGTATTTGGTGTTCACGCTTAGGGAAGGAGGAATGGGACGGAGTTCGGTGCGTCTACGTCACGTCCCACTTGCTGTTTGCCAAGTGGTGGTAGTGATACCGTGACGTGCCTATGCGATTGAACAGCTCCCACTTTCGCTAATGATTTTATGACACGTGGACTCCCGCGTATAAACCGCATTGTTCTCGCCGCACCTTGTGGTGTCCGAATCTGTGCCCCCACTTCAGTATGTTTTTTGTTTTTTTAAAAAAGTAAATGCCCCTGAAAGGCCCCGTGTGCATTTATTTGGTACGATATTTCTCATGACTTCGTGAGCTAATTTCTAGCCTCTGTTATTGATTTTACGTGTTTGTAATCTGTATTTCGAATTCGCTCGATGTGGAGCGCGGAGTTGTGGACACATTATAAGAATAATTTCTATTTGAGAAGCGTACATATTTCATAAAAATAAATGATATCATCTATTTTTTCATCATCTTTTTATAAGTCTATAATGTAGCATAAAATAAATTTATATATAATTCATATGGTATATTATATTTATTTAATAATAAAAATAATTTTATAATTTAACTTACTAAATCAAATCACATTAATTTATATGTTTATTTTTATAAATTTTTTTTATAGCTAAAATATTTTATCTTTATATTTTCAAATCGGTATTTAAAGTACACTTAATAAAATAATTCTTTGACATAATTTAATTTAAAAGATATTTTTAAAATTTAAATTTTACTATTTAAATTATGTGAAATATATATTTACGTATCGATGGAAGAATATAATAATTCTATTATTAGACCTCGAGAGTTAAGAGTATTCTCATTGGATTGGCTAAATTCATTTTCAAAATTTAGCCAATATTACAATTTTTTACATTTTCCTATTCCATTTAAATTCAATCTCCACATTAGATTAATAATTTTTTTATTTAATTTATTTGTATCACATTTTATAATTCTACCAATTTAATATTAATAATAATTATATTCTAATTAAATTAATATTAAAAAAATCATATTTTCAAATATCATTTAATGCTAATAAAACAAATTGAGATTAAACTTAATTGGAGTGAGAAATTATTATTTTAATGTTTGGTGAACCAATTGTATTAAATTAATAATTTTTTTATTTAATTTATTTGTATCACATTTTATAAGTCTACCATTTAATATTAATAATAATTATATTCTAATTAAATTAATATTAACAAAATCATATTTTCAAATGTCATTTAATGCTAATAAAAAAATTGAGATTAAACTTAATTGGAGTGAAAAATTTTTATTTTAATGTTTGGTGAACCAATTGTGGCTCTTTATATTTGACTAATCACTGTAGCAGAAATTCAAATTATTTTAGAGATGGCCAATCTAATGTAGAGTCTTTTTGATACAAATTGTCTAAATTATAACTAATCTTTTCATTTGGTCAAGCCAATGAAGATGTTCTAAGAAAGCAAAGATTGACCGCCTTTGGATATGATGGGACGTTGGAGCTGGATTTGGCTATAGAATTTTCAGCTCTTTTTTTTTTTTTTTTTTTTTTTGTGAAAACAATTTATAGGATGGACAAGATGTACTTGTTGGGAACGCACGTTAAATTCTATGCAAAAATGTTACTCTCTCACCGACAGTTGGCCCGACAATTTTTTTTATTATTTAATGATTAAATAAGTTTTTTAAAATGAGTTTTTTTTTTAATGTTTAGAAGTATAAAAAAATAAATGAAAAAACAATATAAAAAAAAATTAAAAATTATCCGTCTAGTCTAGAAAAGAAAAAATGACTTGGGTATGAATTGGTACTAGTTTAGATTTATCTTGAAATTATATCTTGAAATATTCTTCAAAGCTTCGCATTCCAATTGAAAATAACAACCGAAATACAAGTTCAAGATTTTGGATAAAAAACAAGATTGTGTATTAAAAATGGCATATTTTTTTAATCAAGTTTTTATATGGCTTGAATCAAACTTAGTCCACCCTCATGCAAATATGAAAAATATTATATATTGTAATTTTATTTTATTCTTGTCTATCAATGTGTCATTATGATTAGAAAATTAGAGTTATTATTACATGAGCACGGTGATATGATGATATAATACATAACATAAAAAAATGTATATTAATTGAATGCATTTTGAGCCAAATCCATTAGAATCAGGACACGTCTATTTTTGGTAAGAATATATAAGAAAGGTGTTATATACCATCTTTTTATCATCATCTAATTTGACATTAAATGATGAGAAAATTATTTATCGAGATGCTTTAAATGATGGATAGAGTTTTTTTATGATAAATTATTTGTATAAGTCTCAAATAGACAAATTTTATGCAAGTTTTTGTAAAAAAGTAGACACCATTTTAAAAACTAAAAACAGTGTAAATAAACTATTCTTTATTAGTGGATTACACTTTTTTACAAAGATCTTGCATAAAACTTATTTACTTGTTGTTTATACCTAACATTATTCTTTTCTTATATCCCAATTCAATAGAATTTAATTATGCAAAACAGAGAATTTGTAAAGAGTAATATTTATTTTAATTGTAATTTATCATATTAATCACTCATACTTAGGTCACACATTTTTAAAATTTATTGTATAAAGTTATTTAAGGTGGGGTTTAAATAATGAGATGAGATAAGATGATTTTAGATGAAAGTTAAAAGTTGAATAAAATATTGTTAAAATATTATTTTTGAATATTAATATTATATTATAATTTAAAAAATTGAATTAGTTATTATATTTTGTATGAAAATTTAAAAAAATTATAATAAGATGAGAAACATTTTCACTGTGAAGACGGGGCTAAATAAAAAGAGCGGTGCTACTCCCACCGTTAGGAGCTCCCGCTGAGGCTCCCGCTAGTGGTTTTGAGATGAATTTTTTTTTTTGTATTTTTTTAACACATTAAATATATTTTAAAAAATAAAAAAATTTATAATATTATTAAAAAATACTTATTTAAACATTAAGTAAAAATAATAATAATAAATTTAGAGCTGTAAAAATTAGCAGTAGAAATAAATAGAAAAAGTTGTATTTTCCAAACAAAAAATAAGAGTTGAAATGCGATATGAGATTTGAGTGTAGGGAAAGAGGGTGGTGACGTCAGCAGATCTAGAAGCCGTTGACGTCGTAATCGAAAGATACCTTTAGCCCCAATTGATGTGGTCGGGACTCGGGAGGGGCGTAGAAGAGAGGAGGAGGACAGACACAATGGGGCCACAGAGAGAGACCGCCGGGAGGTGTTATGTCATGCACGTGACAAATGCTGACAGATACCACTTGTCTCGCTCTCTGGTTGGCTGAAAAGGCTTTTATACCCTGATACACCACGTGACCATGCCCCCGACTATTAACCTTGTCTTTTCTTTGGTTTTTGTACAGTATTCCCACCGACACAAAGACAACGTTGCTTACAAAAACATTTATGCGAGGAAAAAATTCTCCATTTTATCCGCTACAGGTCATATTTTTTTCCATTATAAATATATGATATATAAATATAAATAATAGTAAGTTAAGATATAAAATAAGTTTAAATGTGTTTAAATATTAAGATAAATTTAAATATATTTATGAAAAATTAAAAAAGATTGTTGATCCTGCGTATAAATAAGTATTAAGTTAAAAAAATTTATGAGTCTTACATGTAAAGAGATTTTAAATTGAATAATATTTAATAATTTATAAATTATATATTTAGATGTTAGACTATGTTTAAATTTAAACCCAACTCATATGAGTCGAGATGAATCTATATTCCAAACGAGGCCGTTCTAGTTTATATTTTTTCCATTCATTCATTTTTTTTTCTTTTATTTTCTTTTTTTCTTTTTTTCTAAAACACCTATTTGACTTTGATGGTTCTCTACGCACCTTCCAATATTGAAGAGAGTGGTTAAGATTGTATATCTACATTAAAAAAAAAATAACAATAATACTAAATACAGTAATATATATATAAGTCTCCCACGCTCATTTAAAAAATAAATAAAGTTTACTGTTAAAAAATTGACTTTTTTCATATGGATCTTGGATTTATTTATTTTTTTAAGTGGATGTATATGTGGAACCAACAATTTTTTTTTGAGGGACAACTTTTCTATTTGTAACATATTTATGTAAGATTAAAAAAACATTAAAAAAAAACATAACTATATATAAAACTAGATATCGATAATTTACTATATGCGCGTAAAAATAAAATTCTAAAACCACAACTTAATATGTGTTTCAGATTTATGATGATAATGTTTCATGAAATAATATTCATCAATTATTATTTTTGTATTGAAATATTTAGAATTTTTTTTATATAAATTATCAAGTGATCTTTTAGAATATCATCTTTCATTCTAGTGTGTAATTTAGTTTATTAAGTTTAATATAAAATCTATATATTTTTGTGTCACATTAAACATATAATGATATAATTGAGATTTTAAATAATTTGTTTCTTGCTCAATGAAGTCTATAATATAAAACCTCTAAACTACTTTTCATATCGATCATTAATCTTAAATAATTTTTCTTGTATTTTCACTCTGAATTCCATATTAAGAAGACTAATATTATCTAATAAAAATTTTGAGATTCATATTAATAAATTTATTATTTTTTCTAAACTTAGTTTAAATTAATCTTAGTTTGGCCACATCCTTGAAAATAGATAATATCTATATATTATACAAATTTTAGGACCATAGGGAAAAAATTAGGAAAACATTTATACGTATATTAAAATTTTAGAAAATTTTAGAGAGCATGAAGGGATTATATATGTTTTGGGAGCATTCTTGTATTTATAGAATTATAAATAAAATCTATGGAGATTTTAAAATTTGAAAAAATTTTGGAGAAGCGATAGCCCCCCAAGTCCAACATGGGTTTCGCAACTGGGTACATCCTAAAATTGAAATAAAAAAAATTAAAAAAAAACCGAAACGCTTTACAATGGTTGGGCTAATAAATGTCCAAGAGCAGCCCTTCATTTAGTGGTTGCCACGTAAGGAAAAACATAATAAGAGAAATAGGCTTCACCACATAGAAACGATTCTAAGCACCCACACTGAAATAGGTTTTCAGCTTTTTGTCCCTCTTCGTCTTTATCAATGCCCCTCTCTTCCATCTCTTTGCACCGCCGCCCAAGACCAAACTTAGTTCCACCACCACCATATCAGTCCGATTTTGCACCATCGTTGGCCACACGGATTTCGTACCACGCCAGTCGGCAACTAATGGTTTTTCATGGCTGACATTGGTGACTTTGGTGTTACTCATATAATTTTTACCATTCCCAGTACTCAATCGGCATTCTAATAGGTTGAAATATATGTGCTTGATTGAATGTCGATGAGAAGATGAATCTTGGAAATAGAAGATGAAACTCGGTACAAAATGTGATTAGAAGGGAAGGGAATCTGTAATCCAAAATATATAATAGATTTTTGTGTTCTGGAACTAAGGAGCATGATTCTACGGAAGCTATCTAGACAAAGGAATCCGAGTCCGATTTCACCAATTTGATTTGTGGAGTACTGATATTTCTAGCTATGGACATAATGATGTATGCACGTGGAGTTTTGCTACACAACCTTCACCACACTTCACACTCTACATTTTTTAAAAAATTTTAATATTTTTTTTTTGAGTTTATCCTTTTTAAATTATTTCAAATTTTCTATTCATTATTCATGTAATAAATATTTGATAAAAGAAAAAAATAATAAAAATTAAAAAAAATGTAGAGTGTAGAGCGTTAGGAGGTTGGAAAGATTTATTGATGCACCTCTTGTAGTCTTAGTTGTTATGAACTGTTGCTTTAACCACACATTTCAATGACTTTCAACTGGCATGTCTGCAATTGAAAATTTGTTAATTGAATATGATTTTCTGGACCAAGTTTGGAGCAAGTTCCTTCGAGCTCCAGCCGTGCGAAGGGGCAGAGAGGGGGGTGCGAGAGGTGTGAAGGGTGAGAGAGCCTCCGTGTCAAAGGGCTTACATGTTTTTGAAATACACAATAATTGGATGCACTGCAACCACAGGATAGCTGTGATGGAAAGTCTAGGTGTCAGTTATTTGGTAGTGGGCTGCTCTTGGACTATTAGAAGCCCGACCGTTTCTAAAGTTTTCTCAAAAAATAAAAAAATAAAATTGTGACAATGATAATATAATTATAATAAAGAAGGAACGGTTGGTTGGTTGCAAAAGAAATAGTTGTTGTTTTTTCCCTAACTTTGCTTAGCGTATAATTCTAAAATCACGAGTGAGAATGCTTAACAAACCGAAACTAAAAAATTATAGGACTTTTGGCAGATTCGTAAGGTTTGGAAAGAGGGATGTTACCTCATGATTTCACACTATATATTTTATATATTTCAATTCAACTCAACTTAACTCAATATCCGAACAAATAGTGTTCAATTCGGAAACGAAGAGGAAGTAACCAGGACACCCAGAGTCGAAATGTGGATACAATTCAAGGACTTTTCCATTGAATTGACATTTTTCGGATTGAAATTTCCAACAAGTCTTTTTTGGTCAAATAGTATAGCGGCGAAAACAGGGCGTATTTAACGGCGGAGATGAGACTGATCTTAGAGGATTCATTTTGTTTTATTGGATTGGTCTGCTCGAACTTCATTTGCCTTTTTCTTCCACCGAAATCGTTGGCAAGTAGGAACCTTATTGTTGAGTCAAAAAGGCAACATTAATTAATGCCCACAAACATCATTATCCAGCTTTTTATATTAGTAAAAAATATCCATTATTTTGTTATTATTATTCTGTTTGAAGGAATACACATATAGGATATAATTTTTAATTAAAATCATGAAAGTAACTGAAGAGCCTCAAAAACATAAAAAAAAACTCCCAGTCTTAAAAAAAAAAAAATCCTAAAATCTTAATTTTTTGGATCATTATTAAAAGAATTTTGCTACATACGGTTATTTTTACGTATTTCATTCGCATTCCACTTATATAATTGATTAAAACAATTATTTTATATTAAAAATAATAACACAATCAATCGTATTAATAGAGTGCGTACAAAATACACAAAAGGGATTGCAAATAAAATTTTTGTTACAAGAAAGCTTTTCCTTTTTGTCGTCCCTCCAATCAGAATAAAGTCACCCTTTTATTCCCCTTTTTTGCAAGTAAAATGCTCAACATAATAATTACACCCAGTTGCTCCCAGAGGACAAATGATGGCTATAATTGATAGGGCCTTGTTAATCTTTTAATCCCCTTAATCTGCCAAGGCAAGTATGGTGAGATGGATTGCTTAAAAATTACAGCTTCACATCAATTTTCATTATATTATAGACTCTACTTACATAGTTTTATACACACAACAGATAATTGAATAGTATAGACTTACTTACATAGTTTTATACACACAACAGATAATTGAATAGAAATTCTATGCATCAGTCCCTATTTACTTTCACACCCCACGCCTATAGCTTTTTTTTTTTTTTTTTTTAACATAGTGTGTGGCTGTTTTTCATAGAATAGTGACTGCATATAATTTTTCTAATTGAATTCATAACTCTTTCCAGCAGACTCTACAAATTTCTCAGGATAAAAGTGACCTAAATTACAGGCTAGGTTTCTTTAAACAACTGGTAGTTGTTGTACACGATTTATGTATTTTCATACGTTTCACAGGACACAGTCTGGGAGCATCTTTTCTTCAAAATCATCTGAAAATGGAGGATCCTGTAATCAGAAATGCTTAACATAGTAACATAAGAATGGCCAACAAATTGAAAGTATAATGTGAACAAAAAACATTATTAATGAAAGGCTGCATATTGCTTTAACATAAGAATGGACAACAAATAGAAAGTATATGTAATGTGAAGCAAGCCACTGTTAATGAGACGCTGCACATTGCTTTATATAACACCAACTCAGCTTAGTTCTACAATTCTTACGTTCATCAGGCTTCCCTGCTTTCCCTTCAGCTAAACTTCAATTTCCCTTCAATGTCGGGCCTTAGCGATGAATTGTTCTTCCTATTTTCTGTCCTCGCTCTCTTTCTCTCCTTATTTTTTTTTCTTTTTCAATGAACATGTCAAAGGAATTATCACAATGTATAGTACCTAATTGCCATCTTTCATGGGTGCATTCTGCAAGGTGTTTGCTACAATACCCTTCATATTTCAATAACATGATTCAAAGGGAAAAAAGGGTGTCATTTACCAAGTATTTTTTATGAAAATAATTCAAGGAGCAAGAAAAGGGGGGCGGGGGGTTGTGCCATGTATATGTATGTGCTATAAAAAAGAATATTAGTATAATAAATATTAGAAAAATGCTTTAAAATATTATTGTGGTACATAAGTTCATCTAGGTATTACAAAAAAAGATCTCTTTGAAGTTTTAAAAACCTGATCACGTGAACCACACATGCTAATCTTATTATTTTTAGGGTAAATTACATTTTGCACCCCCAGAGTATTGCTCCATTTTCAATATGCACATTAAACATCAAAAGTTTAAATTGCACACTAAAGTACCGACTGGTTTCAATTTACACCCTAAACTCCAAAAAGTTGAAATATGAATCCTAAGCTATCGATAGGTTTCAATGTGCACTCTGTCTATCCAAGGGGTTAATTCAGAGCTTAGTAGGTTCATTAAAACCTATAGTAGTTTAGGGTTCACGTTTTACTGTAATGGCTATCTTAGAAACCATCATCATGACCTTTATAACATCTACATTTCCATTTCGCCTTTTTCGCTGTTGGAAACTTTCCGAGTCTATTGGGACCCTAATCCCATGTTTTTGTCCACACTGCATTGTTCAATGCATTCTAGAATTTATAGATGCTGTACCAAACACCAATATTCATGTCTGCATTATTTCTACGCAGGATATCACCCGAACCAATCATTTTCGATATTAAAAACAGGCAAAATTAGAGCACAATAACCAGTAAGAGTGGATGGCCAGGGCCAGAGAATTGTAAAAGACAAGTGTATATACACTTAAATCTACGTCTCATAAGATGGAATTGATTGTAAGCAAAGTGCCTTAGAAATAACCTTAGAAGATGAAGGGGGCAAGAATGCCTGCTGCGTGGGATCTCTTAATTGCTGAACCTCTAGAAGCTGCTTTGATATCTCCTGCAGAAGTCTCAATGGATCCTTTTCCCTGTCCACATTCTCCGTATATAAAGTCAAGTTTTCCTTTTCTCCTTGGACTATTTGTAGCCTTTCTCTGAGCCTTTCAATCTCAATGTCAATTTTCAACTTTTCATTATCGAATGCAGACAGAGACTCTCTCCCCAAGTCAGAAAGCAAGCCTTTGCATCGTGAAAGACTCAACACTGGCAACTCACTACCAATATCCAATCTACCTTTATCAATGTTAGGCTCAGTTCCAGCCCTGCTTATGGTTGGATGATCACTTGGTGCCTCTCTGCTCCAGACTCCAGATGCTCCCATTGTGACAACAGAATCTCTGGGTTCATTAACAGCATTACTAAATAATCCACTTTCTTTTCCACTTTGTTCATTACAGTTTTTATTTCTATCATCAACAACATAGACATCATAAACAGCTGGCTCTGTTTCAAGCATGGAACCATGGGGATTGCCACCTGATTTATCTTTATATTTCCCATCTTTCTCTAGCTCTTCACCATCACATGGAACCATGGTGATTGCTGCCTCACCTGTCACCTGTTGGCATACTATGCCATTATCCTCTTTTCCCTTCTCTTTACCAGCTAAAAGAACATTTTTCTCAAGACAGCCATATCCATAAATTTGCCTTTGTTTTTCAACTAAAGGATCCTTATAATTTGAAGAGCAATTTGCACAACTTCCCACTTCCTCACCAATCGGCATGTTATTCTCACTCTGCAACATCAACTGTTCACTATCATTCCTTTCAAGGGAAGACGAAGGCATTTGTCCCCATTTATCCTTCTTATCATGTAAATCATCTTTTGGCGGCTCATTTTCTTGAAAACTCATCTGCCTGTATTCTTCAATTTCCTTCTCCAAAAAATGATTCTCCCTCTCCCTCCTAACAAGTATCTCTTTCAAAATATTCATTTCTTCTTCATCATAAGCAGACTTTTCTTCTATCATTCTTTGATACTGCCTCGCTTCCAATTCTACTAATGCTTTATCCTGTTGCAGCCGTGATATCATGGCTATCGCCTCTTCAGCAGCACTTGCCGCAGCAGCTCTCTCTTTTTCCAGTTCTAGGTAAAGAGCAGAGCGAGCAGCTTTCTCTTCTTCAAGAGCTAGTTCCAACATTTGGATAGCATCAACTTCATTTTCAAAAAATTCAGTCGGAGATTTAATTATGTTTGTTTCAACTGAAGAAGATATGCCATTACCCTCACCAAATGATTCACTCAGATCAAAACTATGCTGGCTTCTTTCTCCCACATCAATGCCCATTGGTCCATTTGTTTCACCTAAATGGCATGACCACGAAATCAGTAAGCATGGTAATACAATGTTTAATAAGTATTGCCTAATCAAATGTAGTGTGCTCAATTCATACAAAATTCAATTTCAGATTTTCAACATCTGGAAATTCTGACCTTTCTATACAAAAGATAAATATATTGACAAAACTTTAAATACTGTTTCCCTTCCAACCAGGTATAAATTGATTTCAAACCTATTATCAGAAGTCAAATGAACTTAATGAATGTTGCATTTAAATAGCTGATGAGAAATCCACAGGGAAAGTGTAAGTTTCGGCAAAAAAAGATCTTAGTAGTAAAATTAGACAAGTTTAAATAATTTCACTCACCCATGAAAGAAATTTCTCTCCCATTTACAGGACCTAAGCTTTCACTGGTTTTGCCTCTCATTCCAGCACCATCAAAAGGAGTGTTACCAGCAACAACTGAATGTGAATAATCATTTGGCAAAACAGAATAGAATTGTCTGTTTTCAAGAACAGCTCTCCTTCTGCGCCGAATTCCAGACCCTTGCTTCAGGTTCATAATCCTCTTCGGGGCATCATACCCTCTTATCCGAGCAACCATGTTTTGCAATCTTGGACTGGCAAATGAGCTGCAAGATGCTTCTTTCTCCAGTCCAACGACCCCACTTTCACAGTTTACATCTCCAACTGGCTGGTTACCTGAATTACATGCTTGATCCTCGAACCAAACCAAATTAAAAGGGAACTTACTCATCGCCGACTTATGAACAGAATAGATAATTCCCTTTGGCCAATTAACGAGCAAATCATGCACGCACAAATTGCTATTTTTATAGCCAAAAACCCCATTACAAGGACACGGCAGATGCAGCCCAAAAACGCTCAATAATTTCGAGGGTAAAAATGCAAAAGCCGATACACACAGCAGGATATAAGCCAGAAAAAGCTCGAGAAATGCTTCTATAAGACATCCCAAAGTCCACGGACGAACTGCTTGTAAAACCATCCTTCTTCGAGGATCTCAACACCCCAGATTTGTCCAAAGAAACTTAAGTAGTAATTGACCATTACAAGCACTTGAGAACTGAAACCCCAATTCCTACGGAGAAAATGCAAGCTTATACAGATCAGGGTACCAAAAATTAACCGAAAAGAAACAGCCCGCTAAGTAAAATGCAATAGTCACCCCCAATAAAGACTTGAGCAGCGCAAAGAACCTGGGAATCAAAGATTCTTTACAAAGTGTGAACTGATAATTATAGCACACGCTTCTCCATTAATATATTGAAGAGCATGTGGAGTAAATAATTAAGGAGTGCGAGTACTTAGTTCAAAAGGAAGCCGAAAAATAAAATAAAACGCATTAACCCGGAGTAGAGTTCGACACAACTACAAGTAAGCTGAATTTCAAAACCCACCAAGGATTCAACGATATTGGCAATGATTTCCGTAAGGACTTCGTTGGCTTCGCACACGAGCCAGATCTCCGCAGCTTCCTGCGTGCGGACACAGACGGGTAGTTCACGGCTTTGAAGTGGGAAAGTAGGACAAGGCGATAGCCAGTCCACCACGACGTCGTTTTGGAGCCAAAAATGCATTTTGTCTTGTCGTCAAGAACGTGTCGTCTCGTGGATTTCGGGTTGTGGTTTCAAGTTTCAAAGTTTCAAGTGTACATTTGTCATTTCGTGGAAGCCTTAACGAAGCGCCGCCAAAAGCCGTCATTGTATCAATTTGCATACGGTTATGGATTTTTGTGTAAACTTTATCTCATTTCGTATTTTGTAATGTCTTTTTTCAAGCTCATATCCTGCCTATACTTAAAAGCATGTATAAGATATGCAATAATGAATAGTTGTTATCCTTCTATCTCTGTCCAGCGTTCTCTTTTTATTTTCTCGTTGGCTTCAACGAAATTTCTTTCTTTTTAGTCAGGATTTTACTATTCTTCATTGAGTTAGAAACATTTTAGCATTGATCTTTTTCGTCGTGCGACAGTTCAAATATCTGGCCTCTTCATACAAGAGATGAAATGCGACGTCTCTTGCTTTTCCACCATCTGCAGAACAATTTTCAGAGTCAACTGGAGGAAGAAAAAAAAATTCCGTGCTTTTTGAGATTTGTTCTCACCGTTGGTATGCATATGCAATTCTCTTCAATCTCTGTTTTGCTTTTTCGATTTATTTTCGCATCTCTATTTTTTTTTCTTGCTGTTAGAGATTTGTTTTTTTTCACGGCACTTGGAAGACAAAGAGGGGGAGAGAAGTGCCATGAGAAATCGGTTTCTGGGTGTAAATCTTAGTGTGCGACGGAGAGGGAAAGGGAACTTCGTGGTGGCTGAGTCCGCTAGAGGTTGTCGTCGGTGTCAACTGGTGGAGGTGCGGTGGCCTGGGTGACTCCCTACGGCCGCGGAACTGCACTCAAATGGGTCATACCCATTTCGGTTCGCTTTCCGCGGGGGAGAGAGAGGGCTGCGCGTGCTGGTCTTCGATGGTCGCTGGGTTGGTCGCCGGCTTGAGGGCGACTCGTCCGTCGTGGTCGTGAGGTTCGGTGGCCGCGCAATATCTCATATTGCGTACGGCAGCGCAATATGAGATAAATGGGATAAACCCATTTCGGTTCTGTTTCCGCGGGGGAGAGCGACGACTGCGCGTGGGCGACATTGGTGCTGCCACGGTTGCTCATCGGCGTGAGGGGAACACGTCGGTAGTGGCGGTGATGATGGCCGGCGCTCGGCGGCGTCGGGCTGCGCTGGAGGAGAAACGGCCGTGCAGAAGATCGCGTAGAAGAGAGAGAAAAATTAGGAAAAATATTTTTTTTCTACAAAATTAGTATAAAATCACTTAAAAATATATATATGTTCCTATATTATACATTTTTTCATCTGAAAAGGATTAAATAATAGTAAAAAAAATTTTGTTGTTTTTTTTTGTTGTTGTTGATGTTGTTGTTGTTGTTGTTTTTTTTTTTTTTTTTTTTTTTTTTACAACTTTGCTTTTGTCCTTGCTATAATATTACATTGTTGAATTTTTTACATAGGTTGAGCCGAGCTCCGTGACGTTGAAAGTGGAAACAAAATATCCCAACAACTAGTTACTTACGAGAGTGTTAAAAGTATGAATCTTTTAACTTTTTTATTTCGTACTGTGAATTAACAATTCAAAATTATCAACTATCATTGTTGGAATATTAATGGTTGATGCTTGAAAATCATACACATTTCTTACTTGTCTTAAATAATCTAATCTACTTCTCTGATTTTAAGATCTTTTAAATCAATTATTTAATGTTAACACTTGAAGAGATAATAGATAGTTGAATACTAGCTCAATAATTGTTTTGCATGGACTTTGAACTGTTTTTAACTCATAAAAGATTCAAATATGAATTCTAAAAGAGGATCTACCACATTTGTCTTCTAAAAAAAAAAAGACCATCCCATCTCACATTTACATCCAAACATATGCTAAGATAAATCATATAAATACAAGATGATATTTTTTATAACTTATATTAAACCCAAATATGAATTCTAAAAGAGGATCTACCACATTTGTCTTCTCAAAAAAAAAAAAAAAAAACCATCTCATCTCACATTTACATCCAAACATATGCTAAGATAAATCATATAAATAGAAGATGATATTTGTTATAACTTATATTAAACCCATAGGTATATACACGTGATACCACATCTAAAACCATAATTTTGAATTAATCTAAAAATAATACTATATTTTAATTAATGAATTACCATTGCCTAAAACATTCACTAACGATATTTTATTCAATTAGTTCCACCTATCTTAGTTGATTTTACACTATAATTTTGCTTCTTTTATAATTCCAAAATAAACAGAATAGATTTGCCATTTGAAAAATAACATCAATACTAACAGTGTTACCCATATAATTATACATAACCAATTATTGAAATGTTGAAAATTTTAAAAATTGAAATTTGAATTAAAAAATTTGATAAAATAGAGTACATACTCAATAAAAATAATATTATGCATAAAGTTGTACTCTAAAAGATGCTTGAAAAAAAAACGAAATAAAAATTTTATGAATAGTAGTAAGAAAGTTTGTAAATAATAGAGAAGTAGTTTTGGATTAAGTAATTATTGGATTTTAAGAAATGAGACATAACAATTGAATAAAAAATATTATAAAATTAAAATATTTTTAACGTATAATTTTGTAATTATACCTCTTTTACTATTGTTTTACTAATAAGCAATTTTTTTTTTCCTTCTGCTATTTATATTTGGATTATGTGTTATATCTTATTAGTTATGTATGCATGTTTATCAATTTTTTTTTTCAAAATTGCTATAAAATTGCTACCACAATTTATATTTTACATTTTTTATAAGAGTTTTACTATACAATTTCTATTTTACATTTTTTTAAATTTTTAAATTTTTTAATATTGTTTTTAACTTAATCTTTTTAAATTATTTGAAATTATTTATTCATTATTCATATAATAAATATTTGATAAAAAAATAATAAAAATTAAAAAAATATAGAATATGGAGAGTGAAGAGATTGTGAAGATTTATTCCTTCAGTAGAATAATGTCACTCTGAGCACTTGTTTGATATTTTTTTTCTTTTTTTTTTCATATTGTTTTAATATATATTTAAATATTTTTAACAAATAAAAAAAATACATTAATACATTAAAAGCTACTTCATCAATCATAGTAAAAATATAAAATAAATACATGAACAATCAAAATGAAGAAGCAAACTCAGGCGGCATACTTGTATTTTCCATTAAAAATACATGTAGTACACCATGTAACTATATGTTACAATTTGAATGAGCTATATTATTCTCATTTATTTTTTTTATACATTAAATGTTTATATTTTTAAATAATTTATTTTATAGTAATACAGGGCAAACATGCCTCGCACGTAGTTCTACCGCTAGTATATATATATGTGTGTGTTTTGGTGTCAGAGCCATTCTGATATTTAATTGTTACTTTTATCTCTCTTCATTTCATTTATTTTATTCCTCTTCAACTCAATCTCTGAATTCTTACTTTGTCTGGTTCAGACCAAACCTGCCAAGAGACCCAGAACTTTGTAAGACCCGTTTGTCGAGAATGCGTGAGGGCAATTAGGTATAGGGGTGAGTCAGAAATGGTAAGTTCGCAGGACCCTGAGGTGTGAAGGACTGTGTTGATTAGAAACAAAATGGATAGAATGTTTAGATCTAATTCAACCATTAGTTCCAGGTCGACTATGTCACCTGACATAGTTAATGAAGAAGATTGCTCTTTCGAAGAGGCTATTTCACCTGCTTTGGAATTATGGGAGATTCCAAAAATTAATTCAAATTCTATTTACCGAACCTCTTTGGTTCAAACTACTTTTAATGCTCCTTTCAATATTAGAACGGTTGAACAAACCTATGCTATTTCAAAACCCCAAGAAAAATGTTACATATTCTCAAAAGATCACATCCAAGATTTTTTGAAAAATGTTACAAATACTTGCATGTTGGTTCTGTTCAAATTGCTGCCAAACCTTTAACTAGGAAAGACATCGATGCATCTGTTCTATTTTGTTTAAGAGATACTAGATTCAATCATTTTGAAACTAATATACTTGGAATGATCCAATCCTCCCTATCGGAAGGACCAATTCATTTCGATTGTTTTCATGATTTAACTCTTGCTTTAACTGATAAACATATTCTTAAAGTTTTGACTTTGAATATTTTAACTTCTGGTTATGACATGCTTGAGGGAAGTAATCATCTTGCTCTTATTTCTCGGATTTACTATCGTCTTTTGAAAACGAATTTAAATCCAAAGCCATTGCAAAATCAATTGCGGGAAAAACTCTTTTGATCCATAGTTTGACCCTAGATGCTAATATTCAAGTTCCAAATATGGTTTATTGGAAATATATTTCTCTTCCCAATGAATGGACTTTAGAACATGAATTTCCTCCTATCAGAAATATTCCCAATGATTGTAACCTTGATTACATACGGCAATATTTAGATGAGACTGTTAAAATTAGTTTTGATCAAACTAGTAATCCTAGCCTAAGAAGAAATTCTTTTGCTGGATCTAAATATTCTTTTGCTGATTCTGTTTCAGAAAATCCAGTTAGACGAGACCAACATCTCAAACAATTTCTGGAAGATTCAGTTGAGACAGCCCAACCTGTTAATCCTGTTTTAAAACTGAAAGGACTCTCTACTTCCTCTCAGGTCACTTCTGCTTATTATTCTACAAATGAGGCTGAATCCTCCAAGGATAAATCCATAAATGAAGGAGCTGATAAAGAAGAAGATAATTCGTCTTTATCCCCTTCAGCTTCGGATATGGCAGCACCTGTTGCACCTATTCATCACAGTTTAACTGTTTTAAACAAACCTTTTGAGTTTGATTTAATTGCTCTTGTGAATGAATATGGTTCCAAAGAAAACAGTGATAAGCGTAAAGTTTATCATGCAAAGTTTTTTTATGCTGAAAAATTACGTGTTAAACGAAAATGAAAAGAAAAAAATGAATGCCCTACAAAGGCATATAATTTTCTTTGATTTCGTTGAAAATTATTATGTTTCTAAAAATAGTTTAAATGCTGTTAAAAACTGATTTTGTCAAGGAAGAAGATAAAATGGTTGTTCAGTCCAGCCACCCGCCATTGGAGACAATACTTATTCCTTTTAAAGGATCTGAAGTAGTTGCTTCCCCTTTCAAAATCCCTGAAACTATTTCTAGAGAACTTGAAAAGGACAAAGTTATAAAAGAAACAAAAAAAAATATTCATCGGAATAATTTTGTAAACCTTGCTCTTCATACGATCGGATAACAATTGGATGTGATTGAAAAAAAGATTGAAAAACCTATCTTTACTTCAAATCCTGTTTTCAAAATGGAAAATCCTTTGGTCCCTCCCAAAGATCAGCCAAAGAAAAATTTGAAAATTATTGAAAAACTTTTTATTATTTTACCAGATAGTCGGCCTAAAATTGATTTTAAAAACTCACAGGCCAAGACACTTGATAGAATAGATCAAATGCTTGCTGATCTCAAAAAAGAACAACCATCTACTAGTGCTTTGACTAGCAAAGAAAATGAGACTGTTCTTGTAGAAAACACAAAAAAATCATCTGCCAATGATTCATCTGACAAAAAGGATATAGATTTACTTGCAAGTAATTTTTAAGATTTTGATTTAAAACCTGAAATTGCCTGATTTTCTTCAAAGGGACCCAAACCAATGAGTCTTACGAGTTCTTCAAGGCATACTCCTCCTGATTTACAGTTTGAAGAAAAAGTTTTCCAAAACTAATCTTCTTACTCTACTGACAAAGTTTACGAATGGAATATTGATGAATTATCTGAACAAGAAATTCTCAATACCATGAGTAAAATGTCTTTAGTTGTAAATGCTTATATTAACAACAATATTAGACAACCTGATATTGTTATGATTTTAACCCAAGGTTTTTCTGGAGTGTTTCGCCATTGGTGGGACAAACATCTCATAGGTGATGCTAAGGAAACCATTCAGAATGCTGTAAAGCGTAATGATGAAGGGTTACTTATTTTTGATGACACTATTGGGATGTCACACTCTGATGGTGTTAATTATTTGATTTACACCATTTTAAAACATTTTATTGGCACTCCATCTAATATTACTAATCGTATTAGTGATCAGTTGAATAATCTTCGATGTCATCAGATATCAGATTATAGATGGTATCAACATGTTTTCGTTTCCAGAGTAATGCTTAGAGATGATAGCCAAAAGCCTTACTGGAAGGAGAAATTCATTGATGATTTACCTCGTTTGTTTACTTACAAAGTGAAGGAAGAACTTACTGATATCTCAGGATTTCTTAATTACGAAAATTACACCTACGATGATATTTTCAGTGTAATAAAGAAACTTGGTATTAGTATGTGCAATGATCAAAGAATGTTTTGTGAACAAATGAAAAATAGTAAGAAAGCCAAATATGAAATGAGAACTTTTTGTGAATCATTTGGCCTTCTTTCTATTGCTCCATATAAAAGAAAGCATAAGCCATTTACTAAGTTTTCTAAACCTCATGGTGGTACAAAGAGAAAACCCCATGATGATTTTTATAAGAAAACTTTTAAAAAATATTTTCCTAAGAAAAAGAGTTTTCAAAAACCTTCTAAAGGAAAATGTTTCAATTGTGGTAAGACTGTGCGTTTTGCCGATAAATGTCCCAAGAAGCCTAGTAAATTGAAAAATAAGCTTAATCAGTTGAATATTGGTATAAATGATCAAGAAGAACTGTTTCGACTCCTAGAAACAGGATCCCTTCATCATCGGATATTCAGGAATTTAGTTCTAGTGATTCAGAATATCACTTAGAAACTGAGCTCCCTGATTCACCTAAGATAAAGCTTGGTTGCAACTGTAATGATTCTTGTTATAAAACCTTGAGTAAAACAATCAATGTTTTAACCAAGGCTGAAGAATAAGAAAATCTTTTATTAAATTTAATTTCTCAAATTACAAATCCTAAGCTTAAAGAAGAATACATTCTTAAACTCAAGAAGAAGATGGTTCGCCAAGAACCAGAAACTTCCAAGCAAATGATTAGTTTTCAAGACACTTTGGAGATATTTCAAAAGAAAAAACCCAAATATGTTTCTACTTCTGATTTACAATACGAAATTAATTCTGTCAAAAAAGAGATTGTTGAACTCAGATCCGAAATTAACAATCTCAAATCTGAAAACGAAATTTTGAAACAATAATTTTTGTGTTTAAAAATTGACAAACAACTTGATCAGGATATTCTTTCTGATAATGAGCAAACAAATGAATCTGATTCTAGCCAAAATGATAAGGTTGGGGACAACCATATATATTTGATCCGTCATACTATTCCTCCTAAATGGTTTTCACGAGTTACTATTGTTATTTCTCGGGACTTTCAATTTTCTGTTGTTGCTATAATTGATTCTAGATCAGACTTGAATTGCATTCAGAAGGATTACTCCCTAGCAAATATTTTGAAAAATCTACTGAAAGATTATTTTCGACAAATGGATCTCAGATGAAGATCAATTATGAGTTCAACAATGCTTATGTTTGCCAAGATAACGTCTGCTTTAAAATCTCTTTTGTTTTAGTTAGGATCATGTCTGACAAAGTGATTTTATGGATTCATTTTATTTCATCTTTATATTATTTTTTGATTGAAAAAGATGGTATTACTACCGACTCTTTTGGTCAAAAAGTCAAATTTAAATGCTTCTTGTTTTGATATTGATATGGATAAATGTCTGAAATCTTTGCTTTCTGCAAAAACAAAACATTTGAATTTCCTCCAACAGGAAATTAAATACAAAAGATTTCTGAACAATTATTCAATGCTTTGCTTCAATAAAAAATTGAAGATTTTAACAAACGTTTAATTTCTGATATTTGTTCTGATTTGCTTAATGTCTTTTGGCATAGGAAAAAACACGTTGTTTATCTTTCTTATATCAAGGATTTTGATGAGAAAAATATCCCCACCAAAGCCCGACTTATTCAAATGAATAGTCAGACTTTAGAATTTTGCCAACTTGAAATTGCTGATCTTCTTAAAAAAAGAATAATTAGACATAGCAAGTCTCCTTGGTTTTGTGATGCCTTCTATTTTCAGAAAAATGCTGAGCTAGAGAGAGGAACACATCGTCTAGTCATCAACTACAAACCTTTGAATAAAATCTTGAGTGGATTAGGTACATTATTCCTAATAAAAATGACTTAATTCATAGGCTGAGTAATGCTGTAATCTTCTCCAAATTCGACCTAAAATCAGGATTTTGGCAAATCCAGCCAAGTCAGATAGGTATAAGACTGCCTTTAATACCCCTTTTGGTCACTACGAGTGGAATGTGATGCCCTTTGGCCTAAAAAATGCCCCTGGTGAATTCCAAAATATCATGAACGACATTTTCAATTCGTTCACCCATTTCACCATTGTCTACATAGATAATGTTCTTATTTTCTCCAAATCTATTGATGATCACTGTAAATACTTGAATTCGTTTATTGATATCATTAGATTAAATGGTCTTGTTTGTTTCTGCAAAAAAGATCAAATTGTTTCAAACCAAGATTCGATTCCTTGGTTATGATATTTTTCAAGGCAAAATCAGACTCATCCAACGGGCCATTGAATTTGCTGACAAATTCTCTGATGTCATTACTAACAAAAAATAATTGTAGAGATTTTTAGGATCTCTCAATTATGTTGTTGATTTCTACCAAAATATGAGGAAACAGTGTCGACCTTTGTTTAAAAGGCTTTTATAAAATCCTCGTCATTGGTCAGATACCCATACTGCTCTAGTAAGGAAAATTAAAGCACATGTCAAGACTCTTCCGTGCCTTGGTATCCCTACTTCCGATTCCTTCAAAATTGTTAAAACAGATGCCTCTGACATTGGTTATGGTGGCATTCTGAAACAAACTATTTCACCAGGCTCCTCTGAACAAATTGTTCGTTTCCATTCCGGAGTCTGGAATCCTGCACAAGAGAAATATAGTACTATTAAAAAAGAAATTTTATCTATAGTACTATGGATTTCTAAATTTCAAAGTGATTTACTCAATAAGAAATTCCTATTGAGGATTGATTGCATGAGTGCTAAGTATGTATTAGAAAAAGATGTTGAAAACATTGCATCAAAACATATTTTTGCACGCTGGCAAGCATGAGCAAGAAAAAAGGAAAAGAAAAACAGACAACCGCTCCACCTCTCATTCCAATTAGGAAATCTATCAAGAATGAACCTGTTTTGACCTCTACTTCCCTGGAAATTGCCAATAGGTTTACACCTCTTGGTAAAATTATCCAACCTGCTACCTTTGCTTCAAACTATGAACGAAATGCTAATATCATTACCCGATCTTGCTTCACAAAATGGTGGGATAGGTTTCCCTATACCCAACAAATTATTGACTTTGTGATTAGAGACTTGCTGCAGACTGCACCTGATTTGCAGAACAAAAAGGAATTCCCCAAATCCAGGCCCCTGCTTCACCCACTACTTCGCAGAAAGGAAAAACCACTAGCTCATCCTCTAAGAAATCCTCAAAGTCTAAAAAGAAGACTAATGTTCTTGAAGGACTTAACAAAAAGGATTTAATTAATTTATTAAAGAAGTCTCTGGCAAATGAATCTGAAGAAGATGAAAATTCAGAGGCATCATCAGAGGCTTCAGTTGCTGATCCCTACAGTAACATTTTTGGACATGATTCTCAAGATACCCCAAAGTTATCAGATGATGATTGATCCATTAACAAGGACAAAAGAAGACGACCGTCCCTTGGACTGATTAGTTCTTCTTTTGTCACATTCATGCCAAAGAAAGTTGCCGTCTCAGAAAGACTGACTACGTATTACTATCACTTTATGCCAAAAGCAGATGCTCCGCAATCAACTCTGAAGACATAATGATGATACTACTTTCATGTGATTAAACAGTAACATCTACTGTTCACTCACGGTTTACTTTTACTATTGTAAACAGGAACTCCTTGATCTATAAAAGGAGAACCTTGCTTTGGAATTAGACAGAGCTCATTCCGCCTTCTATCCTCTCTTCTTACTCCGCTCTCATCTATTTCGACTTGTAAGTACAAATTTGTACTACCTGTTTTAAGGCATTATAATTTAATTTTACTAAGCTGATATTTTAATGCAATCAATTTTATTTTTGCATTTATTTATATTTGCATACATGCATATGGTCGGTTTAACCGCCTGCATATATTTGTGCATACTCTGATTTCCCTCTCTCTCTTCTTCAATTGTCTTCATTTCCGCTGTATATATATATATATATATATATATACTAGGAAACATCCTCGGTGCATTAGCCCAGAATGCAATTGACATAATGATTTAAATAAAATAATAATAAAAAAGTCAGTATTTTATTTGTCTGGGAAAAAAAACATAAGATTAAAGAAAGACAGAAAATCAAGATTAAAAAAAATTAAACTTCAAGAAAGTATCTAACCGCGGGGCTATTAAAGGCTTTTTGGTAAAATATGATCATTTATTAAATTTTACAAGGGAGCTATATGTCAAACGGTCAAGAGTCTTAAGGACATTTTGGTAAAACAAGATTCTTCATTAAATTCTACAAAAGAGTTACACGCCAAATGATCAAGGGTTTTAAGAACATTTTGGTAAAATAGGACTTAACAGACTTAATGAAAAAATAACAAAAAATATTATTCACAATTAAGTAGTCATTTATTATAATAGAGTATATATATAAGAGTAATGCTACATACAGTCGTGGAATGCACAAACGTAGTGCAGTCGCTTTGAAAAAGAGTGGGGTCCACTATTAAAAAATTAATTTCTTTTCATGTGGGTCTCATATTTATTCATTTTTTTCAAAACGACTGCACGACACTTGCACACTCATAACTGCAAGTATAATTTCATATATATATATATATATTTGATATATTAGGGAGGAAGGTCGAACCTATAATTTTCATTTTAGAGACGTGGATCTTGTACCGTCAGCTACAGGCGGTTGGCAAGCTCTCAAATATTGGCATCGCAAAGTTCCTTCTATCGTATTAATATAAACAAATGTAACGAAAGAATTGTGCTTTTTTTTTTTTAAAGTAAGCATATTATATAGTCTGTATTCGTATGCACTTGCATCAATGGCCTTAAAGGATTCCTCCATTCCATCACCAGAAACAACAAACACTCAAACAGTCTGTAAACCTTTTTCAGCTAAATAACAAATCTTATATTTCTTTCTCATCCAATTTCGATAGCATCCTCAAGACTCTCTGCATCCTGTTATATCCATCCTAAACTGTAAACCCTTTGCAGCTAATCTTTCATCCACCAAATTCCTTCAGTTCACTTCTTAAATCCACAAAAACTATACTTACAACTAAGTTTGAGTCCACCTCACCAAATTCAAAAAAGAAAATCACCAGCATCTTACTGGAAAACTAGTCTTGATGAGGTGCAACACGCACAAGATCTAAAAGTAGGTGTTTTTAAAAATAATAACACAAAAAAAAAATTATGTCCAACATCTTACCAGAAAATGTGCCTCAATAAGGGCAATTCGCACGCACAAGAGCAGAATGAGTAGGCTACTGAAACTAAACAACTTCAAAATAATTTAAGCCACTATGTCTTCAAACAAGTTCCAATCATGTCTTCAAAACTCAGGTTGTATTAACAAAAAATAATAGTTTACAGACCCTGTTTTTCTGTAAAGGACATTGTTTTTCTCCATGCCCTAAGCCACAATACCCATATCAGAAAACACAAAAATCACAACTTGATGTACACATGAAGAACATAATAGTATGGACAGAAAAATGGTGCAATATTTACCTACGAAGCTGAGCAAACCATTTGGCGAAACAGAGTTGTTGGAACTTGTTGCTGGTTTGGTATGTTCAATCAGCTCGCGGGAAGTGGCGGCGCTGGGCAGACGTAGGAGCCTCTCGAGGTGGCGTTGAACAGAGAGACGCCGTCGCGAGGTGGCACTGGGAAGAGGAGGTAGATGGGGGTTTGTGGCGAGGAAGGAGGGTGGGTTTCGCGGGATTCAAGTCTGGTTTGCTTCGTTCAACGAGCTGGCGGCTCTGGGCAGATGGAGGAGTGCTGCTCGGTGGTGTTGACGAGAGAGACGACGTCGCTGGGTTGAGAAAGCTGAAGCGGGTTGCTGTCGAAGGAAGATGGTGGTTTCGCAGGATGAATTTGAATTGGGGATGAAAATGGAAACAAATTTTCAAATAGAATCAAAATGCACGTTTTGATTTAAAAAAAAAAACAAAGAAGCAGCACATAGTGTGTGCAATGTGTGCACTGTTACAATCACTGCTACAGTGGCTACTCTGTAGCAAACCTCGTTAGTGTCAGTCACAGGTTGTTCGCAAAAGAGAATAGACATTTTCTGGTTTTGCACTTCTTCCGACGTTCAACTTTCTGGTAAGGAACTTCATCCGCTTAAGAATTCTCAATCATTCTAATATTTGGTTGCTAGGAAAACAGACAGGGAAAATGATACAAATAAAAATGGTTTATCTTTGATGATTGGGTATCTCTGCAGGATTTGAAAGTTGTATTTTTTATTTTTTTTATGCTCACTTAATTGCTTTAAATTCAATCAAAAGCCAAATAATCTGAATTTGATGTTGGAGTAACGTTAAATGAACTTTTTTGGGTTATCTGTAAATTAGCAATACATAATCGCTTGCATTCAAAATTGCTTTCTCATTTGTTATCATCAGGAATTTATTTTTCTTTGAAAAAGGAGGAAAATAAAAAACCATGTTTTTCTTGTGCAATTTGGACGAGTAAAAGTTTACCGAAGTTCTTTAGATAAAATTCTCTGTAAAAAACGTTGTCCGCAATCATTCACCAATATAGATTTTCCCTTGAAAGTAGCATTTTCTCCACAATCTGATAACTTGCTTGAGTGATTTGAAATTCGGTCGTATTCATGCAAGCTAGTTGTTGATTTTTTTTTTCCAGTCTGTCAGCTGCATTTCTTTATTTTCAGCATGTGTAATATCTCTTCAATCTTACAAATAGGATTAGAACCTTTCAACGAGATAGTGCAAAAAACCGTGTTGACGCTAGATCTAAAGATATTTTGGATGAACAAGACGAATCAAATAATGAGGTGTTTGGAAATGGGAATGATAGACATACTGATTCGGGGAGTTCATTCCTAGCTAAAATAGCAATTGCACTAGGGGTAGCTGCAACAGCCACGATAATATCTATCAGCTTCAACCGACCTATTCTTGGATCTTCAGATGGAATTCAGTTTCTAGCTGAAGGTTCAGCCTCTTCAAGAATGGCTACACCTCCTGTTGGCTTTACTTTCAAATAGGGGTGGGCAGCGGAGCTTTACTTTCTCTGGGTATTCGGATTTGGAACCCTAAATCAATTTAGGGTTCCAGATTGGAACCCTAAATTGATTTAGGGGTTTCAATCCAAAACTCCTAAATTGTGTTGGCTTTGCACTTTGCCTTGTTTTTTCATGTGTGGTGTATTATTATGATTTTTTTATATCGTGTGTTGATTAATTTTATAATTTTTTATTGTGTTGTGGAATTAGAAATGCCTTGTCAAAGGGATTTCACTGATGGCTCTCCTACCCCTACCAGTACCCCTGCACCAGAACCTAACCTTACTCCAACCCCTGGGAGTGGGAGTACACCTTGCCCCGCACCCAAGCCCACACAAAACAAGAAATCTATTTCCGTAGTTTGGTCTCATTTTACAAAACTAGAGGGTGGTGACCTCAATAACCCCCAAGCTAAATGTAGTTATTGTGGAAAAATATATAGATGTCACTATAGGAAACATGATGCATCCCAATTAAATGTCCATTTAGAGGAACAATGCAAGAAGAGTCAAATATTAAGGTCCTCACTGGAGAAGAGTCAATCTAGACTAGAAATTAGACTAAAAAAAATGGCGGATGAGAGTAGTGGAGGTCCAACATTGAAGGGGTATACGAAGTATAATGCTGATTAGTGTAGAAGGAAGTTAGCTCGTATGGTTATCATAGACGAGCTACATTTTCAGTTTGTGGATGAGAGAGAGTTTCAAGAATTTGTCCAAGAATTGGAACCTAGATTTATGCTTCCTTCTCGCCACACTGTGGCAAATGATATTAAAAAGATATACTGGAAATATAAAGATGTTTTAAGGGGCCAATTGGCGGGTTTGGTAGTTTGTCTCACTACCGATACTTGGACTTCTGTCTAAAATTTTAATTATGTATTTGAATGTTCATTTTATTGATTCTGATTGGATTCTTCATAAAAAAAATTATTAAGTTTTGTTAAATAACTGATCACAAGGGTGAGACGATTGGGAAGGCCTTGGAGGCCTCAATAAAGGAGTGGGGGTTGACACGGGTTTTGACAGTTTCGGTTGATAATGCATCGTCTAATGATGTCGCCTTGGGATATCTGAATACTTATCTTAGAGAGGCAAATAAGACATTCTTGGGTGGTGAATATTTGCATGTTAGATGTTCTGCACATATCTTGAATCTAATTGTGACTGAGGGGTTGAAAGATGTTGATGACTCGATTGCACGAGTTAGACTGGCTGTGAAATTTGTGAGGTCTTCTCCTTCTAGATTGGAGAAATTCAAGATTGTTGCGAAAACTGTGGACATAACATCAAAGAAGGGTCTTTGTACAGATGTTCTTACCAGATGGAACACAACCTTCTTGATGTTGGAGGACCAAGAATATAAGGAATTATTTCAATTATTGGGTGATGAAGACATTCATTATGTCAAATACTTTGATGAGCACGGGGGATTAGGAAAGCCTAATGATGATGATTGGAAGGTAGTTTCTACTTTTGTTGATTTTCTCTGGCTTTTTAATGATGTCACATTGAAGTTAACTGCTTTTTTGTACCCTACATCCCATGAATTTTGTCAACAAATATATAGGGTGAAAGAAGAATTAGACGACATGTGTAGGAGTTCCAATCTAAAGATGAGGGGGATGACATTGACCATGAGGGTCAAATATGACAAGTATTGAGGAGATTTGACTAGACTAAATATTTTGTTATATGTGGTTGTTATTCTTTATCCTCGTCTAAAAATTCAGGCATGTTATATGATTTAGGACTTGCGCATGATCAAGCATGGACTGATCTTATTGGAGACACCTTGGCTAAATTATATGATGAGTTTAATGCAATTAAGGGTGATACTGCATCTACTACACCTACACCTACCCCAACACTTCCTCCAAACACTGGGGCAATAAAGAAGCTTAGATTTGCATGGTTTAAGACCCTCGCACATAATCCCACACTAATCCGTCAATCTACGGAGGTGGTTTCAGAGTTAGAAAACTATTTGTCAAGGGATCTTATTCAAGATGATGATGGTTTTGACATACTAGGATGGTGGAAGGCAGCATCAAAGAAATATCTCATCCTTTCTGAGATTGCCCGTTGTATGTTGGCCATCCCTATTAGCACCGTTACCTCGGAGTCAGCCTTTAGTACCGGAGGGTGCATATTGGATCCCTTTCGTAGTTCATTATCTCTTACAACTGTGGAGGCATTGATATGCACACAGAGTTGGACGATGGAAAATGATATTTATGTTTCGGATGTTTTAGATTTTAAGGAGCTTGACGAAGAGGGTGGTGATCAGTCTGAATTTGGACCATCTGGTAATTGTTGTTTTTATTTTATTATTTTAATTTATTTATATTCATTTCGATTACATCAGTATTAATTTTAGTATTGATTGTTGTAGCAACACATGAGACGACTCAGACGATGTCTACCTCCACTGCAATACGAATATGTGCTCAAGCCCCAAAAGACTACCCATCCGGGCCGCTCCAAATGTCACAGTCAAAGACCCAAACATCTCGCCTCTATCTTTAGATTATTAATTTATTAGAATATTGAAATTTGAATCATTTGTACATATTATATATTTAATTTGTAATTTTGTAATATTGATACAATGTCCATTGGACACTTTTTTGTTTGTAATTTTGCTTTCCATTTTATTTTGTAATAACTTGGTTATTATTATTATTTATTAGTTTATTAGGTAGTAGACTTGTAGTCTGTAATAGTACTTCATTAGAGTTTAAATTAGTAAATTTGTATCATGTATATATTATTTTTATTCATATAATTTTTTTTTAATCAAGTTTTTTAACTCTTTTTTTTTTTTGAACTTCTAATTTTATGGGCCCAAAATGGCCCAGAAGCTGTTTCTAGGCTATCTTAGGCCCATTTCAGCTAAAATGGCCCAGAAACCGCTTCTGGGGGGCGGGCGGATTGACCCCCCCACCCGCACCCTGTTATCCGGGATGGGGTACCCCGCCCCCACACTCTGAGGGCGGGGACGGGACAAAAACGTGAGACCCTGCCCATGCGGGGGCGGGGGGCGGGTAGCACCCCTACTTTCAAAGCTCTTGGATACAGGGTTGTACTTCCAAAATATGCACTTGGGTAATGCACATATTCTGGCTCCTTATTCAATGAAAAGCTCTAGTTTTCTTTTGGCTTGCCTACTAGAGCTATCTAAATTTTTTGACATTCAATGAAATGAATTGCTGCTTTATGTCTACATTGTTCAAGCTTGTCATGTTAGGGATATAAATAGTTAAATCTACATCTTCCTATTAGCTTAAACTTTTGAAACAAATGGTGATCTCACATGGTATTAGAGCAGAGGTCTTGAGTTAAACCATGGCTCTACAGTTCACCAAATTAATTAATACTCCACACGTTGGGCCTACTTATTGAGGGGGAGTGTTAAGGATATAAATAATTAAATCTACTTCTTCTCATTAACTTAAAGCATTTGGGACAAGTTGTGATCTCACATGTCATTGGCAAATCATCTGTCATTAACCTTTTTTTTTTTGTCATTCTTGTTCATCTTGGTGCAAATTGTGATAACAGATCAATTCCTCCTTTTGTTCTTTTGTTTTTGTTTTTTGTTTTTTTTGTTTTTTTTTTTGGGGGGGGGGGGGGACATAAAAGTCTACAGAATTGAATTGTCTATTCAAGTACTATCATTTTGTGTTTGTGCTGCAGTTATATTTTGACAACAAAACAATTATCATAGTTACTTATAAAAAAAAAAACAATTATCATAGTTGCCTTGCCAATGTTTCTTTAATTAATATAACACACTAAAGCATTTACAAATATACCATAATGCAGTTGGATCTACTTTTGGTTACTTATGGCTGCTGGGTGTGGACTTTTCATTAGTGAAGAGGCTCTAAATATTTGGGTCTGACCTCTTCACTGGTACTTCTGATTTACAAGTTTAGCTCTTTACAAGTTTCCAAGCGTGTCTTAACTTTACCAGCATTTCTTGAGTAGTAACACTTCAACTCTACCGAGCCTGACTCTATTTTTACATACCTTAGAAAAAATGAAAAAGAAAATAAAAAGATCTTGGTTTTAGGATAAATACTTCAGAGCTGTATTCACTAGAAATCAGTTGGCATGTTCATGAGATGCGAGATAAGAGAGCTGAATACTGTAGGCTTCTTTCAGTTCTGCCAAAACCTCAGCAATCGTTGGTCTTTGTGATGCATCTCTCTCTACTGACCTCACAGCAATTAAGGCTGCCTTTCTCATGCTCTCCACATCGAAAGTTCCCATTAGGCTCTCATCAACAATCTCAAATGCCCCTGCCTGTAAGTAGGGCTTGGCCTGCACTTGGCATTTCAAAAACAACACTATGAAGAATGTAATAAAGATCAACATTCATACCCGGACTCGGACCATATTTTTAAAAGAGAACTGCTATGTTACAGACACAAAGAAATTATACAAAATAAATCCATAAATTGATTTGGTTTCATAGAATCCATTAGATCTACTTTATAATAAAAATAACTTTACAATTTGACGTACTATATCAAACTATATCAGTTTGTGGGTTTATTTTTATGTAATCTTTTTGTAGTTAAAGTATTTTCCTTTTTAAACTTTATCAGAAATTGCTCCCATTTTCAACCATGAGTTTTCAAGTCCTTTGTAACCAACGTCCAAGAAGAATAACTATAAACACGACCAGACAAGAATAATTGGAGAATTGTAGTCACTTGTTCTTGCAAGGTCGTGCATTCATAATAACGTTAAATAATACGATGATGAACTGCTAAATAATTACAGGGAAAATTTTGGTAGTTCTGTTAACTTGTAAGATATAATCGCAACATACTATTACTCAGCAAAAATTTAAAAGAATAAGAAAAATTTCAGCTTACCCATAACACCAGATTGAATGAGTCTGGAGTTCCCGAGTGCTTCAAAGGTTCTCTCCCACATATGATCTCCAAGAGAACAACCCCAAAGCTGTACACGTCACTCTTCTCGGTCAGCTGTTGGGTGGAATAATATCTGCATACAACATCCACTTTGAGTATCATAATTATCAAGAATAAAAAAAAATATATCTTGTCATAGGTTTTTTCCCGTTTCTTTTGGAAAACTTACTCTGGATCTAAATATCCAGCAGTGCCCTTGACAACAGTTGTGACATGAGTTGCATCTGCGTGGGTTAGTTGTTTAGAGAGACCAAAGTCACAGACCTTGGCATTCATTTCCTCATCCAAAAGAATATTGCTGCACTTCACATCACGATGTATGATTCGTGGTTCATTTCCATTGTGTAAATAGTCCAATCCTGGAAAAAAAAATTGAGTCCCAGAAATGGAATCATTTATCTCCTTAATAGTAACTTGTCATGTTTACAATGGAAAAATGCTTGTACTAAAAAATAAATCTTCTAATTTCTAAGAAAAAGAATGAAGGTAATGTAGTGATCTTGTAGTGATCTAGTTAGTTGTCCATGGTAATGGTTATGGTATACTCACAGTCATGTACTGTTTATTAAAGAGTTGGGTACTTCGTAGAAGATGAAAAGATAAAGAGTATTAAGTGATCCAAAGAAGCGTTGATTTGTCTTAAAAAGATGGCTGCCCAGATATCTGCTCCACTATTTCTATGAGGTACAGTTCGACTAATGGTGGAAGCATTTTTGCAATGTGTTTGCCAATTTCCGTATCAATACAACCAAGAGTTTTTGGTGGCAATAAATCTAAAATATCTCTTTCAGATGAAGTGGTGATTGTTTTCCTTTGCAGTCTTGAAGGTTGATGATAGAGAAGAGACATACCTTTTGCAGCATCAATAACAATTTTCAGTCTGCGAACCCAGCTTAATAAAGCTTTTTTACTGATTGAACCTGGAAGTTACACCAAGAATATAAACAGGAAATTCTCATAAAATTGCTCCCTAACACCAAGAATATAAGCAAGAATTGCTCCCTAACATGTATCATGCATACAGTACCGTAAAGGTGATCAGCCAATGACCCTCCAGGTAGATACTCATAGACTAGTATTTGCTGCTTTGATTCATGACAGAATCCTTCCATACATACAAGACTTTGATGGCGAATTTGTGACAAAAGATAGACCTAAAAGCAGTCCCCAGTATGGGGGAGAGAAAAGTTAGGCAAGGATACAAGAGAATCATAATTCCCAAGATGTATGCAACAAGTGTGAATCTATTTTCTCATGACTCCACGGTATGGAAAAATCACACTTGAATAGTTCAGGGGGAGAACCTCATTGATAAAGGAATCAGCCCCAAGTTGGCTTTTATCAAACCGCACTTTCACAGCAACTAATTTACCATCTGGAAGCTTTCCAAGGTAAACAGATCCGAAACTACCACGGCCTATAACCTCCTTAAATTTGTTTGTAGCTGCTTTGATTTCTTTGTAGGAAAAGACTTTTGCTGCATTCCAGTTTCGCATCTCTGTTGCAGATCCTAACAATAAAAACAATGCCAGTATAAGAATCAAGTAGAAGACTTCAATGTGCAGAAAAATATTGTAAACTTTTACATACTTGATGTATATGTGACTTCAGTTCTCTTTTTCTTTATGCAGATGAAAATTATACTGGAAAATAAGAGAAGTGCAAGTATGGCTCCACCAGCTGCACCAGCTATAATTGCTATATGATCATGTCCGGTATGCTTCTTTTGGGGGAATATAGTAACTTGTGGTGTCTCAATTGAAGGGTTGGATGAAACGCTACTGCATGTCATTGTGGAGAAGGAAAGGCACAAATTCCCTGACGTTCTGCACAAAACCAAGACATCAGAATTGTTAAAAGAAAAACAAGCGTAAAGTGAAGCAATACTAATTACGTAACATACCTAATTTCCAAAGTTTTTCTGTTCAAAGACTGTGGTAGGGTACCTTGTAGTTTGTTGTTCTCCAGATTCCTGTAGAATACAGGATAGGACATAATCTTATCCAGTGAAGAACATGATTTTATCTTTTGAATTGTTCTTTTTGTAAGTCCAATGTAGAATACGTATCTTTACTTTGTTGATATGATAAGATTTGATTTGGAGGAAATGTCTAAAATTAAACTCTACATGTTAGCAGTGCGGAGAATATATCCAACACACTGACTTACAAATATAGTTCATGTTTTAACTTAATTAGAAACATGATATATTGCAAACCACTGATTCAGTCTGATTAAGGCTCACTTACAATAAGTGAAGGTTCACTAACTCTCCCAAGCTGTCAGGAACTATTCCCTGTAAACTATTATTTTGCAAGTCCCTGCAGAAGAAAGAACAAACAAAGATAGAGGGAACGTTGAGAGGATGAAATATCAGCATCACCATTTGGCTCCATAATACTGGTCCAGAAACAGAATGCAGCTTACAGAATGCGAAGGCTAGCCAAGGTGTCCAAATCCGAACCAAAGGAAGTTAGCTCGTTGAAACTCAGGTTCCTGAAAGTTCCAATTTAAGTGACTATTTTCATTTGTCCATAGAAAAGGGAAAAAAATGAAGTTATTAATACTCAGAAGAGGTATTACAATTTCTCAAGCTCTTGCAAGCTACCCAAGTTCTGTATCTCACCAGTAAGAGAAGTGTTATGCAGATCCCTGGGGCATAGCAACAAAGACATCATAAGAAACTGAGTGTGAGAGAATGCAAAGTTAATGTTTAGGCAGTTTTCTGAGTTTTAAAAGACTTTACAGTGTTTTAAGATCCAACAAGTCACCAAATGTTGGACTGATTGACCTCAGGTTGATGTCTGAAAGGTCCCTAAAAAGAAAACCCATACCATGAGATCACTTGAGGAGAAATAGACTCAATATTTAAAACGATTATGTTTTTTCTTTTTTTCTTCTCTTTTCTTTTTATGTATGTACATACAATGATGTAACAAGACTATCTTCACAACCAATATGGTCCCATGTTGAAGGAGAGCACGGATCATCTTGCCATCCCAGATTTAAACCAGTGTACTGTTCAATGACCTGAAGTGCTGAAACTGCAAGAATGTTTTGAGACCACAAGTAAGATTTAGACAATCCTATCAAGTTGAATGAATCAAGCATGAAGAATCAAAAGGTCAATAGCACCTGTGGTTGAGGAAGCTTCCGGTGGAATATCAACTATCTCATACACCTCAATTGCATTGACATGAGGATAGTAAGTAATATTCTTCAGTGTAAGGTTCAAGCTCTTAATCCCCTTCTGTGTAATATATAGAGCACTAACAGCTGATATCTTTACAGTATAGTTCGATTTCACAGCATCTCCGTTAATGAATACATCAAATGTAGAGGACACAGGAAGAATCCCGGCAAAATAGAGGAAAATGCAGTAGTCACCAAGGGTGTCGAGAGGAAGGTTATATGTCAACACATTCCTTCTTGCCAAAACACGTGCAGTTTGAAGCACAGCAGCAGGGGGAGCCTCCCTTAAGCTAGACAGGTCTAAGCTTCGTTGAATAGTAAACCCCGTTGACAGGTGAAGTGGCATAAAGTTTTGATCAGCATCCCATATACGATCATATGGATCCAAAGGATACCTGCAGTTAAGAAAAAAAATTAAAAGCCAATCACTTAAAAAACTAAATGTATCAATCAATCCATACATGTCAAAAGGAGGGCTGAATGGTTAATATACCGCAACGAGCCATTGGCATAACCACAATTGATTCTATAACTCTTTCTAAGTGACTTATTGGGAAAATCCCCAATGCCACTTGCATAAGCTCCTTGAGGCAGTGGTCGTACTTCAAGAGAAGAAATGACAGGAGATCCACCTTCTGGAATGGCATGCAAACAGAAGGAGAGCGTGTCCTTAGTAACTGGCCATAGAAACTCTTCTGTCCATGGATCATTAGTGGTGAGGTTTATGGTGCTAGTAATAGCTGTCCCAAGAGAAACAGAGAATGCAGGGGGTTTCCCACTTCCATCATAGTTTTTGTACAGGAATTTTGCCCTTACGAGTATCAACGAGGAAGCATTCTTTACTGGGATTCTATAACACTTGCGACCTTGAATATCTGAGAAAAACCGGATTGGATCACCAGAAGAGGAGGTGCTGATGTTACCCGTGCTTACATAATCACCGTCCGGGACCCATGATATGTTGGATGAATCAGTATAAGTAGTAGTTCCACCGCAAGATATACTCAAGAAACCTGTCCCACGCATATACTGATGATTAACCTTTCATGAGCTCCAAACAATATTAGCCTTTTTAATGTCGATTATGCTTGTTAGTTTTGACACATGCAACGGAAATTAACAATGTTCATAAATTATTGTCAAAGTTTAGTTCAAAGCCTTGGCAGTTCAGTTTTGGCATTTTAACACAAATGATGTTGTCCAAAGAGAATTTCACTTGGTAGCTGAAAGTTTTTCAAGAAAATTAAGGAAAGAGCAAAAATTTTCATTCTCTAAGTCTGTATCAAAAAGAATGCTCCACTTCCTAAGAATCATCGAGATGAAAGGCATAAATAAATGAGTTATGATTTTCCACTCAACGTAACATACAGAATTTACACTTCCTGCCAATTATGGGATGGACGAATGAGAGCAATGAATGCATGACATTGTGATATAAAAATTCAGGACAAAATTTTTGTGAATCCAACAGCAAACAAGCTGGACAAGAGTGAAAATCTTTACTGCTGAACAATCATGGAACAAAACGTACCGTCTTGGTCACAGAAACCAATAACCCATAAGCCGCAGAACAGAAAGAAACCGACCCAGAAACACCTCATGTTCATGTTCATGAACTCAGAACTCCCTCCACAAATTTTTAGTACTTTTTATATCTCTCAGAACCACAGACGCCATGACCCGAAATTTCTTAATCCATTATTATCGTCCAGCATCTGAAGAAAACGAAAGAGATCAAAAGATGGGGTCGCGGAAAATGATTGTTTCTTTGGTAGGATAAAGTGACCGATTTGATGAGAGGCCAGGTAATGAGTAAAAGTGGGTTTTGTCTTTCTTGAGTTTGAAGCTGCAAAGAAAGAGAGGTTCTAATAATGGATGACGGTACAGATCAGAAGGTGATTAACAAGCATGCTGATAGTGGGTAATGATTTTGGTTTTCGGTTAGAAATAAAAAAACCAGAAAAAAGATTTTTTTAATTTTTATTTTTCTTCAAATTGCTATTAAGTACCATTGTGGCCGCTGCAGTTGCTGTCGTAGCAGTTGAAGAGCAGTTAAAGAGGAGAAAAAATGGTTGCTAATTAAGATCAAAGAACAAGAACATTATCAACATGACGTTCTTTCCAGTGGACTCGGTCCTTTACTTGTCAAGGAATTATAAAATACATAGCTTTAGTCCAACAATTTATCTTGACAAGTCATTTTTGTGAACATCATTTGTCTGAACTTCTTTTTCAGCATCGTTGGTCTGAACATCATTTATCTTAAACTCACCAAATCAAAGAAAAGAGAAGCGTAGGCTTGAAGGTTCATTCTTCAGTTCTTTTCTACCTGGCTTGCGACTTGCGAGGGAAACTGAAATTTGCTAACTAGATCAAGTAGTTCCCACTATTTCTTAAACATGCCATAGTACACCATCGTTGAAGAGTTTCTGGTCTCACCTTTTTTGAATGCATTTATAAATCCTGACTTTCAAAATGAAACTGTGAAGATGGCGAGTGGCGAGTAAAAAAAGGATAGAAGTATGAGTACTTGTAGAAATAAAATTATCCTAGAGGTCGGTTTGGACACAAAAATACTCTCAATCAATCTCATCTTATCTAATCGTTATAATTTTTCTAAATTTTCATACAAAATATAATAAAAAATTCAACTTTTTCAAATTTCAAAACAATAATATATTAAAAAATAACATTCTAATAATATTTTATTTAACTCATCTAAAACCATCTTATCTTATCTCATCCCCTGACCAAACCAACTCTACTAATAGTAAATTAGTAATAATGATATAATAATATAGTACCACTTTGTTAAACCGAGAAGATCAAATTCAATAAACCGAGTGTTAGTCAATGCTTAAGGTGCAAGTCTCTTTTTGGATACTTTTCCACTAAATTGGTGGGAGATGTGCTTAATTGACCAGGCACTGAATCAATGATAATCTTTAGTGCTCTTTTTTTAGCTTTGCTTCCAATTTCGTTCTCAGAAATCAATGACTTCAGTGCCAGAGATGAGATGCACATCCACGAAGGTTAGCTAATCCTCTTTCTTGCTCATGCCCACATAATGATGTTTACCTAACTAAAAAACCAAAGTATATGTTAAATAATTAATAAAATTAACAAATTTAGGTCCCATTTGGATACAGAAACGGTTTCATCTCATCTCATCATTACAATTTTCTTAAATTTCCACACAAAATATAATAAACAATTTAACTTTTTCAAATTTCAAAACAATAATAATATTAAAAAATAATATTTTAACAATATTTTATTCAACTTTTAACTTTCATCTAAAAACATCCCATCTCATCTCACTATCCAAACGAGACCCTTTTTCTGTTTCTAGTGATTTCAAAAGAGCAAAACTTCCATCTCTGTGGTCGTACCAGCTTAAGGTACCATCGTGATTGTAAATGATAAGGATTTGTGTGATTTGCATGAAACCCCACATGTGAGAATGCAATATTCATTATTCACAGCCAACTAATCCTTCAAATGAGTGCAAATTTTGGTTCTTGAGAGAAGTTGCACATAGCCAACAATGGAAAACAGCAACAATGTTCACTTCAGAGTCACCAACAAGCTAAGGGAGTTTGTGTTGTAGATTACA
Organism: Juglans cinerea; assembly: GCA_961763995.1. Lineage (NCBI taxonomy): Eukaryota > Viridiplantae > Streptophyta > Magnoliopsida > Fagales > Juglandaceae > Juglans > Juglans cinerea. The sequence goes on along the minus strand of CAUIVZ010000002.1, from coordinate 30,604,772 downwards.
AGCCACATGCTAACAACTAAATGAGTACACACATAACTATGATTGCCGGCGCGGGAGGGGGGGGGGGGAGAGATCATTAGTATTCTCTCTTTTTTTCTCTAGAGGAAAATGAGGTGAAGTGGGGTCCATTAAGATTCTAACAGAATTTGGAGGTGGTTGTACGGTGGGGACGTCGCACTAGGCACTCAAACCAGGAAGGAAGTGGTGGTTTTCTCTGAAGAACACGGCAGAGAGGTTGTTGTCTCGGTGGTGATACAGATGAAGGAACTGGAAAACAAATGGGAAAAGCTAAGATTATCGGAGGAAGAATCACTGAATATTGTTTTTGGGGATGAAAATGTGGAAAATCTTAGTGGAAAGGAAAATCTTAGTTTAGTTGGGAAGGTTTGGGCAGAGAGAAATATAAACAAGTTCGTAGTCGAAACAACAATAGCTAAGATTTGGAGAATAAGTCAGAAAGCTACGTTTCAGGAGGTGGGGGATAATATTTTTGTAATGGTTTTTGCAAATCATGCAGATAAGAAACGTATATTGGAGGGGAGACCTTGGCTCTTTGACAACCAAGTGTTTATGATAAAGCTGTTTGATGGTCTTACCCCACCATCGAAAATGAACTTCAGGAAGGAATGCTTCTGGATACAGATGCATGAGTTGCCATTAGATTGCATGAACAAGGAAAGAGGAGAGATCATAGGAGGTACTATTGGCAGAGTAATGGAAGTGGATACACAAGAGGACGACTGTGGATGGGGACCATATCTGAAGGTGTTGACAGAAATAGAGTTGGAGAAGCCTTTGGCGAGAGGGAGATCCATTACTGTCAAAGGTAAGAAATACTGGTCTCACTTTAAGTATGAAAAACTACCTCATATATGCTTCAGTTGTGGGTGTATACTACATGGAGAACAAGGTTGTTCAGGAAAGGGAGAGGGGGAGGATCAATTTGGGGCTTGGTTGAGGGCAATTACGAGAGGAAAAAAGAGAGAGGGTGAGAGGTATCATTTCGGTATCAATAAGAAACAGACAGATTTTAAAAGGGGAGAGGGGGGAGAAGAGAAAGGAAGGAGAAATAGTAAAGGAAGGGGTAGCAGTACAAGAGCTTGAAAGAGTAGAAGAGGTTTCAAAGGGAGGGCATGAAAAAAGGGTGGAGGATATGTGCGAGGGTGAGAAAGGAGGAAAGTTTCAAGAGGTGGGGGATGAAGAAGAGAGCAGTGTGGGGGTGGGAAGAGAGATGCAGGAGGAAGGGGGTGTTAAGGAGCCACATATTGGGCGGTATGCAAAAGGGGCCTGGAAGAGAAGAGCTAGAGAGAAGGGAAAGGTTAGTAACTTGACAGAGAAGGGGGTATTGGAAAAAAGAAGATTAAGAGATGAAGTTGAAGAAGAGGAAGGGGGGAAGTCTTGTAAAAAAGCTAGAGCTAATAGTCATGATGAGATGCTCGAAAAGATGACTTTACATGTGGTGGTTGCTAAGCAGCCCCACCAATCATTATGAAAACCTTAAGTTGGAACTGTCGAGGGCTTGGGAACCCTCGGACAGTTCAAGACATTTGCCATATGGTGAAGGACAAGAGGCCCAATGTAGTGTTTATTATGGAGACCAAATTGAGGAGTGGTAAGTGTGATAGGATCAAAAGAAGATTGCAATGTGAAGGTTGTTTTGTTGTTGAACCCATGGGAAGAAAGGGGGGGTTTAATGCTTCTGTGGGACTATTCAATGAAGGTTGAGATTCTGAATTATTCCCAAAGGCACATAAGTGCTTGGATTACAAATGAGGATGGTAATAAGGACAAATGGTTATTAACAGGTTTTTATGGGCAACCCGAGACATGTAAGAGAGAAGAATCCTGGCAACTATTGAGTTCTTTGAAACCAAATATCAGTTGTGGTTGGTGTGGATGGGGGACTTCAACGAAATTTTGATCCAAGATGAAAAATGGGGAGGAAGACAAAAACCAGAGAAACAAATGGAAAGATTTAGAGAAGTGCTGGAGGGAGGTGGTTTGTTTGATCTAGGATGGAAATGGGACAAATTCACATGGAGTAATAAGCATGAGGATGAGACCTTTACCAAAGAAAGGTTAGACAGAGTTGTGGTGAATTCAGTTTGGAAGGAGATTTTCAATGAAGGGAGTGTGGAAGTGCTAGTAAACAGAAGCTCTGATCATAGACCCATTCTGCTTAATATGAATCAGCCAGTAACTCAAGTATGGAAGGTGAAGAGGATGTTTAGATATGAAGCTCAATGGGCCCTCGAGGAAGAGTGTGAGGAGGTGATCAAAAGGGTATGGTCGAGGGTTCAAGCAAATAGGGATGATGCAAAGAGTATGAATAGAAGGTTGGGAGAGGTTAAGGGAGCCTTACTGAGTTGGAATAAAAAGTTAATTGGGGAAAAGAGGGAGTCTATTAGAGAAAAAATTGAGAAGTTGAAAATGTTACAAGAAAATGAGGGTAGTCATAACATAAAAGACATTAAAAGAATACAAAAAGAGATTGGGGGGCTGCTTGAGAAACAGGATTTAAAATAGAGACAAAGAGCAAAGCTGAATTGGTATCAGTTGGGCGACAGAAACACTAAGTTTTTTCACAGTTGTGCTAATCAAAGAAGGAGGAAGAATTTTATTATAGAATTGTTTGATGTAGAGAATAGAAGGCTATCAAGTCCATCTGAGGTGGAAAGGGAGTTTAACTCTTATTTTCAAAAGTTGTTTACTTCCTCAGAACCTACTAAGGCTGATATAGCTGAATGTCTGAAAGATCTGGAACCTCGAGTAACAACAGAGATGAATGAAGCATTGAGCAGGATTTTCACAAGAGCTGAGGTTGAGGAAGCTCTACACAATATGGCATCTTTGAAATCACCTGGTCCTGACGGGTTTGGAGCATGTTTTTATCAAAAACATTGGCATATTATTGGAGATGATGTGTGCAAAACTATCATGTCTTGGCTTAATGGTAACTCTTTAAACCAGGTTGATAATTACACTTATATTGCTCTCATACCTAAAGTGAAAGAGCCTAGATTAGCTAGTGACTTTAGGCCCATAAGCTTATGCAATGTAGCTTATAAAATTATGTCAAAAGTCCTAGTTAATAGGCTTAAAAAAGTTTTGAACAGCTTGGTCTCCCCCAATCAAAGTGCCTTCATTCTAGGGAGGTTGATCACAGATAACATTATGGTGGCACACCATGAAGACTAGGAAGAAGGGTAGAGTTGGGAGTATGGCAATCAAGCTTGATATGTCAAAGGCCTATGACAGAATAGAATGAGATTACTTGGAGGAAGTCTTGAGGAAGCTAGGACTGTGTAAGAAGTGGGTTGATCTGGTTATGAATTGTGTCAAAACAGTGAGTTACTCAGCATTAATTAATGGAAAACCAGGGAAAAGAATTGTTCCTCATAGAGGATTGAGACAAGGTGACCCTTTGTCTCCTTACCTTTTCATTCTCTGTGCGGAAGGTCTAAGTTCTCTACTTAACAACTCAGATGCCAAAGGAGAAACAAGGAGAGTGACAGTGGCAAGGGGAGGAATTCGAGTGAATCACTTGTTATTTGCAGATGATTGCCTCTTGTTTGGAAGGGCAAAGGAGGATGAATGGGTTAGAATTCAAAATCTGCTTATGAAATACGAAAGGGCCTCTGGACAGTTTCTCAATAAAGACAAAACAACAGTGTTTTTTAGCTCAAATTCAAGAGAGGCAGTCAAAGGGAGGATTAAAGAATTGGGAGGAGCAGTGATGAGAGGAAGCTTTGAAAAGTACTTAGGCTTACCACCTATGGTGGGAAGGTCTAAGTATAACACTTTTAGAAGTATAAAAGAAAGGATTTGGAAGAAAATCAATAATTGGAAAAATATTTTTTTGTCTGCAGCTGGAAAAGAAGTTTTGATTAAGGCAGATCTTCAAGCCATTCCAACCTATACTATGAGTGTTTTTAAACTCCCTAAAAGTTTGTGTAATGAGCTTAATATGATGCTTGCTAAGTTTTGGTGGGGAAAAAACCAGAAAGCTAACAGCATCCATTGGTGTAGTTGGGAGAAGATGGGGAAGCAGAAAGATAGAGGGGGTCTCGGGTTCAGAGATCTTGATTGTTTTAACCAAGCATTACTTGCCAAACAGGGGTGGAGGTTTATTCAAAATCCAAATAGCCTGGTTGCCAAGATTTTTAAAGAAAAATATTTCAGATCAGTCAATTTCTTAGAAGCAAAAATGGGATATAGTCCATCTTTTATCTGGTGCAGTGTTTGGAATGCAATGGGCTTGTTGAAAGAGGGACTGAGATGGAGGGTGGGTAATGGAAAAAATATCAAAATTTGGGGGCAAAAATGGATACCTACTCCTGTTTCCTTCAGTATTCAATCTCCAATGTCAATTTTGGATAAGGAGGCAAGAGTTTGTGATCTTATGAAGGATAGTGGAAAGTAGAATGAGCAGTTAATTGATAGTATCTTTAACAAGGAAGAAGCTGTATTAATATGCAGTATTCCCTTAAGTAAAATGAATGTGGAAGACAAGCTGATATGGAGTCACGATGAAAAAGGTCAATTTTTAGTGAAGAGTGCTTATTTGGTAGAAGCTAATAAAAAAAGGGCTGTCATAGGTGAAGCATCAGGAGGAGGAGAAGTGGACAAAAGATGGAGTAGTATTTGGGATCTGAAGGTCCCAGGGAAGGTTAAACTTTTCATGTGGAGAGCAGGAAACGAATTACTAGCCACTAGAAGGAACCTGCTACTAAGGAAAATTACTGATGACTCTATCTGTCCTATTTGTAAACAGGAAGAGGAAACGGTTTGGCATATTTTATGGCAGTGCCCAACTGCTAGTGATGTTTGGTCTGGTTTAAGCATTACAGTCCAAAAGTGGAGTAAGGATGAAAGAGATTTGATGTCTCTATGGGAGAAGCTACTTGGAAAGGTGGATAAAACTGAGTTGAGTGAGATAGCTACTGTAATGAGATGCCTTTGGCTGAGAAGAAATGAATTTTGTTATGAAGGGTCATTCAAAAGTCCTAGTCAAATGCTAAGAACAGCAAAGGAAGAACTTCATGAGTTTAAAATGGCACAACAGAAGCTGCTAGTTAACAGTCAAGGCAACAATCTAGAGAGAAGGAATCAATCATGGAAGAGACCAAAAGAGAACTATGTTAAGGTCAATTGGGATGCAGCAATGAATCTAAAATGAAGGAAGGCAGGGATAGGAGTTAGAATTAGAGATGAAGAAGGGGAACCGCTGGTTGCAGTTGAAGGCCAACAGAGCTATGTTGATAACCCAGCAGTTGCTGAAATTCATGCTTTGTGGAAGGCAATGGAAATATGTAGGGATTTGAAGATGGAGAGAGTGATCTTTGAAGGAGATGCTCAACTGATAGTCAAGGCAGTGAATAGCCAGGAAGAAAATAGGTCGGTATATGGGAATTGTTGAAGCTGCTAAGAGTTTACTGGACCTGTGGAAAGGCTGGAATGTCGAGTTCGTGTACAGAAATGCAAATGAGGTAGCACATACTCTAGCAAAGGAAGCTTTACATCAGGATACAAAGTTAGTTTGGATAGAAGAAATACCAAATTGTATTAGGATTATCATTGAGAAAGAGAGAACTTGTAATGAATGATCTTGCTTGATTATAGTAATGAATACAAAATTTCAGTTTCAAAAAAAAAAATGAGTACACACATGATACGTATACCTACCAACATCTTTGTTACTAACAATATTTTTGCTATTATTTGATAACTAGATCAACTGAGCAAAGAGGAAAGTACATGTAAAGACAATCAATTTGGAGTTGCACTCTTTTATCTCTCTCTCTTTTTTAAATGACAATCAATAGAAGTATGTCTATCTCCTTCATAAATCCTTTACTGATTTCACACACACCTTTGTATTGATATGCCAACAGTACATTTTTGTAACTGTGAGATATATTGGCAGCTAGCACTAACATTGAATTATACATCTACATATTTGTATAATATGACCTTTAAATTAGGTTGTATTGGATTATGCATATTCAAAAATTTACATAGCTATGAACAGTATTTCTACAAATTTAAAGATGCATTGTTCACTCTCTAAATTTTATTTTATTACTTTTTCTCTCTCCTCCCCCTCTCTCTCTCCACCAATGGATAGAACTTTAGGAAAAAAACTTTAGTGGGTACTAAATGATTGAATTTGCAGTTGTGCTAATTGCAAAATATAAAAAAATAATAATTTTAGGAAAAAAATAAGTAATAATAAAATAATAATAATTTTTTATTATTTGGCTCAAATATGCATAATCCAATATTAGAGTTTTTTTTTATATGCAAAATTAATCTTCAAAATACGTGATTTATGCATATAGAGAAATCAATACTAGTGCTTTAAGAATGATAGAATGGTTTTGGAATGGGGTACACCTTAATCATCAATCACCACAAACCATTACTCAATCTAAAATGCACAATTGTGGGCTTAAATAAAGTCCTCAAATCACAACCATCAAATGTGCCTAATGCATGCACTGCTGCCACTTGATGCAAAATCATCACTCTCACCACTGCCATCAAGCCCCAAACTCTATAAACTGATTTTGGAAATAATTGAACACCTTAAACAAGGATACCCAACATTTGTTGACTAGTGTCGAGGGATTTCCACTTACCCAAACATTTTATAAATTCTGGGGTAGTAATCGCTAAAAACTTGCTGATTCCTTGGGAATGTTCGACCCATTTGAAGGGGAGAGAGCTTAGAAAAATGAATATTTCGACAGAAAATTAGAGAATGGTGACACAATCGGATAATTTGGGAGAAGCACGAACCGTGAGATTCAAATGGGAAAAAAAAGAACACCTTGATCTCAAGCCGTTGCAAGCTATTTAGGAAGATAGCAACCTAAATCAGCCACGACAAATTGTACTCATTATTCAGGCCAGCCACATAAAAACTATGGAGCCCATCATTGCCCACATAGCCATTGGAGACAGAGACACCCTTATATGAGGGTGCATGAACTCAACAATTGAGCATATAAAAATTATGAATATTCTACAGACAACCCATTAGAAAAATGTAGTCAATCATAATTTATCAAAATTACCATTTCAAACAAACAACAAAACTGACAGGAGATTCATTTCAGCATAATCCTCGGTCAAAACTGTATGCAACTCCCACTAAAATTTCAGTACTTAACGGGAGCAAGGATGTCTAGATGGGAGCCAAGCTTCTCCTCTGCAGCGTTCTCAGCCTTCACCCCAAGTTTGTTCAGCTGCTTCTTCATATCATATGCAACCTGAGCCCTCTCTTTCCTCTTCTTCTCTAGCTCCTGACAGAAAATCGCAGTCAGAAAACTTTTTCTGCTCATGATGTTAGTTAGAAAATCAACAATTGAAAGCCTGCATGATCATGTTACCAAACAATTATCACCTCACCTAAGTAAATACCAAAGGATTACAAATCTTACTTCCACAATCCTAAATTTTACCTTTACAGAAATCATGGGGTATTCAAAAAATCATTGCTTAAAAATGGTCAACATTTATCCGAGCAACGATTTTATGAGCATTTGAAAATTAAAGGCCATCAGTTCACATCTAAGAACACTGCCGTAATAAATTACCCACACCTCAGTATCAGACAATCAAAATACAGGCATAAAGGAAGGCATATGTGATATTCAAGACGAATAAGTAGCCTGGTGATTGAAACTTGCACTGGGACAAGTGAAGCAAGAAGAAAACCATCGGTCCAGTGCAAAATGTTAAATCCCCAGCAGTAAGGAAAACATAAAAAAGCAAGAGATCCCAATGCAATAGGGTGTAGTTCCACGGTCTTGATACCCAATATAGGCACATGACCTATACATAAAGGTTGAGATTCGAGAATCTTTACCTTTCATGCGTTTAAACAAGGAACAGTCTACATATCATACAAAGACCACAATAATAATAGACATTACATGAAAGAATACAGTTGTCAGCCCAGAGACTTCTGTTGACTAAACGAACATCACAAATGTCAGTCTTACTGAAAATCCACAGGCGTCATTAAGCAACAATATAAAACACATAGCTACCTCAAAACCATCCAAGTATCATGGGCACAAAGTGTAGTTTCACTGTCCATTCAGGGAATGACATGTCGACTACTAAGAACTAATAATAATAATAGAGAGTAAGGTGAAGCAGAATGATTGAAAAGCGGAGAAGCAGACATCTTACCCTGATTGTGTCGTAGTGATTCCATCCAACCTCGGCTGAGAGGCGGCCCAACAAGCAGTACTTGTGCCCCTTCTGAAGCCTCAACACCCTGCACATCCGTTGCAGACCAAACCAGTCAGTACCCATACGAATCAGAAACCCACAAGCCACCAAAAATACCAAAGCAAAAACAATTCCAAGTAATAAAATTTTCCTTGGAATTGTTTTTTTTTTTATGTTCATTAAAAAAAAAAAAAAGAAGAAGGAAAACTAACTTTAAAGCATCTGGTATAACCATCCTCTTGGTCTTATCGTACGGAGGAGGAATACCCTCGTATGCCTTCAACCGGGCAAGCGCCGCTGCCCCACGCTTCGTCTTGTGCGGAATCATCCTGCATAAATATAACCGGTTCCCCCCCAAAAAAAAAAAAAAAAAACACACATTTTTCGTTAAATAAGTCACAAAGATTCAGGACAGTCTCATTTTCCCAGAAACAAGGAGGAAAGACTCAAAGAAAAGAAATGACCAAGTTAGTGAGTGAGCGAGTGGGACTGACCCGCGGACGGTGCGCCAGAAGATCTTGGCAGGGGCACGGAAGTGGATGGGGCCGTGAGAGGGCTTGGTGTTCATGCGCTTGCGGAGGAACCTCATGTACTTCATCTTCTGGCGGACCAGTCCTCCGGAGATGCATATCTCCTCGCACCTCACCACCACAACCTTCTGCCCGTTCAGCAGCTCCTTCGCCACGATCGAAGCCAAGCGCCCCAGCATGTGGTGCCTTGCGTCCAAAACCACCCTCTTCGCGCATATCCCAGAACCCGACACCATTTTCCTTCACTGTCAGCGTCTCTCTCTCTCTCTCTCTATCAGAGAGAGACAATGGAGAGAGACTGAAAGGTGCGAACTAGGGTTTCTGGGTCGGGTGTGTAGAGCTGGTAACTGGCCCTGTTCCGTGTTTGCTCTGTGAATTCAGTCCACGTAAAACGCTGAGCCCGGTCTTAAGCCCGGCCTTCTTCATATTGGGCTACTCAATTTTTGTCTACTAAACTTTATTTATTTATTTATTTATTTATCCAAATAAAAGATTTTGGATAAATTTGTCATACAATCATTTATAATACACTTTCATATTACAATTAAATATAAAAAATTTCATAATTATATTTTCTAATATTTATTTTATTTTTTAGCACTAAACACTTTTCTTCTACAAATCACGTGACGATTAAATCCATAATTTTTCTGTCATTTTTATTATTAAAAATAAAGGATATCCCTATAAATCTAGAACACACAAATTAATCTTCTCATTTCACCAATCTTAATATCTAAATCCCTTGCTTTTCATTTGAGCCTAAACATTTATTAATTGAAAATCCCTTACTTTAGTTCTATTGTTTTATTATATGTTTCAAAGGCAACAACTTTCATATGTTAATTTATATTCGCTATTTTCTTTCACTTTTTTTTTATTAAAAAAAACTTAACAATAATAAAAATTTTGAAGAAAGTTCACATACTTCCAAATTTTCATATGTTAATGTTATATATAATTTTAGAGTGTACAAGTTACGCACACTTCTTTTATTAAAAAAAAAATGAATTTTACTATTAAAAAATAATTTTTTCATGTAGATCTCAGATTTATCTATTTTTTCAAAAGAAATGCTATGACTGCAAATTGGGGAAACATATCCTCACTCAATATATTAAATTACGAAATTGACACCAATATACTATTTCAAGGATGAGATCCGAGTTCTAATCCTCCATTATCGTTGCCTAAAAAACCATCGGCTTACCAACAACTTTGACAATGCCAAATGACATGTTGGCATGGACTGCATTCTGCAGCTGCAGCTGCAGCAGCCAATTTTTCTGACCCACCCACTTTTTATCAATAGAAATGATACTTGCAGTCGGGAGTGTGCAAGCGTCGTGCAGTCGCTTTGAAAAAAGTGAATAAATATGGGACCCACATGAAAAGAAATTAATTTTTTAATAGTAGACCCCACTCTTTTTCAAAGCGACTGCATGACGTTTGCGCATTACACGACTGTATGTAGCATTACTCTTTTATCAATTCTCTTCCTCAGAATTCAACACAAAGTCCAACATCATTTATGAAGAAAAATATATATACAGGTGGGAAAGTTAAGGTGGTTGAATTGGACTGTCCAACAAACAATCCTTTCGTATTCAATGTGAAATGAGTGTTTGCTTGATGAATAATCCAGTAATCAAATTATAAAACAAAAACTATGATGCTATCATACTCAAAAAGAAACCCATATTACTCATCTATCAAAGATTGGCTCAATAATCTCTCAAACTTGTACTTGAATTTAATGATTTTGAATGAGAAAAAGATAAAAATATATAAAAGATAAATTGTATAATATTTATTAAATATTTAATTTTTAAAAAAAATTGTACTAAAATTAATAAATATTAGATGACCCACTTAATATATAGGTCTCGATTTTATTTAAGAGAAATGTTACAGTTATAAAAATAAATTTATAAATTGACGTGACTTCTTATAATATGTTAGATTTATTTTATAATAAAAATAATTTTATAATTTAATATAAAACATCAAATTAAATAATTGTACGAAAGATTTCTTTATAGTTAAATTATTTCTCTTTATTTAATATAATGAGTAAGATTTGTCGCTTTTTCTGTACTTTTCCGTCTGTTGGAGGCATTTTATTTTCAATGAAGGTGTGCGGCCTGAAAGAAATGCAGTATCATTTTACTATTATAATTTCTGTATAATTTATGAACCGCAACAACTTCCAAGCGGAGTAGGTTTTGACAATCCATCCGACCCTTACCAACCCACTATCCGAACCAAATCTGCTATCGTCTTCACCAACCTATCTCTCTGTTTTTCCTTTGAAATCCACCCAAAACTTTGCCTTTGGAGATCAAAGGCGTACTACACGAGCTGTGCTCTGTTTCAAAGCCTTCGAATAGATAAAGGGCCTTAGTAGTCTTGACCTCCTTGGAGCAATGGGTGGAGAACGCAAGATTTACACTCTAGCTGATGTTTCTGAGCACAACGACCCCAAAGATTGCTGGCTTGTCATTGATGGCAAGGTATGTTGTATCTTTCTGTGTGACCAGGACTTGATTCAATTTGGACTAAAACCATCGTAGGTTTGTGTTTTTGCTTTGACGGGTTTTGTAATTTTTTTCCTGCGGTGTTTGTGGGAATGTAAGATATACTGGGAATCGGGTCGGGGAGATTTGAATCGTTTGCATCTGGCTTTGGATGCTATCTATTTGTGTGTAGGGAAAGTTCTTTTTTTTTTTCCGTTTAATTCTCAGTCTTCTCTTCTTTCTTTTTGTTTGATTGTTCTGGGTAGAGATCCTTAATAAATCTTGACCTTTTTGCTTGTGGGATTCGACTATGTAACTGGGGAAAGATATGAATCTGAGGCCAGGATCTGTATAAGAAAATACTATTACATATGATTTGCATGCAAATGTTGGGACCTAAACTTGACTGGTCCGACATGCAAGATCAACAGGATTAAAAAATGAGATTGTTTGCCACGTTCCTATTGTTTCGTTGTACAGGGGCCCTCAGTTTCAATGTTGAGGATTGGCTAGATGGATTGCACGATGCATTTTCCTTTGCTTCGAGTTATGAAAGTTTAACAATTACTTTCAACGAAATGGTTTAAATTTTTTCATTGTCACCTAGAGAGATTTTTTTTTCTACTCTTTAATTCATTTTTTCTCACTAAGTTGTATACTGAGGTGACAAAATATGAATAATATAACTGAAAATCTGATTTACAGTTTAGAAACTCTGCCATAAGTTTTCATTAGAAATATAATATGTTTGTCTCTAATCGTTTTATATCTCCCATATAACAAACTCTTTGTTTTGTATGACGTTCTCGATGTTTTCCCATTTTCTCACCTTGGTCATTAAAGGAGCTTGTATCTGTTGAATTTGTACTGTGCCTCAAATTAATTCGAAGGAAGTTTTGGTACGTTGTTTTTGGTGCTACCTGATATTTTTAAGGGATTACTCTTCTCTCATAGGACATCTTGATCACAAAGCAGTTATATGCTTCATATCTGGGATTGGAATTGGAATGAGAGGAGGATTTACTTTGATTGTCCACCAAAGCTCAAGTTTCTTAGGGTGGAAAGAAGGGAAAACCTCTTTAGAGTATATGAGCATGACTTTGAAGATTTCGTAGGAATTAACACGCCAAAGAATAACTTTTTTTTTTTGTAAGCGATAATGAAGAATAATATTAATAATATTTCATTGAAAAATGAAGAATAATATTACATTGATACCAGTACTTCTATTTTTAGGAGGATTGAAACTTAAAACCTTAGTTATTTATTCTTAATAGCAGAACAAAGATTCATGGATGGGAATGGTTCAATTAATTCGTATTTTTTGAATTCAAGTACGTTTCATTGACTAACATTTAGCTAGAAGTGATAGGGGGAAGTACATTATCAAGTAGGGGTATACAGTTAATTTCAGAAAGCATGAGAAATTGCCTCAAAATGGGGAAAAGACTACAAAATATGTGGTATAGTTAGTATAATCAGATGAAACTTCCTAGACTCAAAATGGCGTCCACTTACAGAAAAGTGAAGTGAAAATACAAATAATTTAGAAGATATAGGAATTGTTTACCGATTTATGCTAAAATGCTCATGTGCGTGTCTAAGAAAACTTCCTTTGAGCTTTTGAGCACTTCACTAGGCTCAAGCTTCAAGGGGCCGGGAACAATTATGTGCAAGTGAGTGAACATTAATATTGGTAATCTTTATCGTGCTTGGCTTTCATTCAACTTGACGAGTCACATTGTGGTCTTCCAATTGCAATATCCTTGAATATACCAAATGCTAATGTCCTGGATCCCTGAAACAGGTATTTAATGTGACAAAATTCTTGGAGGATCATCCTGGTGGTGACGACGTCTTGTTGTCAGCAACAGGTATGATAATAAGCTTCAGTGTTTTGGCATATATTTAATTTTGCATCTGCAAATATCTGCTGTTACCACCAATGTAATGTATGGTTCTTAGGGAAGGAGGCTACTTGGGCTCTTGCCTATTCTGATTATTAATAAAAAAAAATTGTTTACCCAAAAAAAAATGGTTTGCAGGAAAGGATGCAACTGATGATTTTGAGGATGTTGGACACAGTAGCAGTGCAAGAGCAATGATGGACGAGTTCTATGTAGGAGATATCGATTCGTCGAGCATCCCCTCCAAGGTCAAGTACACTCCTCCCAAACAGCCTCACTACAATCAGGATAAGACGCCAGAGTTCATAATCAAGCTACTCCAGTTTCTGGTTCCCCTTCTAATCTTGGGTTTGGCAGTTGGCCTTCGCTTCTATGCCAAGTCCACATAATTTTTACCACAAGGGAAATTTAGAATGAAATTTACAATAAGTTTGTGAGGGCAGTGTATGACCCCTTTTTATTTGTGTTTGGAACGGTTAATATTAAGGCAATGGTGTTTGACTGCTTTCTGGCAATGCCAATGACTACGTGTTTGTTTTCCAGTTTTCCTCCTTCAGTGTACCTAGGTCTTCCGGTTTGAAGATATTGCGAAGTTTATCTCACCAGGAGCCCCTTCATCCTCATACATACATATGCTTTGTTTCAATTAGAAGGCCATCCGTGTATGCAGCAAGTTATTTTGTCGTGAACAAGGCCTTTGGTAATATGTCATCTCTTTCAGCTTACAGGGCTGTGCAAAATTTTGACTTTTCCGACTCCGCCCGACATCCGCTCCGATTCCGACTCCGATTCTGTCGGAGTCGTCGGAATTCGGAGTAGCTCCAAATTCATAATCGGAGTCGGAGTCGGAATCGGAGCTCCTTGGAGCTTCGACTCCGACTCCGACTCCGAATTTTTTTAAAAACAAAAACCTAGCTGTAAAATGACGTCGTTTTACAGTTGGGTTTTTTAAAAAAATTAAACGACATTGTTCCACTTAATGTGGAATGGTGTCGTTTCATCACACTAGGGGATCCAAAACACAGGACTCCCCTTCTTCCTTCTTTGGTCTTCCTTCTCAGTTCTCACTTCTCTCTCGCGTCTCATCGTGAAACTGTCTGAACTTTGAACCAGTGAAGTCGTCTCGCCGCTTGCGTCTCAGGTCTCTATTGCCAGCGTACTGCCATTCGTCGTTGCTCATTTGTTCAGCTTCCACTTACGGTGAGAGTAAGGTCCGAGCCCTAAATTTAATTCAAGCAATTTAATCTTATGAATTGGTATTTTGTTGTGATTCTTGTGAATTGGTTTTGTAAATTTGTAGTAAGGAAATGTGTTTGATGAATTGTATGTTGTGTTTGTAAGTTGTGTTGTATGCATGCAATGTGTTTGATAAAATGTGCAAGAGAATCAAGAATAGACCTCCTACGGTTTTTGCTCTGTTTCTCCACACCAAAGAACATAAATAAGCTTTCTATATATAGTCCCAACCAATTTTGAGTCAAAACCCTGAATTTTAAGTTGTATTATGAACATTTGGCTCGAGCGAGGTGTCGAGCGCAAGTCGAGCGCACGTTGTCTTGAATATTGGCTCGAGCGAGATGTCGAGCACAAGTCGAGCGAACCTCTCTGGATGAGTTCTGCTCGTCAAGCACAATACGAGCGCTGAGTTGAGCACAATACGAGCGAACCTCTCTGTATGGATTCTGCTCGGGCGCCACGTCGAGCGCATTTCGAGCGAACCTCTCTGTATGGGTTCCGCTCGAGCACTGAGTCGAGTGTAATACGAGCAAACCTCTCTGTATGGATTTCACTCGAGTGCCACGTCGAGCTCACTTCGAGCGAACCTCTCTGTATGGGTTCCGCTCGAGCGAAAGTTAATTCCACCAAGTATCCAGTTATTTCTCGTGTAGCCCGAGATGTGCTAGCCATTCTTGTCACTACAGTTGCCTCAAAGTCGGCATTTAGCACTGGAGGTCGCGTGTTGGATGCTTATCGTAATTCATTGTCACCAACAACCGTGGAAGCCCTCGTTTGCACACATAATTTGATAAGTGAAACGCTCATTGGACTAGATACCGTTGGCGTTGATGCCGAGAGCTATAGGCTTGAATCGGGTAAGTTTATATGCTTTTAAATGATGATTTAATTATTTTTAATGTTTCTAACTTCTACTTTTTATGATTTTATAGATCTAATTGTGAATCCTAACATAATTGCCGATAATTGAGAGTCTGGAACGGACGCCCCTTGAGAGTCTTGGTAAGAATCAAATTATACTTTTACCGTGTTCAATTTCTTATTATCAATTTTTTTTTCATTTATTGATTGCAACTTTTTTATCTTCATTTCAGGCATGACCAATGGAACAAAAAGCATTTGAGTGAAATCCATGTTTAATTTTTATGTAATTATATTTCAAGGCTAAGTCAATGTTGTTATTACGTTATAAATGTGACTGTTATAACTTATGGCTACATCATACATGTTATTTACTTTTTAAACTATTGTATTTAAGGTTTTTTTTTTTTAATCTTTTCAGTATTTTTTTTTTTACAAATTTGGACTTGGGCTTTTGGTGATCATATTTATGTAGTTATATTTATGTAGTTATATCATGATCAAAGACGTGGAATAAGTACTCTTTAATTTATTAAAAATTTCCCACCATATAATTTTTTCCGTCCAAATACATATTGATCTGTTAAAAATGTAGAGAAATAAACGGTCCGACTCCGAACGGAGATCGGAGCTTCCATTCGGAGGTCGGAGTCGGAGGGACAAATTGGCTCCGACTCTAATCGGAGTCAAAGGTTAGAAACGACAACTCCGACTCCGTCGGAGTCGGAGCACAGCCCTACAGCTGACATGAGCTCAAGCATCTTCAGGACATACTCTAGTCCTTTCAATGACCAAGTATTCCCAATTAGGGGTGCTACCCGCCCCCTATGGGGCAGGGCCACTCCTTCCCTGCACCCCACCCCGCATGGGGCGGGGGGTCTCACCCCCGTCCCCCTCCCCCGCATCCCAGGGGCAGGGTACCCTGCCTCGGTGGGCGGGGTGCGGGGCAGATTCCCAATCTGCCCCGCTTCACGTCTACTTAAAAAATAGACTACATTCCACTAGGCTTAAAAATTGTTCCTAGGTCCAAAAGTGATTAAAAATATATTTTTAGACCCAAATTGTAAATTTAAATTTTGTAAATATGGCTATAATTTAAAAACTATGTAATTTTTAAATTTGTTAGTCCATATTTTGTGTAAGTTGTAGTATATTAGTTTTTTAAACTATGTAATTTTTAAATTTGCTAGTACATACTTTGTAAACAAATCTAACAAATTGTAATATATATTTATATAAATACAATTTGTAAAATATAAATATCTATTTATGTTTTGTAAGCGGGGGCGAGGCAGGGTTGCCCCCCCCCCCCCCCCACCCCCGCTAGGGGCGCTAGATGCAGGGCTGATTGGGAGTCTGCCCCTAAAAGAAACAATTTAATTTTTTCAAATCCCAAAAGTAAAATAATATTAAAAAAATATATTTTAACAATATTTTATTCAACTTTTAACTTTAATCTCAACTCATCTCATCTACGAAAACAAACGAAACTTATTATATTCTAACACTTCCCTTGCGGGTGTGCTTTACATAAATAATGACGTGTGGAGTTAGTTCAAGCCTAAGACTTGGCCCTAATGACATATTAAATCTTTATTTATCTCAAAAACATGGGTATATTCTATCAGGGTGTTTAAATGTTACAAAACATGACTACATTCGCATGCATAGCTGTGTGATGATGCTCATTGTTGGTATAATTAAGTTGGTATTCTAAATGATCAAGCTTTTTGTTCAAGGATTTTACAATTGCATTGGATATTTAAGAAATCCAGAGGGTCAATAATTTTTATCCAAATGAAAAATGAAGAGATTGCAAAAGCTTGTTTAAAGGAACTTCCTCTTGTTTATCCATACAAGATAAAAGACAAAGTAGAGTGCATGAATCACATTGTAGAAAGGGAGGGTAGTTGTATCCTAGGCCGTTTATTACTGCTGTCATTGTTAAACTATTGTGCATAAATCCCATCGATATATTATTTCTATTGCCATGTAGGTATTAATTAGTTGGATTTTTAGGCTGTTTTAGGTGATATTCAAATAGCAAACCAATCCATTCATTAAATAAATAAAATCCGCTTAAGATTAGTTTGACTTGACCATACAATATACATCTTGGACGACATTTTTTTCTATCACATGAGGTATACCATATCCTGACCTAAACCCATGGGGAGATTAGCACAGCAACCCACTGTCATGGCCACCCACTTAAATCGCAGTTTGATCCCATGGAGAATAGAACCTGTGACATAGGCATCATGCACACAAGTTTGCCCTTACCACTTGGGCTACCCGCAGTTGGGTAATGATACCTGTTGTTATTGCTACATAAATACACAAAATCATAAGATTTTAATGATGAAGAGTGCAACATGAATAGTTGAATCACAAAATCAAAATATAAGGTTGTTATCTATTCCAGTTCCAACATCTGATGGCCATAGTGTTCTAGCTACTTGTAGTCAATAGCTGGCTTTTTATGTAGTTTCAATTGTTTTCAGTATTTGGAGACCTAGAAGATGAACCTAACCCAAAAACATATCTGTCAAGACAAACAAAAAGAGTTAGGGGGAGTTACAAACCACTGATTTTCATCCCAAAACCCACTGGAAAACCACTTCAATGAATGGCTGTTCTGAAAGGCTAATCAATCCCCAGTCCTTGCTTTGAAATGTTATAATGTAACAGAATCTAAACAAAACACATGTTGAAAATGGGTCCTAAGACAGTAAAGCTACGTACAGCATGTTCTCAACTTATTCCCCAAGAAATATCTCTTGGTGATTTATCCATGCATTAATGACGAGGAAAGAATTAGGGAAGAATACCTGTAATCTTTGGGATATGCTCCAGGACCAGGAGCATCATTATTTAAAGCTGAAAGTCATACCTGTTAACATGAGACGACAAGTTTGTTCCATTCTGTGGCCTAAAGAATCATTTTTTTCATCCATCCATATAACAAAAAAAAAAAAAAAAGACGAGAAGAAAAGCCTGTGGCCAAACTGCATGCACATAACCACAGTATTTCGCCAAAAAAAAAATAAAGGATCTCATTCCTCGAAAGAAAAAAGGGATCTTTTTCTTTGAGATAACTCCTGATCTTTCTGTAGAATTAAACAAAGTTATCAAGGTAGAAGGAACCTTGAAATAAGTCATCACGGTTTCCAAAGACTCTTCCATTGGAATTGCCGTCTTTTTTGTCAATGAGGGAAAGAAGGGACATTATTAAAGAGGAAGACATGGGCAACCTCAAATCCTCTTTTCCTTGAATTCTATGTAGTCATTCTATCTACCAAGCAAAGAAAGGGAGACAATGGGAGCTCTAACAAGGGAGAAAGGAGTACTCAAACTGGTGCACCCGGGTAGGTATGTGGAGATTCATACACAACCTATAACTGCTGCAGAAGTCATGAAGAAGAACCCCAGGCACTCCGTTACTCGGACTGACGTGTTTGAGTGTCCATGGATTGTGGTTAAACCTGCGGCAGTTTTGGTTCCTGGTAAAGTGTTCTTGATTGTTCCCAATCATACTGTCTATGACTTGCTAAAAGCCAAAGGGGACCACTGGCAATCTGGTTCTTCAGGACAAATGCAGTCTTCCGAAAGATATGTCAACCAACAAGGTCATACACTATCTCCACTGATCAGGTCAGATGCTGGGACAACACCCAAGTACCAAAATCACAACCGGAGCCAATCTTCACCAATCAGGTCAGATGCTGGGACAACACCCAAGCACCAAAGCCACAACCAGAGCCTTAAGTTCAAAGGGCACCACCACCACAGCCAACCTTCTTCTTCACGGCAAATGCAGTCATCCGAAAATCATGTCAACCAACAGGATTATACACAATTCTCATCGATCAAGTCAGATGCTGGGACAACACCCAAGCACCAAAGATGCAGCTTCAGCCTTAAGGGTAAAGGGCACCGCCTCCAACCTTGTTCACGACATATGCAGCCTTCCGAAAATCGTGTCAACCAACAAAGTCATACACAATCTTCACTGCTCAAATTATATGCTGGGACAACACCCAAGCACCAAAATCACAACCAGAGCCTTAAGCATCAGCTTAAGAACATCTATCGCAACAACGTAAGCTCTAGGGAAGAAGATTTTGACGAGGAACCAAAAGAAAATTCCAAATTAGAGTATTGCTTTCCGGTGATTGGTAACAACAAGAGAACTCAACAAAAACTCAAGTGGCAGCTACTTGAAGATTCAACAACAGAGATTAGATTTTCGCATGCTAATGAAAACTATTATAGCAGTAATAAAATCAGTACACAATTGGCCAAAGCAGAAGATCTTCATCTAGAGTCTGAATGTGGCACTAGCAAACAGGTTACCACGTTGAAACCTTGTCTCAGGAAACCAGACAGCTTTCGTAAGTTCCTTCATTTAAGGGTAGCTTTTGACTTGCCAATCAATGATGAGTTGCAGGAGACGAGACTCTCAGTGTGTGCAACAGAAATTGCAGACTTCTTGGATTGGTGATGTCTCGGGGATCTTTTAAACCTTGTTTCTGTGTAGCTTGATTAGGGACCTATAGGATTCTGTGACAGCTCAGCTAGGATGTCTCTACTATGAATTGTTCATTTGATGAATATGTCAACTGACATGAAGCAATTAACGTATGATGTAGTTGTGCTCCTTGTAACTCTCCGTTTTTGTTTGTTCTTTTTGAAATTGAGAGAAGCGTTTGATGTTTTCTATTCATGGTTCCTTGGGTTCCAAAGAAGAAGAAAGACAAACAAAACCAGGAATTAGGATTTTATAGGAACTGGAGCAATGTGCCTGAATTGTTTTGAGGTTGTATTTGGGTGAGACCTACTTCAGTGCTGTCTAGAACAAATGAAAAAGGCGAATTTTAGAAAACTAATCAAAGTAAATCTCTATTCCTATTTTTTCCTAAACGATTTTAAGGATTTCAAGAGCTTAAAGACTTGATACTCAGCTGGTGAAAAAAAAAGGACCGAATGCATGTACTAATCTAAACTTTGTGAGTCAAACACAATTGTGTTTCCTTCACCCACTCTCTTGGCGAACTAACAAAGCATCAATATCTGCTACTATTTTCTCGCATATAATTAGCTCAAGTATCGCTTACTCCTCAACATCATAGACAATGAAATTCATTTCTGACCAATTCTCAAGAGTTATATTTAAGGTGTACTTTCTACTAACACCTCCCACATCCCATATTGAGAAAATTAAAGGTACTAGCATCATTATTACTAATGTCATTAAAAACAGAAATTATACTGACTAAAAAGATATCATTGAAGAATGGACAGGCTAGCAGCACAAAAGGCTTCACTTTTAACAACTTCTACGACACACTTACAACAGTAATTGCAAAAAGCAAGATTCTTTGAGAGCTTTTAAAAACTTCAATGGGTCAGGCATAGGCAAAATGGCAATTCTTGACCTATCATCTATCAACATATTCAGGATCCGCATATCTACAGGATTGAGAATTATATAAAATATACAGTAAATTATTTAACCCCGAAAAACAAGAAGGAATTAAGGAAGCCAAGCTAGTTTTACTTCTGTAATTGGGGTAGAATTTCAGGTATAACTTGGAAAAGGTATTATTGAAAAATGAAACTCTGGAAGAAGATGATGTAAATTTTAAGAGAAAAGTAAAGGGCTGAAAATAGTCAACTCTAAATTCATTTCAGTTGGGATTATTCCGAAAATTAGGGGTAGGCAGTAGGGCCCTGCACCCTGCTGCCCTGCCCCTGTTCGCCCCTCTCTCGCATGGTGGGGTGGGCAACCCCGCCCCGCCCATGCGGGGGCGGTATGGCCCCAGCAGGGCCGCGCCCCGCACCCAAATTTTTTTTTCATATAAATATATATTTATATATATTTATACTATACATATTTATAAATATTTATTATTTTTACTATATATAAATATAGTAATATGTATTAAATAGAACTTTTACTTAATACTTTGTGTAAGTTGTAGTGTAATAGATTGACCCGTTTATAGATTGCCAAAGCAATACAAGAGTCCCACATTGCTTAAGTGTGAGACTTGTATTGTGAAGATAATCTATAAAAGAGCCACCCTACTACACTACAACTTACACAAAATATGCACTAGCAAATTTAAAAATTAGATAGTTTTAAAATTAAAGTCATATTGAAGTGGGCGAGGGGCGAGGCAGACTGGGCGAATTGGGAGTCTGCCCCCACCCCCTGGCATCGGGGCAGGGAGGGGGCTACCCCGCATTGTATGGTGCGGGTAGCACCCTTACCGAAAATTAATAAATCATTCTAAAATTACTACAGTACTAACAAATATTTACTTATGAGAGAAAATGATATAACATTAAGGCTTTGTAAAGCCTAGAGGTTTGTGTAGCTTGTTACCAAACAGTTAAATCATTCGTCATGAATTTAATTGTTTACAAAAATAAAAACAATGAACATATTTATGCATGTCCACATCAAAGATTATTTTTATACATGTATAAATATCAAAGTTGTAATTTCCACAGCTCCTCACTTGCAATCAAGAAGATCCCCTTACTCTTGCTACCTTGAGCACCAGAACTCATTTACAACGTGGCCAAAAAGAAAAAATAAATGTTATAAAGTAGAAAGCCCACCACAAATATGATATGCAAATGCTCAACAAATACAGGGGATTGAGGAAAAAAAAAAAAAAAAAGTTCCCAGTCATTTTAATTACCTAATCTGTGCTTGCACACATTCTCTCAATAACCTTAGAGTCAGTTCTATGTGAATGCTTTGATGGAGAACTTGATCCCCTTGAATAACTATGTCCAAAGAAGTTCAGTTTACCAATTTTCTTCGAGAACGAACTCATAAATTTACGAGAGTTTGACTTCTCCATATCCCTCTTCATACAAACATGTTCTTTCTCAAGATCATTTAGTCTCATTCGCAACCGCGCTAGCTCAAGTTTTAGCTCACGGTTTTCCCGTCTAAGTGATGCATAGTTGTCTCGTGGAGACATTGCTGCACTTAGTGCCCCGCTGCTGATCCGCCATGACTGGTGCACTGGCTTGTGATCATCTTCTCCATGAGAACAGCTCAAGGCATTTCGGAGCCTTATTTGCTCAAAGTAGAGCACTTGTACAATAGATTGGAGAGGGAGGCGCTCATTTTGTGCAGCATGTGCACCAGCTTCTTGAGAAAGTTTTTGGAAATCAATCAATTTGCATAGCTTCTTCCGGTCCAACTCTGGTAAACCTTGATGTGCCTGAATAAGAAAGATTATTTCAAGTGAAGGATCAGCTTGACCATCAAGTAAGAATAAAATTAGTTTTTCTCTCTTTCATTCTTGAAATTAATCTTGACTGTGTCATGTTAATCTTAGGAGTGGTTGGGTAAGTGCTTCATGACAAGAATTAAGACCAACCTCCATCCAGTCTGATTTATGTGGGACAATATTTCTCTAGCAGTTCCATGTGAGAAAACAGTACTCATAAGCAAGTTCTCAATGGAATCTGTGAGTGCCCTACAACACAATATTCCAGAAAAAATTGAAACGAAAGACTAGTAATACGTACTTTCAGGTAAATATCAATGGCTCGATACAACCCATCATGAATGGTACGTGCATGTGCTGGTAAAGTATCTGCAATAACCATGAACTTAGCAAGCTTGAGATTTGCATCAGGAGCAATTTCTGCAAGGTAATTATCTACTAATTTTGCAACTTTGAACAAGGCAGATTGGGAAGGTGAATGAGGACTATCAGATTCGAAAACAGAGGCATCTTCCATATCATCTTCACTATCATCTTGCTGTGAGAAATTTACCAAAATCCTGTGAACTGTATCAACATCAAATAAGGTATCACCTGCATTCCTAAAAGAAGGTATCAGAAGATCGTCAAGAGTAGCAATATCAAGCTGGGATCCAATTCTCCTCTCCAGATCAAGCCTACAAGCAACAGAGCAATCAAGCATCACTGCGCTTCGCAAAAGCCCAAAAAGGAAAGTGATTGGAACAGCAAGTTTCTCAACAGGCAAGAGGCTGACAATTGTCTCAACCACAACTTTTTCATGTCCAGTTGAACCTGAAAGTAAATCAACTTTCACCTGGCTAGATGGATTCCACAAGCTGGATTTCTTTGTTAACTCTTTCTGGGCATAACCCACAAGTGATGCCCCAATACTCTCAGGACGGACCCCGCGACACTTCATTGCTGTCATGACTCTTTGATACAAGTCAATCCGAAGAACAGAGAGATCTTCTATCCACCAGTCCCCCTCACACTTGGCTTGCCTGTTCATATGAAGCCTCCCTGAGCTGCTGTACTCTAAGCGTGAGAAGCTTGAGGCAATTTGCTCTGCACAAGCCTTGGAGGCTATTGCATCTATGCAACGGCTAACTATTCTAAGCTCATCTGCAAGAGGGAGTAGATTCTCACACTGTTGCAAAACTTCAACACACATTTCAAGGTTCTTGCAAACAATAATCTCAAGATATTCTTCAGCACGGGAACCAAGATTATCTTTTGAAAACTCTTCAGTCATTTCAAGGTAATCAGAAACACAGCACAGCTGTGCAACATTCATAGACGTAATTTCAAAGTTGATTCCGTAGCAGAATTTTGCTGCCAACTCAAACGCCTCTGCACCTCCTGGTAAATTAAGAAGCTCCACCGTTGAGATATCAGAGTCCCTATGTTCTGCAACTAACTTTCTGATTCGGCCACTTCGAGAGACAAGTGGGAACTGCATTGCATTTAAGAATTAAGACTATCGGTACCATGAAAACTAGGAAAATTAGCATCACTGCTATGAATAAAGCAAGTTCTTATAATTAAAGCAATGATTTTCCAGACCTTTCTTCTTTTTAGATTTCCTTTAGTGGCTGGGAGGTCTGTGGCAAATGGCTACAAAGATAAGGTTATGGTCACTCGCCCTATTTACTTTTAATATTATATTCATTGCGCTTAAGTTGTTGTGTCATGTGCACAACAATTTCCATTGAGTCAATTATTTTTAAGATAGTTAAGTAGGTAGAAAATGATAGGAGAAATGCTTCACTCAAGAACCTCTTCTAATTAGTAAAGTAACTATGGAATCTATGATACTAGTCAGGCAAATGAGCAAGAGCATCATAAATCCAAGAGGGTGTGCTTTAGGTAGGCATGATTTTAATATGTGGGTTCGGGAATAAACAAAATTGAGAATAACCTAAATCCAAATTTTGTGGTATATTTATGTTGAAAAAAAAGGAGCAATTTTTTTTAAAAAAATTATCATATTTGAAACTCTAGTATCAATGCATCTCCAGATTAGAAAATGGTCATGCTAGACTTTATGTGTATGTTGGTTGAAAAGAATGCGAGTAGCAAAAATATATGGACAGATGAAATAGTTGCAAACGTCTCAATTACCCATTGACAATCCGAACTAGAGAAAGCGATTTTTTCTTCTTTTTTTTCCAATGACATACAAATGATTTTCCTCTCAATTTGACTCTTCTTCTTTTCCCATTTAAGTCACACTCCCAGAAAACTTGGGTTTCAGTTAATGTGACCTTGTTTCTTTGGGCAAATATGAACCCAAGACCGTGTCTGAACCCATCCCACATTGTGCAAGTTGAGCTATAACCCAAGGGCAGATGTTAAACCTATCATATTATTAAGAATTATCTTAAAAGAAAAGACAAACTAGAATAAAACATCTTAAACACAGTATGCCTATATTTCCATCTAGTTTATTCATTCTGAATGCTTGCAAAAGATAAAACTGCATATGGCAGTGAAATTGTATAGAACAGAGGAAGCACCATAAGCTAAGTAAAAGGAGCTTCATTCATCACAAGAGACATCCTCTCAATCAGAACATAATGAACAATTTATAATGAAGCAACATAGAGTAGTTACCTTATGTAATGGAAATGTTCCTCCACTCACTTCTATGGTAATATCACTTGGAACATCCCGAAAAATCCTACACAGGTTATGAGCTAATTATTTACCCAAAAACGATGGAATCCACAGGAAAAATGAACATGTAATGTTCAAGGTTAAGTTGACAATGCTTGAATCCTGCGTCAAAACTAGCTAATAGCAAACACAACCTTTTCTTATGGATAGATGTGAAGATGCATATGCTGTGTAATTCCAATTCTAATTTTAGGGATCAGCACTAGCTCTAAGCCTATGGATTTACATCAGAAAACTTAAAAGAGTTAAGTGAAAATACTCTATTTATTTAACTCATAAAGAAAACCGGATCATCTAGAGCTTCAGTACTATGATACTATGTATTGAAATATAGCCACACAATCTAGAAGGATAAAAGACACAAAAATAAGCAACATAGATCAATAAGCATTTGAAAGAATTGCATGCTAGTTAGAATATTATGCAAGGGTTGAAAGCTGTCAGTAACATAAAATTTAGAACAAGGAACGACAAAGATTTATAAAGGCCAATCATGGTAAAACCTTTTATGAATGCAGTTTTGTAAAGACCCATAAATATGAAAATAAATCCTATAACGAAGGCACATGAAGCATATATTGTGTTAGATGTACTATGTGTGTGTATCTTCTAGATCAATCACTTCTTCACTTTGGATCTCTATTTTAGAGTCTTAATTTTTATTTTTCTAAACCCCTAGGGATTGGTTCAAGTGGTAAGGGCCTTGGTCTTTGAGGTAAGCTCTCTCCAGGTCTAAGGTTCAAACCCTTGGGTGCAAATAATTTCTAAGGAGTCATCGGACTGAAGGAATCTCCCCTTGAATTATCCAAGGTGCACTTGCGGAAAACTCCTTACCGAGCTCTTGGGTTGTGCACCCCTAGGATTAGTTGGAACTTTGTTCCGGACACTCAGTGCCAACAACAACAAAAATTAGGGGCAATGACAGGAAATGGGAATATGCCAAAAAATCAAAATCAGAAATGTCATCTTTTAGAGTGGATTTTTTTCTGGGTAAGTATCACCAACAGAGGAAAACTTAAAAGTGGTGCAGCAAAATTATTTAACAGTAAACTGAAAGGAAATTCTAACTTTTTAGAAAACAACTCAGTTAATTAAGATTGAAATTGGTGCAATGGAATAATGATTATGCATTAATAGATTTAGTTATAGATTAAACAAAGACAAAGCCATAAGGTTTTCATAATAGGTTTAAAAGGAGTGCTTTGAGGCAAGGCACTAATAGAACACTCCAACACGCATATAGTTTATTTTGACTCTCCATGGGCGTTTTGTTTTCAGGTTAGGTTCAAACTTAAGGCTTGAAGAACAAATTTCTGCTATCCCAACATAACCATGCGTATAGATTGACCAGTTAGTCAAAAGAAACACATGGTCAAAACTAAAACTATGAGAGAAAATATTATCTGCTAGCTTTTATGTGAGAAGGAGTTGATCTCCTACAAAAGAATCTTAACCTTTGGCACTGCAACATTCCTGTAAGATTTTTCAGGCTTGTGCTTTGCTTTTTCCTCTGGGTACAAGTTTGGGTTATTTTTAGCATACTGTGCTCTCTTACATACATAACTTTTCTTTTTTGGACTGAAAGCAAAGTTATTCAGCCGGTACTGCTGAATGCTCATTTTTCCGTGTTCTCATTCTTCTTCCATGGTTTTTCTCTTTTGGTTGACTAAATCTCTCATGCACTGCAGTAGTGCTCTCACATTAAAATCAGATAAATATTGTAACTACACTCTACAATCATATATTAGAATGCAGTCATATTACATTTTTTGAACTTTTTAATGCAGAAGGATTACCCCTCACGCTTTAAGGCCAATTTTGACCTCATGAACTAATGCTAAATTGAAATTTACACAAGTGAAATATAAAACCATACCATCATAATAGAGTTCAAATAGACCATTCAGCATATCACTCTTCAACATATTTTAAAAATGAATGTGTGCGTATAAAATATTTATTTGATTTTCAGTAACTAAAAATGTGAAACCAAAGTGAGTTAATCATCAAAGCATAGAAAGACTGTCGAAATGTATCACTCATTGCGACGATAAAACCAAAAAACAAAAAACTCCCCAATAAACGTGAACATCAATAAGAAGAACAAATTACAAGATCAACGCATACAAGGTATCAAATTATGTGGGGAAAATCCCATATGAAGTACAAATAAAAATATGATAAATGGAGTGAATTACAACATTCAAACTTAGAAAAAATAAAAAAAACAAACCATTCATTGCATGGCTGCCGTGCGCACTTGGCCAACGACAGCTGCTGCTGCTGCTGCCTTTGCTGGTGGTGGTGGTGCTGAAGAATCTGCTGCTTGTCGTTACGGTCCATGGAGAGCAATAAAACTCAGGAGAGAAAAATGGAATATCAGGGAAGAGAGAAAAAGAGGATAGTAGTGGTGGTGGTGGTGGTGGGGTTGAGGTAGTGAACTGGGGAGAGAGACAAAGACAGATACCCAGTTGGATATGTTCCTGTTGGGGAACTTCTTCTTTGGCCATTTTCGTCAAACAATTGGTGTTCAAAACCATAGATTGCTATTGTCCAAAGCCGATGGGCCTCTCTTGTGGGTCATACTCTTTTTTTCCTCCTCATCATTTATTTTTTAAGCTTTGCTATCACGCTCAAAATCATTCATAATCTATCTTCCACTCCAACATCCACTATTTTTCTTCCTGACTTGAATTCCTAAATTCTTTTCTACAAAGTATTTTTGGTAAAGATTCTGGCTTTTATGTAAGCAGGAAATAGGCCACAAAAGCAGGAGTTTGTGTATGTTTACAGCAAAGTCGAGATGATTCATTACGAACAAGGGAAAAATTAAAAAAAGCGGGAACAAAAAAGTAAGTTATTCGCTTTTGACAACTTTGACTTATCTCACCTTTAACGGTGAAAGGTGAAATATTCTCTTTGTCGTTTGCTTTGTGAACCCTTTACTTTCTTCTATTTACGTCTATGTCCAACGAGTTCACAAGATTTAAATATAAGAAAATAGATTTAGTGTGAGTTTCATTATATAGAAAAAAAGTGAGTCAACGTAGGGTCCCTATTTAAGAACTGCTCGTATAAGTTCATATAGTTATGTTTAAAAAAAATTTAAAATTATAATAATATATTTTTTAAAATGATTTGTTTTCTCTTTTATCTACATTCATTAATGGCACATGCAGTCTCCCACTTAGGACTGCAAATAAAATTTCTCATAGAAAAATAATATTATTGCTTATTTTAGACAAATTTATTTTAATCCTAGAAAAATAAATAAATAAATAAAAACGGTTCATAAACAGTAAGAAATCTTGCTTCTTATCCCTTTTCAACTTACTCATACAATAATAAAAATAAGTGGCTGGTCTTTCCAACAATTCATTCTAGTAAAATATGGTCATTCTTAAGTCCATGCTAAAAAGTATTGATCTTCGGGAATTTTTCTACTGAATAGAAAGCTTTGAGAATTTCAAATGAAGGATTGAGCCTTTGGTAAGTTATTAGGTTGCGTTTGGGTATTGGAGTATTATTAGGTATTCTATGAATAATATTGAAAAAGTAATAATAAAATAAGAATAAAATATTAAATAGTAATAAATAGTAGTAAAAAGTATGTGAAAATTAATAATAAAATAATAAATAGTAGTGAGATATTCTAAAAATATCAGTACCCAAACTAAGATATAGGGGAAAAGAAAATAATTAAAATTTCTTTGGTATTTGATTATTGCATTGGTGGAGCAAAGGTGAAGGCCACTCAACACTCGCGTTAGGGTAATGAAAGCATACTCAAGTAAAAGTCTTCACAAAGGAAATTCAACAATGGAAGATAATTTTAAAAAGAGTAATGCTACATACAGTCTCTAAATGAGAACTACATTGCAAGCCTAGTTAATATTTTCTTTAAATTTATTTAAAATTATAATAATATCCTTATCAAAATGGTACTTTTTTCTATTTAATGAAAGGCTTGCACATGCAGTCCCCATTTGGGGACTGTAAATAGAATTTCTTCCTTTTAAAAATAATTTGCCATACTACTATAAATCAATAAAACAAGACTTTTTATATATTTTTTAAGAGAAATATTTTAGTCACAAAGTGATTTCATTAAAATAAATCTACAGACTATCGTAGTATAATGTGCTACGTTAAATTGTAAAATTAATTTATTATAAAGTAGATTTAACGTATCATATGAAGTTGTGTCAGTTTTTAGATTTATTTTTGTAGAATCTCTTTGTAATTATATCACTAATTCTCTTTTTTAATGATTGTTGCTATTTAAAAATATGATTGGCGTGTCAATAAATAAAGTTGGAAATAGATTTTCATTTTTTTATTTTCAATATTTGAAAAAACTTCATTTGCCTCAAATACCAATAATATCAATGGTATTATCAAAAAATAAAAAAAACTTGAAAGCTCTATTTTCTAGGTACAATCTAGCAACTCGATCCAATATTCTCAAAAAGTGAAAAAATTACTTTAGATATTGCAAAATTTCACTTTCCACGTGAGAGGAAGCAAACAAAGAAAAGGTCAAAAAGAAAACACACTCAAAACATGGATGGGGAGAGATGTGGGCCACTTTTTGTTAATATTATGATATATGATTTCCCACCTCCTTCAGTGGGTCATCTTAGGATTATTAATTGGACCCACTCCCCATATTATTGCCTTAATTTGATATGATATCTTCTACGACCACCACCTCCTCCTCCACTATTCCTTTTCTTGTAGATGGCTACAAAAAATTTTCTTGTACAAGTCAATGTCTTCAAAAGACAGTGTGTGGCATCAGCATGCATGGGCATAGACATAAATATGCATGGATGTCAGGACCTTAGGTTATGAAACAATGGCCATAGTGTGATCTTACAAAAAAAAACAAAAATTGGAGTGGTTTTTAAACATTTGGATTGTTTCAATAATTCTTTTGTTACATACACGTGGTATGTACCTTCTTGATTTTGGATTTTCTTTTTCTTTCCTTTTTACTGTTTACATGAAGGAAAATAATATACTTACAATCGTTTTCATAATTATACAACTATATTTCAAATAATGGACATTTTTACAAAATAATTTATAAAAATAACATCGTTTTATAAAAATACTCTCAATTTAAAACATGGTTGCACAAAGGGTTATACGTGTAAAAGTTGATAATTCATGTTCGAAGATTGTGTTCGTGTCGTGTCAACTTTTTTCAAATGGGGTGCGTTGGACTTACATATTATAGGATTGTAAATATCACTTCTCAATATTTTATTATCAATATCTAAACCAATAATATATAAGAAAATTTCATAAAATAAAATTACTTATTAACAAAAAAGCTCAATAGTTTGAGAAATTAAGTAGTCAAATACTAATATCAATATTACATCCCAATAGCAAAAAAAATGCATATAAAACTAAATATTTATAAACTTTAAAAATAAACATTTATATCAATTACGGGTTAACCCGCAATTGACCTGTTTATTAATTATATCTTTTCGACTCAATCTGTTTTGACCCAAACTCATTTATATCAAATTTAAAATCACTAATTTCGAGTCGTATTCATGTTGAATTCACATATCGTATCATATATTGCCATTGCGATAAATATATCATGACTCTTACATGAATGTATAATTTTCTTTCTAAGCAATAACTTGTAGTGGTGTGATTGCTGAGAACTAAATTGGCTGTGGCATTTTCAATGGGAAATTGTCAATTAGAATGAAAAGGACGAAGGAGACATGCTTTTCTTCGTTAGTTGAAGTGGCACATCTTAAAAATAAAGATAAAGGTTTGGCTGTACGTACATAGATAAGGCTATCCACAGCTTCTAAAATTAAAATTAAAATTGTGATGTTTATAAATTGACGTGCAAACAAACCAATTATTAAAGAATTTACTACATGAACACTCATAGAAATTAGAATCAAAACATACTCGTACATACGTTTTTTCAAGTCCTCCCTCATCTGCAGATGCTGATGTGTCTGCTGTTATGACTCATGATCGGTTGAGAAATGATATTTAAAGTGCAGTCTTTGCCTATTTAAAAATGGATAAATTTAAAATTCACGTAAAAAATTATTTTTATTATTAATAACTTTTTTTTAAAAAAAAAATATAGACGGAAACTGCACTCTCCAGATTCGTATATGGCATTGCCCATGACAGCATGATTGACATCGTAATCGTTTTAAAAGCATGCCTATGGATACTAAGAAACGTAATGAATTACAAAAAGGGGTCCTTCTATTGACACCAGAATGAGTACCAAAAGCTAATTAACACATGATGGGGGAAGCAAATTCATTGCCCTGCGGTACTGGAGATATAATCGGGTTAGTGCAATCATTCAATCTTGCGGCCTTTAGGTCAATTGGTACCTCCATTTTCCTTACGAGTAATGCTACATACAGTCGTAGAGTGCGTAAGTGTCGTGCAGTCGCTTTGAAAAAGATATGTCTATTATTAAAAAACAAATTTTTTTCATGTATTCATTTTTTCTAAAATAATTACGCGGCGCTTGCGCACTTACGACTATCACTATCATTTCTCTTTCCCGATTATGATGAGAAGGCGTGAGCCATCTATCCGGCCGGACTTAGCATTCTTTGATCACTTGCTTAGAAAATTTAAAGTTGTATATTGTTGGTGCATTTTTTCCATCACTAATGAATGGCAATGGCTAGCTCCTCTTGCGTGGTGACTTTTGGTGATGGTGTGCTTGTAATGCTTATTTAGGGCTTGCTTAATGATACATGACTGAGATCTACGTCTACGAATCTTGAGTATAAATCCACTATAAATAGAGATTGATACATTACTTGGAATTTTCTCGGATGAGTACTGATTTAGGGGCTTTTTACTTCTCTTTCTCCTCCCTCTGAAGTCGATTCCATGAACCCTTGGTAAGCTTTATTCTTGCATTAATTTTATCCCCAACATATGTTAATCATTTCCTATGGAACAAAATGGCATGTACATTCGTATAGTTGATGTTAAAAGTATTTTAAATAATTATCCGATTTAAATTTTATAGAAATAAAATTACTTAAAATATCCCATATTAATAAAAAGTTTATCATAAAAATTACTAGTGATTACAGTAATATTAGGTCCGATCAATGATTTGGGTTTTTATGCCTGTAATGGGACTATTTTTTTTTTTAACCTTCATAAACAGTGGGATGTAGCTGTGTAATTGATATGGTTGATGCACGAGGCATTCTTCGAGAATTGACCTTTTTTTCTCCGCCCTGATGAACTCATTTAAAGAGTAAAATTTATTATTAAAAAATTAATTTTTTTTTACGTAAATTTCATATTTATTTATTTTAAAGAAAATGTTCGGTGCTTGTAGATGTTAGAATTGTAAATATCATTTTTCTTAACAAATTACACATAATTTTATATATAATAATATTATATGTATAGAGTAATAGTTCTAATTTATCGGTATTTTTTTAATTTAAATTTTATGTTTTAAATTTTTATCATTTTTAATAATCGATATATGAATAAGTATGGTTATATAAATAAAATTATAAATATAAATATTATTTTCCTTCTTCAATATAATAATAAAAAAAAAAGGCAAAACAAAAATTGGAAGTGTGTATAATAGGTGATAACTGATAAGACATGATAAAGTAACGTACGACTTAGGTCTTGGGGATTCAACTTTCGCTTTCAATATCTGTAAAAGAACCATGGGTTTGTAATTTTGTATGCAACCATCAATAATACCAGATATTTGTATTTTCATTATTACGTCACAATAGATGAAAAATAAATAATAAAAAAAATACTATACAAGAAAAGGAAACAGCCCATAAAACCTAAGGGAGATGTTTTCGAGCCGATTAATTTGACTGATGATTTGTACCCATTTTTTTTAATGGTTAAGTAAATATTATTGAATTATGTATTTTTTAAAATTTTTAAAAATGTTAAAATAATATTTAAAAGAAAAAAAAATACAATTACAGTGATTGATACAAATCAAAGATTGGAACTCTCGATGCTTGGCACAATTTGGGGGCATAGATAAAAAGTAGTGCATCCCATCCTACTTTTAGGATTATAATTGGACCGGATTTTGTCTTTGAAGTTTAATACCAGGTCTCGTTTGGTCAAATGAAAAATCTATAAATAGTAATGAGATCATTTATGAATATTGAATAGTAATTAAATGGTTGGAATAAATATTTTTATAAAATTTTAGAAAATAAGAAATAAAAAAGTTGATTTTTTTTTTTTATGTTTTGTTTGGAAATTTAAAAAAGTTGTAATGATTAAATAATAATTAAATGAAAATTTTAAAAATTTAAAAATTTAAAATTGAAATTTATTTATATTTGAATGGTGTTTAGATGTTAAGAAAATATAAGATAAAAGGTTTATAAAACCAAACCAACCTAAAGGAAATTGTCAAAATATTCCTTGGATTTCTATAAATAAAAACAAGAAGAAGGTGGCATTGGATTTTTTTTCCTTTCCTGAAAAGTAAAAATCCTATTAATTATCGTGTCTAAAACACATCGTAGTCCACCAAGGTATTGGTCGGCAAGACATGCCCTCTAATTATGTTTCAGAAAATAATATTATAAGTACTACAAGTTTTATAATATAGATTTTAGAAATTAATTTGTCAAAAGTTAAAATAAAAAAATAGGTTAAATTGATCGTTTGAAAATTCTGATAGAAGGACTTTAAGACCATTATAAGGGATCGCGGGATGCCACCCTAGGCCTGGACCATGAGAGCCCAACAAGTTACTCAAGGCCTAAACACCTCCTAACCCAATAGGGCTCAAGTCAGTTCGTTAAGGGGAACGCCCGCCCACTTATCTCGGGACCGTTAGAATATTCACTCATTCAAAACAAGTGGATAGCCGGAAGGAACCGAGATTCAAATTTCAAATAGTGAGCAAAACAGTTAGTTTAGGTGATCTTAAGAAGACAAGCCCTCTATTTAAAGGATCTAGGTACGCTAATGAAAGTTTCTTGAACAATTGACTCTAAGAATACTCATATTGTTATTGACTTAAGCATCGGAGGGGTCCTCTTCAACCCTTCAAGCCCTCTTACTCTTTGGTTGCAGGAGATCGAGAGTGTGTAGCAGTAAAATACGTCATCAACAGTTGGCGCTGTTTGTGGGATCTTTAGCTATCTTGCAATCAGCGTACTTTTCACATACTCACCATCACTCGATCTCAGGCAACTAGAGATCAGGAAGAGATGTCGCAGAATATGGAAGGAAGGCTTGCGGAAATGGAAGAAGTAGTGAGAAGGCTCACCATTGAGGTCGAGTCGTTACGAAAGGAGAATGAGGTTCTCAAAGCAAAGAATGGGCCCTCAGGAGAAGACACGACGCCCAGTCAGGCTAATAGGGTAGAGATGGAGGCTCACAGTGCGGGCGCGGGTAAAGCCTTTCAGGAGACAAAGAAGATGCATCATGATCTGCGTAGCCTAATGGATAAATATGAGGAAATGACCAAGAAGATAGGAACCTCATCTTCAGTTGATCAGCTACTGACTAGCACCAACTTACCATACACGTCGGAGATTATGGCGGTACCACTACCACCGAAATTCAAGGTCCCGTCGATAGACATGTACGACGGTTCCAAGGATCCGGTGGAGCACTTGGAGACTTTTAAAACCCACATGACTCTCCATGGATTCTCAGGAGAGATTGCATGTAGGGTTTTTCCTTTGACGTTAAAGGGAGCAGCCCGAGGGTGGTTTGGAGCACTGCAACAGGCTCCATTGAGAATTTTGAGGAACTAGGCAAGCAGTTCATCACTTAGTTTATGGCCAGTCGACGGCGGAGACGGCCAGCAGCGTACTTATTAACAGTAAAGCAGAGGGAGGATGAGAGTTTAAAAACATATTTGGCACGATTCAATAGGGAAAGGATGACTGCGGACGACCACGGCGAGAAAATCATGTTGGCAGCACTACTTGGGAGAATTTGGGCAAGCAGTCCTTTCATGACCGAATTGGCGAGGAAAACCCCATCCACTTTACGTGATTTTATGGATCGGGCTGATGACTTTGTGAATGTCGAGGATACGTTGATCGCCCTCACCGCCAGGCCAGGGCGAAAGGAGGAGAGTACATCAAATGAAGGCCCGAGAAAGCAGTCTAAGGCTAAGAAAGAATCAATACGAGAGAAAACGAGAAACACTCATGGGGCGATACAATAGTAGCCATGTACACTATTCTAGTGTGCAAGACCACGACAAGGCGAAGGAAACTAAGCTTGATGAAGACTGCATGCGGCAGACTCAAAAGTATTATACGTACCATAGGGTGAATGGTCACCGGACTGAGAATTGTCACACGCTCAAACAAAAAATTGAAGAGATGGAAGGTAGCAAGGAACTAGAACGTATTGTTGCCGAAAATGCCTCTCCACCATGGCGTTTAGACGATAGAAGGCAGGAGCGTAAACCTAGATGAAGAGAGAGCCAAAGGATGGAAGAATCACCTAAAAGGGCGAGGAGATCGCAGAAACCAAGAAATCATCGACCCAGGCAAGATATAGATCAGCAGAATCTGCCTTTGGGGGAGATTCGTACCATAGCTGGGAGCTGTATTTGTGCTCCAAGAGGAGCTGTATTAACGGCCATGTGAGGATCGAAACTACAATGGCGAAAGAGGAAAGAACCCGGCTAATACAGCTCCTCTTGGAGCACAAATACATCTTTGCATGGAATCATCAAGACATGCCAGGAATGAGCAAGGAGGTGATAGAGCACCGACTGAATGTTAACCTGGACACAAGGCCTGTTAAGCAAAAGAAGAGAAATTTCAGTGTTGAGAAGTACCAAGCAATAGCAGAAGAAGTGGATCGATTGTTGGTAGCAGGATTTATAAGGGAAACTCAGTACCCTGATTGGTTGTCAAACGTTGTGTTGGTAAAGAAGTTCAATGGCAAGTAGCGAATGTGCGTAGATTTCACGGACCTCAACAAAGAGTGCCCAAAAAATAGCTTCCCTCTCCCCTAGATAGATCTAATAGTCGATGCCATGGCGGGTCACAAGGTATTGAGTTTCATGGACGCCTACTCCAGATATAACCAAATCAAAATGGGTCGTGCTGACTGGGATAAGACGACCTTCATAACCGACTGGGGAATGTACTGTTACACGGTCATGCCTTTCGAACTGAAGAATGCAGGAGCAACCTACCAAAAGCTGGCTAACAAAATGTTTAAGAATCAGATAGGCCGGAACATGGAAGTGTATGTGGACGACCTTTTGGTGAAGAGCATGGAGTTTGGGCATCACATGGAAGACTTGAAGGAAGCTTTTAGTGTGCTGCGGCAGTACAAAATGAAGCTCAACCTAATCAAGTGCACTTCGAGGTTCAGTAGGACAAGTTCTTGGGCTTCATGGTGTCTGAGAGGGGCATCAAGGTGAATCCCGAGAAACTCAGGGCAATCATCGAGATGAAGCCGCCCACGACTCTTAATAAAGTCCAAAAACTGGCAGGGAGAATAGAGGCCCTCAGTAGGTTTCCTCTCAAAGGACAAGTGCATGCCCTTTTTCCAGGTATTGAAGAAGGCTTAAGAATGGGATGCGCGATGTGAGGAAGCATTTGCGCAGCTAAAAGAATACATAACCCACCCATCGCTACTTAGTCAAACTAAGCAGGAGGAACACTTGTTGCTGTATCTGACCGCCACCCCAGATGCGGTTTTCGCCGCTCTAGTCAGAGATGAGCGCAATGAGCAAAGGCCGGTGTATTATGTTAGGCTGTTAGCAAAGTCTTGAGAGGGGCCGAGAAGATATACCCAAAGATAAAGTTGATCGCCTTCACCCTCGTGACGTCGGCATGACGATTATGCCCTTATTTCCAAGCCCATCTCATAAGGGTCATCACTTCCACACCCTTGCAGAAGATGCTTCAAAGGCCTGACAATTCGGGATGATTGGTGAAATGGTCAGTCGAGTGGAATGAGTATGGCATTAGTTATGTTTCCAGAACTAATGTCAAGGGACAAGTCCTAGCCGATTTTGTTGTGGACTGACGAACTTCCTCGAGGAGGAACCATGGCAAGTGCAGGTTGATGGCTCATCCTATCGAGCAGGAGGGGGCATGGGCATCCACATGATAACAGACGACGGCGCGGAGTATTTCGTGCTGTCCGATTGAACTTCAAGGTGACGTACAATGAAGCGGAGTACGAGGCGGTGCTCATGGAATTGGCCGTAGCTGAAATGTCAGGTGGAAAGATGGTAGTAATGAAAGAAGACTCCGAGGTGGTGGTTGGCCAAATCACAGGAGAATATTCGGCGAAGGGACCGAAGCTAATAAGGTACCTCCGTCATGTCCAGGAGAAATCCCTTCAATTCCAATATTTTCGGATCGAACGAATTCTCATAGGGGACAACTGGAAGGCGGATCGGTTAGCACGAGCGACATCGACAGGGCAGGAGCATATGTTGCCATGGGAAGTAACTCTCAAGACAGTAGACACGGCAGCAATAGGGGAGGAAGTTTTTGAGATCGAAGGAAACTTGCCAGGATGGGTAGAAAACATCATCAGGTACTTGAAATATGGGGAGCTACCCACTTCCCAGGAGGAGGAGAAGAAAGGTAGAGCAGGGTAGCTCGGTTCACCTTGATAGATAGAACATTGTACAAGCGGGGTTTCTCAAGCCCATTGCTAAGATGCATATCAAAGGAGGAGGTCAAATATGTGATGAGGGAGATACATGAAGACGTTTGTGGGAACCATTTAGGAGGAAGGTCATTGGCGGCAAAAGTCATGAGAGAAGGCTACTATTGGCCCAACACCTTGCGGGACTCAAAGGAGTTTGTGAGAAAGTGTGCCCAGTGCCAGTGGGTGTTCGAGCATGCCCCCTGAAAAACTGAAGTCGATAACGGACCCATGGTCGTTTGCCCAATGGGGGATAGATTTGGTTGGCCATATGCCCCCGAGCAAAGGAGGAACCAAGTTCATCGTCGTCGTCGACTATTTCACAGTGGACAGAAGCCAAGACAATGGCGACAATGACTGCTCAAAGTGTGACGAAATTCATATGGAAGACAATCGTGTGCAGATTCGAGATACCGCAAAGCATCATCTCCGACAATGACAAGCAGTTTGATTCAGAGCATTATCGTGTGTGGTGTTCAGAACTTGGAATCAAAGTCAAATATTCATCTCTCGGACACCCACAGGCAAACAAACAAGTCGAAGCAACCGACAAGACCATAGTAGGGATATTAAAGAAGAAGGTAGGCAAAAAGAAGGGGGCGTGGGTGGACGAACTCCCCGAGATCTTATGGGCGTACA
Organism: Juglans cinerea; assembly: GCA_961763995.1. Taxonomy (NCBI): domain Eukaryota; kingdom Viridiplantae; phylum Streptophyta; class Magnoliopsida; order Fagales; family Juglandaceae; genus Juglans; species Juglans cinerea. The sequence continues at coordinate 30,566,205 of CAUIVZ010000002.1, read as the reverse complement.
AGACAACACCTAAAACGTCAATAGGAGAAACTCCTTTCACCCTGGCATATGGAACCGAGGCAATGATACCTGTAGAAGTGTGAATAACAAGCCATAGGAAGCTCCACTTCGATGCTGATGAAAATGGAAGGAAATTAGAAGAACATCTGGACCTGCTAGAAGAAAGAAGAGGGAGTGCCGAGACAAGGGTGGCTGCATACAAGAGAAAGACGGAGCAATATTTCAACAAAGGAGTAAGACCGAGGTCCTTCAAGGTTGGCGACCTAGTGTTAAAAGAAACTGGAGTGACCACTGCAGAAGAAGGAAAGTTGGGTCCAAGATGGGAGAGGCCATACGTAGTCATAAGCACTAGTCACATGGGAGCCTATTGCCTAAGGGATACAGCAGGGCGTGAATTATCTCACCAGTAAAATGCTGAACGTTTGAGGAAGTTTTATATTTAAAATATTGTTATGCCTAAGAAATTTTTTATGAAATATTACCGAAGGATTTTTATTTTCGGTAAGCTCAGTTATTCATATCGTATTGTTGTTTTTTTAGAACCCTCGAAGCACGACTCGCTAGAGTTAAGCGGTCGAGCAACTCTCCCGTTACACTCGATTCACCAAGGTTACGCGGTGGAACAATTCTCCCGCCACACCTTCTCGCCAAGGCTACACGGTAAAGGAACCCTCCCGTTACACCTAGGTCACGCGGTCGAGCAACTCTCCCGCGACACTTTCTTGCCAAAGTTAAGCGGTCGATCAACTCTCCCACTACACTCCACTCGCCAAGGTTACGCAGTTGAGCAACTATCCCGCTACACTCTACTGGCCAAGGTTACGCGGTCGAGCAACTCTCCTACTACACCTTCTCGCCAATGTTACACGGTCGAGGAACTCCCCTGCCACTCGCCAGACCACACAACTGAATTTCAGATAAGTTAATCTCGTCTTTACTTTTGGTTTCTTTGTTCTTGTTTAACTTAGCTCCACATGACTAAGACTAGAACCAGTTACATTCACACTCCTAAATCAATTAGTGTCATCCTTAGGAACAAAACAAAGGTAAAAATTCTTCGGTTGCAAACATTCATCTTATTTAAAATAAACCATGGTTCAAAATACACAATTACTAAGGGGCAGCTGCTCAAAATTTAACAACATCAAGAAGTGCTAAAATAAAGCATCAAGGGAGATAAGGAGGGGGGAAGGCATCCAGCATAACTTCTTGCCCTATAGAATCAAAGTAATGGCAGGTGGCAGGACTAGCTCTTATCTTTCTCCACTTCAAGTTACGGAGATCTGTTCCAGGATGTGCAAGTAGAAGCTTCCGTAGTTACTTAATCCCGAGCTTGAAACCAAGGCCAAAACCACGGTCTCGGATTGCGCGGGCAGAGTTAATTTGAGGAATAAAGCAATTAATCTGCTCCTGTGAGTGGCCCAACTCCTGATATAGATTGGATACTTTCGATTAAGAGGCAGCCAAATTGGTCTTTCAAGTCTCCCAGCTCTTATTCAGTGTCAAGAAATGGCGATCGTGCTCCTTAAGAGAGTCCTTAGAGGCGGCCAAATCCTACTCTGCCTTAGCTTTCTCGTCCTAAACTATGCTCAGCTGGATATTGGTTTCTCAACGTTCTTCCTCGGAGGCAGCCAGACACGTAATGTAGTCAGCTTTTGCCACCCACAATTCCTCCGCTTCTTTTTCCACCTCACTTAAGTAGGCAGCCAGACTATCTCGTTCAGTTTCCCTATCAGTGGCATTAGCCTTGTCTAGCACAACTTCTCCCAATACACTCGCCAACTGGGATTGGATAGAGGCAATTTGATCTCGAAAGGTAGTTTCAACTTGAGAAAGCTCTCCAACCAGCTTTTCTTTCTCCGCCCGGACAGAGACAATATCCCCGTGGGCTTTACCAATGAATGAGCACATGGAGTCATTTTCCTCCTCGAGCTCCATACAGTCTTCCACCAATACAACAACGAACTTGTCAATTCCCTGTAAAAACCCAGTCAGGTCAAAGAAAATAACAGCCTAGTGAAAAGTTAAACTAAAAGGAGAATGAAACTCATTGGTGAAAGGATGTTACGTAAGTTAAGGACAGTGGAACGGAATGCCTCGTCGCGGCTCGATCTGAAGGCTTAAGAAGAGTCATCAGGCCGAGAAGAGGAAGCATCGGGTCGAGCACATGGAATCTGAAAGGAGACCCCAACAGCATCCTCCAAGGTCAACAACTCCTGAGTAGAGGGAGGTAATGGGAAACTAGTCGCCTGAGCTGACATTCCAGCTGTTTGGTTGACTTGGGGAGCGGCGACACCCTCCTAAAATAGAGACCTACTGGGAGGGCCAGTTTGACGATCGCTGACAAGAAAAGTTGGAGAAAGTTACCCACCCCCTCTCGAGGAAGTGCTGAAAGGCGAGGAAGTAATCGACACCCTGCTCCCACTAACGAAAGATAGGTTTGGGAAGACAAAGGGTGACTAACGAGTGTCTCCACCAAAAACAGTCGACGTAGCAGGAGACGGCTCACCAGCATCTCCAGGATAAAACGAGTCACCAAACTCATATAGTAAGGAAGGAAGGTCTCCCACAGGAGGTGGATTGAGGAAGTCTGGGTTCATAATAGAGATAAGATCATCCCCCTCCTGAGGAGGGCATCTTCGGGATCGACTGCTCACCTAGAAGTCTCGGCCTCTTTTAAAGAAGGAGCCTCTGACCTCAAGGTCTTCTCAGCTTCCAGAATGAAGTCCAGTTCGATGTCCGCCTGGTATATGATGTCATCTAATGAATTGGACCAGGGTACTGGAGGGTCCCTCGACCCTTCCCCTTTGCTCGCTGGAAGGGGAGGGAGAACACCCTTGGAAAAGCTGGACGCGTCCAATGACTTCACCACGAGGCAAACTTTCTTTTTCTTTCCCCCCGCCTCCGAGGGTGGTCCCCTTTTTAAGTTTCCCGCCGACGAGGGGGCACTAAGAATTTGCCACCAAGCACATGAGCTCAACTGGGTACCATCAAGAATCTATCAATGTTGGTAAGCGTTAGACTAATTGGACCTAAGGTTAGCCATCACCCAAGATTGAACCAAGCATATGCAAGCTTCCTCTCGGGGAGACAACAAAACCTCAAGGTCACGTTCCCGATGTGCGGCTTCATCCGTCGAAAATTCGCACCCCCTTCCCAAAACAAAGAAAAATTTCTTTGACTAGTCCTTTGCGTGGGAATATTTATACTCAAGATGCACCAATTTGTTATGAGATCTAAAGCTACAAAGATTCTCATCTAAACGCCTAAACCCATGAAGGGAGAGGAATTCCTGAGCGGTAAGGTCAAGATAATCATCACCAGTGGGCTCCAGGACCCACCGCCACAGAACACAATAGGCCATCAAAATACGCCAGGCATTAGGCACCAATTGGGCCGGCTCAAGACCTAAGACATCACGAACAGGCCCGCAAGAAGGTCAGACGGAGCCCCATTGAAAACATAGCCAGATAAAGGACAACAGAGATGGCCATACCTCTAATGTCAACGGCTCCCTATTGTTGGCTGAGAGCGACAGCCCCACCGAATTGGGGATATTGAAGTGATCCCTTGCACCGTACAGTTCGCGACGTGAGAGGTTGGAAACCTAGCGATGGCCCTTAAAGATGGAATGGGAAACGTCTCCTTCAACATTAGGGTTAGTCGCGGTGCCTTCACGATGGGCAGAAGGCTCGCGGGGTCGCGAAGAACCACCACCCCGAGAGGGGCATGCACCTTGGTCCTTACCGGAAGCCATGGAAACGCCAAGAACAGAGGAAAGTAATGCAGGAAGAAGGAGGAGAAAGCTGGAAGGCATGAAGGGTTTTGGATGCAAAAGAATACAAAACTTGCGCAGTAAGATAGAAAGTGAGGGAAAAGAAAAACAAACAATGAGGAACAACAAATACTGGCGGTAGTTGATAAGGGGGAATGCGTATCAGCTTCTAACAGACATCCTGGGGGAATAACGAAGCAGAACCCCAAACGTCTCCCCAAAAAATGAATTGCGCTTGGCAGGGACTCGCGAGGTAACCAGAGGGGGCTTCGGCCCAACTCGCAAGGCCCAACACCTCGTGGTTTAAAAAGCCCCATCGCATGGCACACGATGAAGCTTCGCAAGGTAATTGGAGGGGCACAAATTAATTTAACTGAGAGGGCTCAAAGACACTTAATATAAAAGTCTCATCACACCATATGTAATGAGACTTTGCGGTGTAACTAGAAGGGCTTTAATACCAGCATAAGGGATCGTGGGGAGCCACCCTAGGCCTGGACCATGAAGGCCCAACAAGTCACTCAAGGCTTAAACACCCCTGACCCAATAAGGCTCAAGTCAATTCGTTAAAGGGAACGTCCGTCCACTTATCCCAGAACCGTTAGGATATTCACTCATTCAAAACAAGTGGATAGTCCGAAGGAACTAGAATTCAAATTTCAAATAGTGGGCAAGGCAATTAATCTAGGTGATCTTAAAAAGACAAGCCCTCTATTTAAAGGATCTAGGTACGCTAATGAAAGTCTCTGGAACAATTGGCTCTAAGAATACTCATATCATTACTGACTTAGGTATCAGAGAGGTCCTCTTCAACCCCCCAATGCCTCTTACTCTTTGGTTGCAGGAGATCAGAAGTGTGTAGCAGTGAAACACGTCCTCAACACCTGGTATGGCAGAATTTGGAGATATCTTGATAAATGCAGTTGGCGAATTCATATTTGCCTTTTCGGATATGGAACGAATACTATGGCTTAGTTGATGACACTAAAACAAGGCCTCTAATTTTTGCTGTTGCTAGATTTTTTGGGTGCAATATTTGAAAATGATTAAGCAATCATTGTTTAATGGTTTCTTACTTTCTAACAAGTTTCATCTTTTTATATTCAACATTCATACAGTCTTTGCTGATCAAAATGCAAAAGAATATGTAGTAGGTGTTTCAAGTTTCAACCACTTATTCTTGACTATTCAATTGCCATTGTTGGCTTTGGGAAAATATAGAGTGGATGTTTTGAGATTACATCGGTTTAGGCACTATAATTATTAGGACTGTTCATCCGGGTTCCAGTCCTGGAATCCGGGTATACCCAGACCGAAACCCGAGTTGGAATCCGAACTGGGTTAGCCCGGGTCAGACCTGGGCCGGAACCCAGGTTTACGGCCCGATACCTTTTTTTTGAATGTTTTGATTAGCATAACGCACATATACAATTAGCATGACAAATGATCATCCGATCATTTTGTAGGAGCAATTTTTGGTATAACTTATAGATGAACCATTTGTGTTTAAAGCAAAGACAAGAGCTGATCACCACATTTATTTGGTATGCTAGTAAGGGTGGTACGTGCTAGGCACGTATGCCCCTTGCACATAGCGCTCGGTTGGTGGGAAAAAAAAAGATATATTTTCAGATAAGTAGTTTACAATAATAAGTTGTCTAAATTGTGTGAAATATTAAAAATTTGGCGAAATTTAGGGACAAAAACGTAAAAACACGAATAAAACAAAAGGGAACTGATGGAAAAAATTGGGAAATAAAGAAAAAAAAAGGGGCAACAACGTAAATATGCAAATAAAACAGAGGGACAAAAAGGGAAAGAAAAAGTGGTAAAAAAATTACTAATCATTGGACTGAGGGACACAACTGTAAAATCTGAATAAAACAAAAGCAAACCGAGGGACAAAAAGAGTAAAGAAACAAAAAGGAGGGGCAAAAATATAATTATGTGAACAGATCAAAGCAAAGCAGAGGAATAAAAAGGAAAAACCACTAAAATAGAGGGACAAAAAGGGGAAAAAATGTAGTCGAAAATCCACTATTCATTCATGGATAGCCTCTTTTATTCATAGAATAGATATATTTAAAGTTTAACATATGCTATTTTTCAGTATAACATGTGTACAAGCACGCAACACTGAACACCCACGAAACCAAGCAAATTAAATACAACAAGCACCACGCAAAATAGTTGTCAAAATATGAGGCTGATATGTACGTGATGTTTTTATTACATTTATCGATTAATCAACCTAATAGTTTTTTCAATTCTATTTGTGCATTATGCTAATTATTTTTTCAAAACATTCAAACTGAACCAAAAATAAAAAAGGGTTTACCGAGTGTATTTGGGTTTTACAATCTGGGTTTTGGCCGGATTTGTTTTATACTGAAAAAAAATAGGCCCAAATCAACAATCCTAATAATTAGATGGTTGTAGCTTTTAACTTTATTCTTTTGTGTAGATTTTGAATGTAATGAGTATAATATAGAGAGAGTTTTTCTTAAAGTTTGGTTTTAGTATTTTTGTAATTCCCAAGTTTTTTTTATAAAATATATTCTTCGGCCGAAAATGAAGATTTTGAATAAAATTGAGAGAACCATCAATTTTTTTTTTTTTTTTAAAAAAGGGGGTCAAATCAATATTTATTACACTGTTGAGATGTCATCAATCACGCGTAAGTTTGTTTTCCTAACATGTAACATGGGGAGGATAGCAAAGCACGAGCATTGTCTATGGTATCAATATCCAGGTTTTCAGTGTTCCTACTTCATATAAAAAATAGGATAGAAATTCAAATTTCTAAGAATTTGGTTTAGGGTTGGACCGAAACGATAGTCTTATTGGTCGGTCTTGAAATATAGTTTTTTTAGATTAGATTGGATCGAGACCGACCCAATATATATATAAATTTTATATCTATATAATATATTATTTTATATAGTAATTATATAAGTTAATTATATAATTTTTATGGAAGGGATCACAATTGATTATATATAAAATGTTAAAAATATCACTTAATTTTAATTTTATTAATTTAATTAATTTTTTGTATTAAACAAAGAAAAAAAATATTTATAGACCGAATCAGATTGAATGGACCAATCACACCGATAGCTAATGATCCGATCATGTAAAAATGATGGACTAAAATTTTCGATCCATGACTCCTTCTAGCCGAACAAATTACACCCCTAATTTTGATTGCTTAGCCAAACATAGCAACAAATATGGGCTGGGCGGCCTCTCTTTCCATTTCTTAAAGTTGGGCCCAGGTCTGGTTGGGCTTGTATTACCACACGATGGTCGTCTTGAATCTTTATAGTCTCCGACTCTCCAAGATTACGAAGAGATTCACACTCCATATGCAATTAATCTCATTTCATTTTATATTAATATTTAAATACAAATATTTTTTATTTTTTTTTACAATTTTTTTCTAATTAAACAAATTTATAACTTTTTCAAATTTTCATATAAAACACACAAAACAATTCAAGATTTTCTTAAAATAAAAAATTATATTCAAAAAATATTTTAATTTTATAATATTTTAATTTTAATTTTAATTTTAATTTTAATTTTATAAAATATAATAAAATTAAAATTAAAATTATTTTATTATTATTCAAAAACCATTCTCAATCTTATCTTTCTTACTATCAAAAGAGGCCTTGGTGGGTCGGGTCGTCGAAGAGTGGACAAACGAGAGCATCGGCTCCGAACGGACCCATGAATCTGTCCTCCTGGTTCCGGCGATCCCTTTCAAGCACCAGCCAAGAGACCAAAAACCCAAATCCTCCGCAACAAAAACAACAACAGCAACAAGAAGAGCTACTCCTCGGAGTCACCGAGCAACTGATTGATTTCCTCAAGTCCCTCACTGTCGACACCTTCAAGAATTTCCCTCTACAGGGTAATTCCCGAGAAAATCCACCTTGTTTATGATCTATTCAACTACTGTATTTTATAAAGCTGAACACTTGGTTTAGGTTCATTTCTCATTTCTTGTTAATTTAAACAGTAAGGTTGCAATTTTTACTCTCTCTTTTTATTTATTTATTTATTTATTTTCAGCAACCAAACTTGAATTTTTTATTCATTCTAATTCTTTTGGGCACTGTTTCTTTGCTGGAAACTGTTGAAAAAAAGGGATGAGACTTGCATTAAACTCGAATGGGATTATTGCAACTTTAACCTACATTGGAATGATCTAATTATTTGTAATTTTATTGAACGGATTTGCATATTTGATTGAGTTTGGTGCAGATGATGAAGGAGCTGCTTGTGGTGATGGTAACCTTACAACTTCGGGCAATGTCCGAAGGGATCTCTCCGAATGGCAGCAGCGGCATGCTCTTCTAGTGATCTCGAAAGTCAAGGTTGAATTCTGATTCTTTGAATTGGGTTTAAATGAATTTGTTACGTTCTTTGAAATTCACAATGTTGAAATTTATTTACCGTGTTTTATTTGAGAACTTGGTATATGGTGTCTTTCTATGTTCAGTCAAAGGGATTGCTTGTTGGGTTTACATGTCCCATAAATGAACTTCGGCGATTTCCAATATATATCGGAGGTTTTTATCTAGCAACTCTGTGGCGTTATGGATTTGCAGTTTATAGTGGGTGGTAAATCTTGTTAATATCAAAACATATGAAAGGGAAATAACCATACTAAACCTTGAACTTTTGGTGGGTACATGTTTGCTATAAAAAGATAAAGAGGGAGAATATAACATTATTGTTGTTGATGCAATTTTCCAACGAGGCCATAGACCAATAGTATGGTCAAATAGCCCAAGGTGATGGCTTTGACGTTGACCCGGTGCTCGAATGCTCATCCATAAATTAAATAATAAATAAAGCACATAAAATGTAAGTAAAGATAGGGACAGGGTTTACATGGTTCAGCATAAAAGCCTACGTCCATGGGTCGTTTGAGGATAAATTCCACTATGTTTGATGATTTTACAAATTTACAGTTTCTCATGACCTCACATAGCTCTCAAAACAATGGAAAAAATAGGGTTTAGGAGAGGCTGAAGAAGCTGTCGTCCCTGTTGAGATCTGGAGAGAGAGAGTCCCAAGAGAGTGTAGAGATGTCACATTTGTAGAGATCCCCTTATTTTATAGAGGTCTTCTTCCTTCTTTGGAGTAGCTGAGTCCTACTTGCTTTATGTCGTCACTTTCACCTTTTTATATGTCTAATCAACCTCTTTGTTTTTATCTCTTCATTTTATTTCTGGCAATGGGCTGGACCCTAGTTAATTTTATATCTAACCATTGTTATAGAAACTTAATTGCTATGGAGACCAATAAATGTACTGGCAAGAAAGAGTGATTTAATTGAAGTTGATAAAGTGAAAAGAGGCAAAAGGTCTAAAATAACATGAGTGGAGAAAGATACGTTAAATAGAATGAGAATATGATCTTGGATAGGATAGAATGGTGAAAAGGAGAATATGAGGATCCTAAAAGCTCCCGTCAATCGTATATGATTATTTCAATGTCCAAATGGTTTGCTCTAACATGTTGGATAAAGATTATTTGATTTATATTCATTAAGACATGAAAAATGCAATACATGTAGATATTACACGAAAACATTGTGGTTGTAATCAAGATGACCTGAATTATGATTTCGTGTTCAGAAGAAAATAGGGTCATGTTTCAACTTTGAGAGGTGCTTTCTTTCTTGGCATCTTTGTGTTGTAGTTCTCCAAGCTTTCTTGACATTTTAAGTATTGTTTATATATTACATTTTCAATAGAAGGGGGATTCAAATCTGAAACTAAGAATAATATGAATTGCTGTGCTTTTAGTTGCGATGTTTGTCCAGGTAGATATTGCATTCGTTGGATATGGAAAATTTCATATTTTAAGAATCGTAGAAACTATGTCAAAAGTGATCCTGCTTTTTGGCTTTATGAGTCTTCTTATTTCTCAGGAAATTTCCCAACTTAGATACATGCTATGCCCTCGTCACTTGAAGGAGCGACGGTTTTGGAGAATATATTTTAAGCTTGTCAAGAATTATGTGGCTGAGTAAGTTTCCAAGTTTGTGATTGATAAGTATTAGAATTTAGAAACATATTGTAATCTGGACTTGATTCTTCAACCCAATCCTTTGGCTAATGTGGTTGAGTGTTACGTTGTCTTACTCACTGAATTTGTTTTCTATGAACTGTACTTGAATGGCATACCTGAAGTGTTGCATATTTGTTCTTATCCCCCCCCCCCCCCCCCCCAAAAAAAAAAAAAAAAAAAAGAAAGAAAGAAAAAAGAGAAAGAAACATACATGGTTTGATAAAACACAGGTTGTTTATTCTTTTGTGGCACATCACCTAAAATCTGAATGACAGTCAGTTAACATCTCAATTTCCCTATGTAGATACCTTTAGAAGTTACTTACTTAAAAAAAAAAAAAATGATAGCTTTAGAAGTTCCATAATACCAAAAAGAAGCCCTCGGAGAATTTCTCTCTCTAGAATTTTTCTCTCCGTACACTTGCACACTTTTTTGCTCGTTTTGCTTTCTGTAGTATTTTTGTATCACCATGTTTGTTTTTACTGAGTTATTCTGAGGTGGTGATGGTTATGATGGGTCGGTTTTTAGAAGTAGTTATTGAATCAAAGTGCTTTATCTTAGCAAAATGTGGAGGTGGTGGTTTGAGAGTCACTGAGCGTAGCTAGAAAACAGAGAACTCGGTGATGCTGGGGTATTCTTCGATTCAATGGCTTGGGAAGGTGTTAGAGGAGAGCCTAAACAGGGGGAAAAAGGAGGTATATTCAGCAACTCGTGATGGTTTTAGTAGCATTATTGCTCAACGATGTGCTAATAGGAGAGGGAGATATGTTGAAATCTCAGAGTATAATCAGGGGGGGAGAAGGAATATTTTATGTATTCCAGAAGGGGAGAATGGATGGGGTTGGAGGAAAATGAGGGAGGCACTGTTAGAGCAAAGGAAAGAGGATTTTAACATCGGTAGAGTTCATGGAGGAGGTCATCTGAGTGATGGAAGAGGGGGACTGAAGCCCCATGCGCAGTCGTATAAGGAGGCTCTTTCTTCATCATTTCCGAAAGCTGAGAAGGAGAAGGTGGCTGGTGCAAAGGTCTCTGACAGAGGAAAGGGTATTTGGCGAGGTGGTACGTTGAGCCATACTCTGGGCAGGGACTCTGTGGCATGTCAGGATACATGGGAGGTGCAACGTAAATTGCTGGAAATGCAGGGACAGTTGCGTGCCCTACAGAGAGATATGGCTGTTATTGTTGCTTTTGTTGGTTCTTTTAAGGAAAATGAGGTGGCGGTTAATACTAAGGGCTTTGTAAAGAGAAGCGGGCCGAGCAAAGCAGCAATCTGGCAATAGAAAAATAAAAAGGAAAAGGGATGGGTCTGGCGTCGGCACAAGCAGACTGATGGGGCTGGGCCGTCCCAACCAAGGGCCCAGAATAGTGGGTCTCAACCCAGGGCCCATAGTGGCGGGTTAAAGCCCAGGGCCCAAGATAACGGGTCGCAGCCCAGGGCCAATAGCTGTGGGCCTCAGCCCATGACCCATAGTGGTGGGTCAAATCCCAGAACCCGTAATGATGGGTCTGGACCCGAACCTAGGGTGATCGACAATCCGAGCCCTAGCCCGACATCCTCTACTAAGCTGTTCAGTCTCGGATTCGTGCCGGAAAGCCTACCGACGGTGAGGGGTCAGGCCGCGGGGACACAGACGACGCCGATGGAGGCAGTGGGGGTCGCCGGTGAGGTTTCGCCGGAGGTCTGTGCGCAACAGGCTTTGTTAGCTTTCGAAAGTCGAGCTTCTTCTCCTATGGAGAAACAGAGTTTGCCGAGGACAGAATCTGGGGTGTTTTTGGCCCCGGCGACAGAACCTGGGAAACCAGATGAGGGTTTCGAGTTGGCTGAGGTTGAGGATGACTCGGATGATTTTATGCATTCCGTGGAAGACGAACTGTTCATCCCAGAGGCTTGTGGTTTGGAGGAGTTTTCAGTGGGGACTGAGTTTCAGAATTTTCAGAACAATAAAATGGGCAATCCTATCCCATTAAGTTAATATTTTCCAGATCAAGCATCAGATTGGGTTATTCATAAAGCAAAGGAAATTCAACATGTTGTGGGAATTGAGTGTGATGGGTATGAGGAGCAGTTCATAGCCTTGTTAACTGCTATGGAAGCTGGACATCACCAAAAAAAGAGGGGGAACACAAAGAAAAGTTGGGAATTAAAAAGATTGATGTGGTCAATGAACTCGGAAGCTAGTTCCAACAGGAATAAGGCAAAGGGGAAGGGGCTGAATGTTTCCCAATGAAGCCCAAGATAGTATCTTGGAATGTCCGAGGTCTAAACGAGGTAGAGAAGCGCCTCCGGATTAGACGTTTACTCCGTGAGTGGAAGGCGGACATAGTATGTTTACAGGAAACGAAGTTGGAGATGATTAGTAGGAGGACTATTCGGAGTTTATGGAGCAATATTTACGTAGACTGGGTATATTTGGCCTCTTTAGGGGCTTCGGGTGGAGTTGTGGTAATGTGGGATAGAAGGGTAGTAGTGAAAGTGGAGGAGTACATAGGGAGATATATGGTTGCTTGTTCTTTTAAGTGTGTGTCAGATGATTCCTAATGGGCATTTGCAGGTGTGTATGGGCCTAACTTAGACGTTGAAAGAAGTGTATTGTGGGATGAGCTTGCAGGGGTACAGAGTTGGTGGGAGCTTCCTTGGTGTATTGGGGGGGATTTCAATGTGGTTAGGTTCCAAAGTGAATGTCTTAGTAGCAGGAGATTGAGGCCAGCAAGCCTGGAGTTCTCAGAGTGTATCTTTGATTTGAATTTGTTAGATCTTCCACTAGCAGGAGGTCCAGCCACATGGTCAAATAATCAGACGTGGTCCCACTTGGATCGCTTTTTAATTTCACCTGAGTTTGAATGTCATTTCCCGGATGTATGGCAAAAGCGTTTGGCACGTATAACTTCGGATCATTGGCCTATTATGCTGGATTGTGGAGGTATTCAGAATGGTAGAAGGTATTTTAAGTTCGAAAACATGTGGTTGAGTTCAGAAGGCTTTGTGGAAAGGGTTAAACAATGGTGGACTTCGTATCATTTTGAAGGTACAGTCAGTTTCATTTTTGCTAACAAACTGAAAGCCTTAAAAAAGGACTTAAAAGGAGTGGAATAAACAATCTTTTGGTAATGTGGAGGAGAACAAAAATACAAAGTGGATGGAAATTCAGGAGCTAGAAAGACTGCAAGAAGGGAGGCCACTTAATGAGGAGGAACAAGCTCAGAAAACTTTATTGGAGGCTGATCTTGAGAGGATAATCCTATAGGAAAAAATCTCATGGCGTCAAAAATCAAGAGCTCTTTGGTTGAAGGAAGGGGACCGGAGTACGAAGTTCTTCCATAGAATGGCTAACTCACATAGAAGAAATAACGGCATTGAAGTACTGAGAATTGAGGGTGCCGAGTGTAGAGAAGAGGAAGTAATTCAAGAGCATGTGGTCGTTTTCTTTGAAAAGCTTCTTACTGAGCAGGTGCGTTGGAGGCCTACTTTAGATGGTTTGGCTTTTGATACTATTGATCCTGGGGATGTTACCAGATTGGAGAGGGCTTTTGAAGAGGAAGAGGTTTCTGAAGTGATAAGGAAGATGGCAAAAGATAAGGCTCCTGGACCGGATGGGTTCTCTATGGGTTTTTTCCAGGAGTGTTGGGACGTGATTAAGGAGGATCTTTTGAGGGTTTTTCAAGAGTTCTTCACAATAGGTAAATTTGAGAAAAGTCTCAACACTACTTTTCTTGCATTGATTCCTAAAAAGGTTGGGGCCATTGAGATCACAGACTTTCGGCCTATTAGTTTAGTAAATGGTATTTATAAGATCATTGCAAAAGTGCTTGCCAATAGATTAAGTGGAGTATTGGGGAAGATTGTTACTCAACCACAAAATGCTTTTGTCAAAGGTAGACAGATCCTTGATGCGGCTTTAATAGCCAATGAATGTTTTGACAGTAGAGTGAAGGCTGGCAACTCAGGGATTATGTGCAAATTATATATGGAAAAGGCGTATGATCATGTAAATTGGGACTTTCTTCTCTATTTACTGGGTAGGTGTGGGTTTGGAGAGAGGTGGAGGTCTTGGATTAGATGGTGTATATCTACGGTACGTTTCTCGGTGTTGATTAATGGCAGTCCAGAGGGTTTCTTCCCAAGCTCTCGTGGTTTGAGACAAGGGGATCCGTTATCCCCTTTATTTTTTGTCATAGTTATGGAGGCACTAAGTAGGATGATTTCAGCCACAGTGACTAATGGTTTCATCAGTCGTTTCCAGATTGGATCGTCTAGCAGGAGTAGTACAACTATTTCTCATTTGCTGTTTGCAGATGATACGCTCATCATGTGTGAGGCTGATCAAGGCCAGTTGAGGACTGTGAAGGCACTGCTGCTGTGTTTTGAAGCAGTGTCTGGTTTAAAAGTGAATTATGATAAATCCGAGTTGGTACCAATTGAGGAAATTCAGGATATAAGGGTGCTGGCGGATATACTGGGTTGTCAGATAGCGTCTCTTCCTATGACTTATCTGGGATTGCCGCTGGGTATAGCATCGAGGGCACGCACAATTTGGGATACAGTGATTGAAAAAGTAGAGAGGAGACTAGCAGGGTGGAAGAGAATGTATTTGTCTAAAGGGGGCCGGATCACATTAATCAAAAGTACACTTTCAAACCTACCCATCTACTTTTTATCATTATTCCCTTTACCGGCAAGTGTGGCGGGTCGACTCGAGAAATTACAAAGAGAGTTTCTGTGGGGGGCTTAGGAGAGGAGTTCAAATTCCACTTAGTTAAATGGGAGATGGTATGTCGTCCTATCTCCAATGGAGGTTTGGGTGTCAGAAATTTGAGGTTGTTTAACCGGGCATTACTTGGCAAATGGTTGTGGCGATATACTAAGGAACCAGAAGCCTTATGGAAGACTATGATCGAGAGCAAATATGGTGTTTTAGGGAAGGGGTGGTGTACTAGAGAAGTTGGAGGAGCTCCTGGAATGGGGCTATGGAAACATATTAGAAGAGGATGGGTTGGTCTTCCATCGCTACACTAGATTGCAATTAGGGACAGGTTCTAAGATCAGATTTTGGAAGGATGCTTGGTGTAATAACAGTGTTCTACAAGATCTGTTTCCGTCTCTTTTCTTGATTGCAAGTACCAAAGATGCCACAGTGGCGGAGGTTATGGAAGTCTCAGGTGGAAACATCCATTGGAATATCAATTTCAACCGAGCGGCACAGGATTGGGAGATGGAGAGTTTTGTTGATTTTTATAGCCTCCTTTATTCTGTTCGTCCAAACATCCAGCAGGAAGATGGGTTGTGGTGGTGTCCTGCAAGGAATGGGGTGTTTTCTGTTCGCTCTTTTTATAAGGTTCTCACACAAGTTCCAGAGATACAATTTCCCTGGAAAAGGCTTTGGCGTCATAAGGCTCCTCCCAAAGCCTCTTTCTTTGTGTGGGCAGCATCGCTGGGTAAGATTCTCACCACGGATAATCTAAGGAAGAGGAGGATAATTATTGTAGACTGGTGTTGTATGTGTAAAAGCGGGGGTGAGTCGGTAAATCATTTACTTTTACACTGTGAGATAGCCAGGACTCTTTGGGACGAGGTGTTTAAAAAAATGGAGTTAATGTGGGTTATGCCACAAACAGTTTTGGAGGTATTGGCTTGCTGGGCTTCGATTCGTGGGGTGAGACAGATCAAAGCAGTCTGGAAGATGATCCCTATCTGTATTATGTGATGTCTATGGCAAGAGCGCAATGAGAGGACATTTGAGGACAAAGAGAGATCTTTAGAGGAGCTTAAACTGTTTTTCTTAGGACTCTTTGTACTTGGGCCATTGCTATAGACTTTAATGGCATGAACCTTCATGTTTTCCTAGTTTCTAACGTGCCTACATAATTAGGGCATTTTCTCTGTATTCGACATTTGGTATATTAATAAATTCTTGTTTTACTTATCAAAAAAAAAAGAAGTTCCATAATTCTTCTTCTTGGTAATACCCTCCAATGGCTTTAACAGCAGAACTGGGACCTTTTGTTTTGTTCTTTCAAATTTAGAAGGCTTGGGAGTTGGGGCATTTATGTTGTAGAATAGTTTTTCTAATGGTGGCTTCTCTTAGAATCAAGCAGGGCCTATGGAACTCATTGCAAGTGTACTTGGTGTAGAATACACTGTAGTTGACTGCATAAAGGGTGCGATTAAGGATTATTCTGTACTTAAACAATCCTGGCCTCAGATGCCTTCTGACAATGGAGTGAATTAGCATCTGAGGAAAATGATGTATAGAAACTTGTGAAAGAGATGAAAGTATGAAAGTGTCAGGCCCTGATGCTGTTCCTATTTCGTCTTACCAAGTTTGGATGCTGAAGGTGTATTCTCGTTGGTAGTCAATGTTTTCAAGAACCTTTATAAGTCAGTATTAAACTTTTAACCTTAAGAAGCTAAAAGGAAGTTCTTTTGGCCTAAACTTAGATCCCACTTTATTCATTTTGTTAATCTAAGAGGTCCCAAGAAACAAAAGAAGAAATAGTCACCTGGCATTGGAAGCATGCCTATTATAGAAGCCCGATGCTGAAGTCTAGTGTTTTGTGTCCTGAGAGTGGATATCATTGTCACCGTTGTCATTTTTAGAAGTTTTTCCTCACCACCATTGCCCATGGCCTTCACTCCATGGCAACATCTACCAGCCCTTTTAGTTACTTGTTTTTGTCTGCACTGCTATAAGGCAATCTGACACTATGAATTTCGCTTGGCAACCCAGCCACAACCATCCTTAACACTTCTTCCACAACTGACAATAATCAATACAACAACTATTTCAACTCTAAATTTGGCTCCATCTTTAGGAATCAAATGATACATTTGAGCAGTGGACCACTGCTGTATTTTGGGTTTTCGTTATCTGCAGGAGTTTTCGTGTCATTTTCATGGTCCTAACCAACCGCATGAGTTAATGCAAATTGCATTTAGTGAGCCCAACATTATTATCTTTGTCCCTTTTACAAGACAGGTTTCTTTAATTTTTAGAGCTAGATAGCTCCCACACCCAATTGCTGTGTAGAAAAATAAGTCACTTTCTGAGTATCTTCAGTAAAGATAGAAGTGATCTATTGTTTCTCAACAACATTGGACACTGTACACTTGGCAGTAATTTTATTGAAGCCCAAGCTTGGATTAGACAATGAAACTGCTTTCACATATTAGTTTTGCTTGTTTGTGAACCCTGTACTTCGTATGGCACCGCCATGAAGATCTTATACCTAATGAGCAGTTGGGACAAAGAAATGAATAATTTGTTATGTGTTAAGCTCGTAACTTGTCTGACATAGTTATGCTCTGGACGGTCTTTATTCAACCAGATCGTGGTTGTAGTGTGTCTGTCATATTCTTATCCAAAAAAGCATAAAGTCCATCATTCTGTCATCACAATTGACTCGGCTAGAAGCTTCTAAGTTCAGCTGGGCCATGAATAATTTGATAACTGAAACTACTGAATAGACGTGTGAAATGCTTTTATTTCAGTAATAATACGTGTTTGTGATATTCTTGAGATAATTTCCATGCTTTTGTTCTTGTTGATGGAATTTGATGACTGCATCCTTGGCCACCATAAACTTCTCTGTCCCACCCCCACCCCTTTTTCCTTTATCAGAAGTGCATTGAAGGGTTGACATGAAAGAAATTTTTGGGGACATAATAGTGAATAATGTTAGTTCTTTTGATAGTCATTTTCCTCCACTTGAATGCTCTCTCTCTCTCTCTCTCTCTCATAATGATATGTGACGCATGTGATTATCAGATATGAGCTGCGTGCAGTTCAAGTAGCAAAACTAAAAAGTATGGCAATGGAGAATGAGAGATCTTCAGATAACAGCACCTATGAAGTTGAAATGGCAGAGGCAAAGCATGCCGAGAGTTTAGCACCCTCCATAGAATGACAATATGCATTTGCTTTTCAGGAGCATTGGCCATTGTGAATGCAGACGTGGGTAGTTGTTTTACTTATAAAGGAATGCCTCGTGCATTTCTCACGCGGATTGTATGATGATCTGCTCGAGGCAACTTTGTTTTAGTATTTCGCACTTAGTTTGTTGGCCTTTTTTTTTAAAAAAAAAAAAAAAAAAAAAAAAAAAATCCCATTAGATGATTTGACTGTAACTAGAGAGTATGAAGTGAAGATTTCAAAATCCAAAGCTTTTTGGAATGGAATCTTGAAGATGGCTTTTGTAATAGATACAAACAACTTTTGTTCATAAGGGTTCTCTCATCAGATTCCTTTCATCTTTTTAGTTATTGGTAGATTCTTTTACCGAGATGAACTGTTAGATGAATTCTTGTCCAAATGTCCTTGCTTTGAACTTTGGAAGCACTTGATGTGAGATATTGCATCTTTTTAGTTAGGTGGGGTTTGGATAATGAGATGAGATGATTTTAGATGAAATGAAAGTTGAATAAAATATTGTTAAAATATTTTTTTTAATATTATTTTTATTTTGAAATTTGAAAAAGTTGAATTGTTTATTGAATTTTATATTGAAATTTGTGAAAATTGTAATTATGAGATGATATGAGATGAGAAGGATCGAGAAGGTTTTGGTATCCAAATTGAGCTATCGGTCATTCGAGAAAAGGGAAATTGAATTCAAAAATTTCGTAGTTGATTTTATTCTTAAAATTCAGAAGAATGAATGAATCAATGAGCTTGTGTCCACTTTTAGAACAGCAATATTCAACTTCCGAAAGATCTACAATCCAGTTGTTGAATTCAGTATCCTCATCTCAAATGGAAAATGTTGATCCTGTGATTATATTTTGCCCCAGTAGTGCTATAGTTAGCTTTCCTAGCACGAAAATAAAAGAAAAGAAGTGGTAGATCTAAGTAAAAGAAACGATGTTGTACAGTTCTTGTAACACATTATCCTAATCTATTCATAATGTTACAATTTTTGTGCATGGAAGGTTGCTACACTTGGTGTCAGCAATGGAGAAAAAAAAGACAGCACAAACCATCCAAACCCAAAATCCGATCTGAATCCGATCCGAATTTTTCGGGTGATAAGCTCTTAGGCCAACAATCCGGCTCGGGTCTTAACCCGACACTTTTGGGTCGGGTTGCACCCTGCCCCATGCATGGAAATTACAGTTCCCCATGATAGATGGATGACATGTTGCAGTGTGAATTGAAGAAAACAAAATTAAACATGAAGCTTATGTATGTGGACATGTGTCTTCTTCATCTCCCTTTCAATCTCATGTTCATAGTAGGCTACACAAAACATAAACTCTCATCTCCCATGAATATTAAGCCTGACATCGGTGACTGAAGGCTGTTGCAAGCAATCCAAATTGATCCAAGTCCTGCAAGTGCTGGTTTTTGTATTATTTATGTAGTTTTCATTTCACACCTTTGGGTTTATATACTTTAATGATAGTTTATTGCAATACTCAGTTTGATTCTTTCTCTGCTCTGCAGCAGCAATCATTCTCTGCTGTAAGCGTTACATAAATTGTGTGGCTGGCAGCCTCCTACACAAATTCACATGGGTGGAAACTGCAACTTGGTTAAATTGTGCATACTGAAGGACAAAATGAAAGCAGATGAGTATATATTGTAATCTATTATATATTGAAGTGAGCTAGTTAGGATGGATATTAATTAATTGGGACCATCTTGGCGTTCTTTAGTACTGTACTGTGTACTGTATGGCAATCTTCAAAGGTAGGACCATCAAAATTGGGATCAATTCACAGGTAATGGTATTACACTCCAACCTATCATCATTACAGACATTTTTAAGCACTCTCTTCCACTACTTTAAGGGCTGTAGTTTCTTCCTATGGAATGCTAACACTACAACACACGACCATATTTAGGATTCATACCCGACCTCTCCCCTATTGACTGGAATCTGGATTCATGGCACGAATATTCCATCATCATCGTACCATGTCATTGGTGTGAAAGGTGTGCTATCTACATCCTCTTGCAAATGTAATTTTTCTTTTTGCTCCACGAATGGACAACATGTTATCTTAATCATGAAAACTCACAAGGTTTTCATGAAAACTCACAAGGTCTAGATACAGTCTTTAGTCTTTAGATATGCAAGTCTCGCACACTCTTTTGAAAAAAAGTTAGATGCACCATTAAAAAATAATTTTTTTTTTCCATGTGGATCACATATTTATCCACCTTTTTTCAGCCCCACCCTAAAACTATAGATATAATGGTTCTTGCATGAACATAGCTATGAAGTATGACAAATATATAAACACATCATAGCGGGGAAGGGGGGAAAGGGACTTTTCACTGTTATGCTGTAAAAGATGGAAGGTACACTTCTGAACATAAGACAAAGATTCAAGGACAAAGATGATGCTCCGTGAAAAACTGGCCAAGGGAGACCTGCTAATTGTATTTTATGAAGTTTAGAAAATTGAATAGAGAGAGAAGAAGAAGAAGAAGAGTAGTTGGAACTCAGATCCTGACTCTTCATATATGAAGAGCTGTATCATTTACTACGGGATGCAAAGTTGAATGTTTTTGAGATTCCATTAAATTTATGGAGAAGAAGATTTGAAGGCTAAATCCATGTATCGTAATGATTATTGCATGCACTCCAAAAACTCAAGGATTCAGTAAAGCATAGTCTGAGTGGATAAGACCCACTCTCAAAGTCTGCAAAACCTCCAAACCGGAGTTCTCACTTGTCATGTAAACAGTAATCTGAGGTAGCATGTGAACAATATTGTTTTCCGTGAAAGGGAGTGCGTGTCAAGTAAGAACTCGTTTTCTAAAGCCTGTCTACCTCATAAAACTACTGTATCTTACGAGAAGGTCTTCCATTTGGAAGGTTAGATTCACAGTATTTCTAACCTTCCAATTTCAAAGTAATAGTAAGTCATTTCTATTATTTTAAACTTTGTTCGTTTCATGATTACGTTGTAGCTTTTCTTAAAAGATGCTGTTCTTAAAAGGAAGATTGGATAATTGAAAAGTACAATAATTGGGGTGAAATCCGCATCATCTTTAAGTGTGATTTCACCCTGGTGTGACAATTAGAATGATTTTTGTCTTTAACAACTATATATATTATCCAGAACTTCAAATCTAAGCTTCGACTTATCTCCTCAGCAATCAAATTCAAAAACAAAAACCCAGAAAAAAAAAATGTTCAAAAACAAAAGAAAAAACTGTAAATCAGCATCCATAGACAGGGAAATGATTGGATAGGTTTCCATAGATACTTAAAGAGGGGTAAAAAGAAAGAAGTCTTAACCTTGCCTTGCATCATTGCATGGCTAAAAGAAGGAAGGAAATGGTAACCAAGCCCAACATAATTTTACTCCCGCTTTATAAGGCTTTTTTTTTTTAATTATTTCTTGAATGACAAAATAAAGAGAAATAATTTATACAAATTCTAAATAGACAAATTTCATATAAACTCTTGTAAAAAAAATAGATCCACTTTAAAAAAATATAAAAAAAATTATTTTTTATTAATAAGATCTGTTATTTTACAAAAAATTTATATAGAACTTATCTATTTAAGATTACTCCAAACAAAAAGGCAAAATGATGCCGTTAGTTTTACCAGCTGGCCCTACAACTTGGGTCCTCCAAAAGAGGATGATGAAATTATTTGCTAGAAAAGAAAAGAGAAAGGCCTTGGGGACATCATCAAATCTATGTTGAAACATAATGTTGCAGTCGGTGATGTAATCAGTGCAGAAAGGTACAGTGACCCATGTGAATAGGGGGAGGCCAAGGAGATTACTCTCTCTCTCTCTCTCTCTCTCTCTCTCCACCACAAGGCATTCATGCATACCCAATAAATGCACCCTTGACAAACTGAGGCACAGCTTTAAGTACCAACGAATTCATAAGAGGGGAAGGGTAAAGATTAACGAAAACTCCATGTCAGAAGAACCTGAAACTGTGCAGCAAGCAACATGCTAAACAATCCAAAAATGCTTGCTTGAGCAACCTCACCATGAACAGCGCCATTAAAACCAGGCGCCATTGACATGCACAAAGGACCCAATTGCAATGCCTATTTAACCGCCAGACCTGATGTTAAAATTGAATATAATACTTCTAAGAAAATGGGGGAAATTCTCATTGTGATCTTTGCATTTGGGGCTGATCAGCTGGATGTAAAATGGTCAGACATCATCATTACAAAGAACCTTAAAAGAGTTTAATGCAAAATCTACTTTCAAAAATTTGGTATCACTGGTCAACACAACCAACCAGTCAATTAGGTCAACACCAACTTTATCATTCCTCAGGATCAACATGTTGAAGCATCCGAGGCAGAAAACTTTCTCGCTTTAGATTTACCTACTAATATGAAGTTCTGGTCAGGACATATTCCACTTAAATAAATGCATGGTACGAACATAAGAAAAAGAATATAGAAAATATATTTGTATCCGTGAACGGTAGAATTGTAGCATAATTATTTTAAAAATATATATATATAAAACTTACATTAAAAAAAAAAATTAATTTTTTAATAATAAACTCTACTTTTTTTAAAGTGATTAAGCGATAACGTTTACATATTTCACGATTATATGTAAAATTACTTAAAATAACAAGACAAAAGAGAAGAGAGTTGATTTATTTCCAAAGAGCAAGGTTTATCCTTAACTAAATATACACAACTGAAAAATCTAGAAAGGAAAACAGGAAATGAAATCTAGTAATAAGATATAACCCCCTAAATATTACAATTGATGAAACTATCGGAACTCTAAAACTACCCTACCCAATCTTCTCTCCAATGAATCCCCAGATCAGGGGATTTCAGTCCCTTTTTTTTTTCTTTTCAGTTGGTTAGTGTGTAACTCATAGGGTCTATAACGTTACAGATCCATTAAATCAGAAGCCTTAGCCCTACTTTCTTTTCAATGCACTTAGGAGGGTGATGAAAATGAAATACAGCCCTGCTTATCCCCGCACTACAAATATGCTCAGCCAGAAATCAATTGATAATTTGCAGGGAATATCAACTCTAATTAGATGAACTTTGCGCCGGGAATAATCTGCACCCATTCGTATCGTCCTGGAAGCGGCAAATCGTTCATCACATCGAAGTTGTACCTGTAAAAGCCAGAAATTAAAATCAGGCAAGGCTTTTACTAGCAGAGTGTAATGGTCATCGTTGTTATTCTAGAAATAATAACCACCTGCACTGCTGTTAAAGTTAAACATGTACTGTTAAAATGAAAACTAAAAGAAGCTCTGAATAAACGTTGGAAAGAGAGTAATATACTTCTCGATGAATATTCTCTGTTGTCGCTGCTCAGCATGGACAAAGAACTCCTCCATCTCTTGTGCTGTTGGGATGTTTCTTCGCATGTCATTCCGAACTCTCTGGTTAGTTTCAGTACAAACTGTTCGCCGCCTGGTGGTTGAACCAGGGGTTCCCAGGGAATCCGAGGCCCCTATCAAACTACAAGGCGTGCTCTCCCTGGTGCTCCTATGTACACACACCAAAACATTTTACAACAGTGCTTATACAGCCAAAAGATTGTTAAAAAAAATGTTCACACTTAATAAAAACTCACACTTAAATGGGCTTCTTCACATCAGAACTTTCAAAACAATAACAAAGGCAAAAATCATTTCCTTATTCGTGAGGCAAAGATACCCACCTAACGAAGTAACAGGTTTTTAAAAGGATAAACACCGAATTGGAGCAGCCGTATTAAAGTTAAAAGAGATCTGCAGCATCTTGTCACCTACTAGAGGCCACCCAAACAGAGAATCCCTCATACATGTTTCAGTCAGAAACTTGGCCCCATGAATACGATTTGTCATTACTAACACAAATGAGGCAAAAAAATTTATTGCTTGCAGTACTGCAAAAATTAATTTCACCATCTTTTTCCATTATCAGTGAAGGAGCTCCAAATTCTTAGCAAGGAGATTTTGCAACAAGGGCAACCATTGAAGCTTATATAATGAAGATGGAGTTATTTTCACTGCTTGATGCATTAAATTCTATAGGTCAAACAGTAATTATATGGATCAAAGTTTTCAGAATAACCATAAAAAGAGCAATAAACCAGAAGGAACCCCCAACAGGCTTTAGGAACCGTAAATAATACAATGACACTGACTTGGAAACTTTTTTATCATTTCGCTTTCTTGGTAATCTTGTAGAGCAGTAAGCCTTAAGAGGATTTGATGGAATTTCAAATATGCAATTAATATAGTCTGCCGAGATACCCAGGTCGCAGTTATACAATAAAGAACCTCTTGTAAGTAAAAAATTACACTATATTTTTTATGAAAGTGATTTATCAAGGTATCCGTTTTTTTCAGAAAAAATAACACATTGATATCTTCGATGAAAGTGAAAAACGCGGCGGAAACCCTCCAGGGAAAAGAAAGTAATTTTTTTCATTATCTTTTAATTTTTCTTATATTATACTCAAAGACGCGAATACTTCATAGCACTGGGTTGCTTTATTCTCCGTACCCCATTTTGCTGGTGGGCCGGTGGCAGCCAAAAAGAAACCATGAAGGAAACAAAAAGGATTGCGTGTAATAAATAATTTACACAGAGAGAGTATACAGGTTGAGGTTATGATTGCCAGTAACCACCCAAAAATTTGAAAAATAATTAGAGAAATTGGAATCACCAGAGTGGCAGGGAAATGTGCTTTCTCCCTCTTTTTTTTTTACTTTGACGTTGCATAAGCGGAACAAATTAAATCCATTTCCGAAGAAAATATAAAACCCTTTCATGCAAAGCTAGAAAAGAAATAAGATGTATATTTTTACCGTAAAAACCCAATCTTTTTCCTTTTAACTTAAGGGGTGTAATGAAAGGAGGTTCATTTTCAAAAACAAAAACAACAAAACGAAAGCCCCCACAAAGAAATCTTTAGCACTAAAGTGAGAAAAAGATGAAAGAAAAGCTTCATTAAATTTTTCTTAAAGAACAAAGAAAAACCGACACCGAGAACCCCAAAAGAAACGCTCATCATGAGATTAACCCAAAAGGCCAAGCAACTGGCCGGGCATGGAACCCATACGCTGAAATTCACACTAAACGTAGCTACACTGCAAATTCCATCCCCAAGTGAAAACTCAAAAAAAGAAAATAGAATCAAGAAAAATAGACGGAAAATAATCATTAAACGCGAAAACACCAAAACCCATTTCAGAAAAACACAGAAATGATCAAAGTTTACCTGTCTCTGCCATCAAGCTCCAAATCATTTTCTCCAAACGAAGCCTCGACCCCCAAATCATTACTCTCCTCTGCTTCATTCCCCTTGCAAAATGCACCAAAGCATCCCTGCTCATACTCCTCCACCAACCCCGAGTCCACCTGCCCCACCCTCGGTCTCGAATTGGGCCTGGGGCTAGGGCTCTCCCTGCAGCACTCTCTTGGCTGTTGCGGTTGCTGCGGCTGTTGTTTTATGAGTAAAGGAGGCTTCTGGAGGCGGCGGCTGCGTAGCTGTAGGTAGGACAGAGATGAGGCATCTTGGTTCGGTGCAACCACGGGTGAGGGAGTGGTTTTCTGGAGCCGTTGGAGGGCCAAAGCCTTGGCTCTAGTACAGACACCAATGGAGGCCGCTTGGGGAGGGTGCGCGAGCTCCATAAGCAGCGCGACGTCACCACCTGTGATCTTCGATTTCTTCATGTACTTTCCCATTACCTTTCAACTGGTTCTGCAGTGTGTGAGGGCAAGCGTTTCTTTTAAGATTTCATGCAGAGAGAGCGAGCAAATCTTCTTGTACTGTGTGGAGAGAGAAGGGGGGAGGGGAGAGTGTGGAGCCGTAGAGGTGGTTGAGACTTTGAGAAGGAGATAAACAAACAAAAAGGTTTTTAGGGTTGGGGGTTTAGGGAACAGCACTTCATTTATATTCTGCACATATTCTTCTGAGTGGTCCTTCCTTTCACTATTTGGAAAATAAAATAATAATAAAGAAATAATAATTACCTATTTT
This sequence comes from Juglans cinerea, assembly GCA_961763995.1. Classification (NCBI taxonomy): domain Eukaryota; kingdom Viridiplantae; phylum Streptophyta; class Magnoliopsida; order Fagales; family Juglandaceae; genus Juglans; species Juglans cinerea. The sequence goes on along the minus strand of CAUIVZ010000002.1, from coordinate 30,540,403 downwards.
TCTCTCTTATTATTAATTGTAAGTCCTAATTTTTCCTTTCTCAAATAAAATTATAAAAGGTATTTGGTGTTATTCTTAAAAAAATACTTTATTATAAAATTAAGCTTATAATATAATTTAATTTGAAAAGATTGATTATATAATTTTTTTTTATCATAAAGTTTATCTGCTATATCAGAATTAGTCATTTTAATTTATAAAGTTATTTAAAATATCTTTACAAATTTAATTTAAAGGTTCATGAATACATTTTATTTGCTCACCCTGTTGGTTTATAAAAGCTACTTACTACACACAAACATACTACACACAAACATGAAGAAGGAAAAAAAACAAAATGCATTGCGGACTCCAAAACGCAGAGTTTCATTAAGACTTTTTGTGTGTCCTTTGGCTTTGGAGGTGCAATCCAGTTATGGCTGGCAATTTGAAGAGATTCACTTTTATGATTGGAAGAGCTTCAAGAGAAGCCAATCCACATTATAAACATTTTTCCTGCATTAATTTGCTATTTTGAGCTTCCAAATTTTTGACCAGATTGACTTCTCATTGAAGCTACTCTAGATGATTGTCCCTTTACTCAGTCTCGCAGGTGATGTGCATTTCTAAAAAAGAAATGACACTTGTAATCGTGAGTGTGCTAGTACCATGCAGGTATTTTAAAAAAAGTAAATAAATATGAGACCCATATGAAAAGAAATTAATTTTTTAATAGTAGACCCCACTCTTTTTTAAAATAACTGCATGGCGCTTGCGCACTCTACGACTGTACGTAGCATTACTCTTTTTAAAATAGAGCACAATTAATGGACTGAAATTTATAGGCTTAAATATATTTTTTTTCACCTTCTTGGAGATAATAAAAAAGATAACTAATATAGATACAAGAAATTACACAAAATAAATCTGTAAACTGATGTGATTTTATGAAATTCATTAAATTTATTTTACAATAAAAATAATTTTAAAATATGACGTATCACATCAAATCACATGATTTACTTTTATATATAAAGTATTTTTCAATAAAAAAAATGCATGCTTATTATGCCACGAAAATTCATGATTTTAATTCACTTGCTTTTAATGCATTTTACTGTGTGACGGCAAAATATATTTTTAGGAAAATGCTTTCTCCCACGTAAGTTGGTGGTGACCACCGATTGTATTTTTTTTTTAATTTAATTGTTAAGTAATTATTTTAAAATGAGTTTCTATTTTTTATTTTTTTTAAAAAATATTTAATGAATTTAAAACAATATTTAAAAAAAAAGAGACAAAAAACAAAAAAATATTTGCCTATCCGGTGATTGTTTCGGTGTACTCCCTCTGTGGAGTAGCACCGTCCATACTTTTATGGGTCGTTTTCGTGCATTGGAGTATGGTCATTTTCCCGCCAAGTCAAAAAGTCTGAACGCTTAAATGGTCAGAAATGCCTTGAGCTCTCGGGAAACGTGTGATAGCAACCCATTTTCTTTCTTTGTTTTTTTTTTCCTTTATTTTTTTTAAGGATAAATCTATGATCTACAAAAATGATTTCTACAAATTTTCTTCCAAGTCTTTATCAAAAAAGTGTATTCCAACTTAAAAAATGGAAAAAAATTATTTTTTATAACAAAGATGTTGCACGAGATTTATCTATTTAATATTTGTATATATTATTAATTATATTAAAAAATAAAAAAATAATCTAGTCATGAAGAGATTGCATAAAAATAATCTCACAAATTGACATAACTTGATGTGATTCGTCAAATTATAAAATTACTTTTATTGTAAAATAGATCTAACGAATCAGATAAAAGTACATCAATTTATAAGATTGTTTTTATATAATTCTTTTATATATGCAGCATTACTCTTAAAAGAATCTTTTCACTTTACTTAATTTTTGAAGTGACGTCGTTTTCCTATATGGCCGGGATTCCCCCATGCAGATGTAAAAAGGATGTTTCAGGCACAGAATAACTAGAGAGAGATATCGTAATTGAGGATCAGAAAATGCATGCACGGAACCCGCCCCCATGCAATTTCTACTCTTCTTTTTATTTCCTAGTTTTTGTTTGTTAAAAGCTAATCAATTCGAGCATCTCGATCGAGTCACTGTTTTGATTGATTGCTGGGTTCATTTCAAGCATCATCAAGTACTACAATATTAAGATCAGTGAAGGAAGGAGAAATAAGAACATATAATATATGAATATTGTTATAATATCATGTGTGGATTATGGTACATTAATCCTCAAAGTGTATTGATTTTCATTGGAGCAATTAACCAAATGATCTCATATATATGAATATATGAACCCAGTTTTGATTTGAGGAGGTTAAATTTGGATCTAAAGAAGTTTGATATGCTATGAATTATTAAGAGCTGATTTAGATTCAGAGATGAAATAATATAATTTTAGATTAAAGATAAACGTTAAAAAAAATATTATTAGAATATTATTTTTTAATATTATTATTATTTTGAGATTTGAAAAAATTGAATTGTTTATTATATTTTATATAAAAATTTTAATAATAAAATAAGAAGAAATACTTTTCAAATCTAAACGGGATCTAAAACTATTGGGACGAAAGCTAATTTGGAGTTTGATAATGGAGAGTGGTACAAGAAGAAAAAGAAAAAGGTATATTTTAAGAGAAAATATATTTGTAATCGTGAATTGTGCAACCGTCGCGTAATTGCTTTGTCGCCGCGTAATCATTTTGAAAAAAATTAATAAAACATAAGATCCACATAAAAAAATTAATTTTTTAATAGTGGATCCCACTTTTTTTTAAAACGATTACGCGGCGATTGCACACTTCATGGTTATATGTAGAATTACTCATATTTTAATGGTATATAGAGAGCTTGCATTTGTTTGAACAAGGTTACGATTGGGTAGTGAGGTAATTTTCGATTCGTAAAAAATAATAAAAAATATTTAATAACAATAAATAAATAAAAAAGATAAATAGTATATATATATGTAAGAGTAATGTTAGAGAGAAGCCACTATAGCAGTGCACATTTTACACTCACTGTGTGGCTGCTTCTAGTTGATTGTTTCCAATACTCATTTGGAGAGATGTGTGATCTAGATGATATCATATTATATGTGTAAAATGAATACTCTCAATAGTAACTTTTATCTATATTTATTCTATATGTAACAGTTTTTATGAATTACTTTATATTTCACTTTTTTTTTAATCAACCAAATCATTACTAACTTTAACATCTCAGCTCCTTGAAATGCTCAAACACTGTTTAAAGATTAAACAAACAGTAATGCCCTTTATTGATGAGCAATACTATAATATTCCAAACTTTTCCCTATTTTAGGGCTTTTACAGTACAAATTTATGCTGTATAAAGCTCAATTATCGATAAACCATTACATCAACCTCAATTAATTCTCCTAAACCGTACCATTCCTAATTTCCAAGCAGAATCTTTCTTTCTTTCTTTTTTTCTCCCAAAATCTCCCGCCAAAATCTGTTGAGTCTCATTTGTTCAGGTTTACCAATTGGCTGGTTTCTTCATTTTTTAAATTTGATGAAAAATATATATTTTTATAAATTTAAAATTTTTAGTAGTTAAAATAATAATTTTTTTTTCTTCATATTTTATAATTACATTAACTATATATTAATTAATAATAATATTTATTCCTTCATATATTTCAAAGCTGAATACAAAAATAAAAGTAAAAGGAAGTTTGAAAAAAGTAAAAATAGTGAGAAATGAAAATTGAAAAGCAAAACAGTTGAGATAATCTTTTCAATAATATTACTTTTAAAGATGAACAGTATATGTTCAAATTTGAAAATATATTTAAAATTACTATAACTCATAGTTCAAGTTTTTACTTTTTGTAGAAATCAATATAGATCATTTTATCTATATTTTTTCAAATTTTTTAAAATGCATTGGCTTTTGGCTTTTGAATAAACCAATGCCAGTGCCCTAAGCCCTCGTTTGAATATAAGAATGGTTTCATCTCATCTCATCATGATAAATTTTTTAAATTCTCATACAAAATATAATAAATAATGTAAAATTTTAAAATTCTAAAATAATAATAATATTAAAAAATAATATTCTAATAATATTTTATTCAACTTTTAACTTTTATCTAAAACCATCTCATCTCACTAACCAAGCGGTGACACTAAGATTAGAGATACTTGTTTCTTGTGTTTTATTATAGAACAACATGTTTTATATACAAGCCATGGATTCAAATCTTATCCTTTTTTTTTCAAAAAAAAAGTTGGGTTTACATCAATCATTTTGACGTTGTATTTCTTTATTTATTTGAGTCTATTCATAATATTTAAAAAAAAAACAAATCTCCAAGAAGAAGAATAAGGAGGATCCCATGCAAAAATAATATCACATGGGAGTTTAATCCTCAATTAATGCCATGATCTCCAAATGAAGAGAATAGAATGCACACGACGATTTTGAATCTGTGACTGTGAGTAATCAAATCATGTTAGAAGTGTTTTATACTTCTTCTTCTTCTTCCCTCGGAACCCAAAACTTTTACAAACTTTGAGGGAATCTCCTGAGAACCCAAAACCAAATGTACTCTATATATATATATATATATATATATATATGTAATTAACAAATGTTTGAACAACCCTAACACGTGCACTACTTTATACATGGTGGCACGAATTTCACTGCACCCTCTCTTCTCTCTCTAGTTTAATTTCCCTAGGTTGCTAAAGATCCATGCAAATGCCCGCTGTGTATGACTCCCTCAATCATGACTCTCTCTATCTTTTGCTCGGAGATCTGCACTCAAAATGTAAATCAGAACTCATCATATGCAGTGGGAGTTTGGTTTCTCCTGAAAGGTAAAGAAAAACAGCCACGGATATACTTTAGTTTTTTAAAAAAATGAGATTTATTATTAAAAAAATATTTTTTTAATGTTATTCATAGATTTATCTAATTTTTTTTAAAGGAGTGTACGAAATGTATGAGAAAAGATACTTACAACCGTGAATTACGTAACCGTCGCGTAATCGTTTTGAAAAAAATAAATAAAACATGGAACCCACATGAAAAAAATTAATTTTTTAATAGTGGACCCTACTCTTTTTCAAAGCGATTACGCGGCAGTTACGCACTTTACGGTTGTATGTAGAATTACTCCGAAATGTATACATTCTATACTACAAATACGTACATGTTTTTTTAAATAAATTGGATAAAATAATTTAATAATTTATTTATTGATTTTTAAGTTTAATCTTTCTCTAATACGCGATACATTTAGAAGATATAAGCGTATTGTTTTGACATTATTATAACATTTTAAATCTTTGGAAATAAAGTTTTAAGATATTTGATGTGTTATCCTGTCTTAAAATTGAATTGTTTCATTTAAATATGTATTATTTGGAAAAAGGAAAGTGATACTCAAAGTAGCACTCACTCAATAATCTTTTTTTAACATTTTGAAATTCTCTTAAATTTGATATAAGACAAACTCATTTCGCTGAATTTTTAGTTTTTATTTTTTTTATTTGTTGGGGTCGGAAAGGGGTTGAGTAACGAGTTAAAATAACGCGTGTATTACACCTTCCAATGACAATGAAAGAAAGAGGCCTCTGACATCATGCTGACATAATGCAGGTTTGGTGTCAGAAGAGCCAATAGAAAATCGCGTGTATTACACATAGTTTCTGGTAACGTGTCTGCCATTGTTTTGTATTCTGTCACGTGTAATCTCTTTTCTAAGTGGAGGATTAGATTCAAAACTCATCTCATCTCATCATTATAATATTATCAAATTTTCACATAAAATATAATAAATAATTTAATTTTTTCAAATACCAAAACAACATTTCCAAATTCCAGCACCAAATATTATAAATAATTTAACTTTTATTCTACTATTCTTAATCCATCTCAACTCATATCTGAATCCAAACATGTCCTTAATGTACTTGCTACTCGCATACTTAGGTCGCTTGATCCTAGTTATTGCAGCTAAATTTTAAATATTATTGCGTCATTTATTTAAAACTTTATTTACCGCCTCGTATTTATAGTTAATCAATATATGATTTATTATTTTTATCATTTTATCTTAATAATTAAATATGTATGTATTTTCTTATAAAAAAATGTGTATATTTAAATAGAAGAGTAAAAATGATAAATTACATACTGCTGTTAGTTAGGTAGAAGTGTATAGTATAAAGTTTTTTTTATAACATTTATCTTTAAATAATAGATATGCTTTAAGCATTAACTTGAAAATATAAGTTTTCAATGCACATTGTACAGAGACCCAATACTAAATACTAAACAACATTTACACCTCTCTGACCATTTATGTTGTAACTCAATTGAAAACCTTATTTGGTTTGGTTATATAGATGAGATGAGATAGTTGAAAGTTGAAAATTGAATTAAATATTTTTAAAATATATTTTTTAATATTATTTTTATTTTGAGATTTGAAAAAATTATTTAATTATTTTATTTTATGTGGGAGTTTAAGAAAATTATAATAATTAGATAAAATAAAATAAGATAATTTGTATAACTAAACGAAGTCTTGTTTCAACAAATATGAAAACAGCAATTCGCCAGCCTGGGCTTTTGAGTTTGGGTTTGATGGACTTGAGCTGGGCATTGGGTTGCCACACAATAATTGGAAGATTCCTAGACCTCAACTCAAAAGTCTCAGACGAAGGCTAACAAATCTTATCTTTAAAATTTGAAAAAATGTAGATAAAATGATCTACATTGACTTTTTCAAAAAGTAAGAACTTGAACTATGAGCTACAGTGATTTTAATTTGAAGATATCATGTTCATTTTCAAAAGTAATATTTTATTGTAAAAATTACCTCAACTGCTTTGTTTTCAATTTTCATTTCTCACGATTTTCACTTTCCCCAAATGCCCTTTCACTCTTATTTTTGTGTTCAGTTTTGAAATATGTGAAGAAAGAAATATTATTATTAATTAACATGTAGTTAATGTAATTGCAAAATACGAAAAAAAAAATTTAAAAATATTATTATTAAAAATTTTGACTAATCCAATATGAGGTTATGGCTAGAAAGGTTTTAAATTTATGGAAAACAAGAAACATGTACTTTTCATCAAATTTTGAAGATAACTTTGATGAAGCCAATGCTAATGCTATAAGAAAGAAGAATCCATTGACAGTTGTGAGCATTCATCAATGTGTAGATGATGAAAGAAAGAAAACACAAAAACAGAAACAAAAAACAGAAATTGGTGTTCGTTCCCATTCCAGCCTGCATCAGAATTTAGAAATCTTTTAAAGAAGTATTTGACATATCATAAGAAGAGTCGACAGAAATTTACAGTCACATAACCAATTTTAAACCTCGATTATTAAGTATAATTGACAAAAAAAAAAATACTTGATTTATTCAGAGGTGATATGGGTATGAAAAACTACTTCTCAAAGCTTGAATTTTTCGATCATCCAACAACATAATAACCGAGTGACCTCAAAGAACAACTTTGAGATTTATGTGATTGTTTTCTTTTACAGATAACATTTAACAAGTATCTATCTAGTTAGTAACTTCAAATACTCATACAGGCTGAATTGTTCTAATCGTTTCTTAATGCAGACACCATTTTTAAGTGTGTCGAAATCTTTCAACTTATTCCTCGAGCAGACATTTCTATGATATTAACAAGAACACATGATTTATCCTCATTGCTCATCGCACACAAACCAACACATCTTTCACTTTTAGAAGTAAACCAACATATTAATATCAAGCAACGATTGAATAGCTGTATGAGTCGTCCACTTCAACCCGTGGGAAATATATAAACCTGGAAACCCTCATGATCCACATGACCACAGACACCTGTTTCCAAACACTGATGAGAAGGAAAATACCAGGACTTTTGACACACCAAGAACAGCTACAATCTGGACAGAACATAGACACCAAAAACGTTATAAAACAATAAGATAACTTCAAAGGTCATGCATGCTTGCTTTTGGTAACCATGCAACCAACTAGAAAAAGGTTATGCGGGATTCGAATTTTCATATACCGTACCTTGAATGGTGGAAGCCTGTTTTTGCCGGAGTAGGAGAAACGTCCAGAACCCTAGACACGATGCGCATGGCTTCAGCTTGGTGTAGAGTTAGGAGGTTGATTGGGAACCAGTTTGATCCTCTCCACCATCGGTGGAGGCAACATTAGCAGCTGAACTGCTGTCAGCATTCTCCTGAGCATCACTGGGCAAGGCAGGAGGTGCAGATCCATTTTCCGAATCCTCTGAGGCATAAGTATCAACTAAAAAAGCAGTAGAATTGCCTCCCAACTGTACAGTAACCAGCCTCAACAAACTACCAAAATTGGGCCTTACAAGCTCAAACTTGTGTTCTGGAGTATGCTGCTGATTAAAACGCCCAGGAAGCTTGGAACAGGTATTATAACAATCACCACAAAGGTCAAAACCAATTTTCTCCACACAATCTTTGCATTTGTATCTGTCCCCAATGATGGGTACGATCTGTGCAGACATTGAAGTGAAACATTTATCATTCTTTGGCAGAGCATACCGCTCACTTGCAGGATGTGAAAACACAATACAACAGGCAGCTGGTCAACATTGCAACTAAAAGGGAGAAAGACCTTTTACTTCTATTTATAAATGAGAAAAACACCACATCAATATGCTCTGTATCATCACTGACAATACATGTTTGGCCATGCTGCACCCTTGAAATAGCACCAACATACATTCATATCACTTAATACAAGTATTTAAGTTTTAGCATTTTCACGTCTACAAAGTATTGTTGACAATTCAATTATTATGAATCAACTTGAATATTCAAACAATGCAGACATAATCCTGTTTGGGGGCATCATTGCATCCAAAATTATCAAACAATCAAGTTGTAACATATAGTTTCTCCAAAGAGTTCCGCTTTGCACCAGTCCGTCTATTGTTGAGGCTTTAACAGCCTCCAATACAATTCCACCATGTCAGTAATTCCACACAAGTCAGACGAAAAGCATCACACTAGATAAAATAGAAATATTTCTGCAGAAACTCAACCACGCCTTCGCTTTAAGCCAGTCGAACCTCAGCCTCAACCTCGGCATCACAGAAATCAGCTCTTGTTGTCGTCGCCCACCGCCGCACGTCACCAGTTCTGTCACCCTCCAATAATTTTGCCGTAGCCCACCATCTCCCCTGGATTATCATGCTAGCTATTTTTTTTCTACTCGATCATGCTGTTTGCTTCTCTAGAAAAAAATTCTTCCACAGAAAGGATCAGAACAGCTAATTTAGTCCATAAAGCTACAAAAGTTCCACCCATTGCTCTATTATCTGTATGTTCCCGTTGAGAAAATAAACATGGTACTTTTTTTTTGTTCTGCTCCTAGCTAATAGATCCAAATCCCCTCATAATCCCATGTTCCTAACCCTCTCGTGCTCAGAATAGTTTGAAAAACGAACTTCCAAACAGCAACAGAAGACCACTTGATCAGAATCATGTGTATTTTAATACTCAATCGATGCAGATGGAAAATCATGTGCAAAAAGGCACGGGCAGCAAAACAAAATCCATCCCCATCCAATCGTTCCCTAATCAATCAAATTTAAAATTTTGAAAGAAAAAAAATCTACTTGAGCAGATTGGCAGTGGACGTGTGAGGCTTCCTCACCGGCAAGCATACCAGCAGTAGTGGACTTGTGAGGCTTCCTTTTTGGGAGAGGAGGAGGCTTTGGTGGAAGAGGGAGGGAGGGAGGAAGGGTTTTTCACGAAGGACATCCTTTCACAGTTATCAGGTGTGGACCAGGTATATGGGATTTGAAATAGAGGAACTACGTGGCAAAATTTCACTGGATGGCTGTTATTTGAGGAAAAACAGATCGACCGGCTATAAGATTTCCTCTTGTCCAAAACATGGAAGGAACAACCAATATCAGCATATTTTGGACAGAAGAAAATAAACATGGACAACATTGTAGAAGTGCCAAAATGCATCAACAATAAATCGGACAAACATCTAATTGATGAAGAAAGTGTCCAGTACCAAATATGCCTACTTAAATAAAGCAATCAGTGCAAATGCATGAAATGGAAGACTAGGGGAATATACCCCACAAGAATCACAACCGACTCCAATATGTGCGTTCGAGCAAGGTTCAGCCAGCCATGGTGGATTATTTCCTTGTTCGTGGGATTCAGTTGAACCTGAAGCACACGGTAGCATGGTAAGTGGCAAGAGTAAAGTATTCAGGACGTGTCATATGTCATACAAGCAACATAGGACATCGAATATGCTTAAATTTGGGGTAAATTAAAGTAGAAAAAATAATATACCAAGTACATTTATCCATAACAGTGTATAATAATCAAAAGACCATTAGCAAATTAAGCAGGATATTATGTCAGAGAGGTATCCAATCATGAAAAAGCTTTTAACAATATGCTTCAACAAACTTTAAAATAAAAAATGCATTATTCCCCCACTGCAACAGTAAGTCTAGTATAAGAATAACCCCTGGAATTGAGATTTAGATAATCATTTCATAATATCAGATTTACTCGAGTATAACTTCAGCTTTATCTAAAGGACAGATTGTAATGACTTGCTACACCAAGGTTCAGAAACCTATAGGAGCAGAAACTATTACAAGCAGTAAACATACCCATATATAATTGATATAATAAATATTTTTTTCCAACTTTATTTAAGTTGGAACTTGGGGTTTTCTATACAAAAAAAAATGAGAAATGCCCATATTAGTGTCGAACATTAACACCACAAAAACTATGTCAAATGTTTACATCCAATGGATCAAAGAGTGAAAAAACTCACCATATCTTAATACTACCAAAGACAGACAGCCAAGCTAACACTGGTGGGATAGTATCATAGAATTTTATCTTTGGAGTTTGTAAGGTTCATATAACAAAATAATTATGATTTGTCTAGAATATCCACCAAGTTTTAGAAGGTTGACCAGTATAGTATTGACCACATGAACGATTCATAGTTTTAGCTTATGCATTAATGGTGAAAAGTGTAAAATGATAATGGAAAACAGGTATTATACGAATTTAGGAAACATGATGTGACCTATATGGCCTTACCAAACTAAAAATGGATATTGAGTATCACAACGGTACAACCCAAGATGTTTTTAAGAAGCAATTCGTATTATATATATGTCAACAATTAAGCATTCAGACATATAGATGGTTGGACACATACGCTCAAAATCAACTTGCTTGAGCTGAACAGCATCTCTTCTCAGCACATATTCTTTTGGAAAATTTTGCTCCAAGTAATGATCTAGCTCCAAACAAACTTTTGGAAATCCTCTTGGATGCAAGGTTTGACAAACCTGACATTTAAGCATCTCACCAGCTGGGATGATGATACAACTTTCACAATATACTGCACAATATAGAAAATGAAAATAAGAACAATTGCATATCAACTAAAAGTATTTAGACAAGAGATAACCTGATCAGATATAGGAAAGGCCAACTATGTGAACAGTTTACCATGGCCACAGTTAAGAACCACAGGACGAAATAGTAGTTGTTTGCATGCCAAACACAGCACATCAGAAACCAAAACCTGCTTGCTAGTATTTTCTTTGAGAGAAACATTCCCAATTACTTCAGAATTCCCATTACGGATCTCTATTAAAGCGCACACACCATCATCTTGAACCTGTGAATCAGAATTCAATAGCTCCAAATTTGCATAAGGCTCCCCCTTCCTGGTGGATAAAGAGCCTGAAGGTGACTTTGACTCGAGCACATCAGAAACCGAAACCTGCTTGTTAGTTTTTTTTTTTAGAGAAACATTCCCAATTACTTCAGAATTCCCATTACAGATCTCTATTAAAGCACACACACCATCATCTTGAACCTGTGAATCAGAATTCAATAGCTCCAAATTTGCATAAGGCTCCCCCTTCCTGGTGGATAAAGAGCCTGAAGGTGACTTTGACTCGAGCACATCAGAAACCGAAACCTGCTTGCTAGTTTTTTTTTTTAGAGAAACATTCCCAATTACTTCAGAATTCCCATTACGGATCTCTATTAAAGCACACACACCATCATCTTGAACCTGTGAATCAGAATTCAATATCTCCAAATTTGCATAAGGTTCCCCTTTCCTGGTGGATAAAGAGTCTGAAGGTGACTTTGACTCGAGCACATCAGAAACCGAAACCTGCTTGCTAGTATTTTCTTTGAGAGAAACATTCCCAATTACTTCAGAATTCCCATTACGGATCTCTATTAAAGCACACACACCATCATCTTGAACCTGTGAATCAGAATTCAATAGCTCCAAATTTGCATAAGGTTCCCTTTTCCTGGTGGATAAAGAGTCTGAAGGTGACTTTGACTCGAAATCCATGATAGATAAAGAGACTGGATCACCCCCATGATTATATGCTTGAGAATTAAATTGTGGTGAAAAGATGCCTGTCTCCTTTTCCTCTTCTGCAACATGAATAGGAAACAACTTTAATAATCAGGAACTATGATAGAAGGTACCAGTTTAAGAACAAAGATACAAGAACTTTTTACTACCACAAACAAAAGAAATTACCATAGCATTTATCATGATAGTAAACTAACACAGTATAAACAGCTAGAAAATGTACTCAATCCTTCTCCTTTAATCTTTTTCCTTCTCCAAAGGCAACTGGACAAAGAAGTTGGTCATACTCAAGAGAAACTTGAATGCATTTCCTGGATTCAAGCTTCTAATAGAACTTACAAGCTAAGCTTGGAGCCATAACAAGCTTTAAGAGGAGATAGCCATATTGAAGAGAAGAGGCGATAAAATATAGTCACCTATAAGTTTTAAAAAAATTATTTAGTCCTAATTATATCCAATAACTAGAGGAAGACAGATTTTTCAGCTGACACCATCTAATGTCAAAACTCTGCCGACACATTCTAATATGCATTGACATGTTGCAAAAATCCATGTTACACTACAAGTTAATAGCACGCCATGTATTGATATAAGGAGTAAGGCTCTCTTTCTCAAGTGATTTGTGTATGCCTCATACTACGCTTTTGATATTGCAAAAGGCTATGCGCACAGTGGCGGACCTACTTTTACCATGCCCCTCCCCCCCCCCCAAAAAAAAAGTTTTTTGACAATTTAAAATATCTCCTAGATTTTATTCATAATTTTATAAATATAGAAAATGCCCCCCCCCCCCCCCCCCAAAAAAAAAAAAAAAGAAAATTATAATCCTCTTCAGAATTTTCTAAAATTTCAATATACTTAGAAATGCCTCTCACCAATTTTTTTCCTATAAGTTCCAAATTTCTTTTATAATTTCTATATATTATCTATTTTCAAGGATGTGGCCTCACCAAAATTAAATTAAAACTAAGTTTAGGAGAAATAATAAACTTATTAATATGGATCCCAAAGTTTTTTGTTATACAATATTAGGCTTCTTAATATGAAATGCAAAGTGAAAATACAAGAAAAATCATTTAAGGTTGATGATCTATATGATAAATAGTTGAGAGGTTTTATCCTCTAGACTTCATTGAGCAAGAAAAAAATTATTTAAGGTCTCAATTATAACATTGTATGGTTAATGGGACATGATAATATTTAGATTTTATACGAAACTTGATAAACTAGCTTACATACTAGAATGAAAGATGACATTCTAAAAGATCACTTGATAGTTTTTACAAAGAAAACAAATTCTAAATATTTCATTACAAAAATAATAATGGATGAATATTATTCAATGAAACATTATCGTCAGAAATTTGAAACATATATTGTTGTGTTTTATAATTTTATTTCTACGTGTATGTAGCAAATTATTGAGATTTGAATTTATATATAGTTCTGATTTTAAGATTTTTATTCTCATTTTATATTACATAAATGTGTCACACTGTAGAAAAGTTGCCCCCCCAAGAAAATTTGTTGGTTCCGCAACTGTGTGCGTGCCTCATTGTTTCAGTACAAAATATGGATTTTAAAGCATCTTTTAAATGATTTATTCGTTACTTATTATACTTCTAATTACTTTGCGTTTATAGATTCTGCTAGTGCTAGAGGAATTTGATTTAAGCTAAAATTCGGAGACATATCTGGACTGATTCTTTCTCGAAGCGAGGGCGGTGCGTCCTAAGTGAAGGTATTGAGCCCTCATTGTCCGGTAGTTTGGGGCCCCTTTGACTTTAGATAACAAATATACACTCATGCAAACTGAGGGAAATTGCACCCACTCCTTATGACCTTAAAATGGATGACTGACAGATGTAAATTGTTTCAACAATCATAACTAGATAGGGTCTACTTATGACTTCATAACAAGTACAAGTAAATGAGATCAAATTACCTTTGCCATCTAATCAAAGGTTATCAAACAGGCATATTTCAGGGCATAATACTATTACCTAAAAAAATATTTTCAACTAATAAATGAAATCCTCAACAAAAAAGTAAATGCCACTCCTTCATTAATAGCAAGTCCTTATCAAATTACACTGTTATTGACTACATATAATTTTACCAGAGGATTAGTCCCAGCAGTTGATGATTCTAAATCTATTCGCAAGCCATATATATAGAGAGAAAGTGAAGGCGATTTAAAAAAAATAGTTATCCTGTAAAGAACAAACAAAATATTGATGAAAAGTTAAAACCATTATAAAATCATTTTATAACTACATATTTATACTCAATAACAAGAATTTGTCTTCATCCTGGATGATTTATAGCAATATTATATAGCTTCCGTCGTATATGTCATGCAATCAATAGGTGTCTGCATGTGTGATTTTATATGGGCACATAATATGAGTATTTCAAATGCAAAATAAAAAGCTTACCTAGAATTTGATTTTCTCTTCTCTTATAGGCAATAGGATACTCCTTCAAGAGCAAAAGGTGAAGCATCTGACAGATGGTAGGAAAGTGATTATATGGGTGCCTACAAATTGGACAATGAGACTCATGTAGGATATCCATTGATTTATGGACACACCAGAAGCATGAGATGTGACCACAAGCTGCCCACAAGGAAAATGATATAAATTAGTTGAAGAATAAAATATTTTCGAAAATTCATGCCTTTCAAGGAGTTAGTAAATCCTTACACAGCACTACGGGCTTGTACAACAGCTCTCTGCAATATAAATTGCACTCTATCAGTAAGGTTTCCATTCAAAAGAAAATCAACAACAAAGACACAGATGAAAAGCACAAACAAGAACAGGACCAGACTACAACCTCTATCAAGAAATAGCTACCGATAAAAGTTAATCATCTTTTGTTGTTTTCGTTAATCGTATGCTATACCGCACATGATTGATAAATCGCTCTGTTTGCAGGTATTTAGGTCTCGAGCCATTTACAAAAAAAATTTCTGCCAATTGTGTCATATGTACCGTGTTCGATATCATACGTAGGAGGCCAAATTTGCACTTCAAAATCCACTATTGCCTTGCAAAAGGTTTGCACCAAAATATGTCACCACGAGTTCTTATTGAAGCTAGGAAATGAAAAGCTACGTACTCTAGAACGTGGAACTAAATTGGGAACATATTTTGAGTAAATAGCAACTCAATGCCTTTTGCTGATGGTCCTAAGAAGTTGTGAGATGAGGTCTTAGATTCAAATTCTATACATCTTTACATATCACAAGTAAATTTGTGAATAAGCAGAGGTTTTTCTTTTCCTTTTTCTGTATTGTTCAAAACTTTCTTTTTTTCGGGGGAGGGAGGGTAAAGAAACTTACAGGCAAACGCAGCAGAGAAAAGACTCGGAGATTTTCTCCGAATCGACGTTATCGTGCGTGTTCGGATCTTCCATTGAAAATTTGCAGCGTCCAATGAATTCGAAGTCGAATTATTTGAGAGAAACCTAAGAAGATGGAAGGGAGAGACAGAGGCTGAAGACGAAGATGCGTCCAGGTAATTTGGGTTGGAAAAATCTATTCATAGTCCGGTTTATTCATCACACGCCACACGAAATCCACCTGGCAAACCGGTCCACCTTCTTCCTCCGGTCCAATTCGACTCTCTCCCTCCCCGAAACAGATTTCCCTCTCTCGTTCTCCCTGAATAGAAGACTAGGTTTTGGGTCGCCAACATACTTTATATTCTTGTACTGTTAGAAATACTCTACATTTCAAACGCAATGAGCTATTTTCGTATCAAAGTCTTTTCAAAAATCACTATAATATTTATTACTATTATATATAAATAAAAAATAAAATCACTATAATATTTATCATTATTATATATAAATAAAAAATAAAAAATAAAATCACTATAATATTTATCACTATTAAATATAAATAAAAAATAAAATCACTATAATATTTATCACTATTAAATCTAAATAAAAAATAAAATCACTATAATATTTATCACTATTAAATATAAATAAAAAATAAAATCACTATAATATTTATCACTATTAAATAAATAAAAAATAAAACCACTATTATAATCACTATTATATATAAATAAAAAATAAAATCACTATGATATTTATCACTATTAAATATAAATAAAAAGTAAAATCACTATTATATATAAATAAAAAATAAAATCACTATTATATTTATCACTATTATATATAAATAAAATAAAATCAATAATATTTATCACTATTATATATAAATAAAAAATAAAATCACTATAATATTTATTACTATTATATATAAATAAAAAATAAAATCACTATAATATTTATCACTATTATATATAAATAAAATATAAAAATCAATAATATTTATCACTATTATATATAAATAAAAAATAAAAATCACTATAATATATCACTATTAAATATAAATCACTAAATAAAATCACTATTATATATAAATAAAAAATAAAATCACTAAATATTTATCACTATTATATATAAATAAAAAATAAAATCATTATAATATTTATCACTATTAAATCTAAATAAAAAATAAAATCACTATTATATTTATTCCTATTATATATAAATAAAAAATAAAATCACTATAATATTTATCACTATTAAATATAAATAAAAAATAAAATCACTATAATATTTATCACTATTATATATAAATAAAAAATAAAATCACTATAATATTCATCACTATTAAATATAAATAAAAAATAAAATCACTATAATATATAAATAAAACATAAAATTACTATAATATTTATCACTATAATATATAAATAAAAAATAAAATCACTATAATATTTATCACTATTATATATAAATAAAAAATGAAATCACTATAATATATAAATAAAAAATAACATTATTATAATATTTATCACTATTATATATATAAAAATAAAATCATTATAATATTTATCACTATTATATATAAATTAAAAATAAAATCATTATAATATTTATCATTATTATATATAAAAATAAAATAAAATCACTACAATATTTATTAATATTAAAAAATCACTGTAATAAAATCACTATAATATTTATTACTAAAAATAAAATTACTATAATATTTATGGGACCCACATCTTTTTCAACTACCTATCCAAAAGTCAACAACTCAACATATTTCATACATCCAAACAACTCAAAATACTCTCAATGGGACCCACAAACTCACTGTAATCTCTACTCATAACTATTCACAAACATTCTCAACACTTCTCAGATATTCTCACTACCCAAACATACCCTTACCCTCCCCGACACTCTCTCTCTCGCCTCTCCCTCCCGGAATCAACTCAGAAACCAACTTCTTCCTCTCTCAATCCTCTCCCACCCTGAATCTCGAGACTACCACAACCTCCCTTCAGAAATCCCTCTCTCAAGACCTTGACTACCACTACCACGACGTCAACTCGACGGAGCTTGACTCCCAAAGCCGCAATGACGGACTAAGCTCGACCCTCAGAAAAATCACAAATCTCGACCCCGAGAGAAGCTTCCTGTCGGTGTTCTTCACAAAGGCGATTTGGGTAATTTTTTTTGCTTTTGCAAAAGCTAGACCTGCATTTTTATCACTGAGCATGTTTCTTCATCACGGCGACGCTGAGTTCAATTTTTTTGCTGAAGCTTTCAATTTTTTTTGCCTCTACTTTCGAATGTATATATTCATTCTTGTTCTGTTGGTATATTAAGGCTTTGATTTCATTGGATTACATAGGTGTGTCAGTTTGCTTTGAGGTTGTTGGGGAAGATACTGCCATCCATGGAGATGAAATTGTGTGAATCGAAATCTGTGTGTGTCTGAGATAGTCCATATAGGAAGAACATACTCGAGCCCCTTTTTGAATTTCAGACAAATATGCAGATTTGTTTTCGATTTCAGACAAATATTTTGAGATAGTCCAAATATTTTCTCTCAATGTATGAATTTTGGACCTATTTGCTACTTCTTTTTTTCGATTTTGGTTTCAGGAATATATTTCAAGCCTTCCTGTTCAAGTACTTCGCATAATACTTATTGCAAAAATAGGCTAGTGGTTCAGTTGGCCAAGAAAAACTTTTGTTAGAAACCTGCTTGTGATTGTGAATGTAATGAGGATGCTGGATGTTGAAGAAGATTGATGCAAGAAGATGAAGCAGAGTGCATGGAAGGTGTTTGATAAAATGGCTAGAAGAAATTGTATTGTCATGAGAGTACTTCGAGGGCTCCCAAACATCCTTACAGGAATTCTCTTACAATAATATTCTCGATAATGCTTTCCTTTCCTCTGCTTTCCCCTTCTTATTATTACATTTCTCTTACTTGTTACTAATTCTTACAATTGATAAACTAACCATGACTGACTTCCCAATTAAAATGATAGACTCAACACTTGAAGTAACTAACAGACTTAATACCCATATTTGTCTCAAAAAGCATCGTTTAGCTTAAACCCAAATGCTACGTTGCACACAGGTTCTCACTCCCAGTAATTCCCCAACGCACCATTTGAAGTCTTTAAACTTAAACGGTGCGTTTAACAATTATTAAACGCCTCACACATAAAGTAAAGCGCACGCACACCATGCCCAAATTAAAATGCACGCACCCAGTCTTGACTTAAACACCAAAACGCACGCACACTGTCTTTGCCTTCAGGACCCGCAACGCACCGTTTCCCCCTTTTTCTTGACGTCGTCGTTCTGAGTTCTTTACTTAAGCACTTCACACTTCAAGCCACTTCACTTCACACTTCACACTTCGAGTTCGATTTCCAGAATCCCTTCACTATTCTCCTCTTCACTTCTTTGTTCTAGGGTTCATGCTCTTGTTTGAATTCCATCCGCCGGATCCATGACAAACTCCCTTTTATCACAGCACCTTGTCCACAAGGTGTGGGTAAAGGCCTTGCAGACGCCACAGTAACTCCCAAGTATTTTCTTCAGTAGGCAAACCCAACCACTTCACGAGGACCTCGGTAACTGCTCTTTTCCCTTGTTTCTTCATACGTCTTTCAATGATTTTTTCTGGTTCTGGTCTTAACTCCCTATGTGATCTGTAGGTGGTAGTGATGGAAAAACTGGAACTTGGGAGCCGATTTTCTTCTTCAAGCATGAGACATGAAATGTCGGGTGAACTTTGGAAGACTCCGGAAGCCTTAGTCTGTAAGCCACTGCACCTATCTTAGCTTCAATTTGAAAAGGCCCATAAAATTTGGGAGCTAATTTCAGGTTGTGTCGGATAGCTAGGGTTTTTTGTCTGTATGGTTGTAGCTACAAATAGACCCAATCCCTTACATCAAACTGCCTCTCAGTCCTTTTTTTATCAGCAAAGTGCTTCATTCGGTTACTGGCTTAACTCAAATTGTTCTTAAGTAACTGTATCACTTGATTCCTATCCCTTAAAAATTGGTCTGCTGTGCTATTAGTGCTTGTTCCTGGAACAGAAAAAGTATGTGCATCTACTGGTGCAACCATGTCGGATGGATTTTTAGCTTCCATTTTGGTTTTACACGAGGCAGGTGGGATTTCATCTATTAATCTTGCTATAAAAAAATAGGAGGGAGAAGATTCCTCTTACAAAGAAAAATTTGTCATACATTTTCCATTTGGTGACTATGAAAAAGACAGGAAAGAAAAGATTGAGATTGTTTTGGACATATTCAGTTTTCTTTGTTTTCTTTTTCTTTTTCTGCCCAAATGTACTGTTCTATTTCATCCACGTCAGGGCATTAAACGATCTGTTTCACTAAACCGACGTGTGGATGGTTAGTGTGCGGCGATTGCAGTTCACAGACTGCAAATACATTTTTTCATTAATAAATAATGAGTAATGTTACATACAATCGTGGAGTGCGCAAACATCGTGCAGTCGCTTTGAGAAAGAGTAGAGTCCACTATTAAAAATTATTATTTTTTCATGTGGGTCCCGTATTTATTCAATTTTTTCAAAGTAATTGCACGACGTTTGCACATTCACGACTGTAACTATCACTTCTCATAAATAATCATTAACATTGTTGGAGTAAAATGAGCGAGGGTATAAACTGTAAAGGGCACTATGAGCCATGTAGGATTGAAGGCCTATATGTAAGGCTGCAAAAGAGAAAGGAAGAAAGGTAATGTTAATGCATAAATTTGCACAACATGTCGAAACGGAAGAAAAAATTATCCCCAATACATGATAATGATTCAGGTGTCAATACGGTGCTCTACGAGTTTATCTATGAAATAAATAATAAATAAGCATATAAAAATAAAATAAATAATTTATATAAACCCCAAATAAACAAGTCTAATCTAAAACCTTGTAAAAAAGTGGACTTTACCTTACAAAATTATAAAAAAAAACTATTTTTTATTAGTGGGACCCACTTTTTTACAAAGGACTTGTATGAGGCTTGTTTATTTAAGACTTATACCTAGCATTACTCTAAAAATAAATAGAGAGGCATAGAGATTTACGTGGTTTGGCGTTCTTAACCTTCGAGGAGTGGGGTGTTACATGGAGTCTGTGCTTAGAGAATTCATAAAGATCTCCTCCTTTTATAGAAGTTTTTTTCCTTTCATATGGTGCTATTTTAATGCGAAAAATATCGTATCGATGCCCGAATCATCATCGTGGGCTGGGGATAATTTTTCTTCTGTTCCAGCATGTTGTGCGAATTTATGCATTAACAGGAAGAGTTGTCAACTATAAGGTCTGATTGGGCATAAAGCAAAGATGAGACATAAAATTGAAAGACAAGACATAAAGCAAAAGGAGACTTGAAGAGGGGAGAGAGGAAATAGCAAGGAGGGGTCTGCTTCCTTTGGGTTTGGGATTAACTTGGGAGGAAAAAAAGAGAATTAGAAGGTGGCTAGACCATATTTCTTAAGATCCTTATGGGAGTAATTTTAAAGAGCTTATTTAGAATGGAGAGCTTGTATTCAACCATGTTTATAGTGGGGCTTTATACTTAAAACTCATGGATGTAGGTCTTAGTGCCGAATCATGTAAATACATGTCTTATTTACTTTCAGTCATTTATCATTAAGCAAATCATGAATAAGCATTCCAAGCCCACAATTAGCAAGAGGTAAGGAGGGGTGCCCACGTGGGCTGACCCCCTCCCTTTATGCCTCAAAGTAACGTATGGCTTAATGCCATACGTTATAAGCTGTTGCAGCTTACAACAGCTGCAGTGTAATGGCTGGCCTTGAAGGCCAATCGTGTGTTGGTGGACTATAAATAGTCCACCTCAGTTTGGTTTTGGCATCATCTAAAATACACAAAAGCTCTCTCTCTTTTTGTTCTCTCTTGATAAGATATTTAGGTTGTGTATTTGTTAAGTGTTATTTTAGTTTTATACTACGTAGTACACTTCACCACTAAGAGGAAACGCTTGAGATTTATCAATCTGGAGAAACTTGTGGATCAATTTTATAAGCTGAGCTTGAGGTATTTTTTCGCTGTGCATTCTAACATTGGTATCAGAGCTTTTTTAAAGTTGCTTCCAGTTTATAATTTTTCTCGCATATGCTTGAGATTTTTCTAGGTGTCATTTTTTATCGTATTTTTATTTTATCTGTTTTCTTTTAAGAAAAAAAATCCCTTGGGGGTGCCGCTCCGCACGCACCCAGTGATGTCGCGCGCACCTAGGGGTGCAGCGCGCACCCAGCAGTGCCGTGCGCACCTTTGGGGTGTCGCGCGCACCGCATGGTGCTGCACGCACCGTGTGGTGCAGCCCACGATGTTCGGTGAGTGCTCTGTCGTCCAGTCCAGTCACGGTGGCACACAGTCACGGTGGCTTCAAGCCACTGTGTTTTTTCAGTACTGTTCACATGAACAGTACCAGTTTTGAAGGTTGAAGAAGACAATAGTCTTCTGTTTTTTACACGGGCTGGGCTTGGGCCCTTTGGCCCAATTTTTTTTAAGAAATATGGGCTGGGCCATTTGGCCCCTCTGTGTTTATTAAAAAAAAATAAAAAAAGGGTCTGGGCCATTTTAGAAGCCCAACCTTGTTTGAGCCCATTTTTTTTAAACACAAAAATAAAAAGAAAGGGAAAAAAATGGCACCTCTGGGACTCGAACCCAAGACCACCGGTCAAAGGCAGCACGCACCACTGGGTTGCGACTTACCTTTGGTTTAGGTGGGGTTTTTTTAAATGTATTTGTTATACATTATTTTGTTTCTATTAAAAAAATTTTTTTTGCATGATTTAATATATGCTTAGATATATTGTTATATTACATGTGATCTTTTATTTAATGTTTTAGATTAAATGTGATTACATGTGAATATATGGTTATATTCATGCTATTATTTTTTCCATTATGTTATATTACATGTGATCTTTTATTTAATTTTTTTTAGATTAAATGTAATTACATGTATATGTGAATTGAACATGTGAATATGTGATTATTTTATCATCTATGAATATTAGGCTTGAATGTTTATACATTAGTCTTTAATGATAAAATAGAAAAAATTTCACTAAGTAGTTTTAGTTAGAATTGTCTGTGTAAATGATAGGCTGAAAGAATTGCAGTGACCCCAGTAAGAACTGTAAATGCACTGTATAACCAAAAGACCACAGTGACCCCAGTAAGAACTGTAAATGCTATGATGGAACAAGAAAAATAGACTGTAATGGTCTTATATGAACCATCTTTGTAGACTGGCCCAACAAGTTGTTGTGGTTGGAGTAGTTGTCCTTGTAGACTGGCCCAAAAGGTTACTGCGATTTTAGTATGTTATGTCTTTACATGTGAGTAGGGCTAGATGACTACTTAAGATAATGGGAGTATGGTTGAGATTTATGATGATTAATTCTCCCATATTTGTTTTTTAATTTGCGCGGGAATTAGGTTAGAAATTTAATAATTGGATATTATGGCGCAAAAGATGATTATGAAGCCTAGTGATTTTTCGATCTTGCGACATGTCTAAATTATTCTTTTTCTAGCTTGGATGGACGTGATAGATTTCTTAGGTGTGTGTGTAATATCCCTTATTTGCATATTGTAGTGAAATGGCATCCAAGAGTATAGTTGTCGATTTAAACAAAGGGGAGAAATTGGATGGGGAGAACTACGACATTTGGCATCGCAAGATCCAATATGTCTTAGATGAGCAAGAGGTCTTGGACGCCTTATCTCACTCTCTTACTGCGCCCGGGGAAGGACCTCGGAACAACACAAGATAGATCAACTAGCCTATACTCAATGGGCTAAGAAAAGTCGGTGCGTGCGCATAATAATGTTAAGTAGCATGCACAATGATCTAATGTGTGAGTTCGAGATCTATGACATTGCCCAAAGCATGTGGGAGGCTTTAAAGTTGAAATTTGGTGTAACTTCAACCACTAGGTTGCGTGGATTAACCATGAGGTTTGACTCCTATAAGATGCGCTCATACCACACGATGAAGCAGCATCTTAGGGTTATGTCGACCATGATCCGCGAACTTAAGTCGGCAGGAAACAACCTGACTGATGAACAGCAAGTCCATGCAGTGATAAGATCACTGCCGAATTCTTGGTAGAATATGAGCCAAAACCTGACGCATAACGAGAATATCAAAGACTTTGATGATGTCTCGCGTCACTTGGAATTGGAGGCTGAGCGCCTAGAGGCTGCTAAGCCCAATCATACAGCCTATGTGGCTAATTCTGGTTCGCGTAAGGCATCAAGGCCTAAGCACAAGAAGTCCAAAAATGGGGTAGCTGCTGGACAAATTAAGAATGTGTCAGGAACTTTTCAGCGCAGCAAGAAGGGCAAGTGCGGGAAGAACAAGTCAAAATTAGAGTGCTTCAACTGTGGAAAGAATGGCCACTTCGCTCTTGACTGCATTGAGCCGAAGAAGGTACACTCTGACTTTTCTCGCATTGTTTTTTTAACTAGCCATGTGATGATTACTCACTTTTATCCTGTGTGGACTGTTGATTCAGAAGCGACCGAACACATAGCGCGAGACAGAGTCAGATTTGTGGAGTATCGCCGGATTCCAGCTAGGAGCCGTGATATCAAGGTGGGGAATGGAGCTAGCATGGAGGTACTGGGACTTGGTACCTACAAGATGGACTTGCAGGGTGGCCGCACTCTTTTCCTCCACAATGTGCTATACGCTCCCGAGATTCGACGAAACTTACTTTTTGTAGTTACTCTATTAAGACTTGGTTTTCGAATTGTATTTGAAAACAATTATGTTTCTTTTTATTTGGGCCATGTGTTTTAAGGCAATGATTTTCTTCAAGACGGTTTTATGATATTGAATTTGGATTATTCAAATATTAATGAGTCTATTGCTTTTCTTTCTACATTTGATAATTTGGATTCATATAAATGGCATGCTAGGCTTGGCCATATAGGGCAAGATAGAATGGCTAGATTAGCTAGAGAATGCCTTATAGGCGATTTTGCTAAGGTTATCTTGCCCACATGTGAACATTGTCTAATGGGAAAAGTTAAGAGAAAACCGTTTGGAAAAGCCACTAGGGTATCTTTTCCATTGCAATTAGTCCACCCAGACATCTGTGGTCTAATGAGTGTGAGGGCAAGACACAGAGGTGTCTACTTCATCACATTTATAGATGATTTTTCACGCTACGATCATGTCTACTTAATCTCTCATAAGTCTGAAGCATTGTAATGCTTTAGGCGATATCTAAGAATGGTTGAGAATCAGTTAGACAAGAGTTTAAAAACTCTAAGAACTGACCGATGACGAGAATATCTCTTTGAGCAATTTAAAAGGCTCTGTGATGAAAATTGAATCAAAAGACAGTTGACGATGCAGAGTACGCCACATCAAAATGGCGTGGCGGAAAGGAGAAAAAAA
The DNA here is from genome assembly GCA_961763995.1 of Juglans cinerea. NCBI lineage: Eukaryota > Viridiplantae > Streptophyta > Magnoliopsida > Fagales > Juglandaceae > Juglans > Juglans cinerea. The sequence continues at coordinate 30,515,139 of CAUIVZ010000002.1, read as the reverse complement.
CACTGCTTTAGATGGTTAGGTCAATGATGGCGCAAGAAAACCTACCAATTTCTTTTTGGGGGGATGCACTTTTGATCGCTGCCTACATTCTTAACCGAGTGCCCTCCAAATCAATAACTTACACCCCATATGAACTATGGACCGGCGAGAAACTCATTTTGAGTAACTTGCGGCCATAGGGTTCAGCGGGTTTTGTTTACGATCTTTCTCATAAGTATGGGAAGTTAGGCCCTAGAGGGAAGAAGTGTATCTTTATAAGGTACTCAGAACACTCTAAAGTGTATGTGTTAATATGTGAACAATTTGATGGAAGTGTGACTGAGATTGAGTCACAAGATGTGGATTTCATTGAAGATGAGTTTCCAAGTAGAGGTGAGGTTGATAGGAGTTTAGAACTTCATGAGATTGTGGAACAAAAGGAAAGTGCTCCAAGGAATTTAGTTGAGAATGATGAAGAAATTCTTCAAACTCCTACAAATTATAAAAAGGATTTGAATCCGATTGGGAGCACACTACTTGTCAATCAATCACAATAACTTCAGCCGCATAGAAGCACACGTGAAAGTATTCCCCGTCGTCGTTTTGAGATTGAAGGGGAAGGTTTTATGGTAGCTCCGCATGATGATGACGAGCCTAGGACAATTCATGAGGCTCTCTCATCTTCTACTAAAGATGAGTGGATGAAAGCTCTTAATGATGAGATTGAGTCTATGAAGACTAACCAGGTCTGGGATCTGGTTGATCTACCGACAGGGCGTAAGACTATTGGGAACAAATGGGTTCTTAAGGTCAAACGCAAGTCGGATGGATCAATAGATAAGTACAAAGCTCGCTTAGTGGCGAAAGGATATACCCAACAGGAGGGAATAGACTATGAAGAAACTTTTTCACCAGTGGTGAGGTTTGCCTCAATTTGCCTGATTCTAGCTATAGTAGCAAACATGGATTTGGAACTCTACCAAATGGATGTTAAGACAGCATTTCTCAACGGAGAACTAGATGAGAAGATCTATATGGATCAACCAACGGGTTTTGTGGTCAAAGGTCAAGAGCGCAAAGTGTGCAAGCCCAAACGATCTATATATGGCTTAAAGCAATCATCTAGACAATGGTACCTCAGATTCCATCGAGTCATTCTCTCGAATGGGTTTACGATGATCACAGAGGACCACTGTGTCTAGGGGTGTAATTGGTCCGGTCCGGTCCTATTTTGGACAAAATCTAGGATCGAACCAGTATGTACCGGTTTTACATTTTTCAAAACCAATTACGCCCTAATTACTCTCCTAAACTGGTACTTCCGGTTTTACCGGTTTTCGGTCCGGTCTGGTCCGATTTTTCGATTTTTTTTTAAAATGTAAAAAACATATAATAAAGTGTTACTTCTTATGATAAAATGTTATTAATAATTTAATATATATTATGTTTAAAGCATATGATCAATTAAATTTTCATCTTTAAGATTAAACTTTTATTTTATAAATTATAACAACATTATCTTATATATAATTATATTAATAACATATGATCAAACAAATTACAAATGTTCATATTTAAGATTAACAATTTATGTTATAATTTATAAATTATAATATGAAATTATTTCATATATGATATATAATTATATATATTATATATAAAAATTTAATATATAATTATATATTATATATATCAATATTTTGTATAATATATAAAATTAATTTATATATTTTTTTTTCCAACCGGTCCGGTCCAGTTCCGAAAATTAAGGAACCGGATCCGGCCGGTTTTCATAAAATAGGAACCGGTTCCGGACCGGACCAATTTAAAACCGGACCAACCGGTCCGGACCGGTTTTTCGATTTTCCGGTTTAAATTTACACCCCTAACTATGTCTATGACAAAAGGTCAAAGAAGAGTTTCATTATGTTGTCATTGTATGTTGACGACATACTACTAGCTGAAAATGATAAAAGGGTTGATAGTCGCCACAAAAGAGTGGTTATCCTTCAATTTTGAGATGAAGGATATGGGTGAGGCATAATACATTCTGTGAGTTAAAATTTATAGAGATCGCTCAAAGAGACTTTTGTGTTTGTCCCAACAGACTTACATAAAGAAAGTCCTCGAGCGCTTCCTAATGAATGTATGTAAACCCATTGACACCCCTGTTGCAAGAAGCGATAACTTGTCTAAAGTGTTGTGTCCTAGGACTAAAAAAGAAAAGGAAAAGATGGCCCGTGTCCCTTATGCTAATGCTGTGGGTAGTCTGATGTACGCAATAATGTGTACTCGGCCTGACATATGCTATGCAGCTGGCTTAGTGAGTAGATTCCAATCTAACCCAGACTGGCTCACTAGAAATCGGTCAAAAGGATTATGCGATATCTCAAGGGAACTGCAGACTATGTGTTGTGCTATCATGGTTCAGATTTGCAGCTAAAAGATTACAGTGATGCCGATTGGGGTAGTGACCTAGATGAGCGTAAATCAACCACTGGGTATGTCTTTCTGCTCAATAAAGGCGCCATTACATGGATCAACAAGAAACAACCATGTATAGCTTTATCCACTATGGAGGCAGAATATATAACTTGTTCTGCAACAGTTCAAGAAGCTATTTGGTTACAGAGGTTCCTCAAGCATTTAGACATTGACACGGATACTTCAGATCCGGTGACGATATTCTGCGATAGCATGGCAGCTCTCGCATATGCTAAGGACTCAAAATATCATGGAAGAATCAAACACATAGATATCAGATATCACTACATTAAAGACATGGTAGCGCAAAAGGAAGTGGTTCTTAAATACCTTTGTACGAGTCACATGGTTGCTGATCCCTTAATGAAACCTATTGCATGAGATGTCTTTGAGGCTCATGTTAGGAATCTAGGACTGCGTAGACTGTAAATGTAATTTGTGTTTCAAATGACATTAAGATGTAACATTTCCTTTGAAATATTAATACAATATGATTCAGTTCTTGTCTTTATCGTATTATTTTTTTATAATACACACACACAAGATATGTCAACAGGCTTAAATCGGCTCACTCACACGAGCGATCGCCTTTAGCGCTTAAGTAGCAAGTAGAGATGAGACATTGTGTCCCTAGGTACTTGTCTAAAGGGATAAGTTGGTTGACACAAAATTATGTCGCCTTAGTGGGAGCTAAGATGAGGTCCATTGATAGGACTATGCATGGGTTACCCTGCCATCCATGTAGCCTGTAGTAAGCCAGATGCGAGTTCCTCTTTGACGCATTGGAGGCGTGCAAATAGAGGAATTTGGGTTAGATGCTTCAGGAGCGGCTAGACTAAGATTTGTACGGTGTTGATATAGACATATGCTCTTTAAGAAAGAGAAATCCACCGTAGTATGTGTTTCATACTATATGTGCTTATACGACCATATGAGTAAGTGAGTAAAATGTTTCCCTCTTTCTCACTGTGTGAGTCTCATTTTTTAAATGTTCTTTACTTTTGACTATGTCACGAGATGGAGGTTGTGATGTCTGCTACTTTAGCATGCTGTCTATGACCATGATTGATACGGTCTAAAGAGGCATTGTTGGGAAAGCGGTTCGACCAAAACTGAGTGATATGAGTGCAAAGGGAAGACTCTTCGATATCGTATCTTCAATAGTGTTTGCTGACGTCAAACAATGACGCTACATCTTGGTAGCGGCTAAAGGTTGTGAACACATTGAAATGATTTGGAGGTAGTCAAGCATTGTTCTGAGTTTTTTTTTAACTCAAGAGAGTTTCGAAAATGCTTGATCTTGATGCGATAGAATGAGTATAGGACATGACCAGACACTTTAGGGATATTACTATACTGGTCTTCTCTGGGAGAGATTTGGTATATGTACTCCCACCTTTCTACAGATGTGCTTGGTGGTCGCACGACCTATTTATTTGTATGAACAAGATTGAGAACATTAAGAGATGCAGACCTGGAGTCATGCCCACTGTGTGTGAGTGAGATATGTTAGCAAGAGGTAAGGAGGGGCGCCATGCGTTACAAGCTATTGCAGCTTGCAACGGCTGCAGTGTAATGGCTGGCCTCGTGTGTTGGTGGACTATAAATAGTCCACCTTAGTTTGGTTTTGGCATCATCTGAAATACACAAAAGCTCTCTCTCTTTTTGTTCTCTTTTGATAAGATATTTAGGCTGTGTATTTATTAAGTGTTACTCTAGTTTTATACTACGCAGTACACTTTGCCATTAAGAGAAAACGCTTGGGATTTATCAATCTGGAGAAACTTGTGGAGCAATTTTATAAGTTGAGCTTGAGGTATTTTTCTGCTGTGCATTCTAACACCCACCAGCACCAAGAATCATAATGAGAAATGAAAGAGTCATCCAACCATACTGTTGATGTTGAAAAATGCATCGACAAACATTATTATGCATGTCCTATTTATTTTTATCAATTTTAACAAAAACAAATGAACTATGATGCATATTGCTAAAATTTGATAGTTTATAATATAATTGCAAAAACAATGAGAACACATGATACGATTTTTAATTTAGGATTTACACCGATAGGACCCTTCTTTAGAGATAATATCAAATAATTTGGGCAAACAATGAGAACAACTTTAGTTTGTAGGATAGGTTTTTGTGATTCCTTTGTTGGCTTAACAATTTTTTAGAGATAAAAGCAAATCAAGAATTTGACTTGATTTCCATGATTATCAAAATATTTATCTTATCAAGAGATTTGACTATCATAATTATCAAGATATTTATCTTATCTTATTTCTATATAAGTTTTCAATAAATAGGGATATGTACTTTGTATTTGTCTTGCTGAGAATAATATAGATGCAGTCATCTCTCTCTCATCCTCCTCCTCCTCCATTTTATTTTTTTTATATAACTTATTTTGAAACATATTTTAGGATTTTATTTTTATTTTATTTTTATTTTTTTTGCAATTTCCGGTCATAGAGGCCCAAACTATGGTTGGAAACTGTATAACTTTCTCTTCTCTATATGGTGGAGCTTGATGCCTGATGGGCTTGCTGAGCATAAATAAATGGAAAAAAATAGGGAAGATACAAATATTTACATTGCTCAGCATTGTAGGCTACATCCATAGATTTTGAATGAAAAATTTACTATAAATGGGGTTAAACACAAGCTCTTAAGTCCTCTATAAACTCCCTACAATCATTCTCATTAGATGAGAAAGTAGGAGGAAGAAGAAGCTCTTTGGTTTCCTTTCCATTTCAAAGTTGAATTCTTCAATGGTTGCCTCTATTTTCCTCTTTTAAGTGCCTTGGTTTATGTCTTGTCACGTCTCAATCTCTTCCTTTCTCGAGCTTTAAGTCACCTTATTGCAATAAAATGTGAAGAGGTTGTAAGTCCATCCAAGGGCCCATTTCAACTTGGAAAAGAAAAGGAAAAACTGGCATGGGAGATAAAGCAAGGCATTTAACTTAAAAGGAAAAGAGAGGCTAACTAAGGGAGGATTCAACTTCTGAAAGGGATAGGGAAGTAGAGAGTTTGAATTAGAGAGCTTATTCTTCATCTTACTTCTCCATTACATTAAATGATCTTACAGTAAAGAGGGTTTGAATTAGAGAGCTTATTCTTCATCTTACTTCTCCATTACATGAAATGATCTTACAGTAAAGAGGGTCATTCGACCATATTGTAGGTCTCCATGACATGAAATGATCTTAAAATTTAATTTTTCTAATCAAAATTTAAATAAAATTTCATAATGGTTTTAGAAATTTTAGGAGATTAAAACTACAAGTAAAAATAGATATCCAATAATAATAATATTTAAATAGACTATATAAAGAATCTAGGAATGAGATGTGTGGTGTTTTTTTAATTTTGCACTAATTGTGGTTTAGCACTTTACTAATTTTGCAAAATCAAACTATATATCTATATTAACTCATAATTTTAATGAAAAATATCTAACTTGAAGTTTCCGAATAAGATAAATCAACACATGAAGTGAGATCGACAACATTTATTACGACCGTGTAAATTTTTTTAGACAACACTAAATATTCAATAAATATTATAATACACACTTTCTTATGTCCCTTTTTTTATTTTTATTTTTTCTAGTTTTAGCCCCTCAGACGAAGAAGAGTGCTGCATACATGTAGCCCAATAAAGAGGAATTCTATGCCTCCTGTTCACTTTTATACTCTACATTTATATTTTTTTTTCATAAAATGTAGAGATATTTTTCATAAAATATGGAGTGAGAGATAAAAATAGTGACTGATGAGAAGAATTTTTTTCCGACAAAAGACTTGTTCATACTGCACGAGTGTTGCATGCATGTAGCCATTGGAGGATCCGAACTACGTTTTTAGAGGTGGCCATGGGCCCCTTGCCTCCCAAAAAAGAATTAATAGTTAATTATTTGAATTCAAATAAAAATTTAGTAAACAATAATATTGATCTCAGAAAACTTGAAAACTCCTTGAAATCTTTCAAAAATATAAAAAATTTCTTCTAATCCCATCTAAAATTCTTATCTTCTTAGAAGTATGAAAAAAACAGTTCCTATATTTTCTTTTAAGTCCATAAATTTTACCTCAAAAATATAAAAACGAGTATACATACCTCAGAAATCTAAAAAGTATAATGCTATGTACAGTCGTGAAATGCGTAAATGTCGCACAAAGAGCAAATATAATTTCTCATCCAAAAACATAGCTCAAGAAATTTAAAAACTTGAAGATATATATACCCCAAAAATTCGGTTACTAAATTATAAATTTATATTTCCATATGAACTCATATATATTTATTTTATAAACAACCAAAAGTCATTAATTTTTTAAAACATTAAAGTGTCTTTTTTTTAAACCGGCCTTTAAGAGAGGATATCGTCTCCGATCAATGAATCAATCTTTTACTTGATGAAAAACACATGAACAAAAATATACATTGAAATTTCTTATTTTATCTGAATTAAAAATTTTAATATGATCAATTATCGAGATTGATAAAAAAAAAATGTTTGTTATAAATTGAAAGAATATGAAATCAATTTTCAGTATTATATATATATATATATATATATATACACACACACACACACACGTATACGAGCATAAATATCGTCATCGTATAGTTTTGAGTACAACATAAGACTTTTTCAGGCTGCATGCATGCTTTTCAGTAACGTTTTGGTGCCCGTGAATAAGACATATTTGGGAATGAGTAGGTTGCAGCATGCGTTTTACTTACTTGAATTGGTATAGCATGTGTTGGAACGTATATTCAAAGCTAGCTAGCTCGTGTCTAAACGAACTTTCAAGGCATGCAGTGTCATTTTCATTTCTGCATGCGATATATTTTGTCTATCAATTTATTTAAAATTAATTAATATTAACAAAATATATAAATTCTACTGTGGCTGTTAATATTTTTAAAATTAATTGAAAATTTTTTTTTTTTTTTTGTTGAATTAGATCTCGGGAAATTTTCTTAAATTTCCATACAAAATATAAACTTTTTCAAATCAAATAAAATTTGAATTTTTAGTAATATTTTATAAAATATGTATTGGATTCGATTCAAATAATATATTTAGTATGAACATGATTTGCTCCAATTTGCTTGAATTTTTTTTAAATTTTCTCATTATACATATAACAATAATACTATAAAAATAATAAATATGAGATTACACGAATTTATACGAGTCGAGTGGAGTTTTATACGAGTTGTAACGTTTAATAATTGATCATAATTTTGTGTTCAATAATAGTTTATTTAATAAACGAAGCAAGCCAAACTTGAGTTTAACCGAGTCAAGACTTGTTGAGAATTATTGTTTATTTACATCTTAATTGTGGGCAATAAAAAGAAAAGAAAAAAAAAAGAGTGGGTGAGGTTTCTAATTTACATCTATATGTTTCATTGAAAAATAAATAAACCAAATGATTAGTGTCAAAGTACATAAGTTGCCTCACAGTCACAGTACCATTGGAAATGATATCATAACACAAGTCATGTGTTTTACATTTTCTTTGCATAATCTGATGGAAACGGATTGCTCAACTGTTATACATAATTTGGGGTGTAAGATGGCATAATTGATTGTAAATATTGCTATAACATTGCAAGAAATCAACTAGATCAGGAGGAGAGAGCTTATTTGGTGGCCACCACCAAGTCTATGGTATCATCTTCTGCAGATTTCTTCAACCTTTCTGTGGCTTTCTGGACCTACATGCATAGGCATTGTAAATGATTAAAAAAATAAGGCAATTCAAATAAAAAAAAAAAAAGGACTTACACGTACGTACTTACAGATTCCTTCATGAAAACAAAAAAAATTAATGAATTTAGTTACCTCAATATTCCAATCTGTCCTGGCCGTTAGTATAATTAGAGTTACTGTTTGGAGAAACACTCCGATGACCAGCCCCCACCAGATTCCCTGACAAAGGCCACCAAGCAATTTGCATCCCATCCCATTATTCTTTACTTATAATAATCACACACAAATATAAAACTAAGGAAAAATCTAGTTGTAAGCGATTATGCGTACTAATACGCGCATCCATTCAATATGATTGGTCAGAAAATAGACTTTATTGAAAACAGTACTAATTTAAATTTAGAATATGAAGACAAGAATATTAGTAAGCAGATTAGTACACAAACTTGCTTGTATATAGCAAAACTCTAAAACTAATACTCGGAGAGAGAGAGAGAGAGAGAGAGAGAGATTCGACTTACTGCTACTCCTAGACTAGTTTTGAAGCCAAGAACACATCCAATTGGAAGACCGATGAGATAGTAAGTGGCTAGGTTAACATAAGCCACCACAGCTTGCCAACCACTTCCAATTGCCACGCCTAAAATTCCAAAGAAGAAAATAAAGGAAAAAATGCTTATATTTCTTTTCATCTAAATATGTTAGAATATAATTTAAACAATTAAATTTAGAACAATTGATTAACATGATATGAAAGAGATAAGTATGTAAATCTAGAAAGTTAAAGGGGTGAGAAGAAACAAATTTAGTTATTAAGGGTGTATAAACAAAATCTTTGTTTTGTTATATATGTTTGTCTTTTTGTACCATACGTGTTTGTGACATTACCTGAGAGTATAGGTTGAATGCCATTTAAGAAAACAGAAATGGCGAGCAATGGGGTCAGGTTGGACACAGCCTCTATGACCTCAGCGTCAGATGTAAAGAGTCTGCTCAATGCAACCCGAAATACCAGAACAATTATGCTGAAAACTGTACTAATGAGTATGGTGGTCGCATTCACCACCAGTACTGAAAATTTTGCAACCTTGGCATGTCCAGCCCCAAGCTCATTACTCACTCTGACACTGCAACCCACCGAAAATCCGTGATCATCGATTGTGATTTTAAATCCAGCAGTAGCAAATATTTTACAACTTTTTTAAGATTCATTTTCTAAAAGAATATCCACTTCAATTCATCTTATCTCATTATTACAACTTTTTTTAAATTTTCACATAAAATATAATAAACAATTCAACTTTTTTAAATCTCTAAACAACTTTTTCAAATTCCCACATAAAATATAATAAACAATTTAACTTTTATTTTACTATTCACAAACCATCTCAACTCATGATCTTGAATCCAAACCACTCCTAAATCTTCTTATCAAAGAGAACACAGATAACTCAAGAAGAAGAATTTGGAAATCTTAACATTAACAGACCTGGTTGCTGCGCTTAGTCCCAACATGAACTCAATGTCCCAGTTCAAGTAATTCATACTGAAATCATGTACAGTTTACACATTAGAATATTCATGACAAGCAAGTTAACAATTTAGCGTTTGCAAAAAAACGAAGAATACATGAAAAAAGAAAAGAAAAGAGTAAGAAGTCATTGGGTTGAGCGTTGACGTACGTACCAAACAGAAATAGAGTCTAGTGAGATTGTAGGGTTGGGGAGTAGCCCAGATATAAGTACCAATCCTTGGCTGTACCATATCTCCAAGCTACATCAATATTATGATGAAGCTCAGTAAATTTTGAACACGTAGGGAAGAAGATAAAAATATTAGAGAGGAGCAAGAGAGGCAGATTTTCTACCACAACATGACAGCAGAAGCGACAGTGATCTTTAAATAAGGCCAAATCCCTTTGAAGGCTTGGATAGAGAAACCTGTCCAAGTTTCCTTGCAAGAGGGGCTTAGAAGAATATAAAAACTAGTGACAAAGACAAGAATCCACCAAGAGAAGCTTTGTGTTAGAGCAGCCCCCAAAAGTCCGTAGTCCAAAACGTATACTACCATCCACGAGAGGAGAATGTGCAATAGGAATACTCCACAAGACATGAATGCCAGAGGATTTACAATGTTCTGTGCTTGGAGGAACCTCTGCATCGGGCAGTATATTGCAAATGCATAGAGTTGGGGTATCAAACCGTGCGCAAAAATCTGGCCTTGCTCAGCTATGCTCTCCGATTGTCCTATGGCTATCAGGATGGGGCCAGAGTACCAGTAGAGAAAGGTGAGGAGAACTGCTGCTCCCAGGTGCAAAATTATGGCTTTTTGGCAGATGATACCCATTGCCGGGTACTTCTTCGCTCCATATGCTTGTCCACACACGGTCTGTACAGCACTGGCCATGCCCAACTGCGTTTTTGAGAAGGAAATATCAAAGTTCAGAACATAGTTGGAATAACAACGACTACTCAAAACATGCTGCAACAATTTATGAATATCGACGTACAGCAGGTGTGCAAAAACCAGAATAACTAATTTCAATCGAAGTAAAAAAATATTGAAGGAAATCACACCATAATCCCATAAGCTAGACCTTGCATTCCAACACTAGCTATGGAGGCCCCAGCAAGTTCCAAGGTTCCCAAATGGCCAGAGAAAATCAGGGTAACAAAGCTTAGCATGTAATTGCATAGCTCAACTACAATGGATGCCCAAGACAGAAGCCAGAGGATCCTTGACTCCCACGCCACTAACCGAAGCCACAATCGGAATTCCAAAGGACGGTGTTCCAAGGACTCTTCGATGGCATCGGAGGACAAGTCGGAAATCCGATTGTGGGTGTAGAGTCCATGTAGCAGCGGCTGGCACTCTGCGGAGCCCATGATATGGTTCTAAGCCCTGGAAAAATAAGAGTTGAGGATACTTTCGAATGAACGGGAAACAAGTGCATACAACGTGAATATGAAGGCCTCCAAAGATCAGCTACCATTTTTGTTTTAGGGTTTTGACCCAGTAAAAGAGTTCAGCTACCACTCCAAGAACCTGGTGCTCACCAACCAGTTCTCTCTCTCCTCCTCTGTATCTGCAAATGTAGGTTTGAAGCAGAGAGAAAAATAGGGGAGAATTGTCGCTGACGCTGACTGAGGAGAATATTTTATTATTTTCATTATTCACACACCGCACGTTGCGACGTTTACAAATGTAGGAGTTTGTCGCGTTAGTTAACATAATAGAGCTGAGCAAAAATCTGATAATCCGACTTCGACTCCGACTCTGCACCGGCTCCGCTCCGCCTCCGCTCCGGCTCCGGCTCCGACTTGTCGGAGTCGGAGTCGGAGGTTTTTTCCTCTTGGCAGTCGGAGTCAGAGTTGGAGTCAGAGCTATTGATGATCCGACTCCGACTCCGCTCCGATCCGACTCCGACCCTCCGACTCCGCCTCCGACGTGGCCCTCCGCCTCCGCCTCCGACTTTATACATATTTTATAAAAAAATGTGTTTTTCTATATATTAATTATTTAAATTTTATACAATTATATCTTATATAGTTAGTTAAAACTCAATAATATACTAGTTAAATAATATATTTATACTATAATATATAGACTAAATTGACTAATAATAGTTTAGTATATGTATATGACTATATGTAAATATCATACTATTACAAATTTACAATATTACTACCATGTAACACTAAATTACTAATGTATAAATATAATAGCATATAATACTAATAACTAATGTATATATAATATACTATAAACACTAAGATGAATAATAACATCGACATGTAATATTGTAATACTAATGTATAAACACTAATATATAAAATTATAATAACATATAATACTAATGTATAATAACTAAAGTATTATTCATATAAATTACTAATAGTATTAATTACTATATATAAATTAGTAAACCACTTTAAGCCTATATATAAATTACTGTATAAATTACTGTAGTATCAATTACTAATACTATATTACTATATGATACTATTAACTATAGTGAATCAGTGATATACTAGTATTAGACATTAGTGTACTAATACAATCAGTGATATAGTCAGTATAATATTTATACTAATACTATTATTAATTATATAGTTATAATAAATTAAAATCACTATCGCAAATACTAATATATAATTATGCTAATCACTATAACTAATACTAATACTAATATAGATTATAGTAATAACTTATAGTATTATAACTATACTAAATCACTATAACTTATACTAATATAGTTATACTAAAATTTAAATCACTATAAGTAATACTAATATAGTTATAATACTAAATTACTAATATAGTTATATTACTATAGGATACTATTAACTATAGCGATAAACTAGTATTAGTATACTAACATTATTAGTGATATAGTTAGTATAATATTTATACTAATACTATTATATAGTTATACTAAATTAAAATCATTATAGCAAATACTAATATATAGTTATTCTAATCACTATAACTAATTCTAATACTAATATAGACTATAGTTATAACTTGTAGTATTATAACTATACTAAATCACTATAACTTATACTAATATATTATAAAGTTATACTACATCACTATAACTTATACTAATATAGTTATACTAAATGACTATAACTATAACTATATATAGTATTAATATCACTATTAGTATAATATATAGTATTAATATCACTATTAGTATATTATATATAGTATATATATTATTAATATCACTATTAGTATAATAGTATTAATAACTATTAGTATATTAGTGTATTACTAGTATTTCGTATACGGTGCCCTTTTTTTTAATAGTCATTTATAATAATATATATCATATATTTTTTTTAATGAATCTTCATATATATATATATATATATATAATATAAAATAGATTCATATTAATTAGTAACTATACTTAATACAGTTAAATTGTTAATACTACTTTACAATACATAATACAGTGTCGTTAGTCGTTACTCGTTGCCCGTTGGGGACCTGGGGACTGAAGTAGTGAAGTAAATTGTAATTAGCCTAATTAGCCAATTAGGTCAGGTGCTGAGGTACGGGTTCCCCTTCCCCAATCCCCATTCCCGACTGAATCGAAGACCCATCACCCACTAAACCCTCGCAGCCCTCTCTCCTCAGTCGCACAGCTCTCCTCTCGCAGCCCTCTCTCTCGCGCAGGCGTAGCCCTTTCTCCTCAGTCGCCGATTCGCCGCTCCTCTCGCAGAACCCCTCTCTCTCGCAGCCCTCTCCCCTCAGTCGCCGATTCGCCTCTCCTCTCGCAGAACCCCTCTCTCTCGCAGCCCTCCTTTCACGCAGACGGCTTCCATGCTTGCATGATCAATTACTTGAAAGGTCAGTAGGGTTTCTCCCAACTTAGTAAATCGGTGATCTTTTTATTTTTTATTTTTCCTCTTGTCCGAATTGGGAAACATATGTTTGTTGCTTCTTCGGTTTTTATTGTGGAAGTTTTTGTATTATAATAATTATCGTTGATTGATGTGCACTGCGTTTGGTTGATGGGAAAAATGTGGGTCAAAGAAATAGATGATGGGAAAAATGTGGGTCAAAGAAATAGATGATGGGATTTGTGTGTTGGGCCTTGTTTTTGGTTAATGGGTTTGAGTAAGGACTCCGTTTGGTTGCCAAGAAAATGTTGGAAAAGAAAAGTTAAAAAGAAAAGTTTATGCACATGGCATGATTGACAGTGGTGTAATTTCTTCATAAGAGTTTTCCCGAGCTGAATACTTCCGGATTTAATATTGTCCAAGCAATTCACTCGGATTTAATATTGTCCAAAAAATCCGACTCCGCTCCGACAAGTCGGAGTCGGAGTCGGAGTCGGAGCGGTTTATTTACATCGCGGAGTCGGAGACGGAGGTCGGATTCGACCTCCGACAAAGTCGGAGTCGGAGTCGGAGGTTGGGCCCTCCGACTCCGAAACAGTCGGTGCTCAGCCCTTGATATATGAATGAATTGTTTTTTAAAAAAAAAAACAAAAACATATATGAATGAATTATTTATTTTTAACTAATGTGCGAGCATTCTTATAAAAAAAAATAATATGTAGAGCATATTATTCATATAATTTAAATTATAAGAATTAATTTAATTTTTATTTCAAATCAAATCATATTAGATACACATTTTATTAGGTGTATTCTATATATTGAATTGAGAATAAAATTATTCTAAAAGAATAGAATAATGCTACATAAATCATAACATATTCAAGCCATACATACTCATTTTAAAATATATATCGATATATTAAAAATCACTATATTTAAAATAAATATCGATATATTAAAAATCACGAAAAACAAATTAAAAAAACTAAATACATAAACGACAGTGAGGGGACAAACAAAAAATCTTCACTACTTCCTAATATTTCATATTATTTTTAATTTTTATTATTTTTTTATTAAATATTTATTATATAAATAATGAATAAATAATTTAAAAAGAATAAATTTTAAAAAATTTTTTAAAACATATTAAAAATTTTAAAATTTTTAAAAAATATAGTGCGGGGAAAGTTATGTAGTAAAACTAAGGGATAAAATGTGAAAGAAAACTACCATTTTCCATTTCAGCCAGAAACTTGTGTCACGTCTGAGTTGACAAGCAAGCACCCTTTTCTAGAAGTTTAAAAAAATGAAAAACATGGATGTATTGAGTGCCTCAAAGAACAACATTTCGATAAGATCATAAGAATACTTAGGGAACGGCGTTGTGTTTAGTGTCGGTGTTAGTGTCGGGGTGCACGTGATGTTGATTTTAGGTTTGAAATTAAAATATAGAAATAATTTGTATAAAGTTTAAATAAATAACTCTTGTATAAATTCTTGTAAAAAAATAGACTTAATTTTAAAAAAATATAAAAAAATATTATTTGTTAGTGAGACTCATTATTTTACAAAATTCTTATATAAGACTTATCTATTTAAAATTTATATCTAGCATTACTCATTAAATTAATTTCTTTACTGGAAATCAATTCAGAACCCTTTTGAAGAAAGAGTAAGGTACTGTTTGAATTTAATAATTATTTAATCTATTCTCATTTTATTATTATAATTTTTTTTAAATTTTTTTTATAAAATATAATAAATAATTCAAATTTTTTAAATATTAAAACAATAAAAATATTAAAAAATAATATTTTATTTAATTTTTAATTTTAATTTAAAATCATCTCATCTCATCTCATCTCATCTCATCTAGATGTCAGTCTCTAAACCCAAACTAAAAGATTTTGTTTTGGTGCAATCGACGCAATTATCTGACTTTTTATGATAAAGTTGAACTTGGATAATGGAATAAGATTTTGTTACCGCGTTAACTCGTGAAATTGACGCTATTTGATAATTCTCTATAAATTTTTCTAAAATTTAGCTCAAAAATATACTTTTTAAAAAAAAATTATTTATTTTTTAAAAACTTCATGCATCTCATTTCTTATTCTTTTTCTATCATTTCTTTATTATTATTATTTTTATCTCACTTCCATTACAAATTTAAGTACTTATTATTTTATATTTTTTTTTATATTTTGAGTTATTACTCTCTAGCAAATATTTTAAAAAAAATCTAAATTATTTTTTTGATAATATTTTTACAATTATTTCTTTTATACATTTGTAATTATTTAAATTATTTTTAAAATTATTATTTAAAACTATAATAAATATGAGCATGAGAGAATATGTAGATGATTAGAAGAAAAAAATTTGTTAGAATAAAATATTTATAAAAAATAATTTAAGGATGAATAGTAACTCTTCATATTTAGGGAGTTACTGTTCACGTCCAAAAATCTTTTCCTAAAATAGAAAACCAGATGAAGAGGGGTTTTTTTATCAAAAAAATTAAATTTTTTTTCCTAAAATTTAGAGAACTAAAGGCTGTTTTGTGATAAAACTAAATTTTATCGTTACAATTTTTTTAAATTCTCATACAAAATATAATAAATAATTTAATTTTTTTAAATTTTAAAATAAAAATAATATTATAATAATATTTTATTTAATTTTTAATAAAACATCTCATTTCATCCTATTTAAACTGCAGAACCTTGGAAACTTTAGACGAACGGATTGATGCTCTTATTGATGACAGGGTTTTAAAGTCGTTTTATTTTATTTTTATTTAAAAAATTAAAAAGAAAAAGAAAAAGAAAAAGAAAGAAACGTGATTATGCAAAGTCAGAAAAAAAAATGAAAAAGGGACGTGAAATTAAATAGGCGTGTAAATTTAAACTGGAAAATTAGACCGGATGGTCCGGTTTGATTCAATCCGGTCCAGAACCGGTTCTTATTTTATGAAAACCGGCCGGATCCAGTCTGGTTTCGGTTACGTAATTTTCGAAACTGGACCGAACCGGACCGGTTGAAAAAAAATATATATAAAAATTAATTTTATATATTATACAAAATATTTATATATATAATATGATTATATATTAAATTTTTATATATAATATATGAAATAATTTCATATTATAATTTATAAATTATAACATAAAATGTTAATCTTAAATATAAACATGTGTAATTTGTTTGATCATTTGTTATTAATACAATTATATATAAGATAATGTTTATAATTTATAAAATAAAAGTTTAATTTTAAAGATGAAAAATTAATTGATCATATGCTTTAAACATAATATATATAATTATTAATAACATTTTATCATAAGAAGTAATACTTTATTATATATTTTTTACATTTAAAAAAATTAAAAAATTGGACTGGATCGGACCAGAAACATGTAAAATCGGAAGTACAGGTTTAGGAGGATAATCGAGGTATAATTAGTTTTAAAAAATACAACAATTGATACATACCGATTATGTCCTAAATTTTATTCAAAATCGAACCGGACCGTACATGTTACACTCCTAAAATTAATGTTGCGCCGTGGGGCAACTGAACCCGGGCCGTTCTCTAGCAACACTCTTTGGATAACAACGTTGTATCGTTCTTGAGATCACCTTAGAAGAGTGGGGACCGAATCAATGAAAGAATTCAAAAAAAAAAAAAAAAAAAAGACAAAACTGCAATTTCCTGGAAAATCTTAGAATAATCGATATATCATTTATTAAGTATGGGAAAAAGCGAAAGAAGAATTGAAATAATTATTTTTTAAAAATTAGACAAAATTTCTAGCTCCACCACCGTTTGGAGCAACTACTACTCTTGGGTTCACATGTCCATCAATTTCACTAAGGTCACGTTTGGTATTTGTATTGAATTGAGATAAATTCAGTTCAATTTAATTTTAAGTTGAGAATAACATTTAAACATCTAACTCTCAAATCACTAAATTCATCTAAACTCAAAACATCTTTATACGTGAGATCCATAACATTTTTCAACTCAATACATATTTACATGCGAGATCTATAATATTTTTCAACTTCTCATAAATATATCTATACTCATATTAACATCCAAACACATATAAACTTGTCTTACGTAGACTTTACAAAACTCACTTCGCTATCTCAACTCACTTCTGTTCATAAAGAATTCAACTCATCTCAACTCAACTCAACTCAATTCAACATCCAAACGGGCCTTAAGAGTAATGCTATACAATACGCTCTCATCCTATTAAGTAAGATGTGGTACATTTATCACTATTAGATGATAAATAAACATTCAATAAATGAGTATTCAATGGTGATAAATGTGTCATATCTTACTAAATGGATGATAGTGTGATGTATAAAATTTTTCTTTTTTAATGGTCGGCCTTCTTTGATCAAATGCGTTGGGCATATTAGTATTTTCTTTTATAAAAAAGATTTTTTTTAAAAGAATAAAAAAAAAAGATTTAACACTGTATACAAAGTGTCGGTGAATGTAGCACCGTCAATTTCTAAATAGCCATAGAAAGAGACACATGAACACCTGGCGTTCCTACTTTTGGAGTTGAGGAAAGAATCATGTTGGCCACTGATGATGACATTATCTAGACTTTTGCAAGCAAGCTACCACTCTTATCTGATCTTTGTGGATTAACATGATAATACCCAATCCCCCAAATACATTGAAGGGCTCTCATCTCAACATCATCACTGCTATATATTCAAAACTCACAACATATATCTAATAGTGCATGGCATGCATAATACATATATAATTATAAAATGTTGAATTAAACGAGATGCGGAACTAACATGGTCATGAACTATAATAAATCATGTTATGCTTACATAACTCATGACATACATGATACATAAAAAGGGGCTATCAAGAATTGATTTTAATAATAATTTATTTAAACTAACATGTGATAATTTAAATTTATGATCAAATTACTTATCTCGTATTGTTAATTTCAAAATCTCGCCTCGCAGACCGTTACCTGTACGAAATACCATATGTCACTAATTTCCTAAAAACGTATTATAATATTTAACTTAATTAAATAAATATTGTGCAAAGAGTTTTAATAATTATTCTATTATATACCAAATTAATAAATACTAAAATGATTTAAATAGTAATAACATATCTTCACTTTCAAATTATATTTTACCTAAACTTATCAATTAAAAAGTGAAGCTCATTTCATAAAATAGTCTGCATCATATTTATAGCGTTAAAATATAAAATTAAAATCTTATGATTTACTATAATAATTTGATTGTAAAAATTATACTTAATAATATAATTAAAATCTCATAAATATTTCGTGCATCAGTGTAAGTAATAGACCCCAACTAATACAAGCAGACTATAATATAATGACTGTATGTAACAGAACTCATTCTAAAAAGGCAACAAGTCGTGATTTGGGTTTAACACTGGAAAAGCTGCATGTCTAACTTGAAGGGTGGTTGAAGGCATTTTTGAAATAATAAAGAAACATGCAGAGGTTATATGGAAAGCTGAAACCAGATTAAAATTGTGATACATTGGCAACGTGGTGGTTTATGGCTTGGTCTAGGTGCGGCTAGACAACAAACTATGGAGAGAGAGAGAGAGAGAGAGAGTACATAGGTTATGGGCAGCCTGAGGCGGCGTTCTCTAAGATGTGGTGCTGCCGGTTGCAGTTTGGGGTACGAGGACTCACCTCCACGGAGGTCTTTGCTTGCTCGTTTCGGCTAAGGAAAACAGAGGACATGGGAGGAGCTTGCAGTGGAGAGAATTACCACATGTTGGTTGGGTTTTGGTGCAAGGCAGTGTTGGGTGGCAACGCACGCAGGGGGTGGCAGTTGTTGTGGCAACTTGTAACAGATCTCTTAGATAAAGTAAAATAGAACAGATTGCTCTCTTCGAAGGGAGCTCCTATAAGAAAATAGGTAAGAAAATGAGAGAAAATGAAGGAAAAATAAGGTCTTGAACATTCTAGAATAATACTACAGGATGATTCCCTCAGCTTATAAGCTGTGGATTGCCAACGAAAATAAAAGGCCATGGGCCGAACTAAGGAAACAAAGATAAGGGCCTAAAGGCCAGTTCGAAATTAATACAATCCATTAACTAAATAAGGCCCATACAAAAACTATCATCTAAGATAAGTGAGCCCCCGTGATGAGCCCGTGAATCTTAGCCCATGCTTGGCATGTACTTGCTTCCTACCCTGAACTCCACTTTACACTAAGTCAACGTAACTTCATGTCCCGAAGCTTCCTCTTCTGTGCTTCCCCAAGTCGTGCCTTGGTTAAGCGAGGGTTTGTTACAAAATCCATCCATCTGGGAGGGGAATAGCAGTATAGGGCCTCAAAGGGGGTTATTTTGATAGATAAATGAATTATACCACCACTCTGCCAATGGTATCCAAATAGACCAATCTTGGGGTCTATCCCTTGAAAAGTACCTCAGATAATTTTTTAGGGTCTTGTTTACCTCCTATGTCTGCCTATCTGTCTGAGAGTGATACGCGGTATTGAGTGCCATTTGAACTCCTTGTAATTTAAAAAACTCCTACCAAAAGTTATTTTTGAAAGTCTTGTCTCGATCTAAGATGATGGAGTTAGAGAGGCCATGTAGTTTGAATATGTGTTGGAAAAACAGTTGGGCTATATCTTTGGAAGTCTAGGGATGGTTAAGTGGAATCATGTGGCTGTATTTAGTGTATTTTTCTACTACTACACAGAGACCATGGGAATTGGGGAGGCCCTCAACAAAGTTTATGGTGATTTGGGACCATGGTTGGGATGGTATTTCGAGGGGCTAGAGTAATCCTCCTGGAAGGGTATTTGGGGTTTTAATTATTTGGTAGAGGTCACGACCTCCTCTACCACGACCTCTAATGAATTGTTTGACCTCCTTCTTGAGCCCAGGCCAAAAGAAATCTTTTCGCACCCCTTGTATGGTTTTCTCATAATCCATAATGCCCCCCAATGGGCTGCTGTGAGTTAGCTCCAAAACCTTCCTTTTGAATTCCTCATTGTGGGGAATATACAGTCTATTTTTATACAACAATAAACCATCTCTCATAGTGTACTTAGCTCCCAGCTTATTGTCCAAACACTGTGAGATTAGAGATCATACTTGGGGTCATTAGCACAGGCAGCCTTGAGGTCATCTACCCACTCCACGCTAGGAAGTGAAAGTAACATCAGGGTCACCCCTGTTTCTTGCCCTTTTCTGGACAGTGCATTTGCAACCCTATTTTCTATTCCCTTTTTGTGCTCCACAATAAAATCATACCCCATCAACTTAGAGACCCATCTTTGGTCTTCCAATCCTTTGGTCAATTAGGTGCTTAAGACTTTGCTGGTTAGTTTTGACCACAAAGGTCCTTCCCAAGAGGTAGGGCCTCCACTTCACCACTGCTACAATAAAAGCATAGAGTTTATTTTCATATATCGATAGCAGTAGGGATCTCCCCTTTAAGGCCTTGCTGAAAAAGGCTAAGGGTTTTCCTCGCTGCATCAATACTGCTCCAATGGCTGTACCCGATGCATCACACTTAATAAAAAATGGGAGTGTGAAGTCACGTAAGGCAAGTACGGGAGGACAGGTCACACCTTCTTTTAATTTGTGAAAGGCCACTTTCCCTTCTTCACTCCACACAAAACCATTTTTTCTTAACATTCGGTTTAGGGGCCCAGCAATTTCTCCAAAGCTTTTAATGAATCGCCTATGGTAGTCGGTTAATTCCAAGAACCCCCTTAACTCCTTTAGGGAACCAGGTAGAGGCCACTTTTTCATCGCTTGCAATTTTTCCGGGTCAGCCCTCATCCCTTGGGCTGAAATTAGGTGGCCCAAATAAGAGATTTCCTTGCACCTGAACCTACACTTGGATTGTTTAGCATATAACATGTTATGTTTTAAGGTTTACAGTGTCACCCTCAAATGCTCCACATGTTTAGCTTCAGTCTTGTTGTATATTAGTATGTTGTCGAAAAAGACAAGAATGAACTTCCTTAAATAGGGCTAGAACACCTTGTTCATCAAGTTTTGGAAGGTAGAGGGTACATTAGTTAGGCCAAAGGGCATAACAAAGAATTCGTAGTGACCCTCATAGGTCCTAAAGGCCGTCTTGTGCACATTCTCGGGCCTCACTCGGAGTCTCGGATTTGGTGGTATCCGGACCTCAAGTTCAGTAGTTCTTTTTAGGGCATTGAGCCCATCTTGTAGTTGTGTGAATCTTGTACCCTCAGCCATTGATGTATTAGGAAAATCACAGAGATTGGTGTCTCTGACATCACTTGTAATAGATCTCTTAGATAAAGTAAAATAGAATAGATTGTTCTCTTCGAGGGAAGCTCCTCTAGGAAAATAAGTAAGAAAATGAGAGAAAATGAAGGGAAAATAAGGTCTTGAACATTCCAGAATAATACTACAGGATGATTCCCTCATCTTACAAGCTGCGGATTGCCAACGGAAATAAAAGGTCGTGGGCCGAACTAAGGAAACAAAGATAAGGGCCTAAAGGCCAGTTCAAAATTATTACAACCCATTAACTATGTAAGGCCCAATGGAACATACTCCAGGCCCATGCAAAAACTAACATCTAAGATAAGTGAGCCCCCGTAATGAGCCCGTGAATCTTAGCCCATGCTCGACATGTACTTGCTTCCTACCCTTAACTCCACTTCAGACTAAGGAGAGATTTGGATTCAAAACCCACTTCAACTCATCTCAATTCATCTCATCTCATCATTACAACTTTATCAAATTCCGACACAAAATATAATAAACAATTCAACTTTTTCAAATCCCAAAACAACTTTCCCAATTTTCCACATCAAATATAATAAATAATTCAACTTTTATTTTACTATTCACAAACCATCTCAACTCATTTCTGAATCCAAATCTCTCCTAAGTCAACATAACTTCATGTCCCGAAGCTTCCTCTTCTGTACTTCCCCCAAGTTGTGCCTTGGTTAAGCTAGGGTTTGTTACACAACCTTAGAGTTTGAAGGTGATGAAGGTATATTGCATGGGTCTATATATATATATATATATATATACATATATGTATATGGAGTACTAATTGTAGTGGGGTAGTAAACAGAGGCCGTGCGTTACCAACAGGGGCTGAATGTGGTAGTGGAGAAACTTTGACTTGGGGCTGGTTAAACTGCTGTGATGGAAGTTTATATTCTACGAGGAGTAATTCTACATACAACCGTGAAGTGCGTAACCGCCGCGTAATTGCTTTGAAAAAGAGTGGGGTCCACTATTAAGAAATTAATTTTTTTCATGTGGGTCCCATGTTTTATTCATTTTTTTCAAAGCGATTACGCGGCAGTTACGCAATTCACGGTTGTAAGTATCTTTTCTCTTCTACGAGTGTATGTATATATACATATATAAATAGCCAAAACCCTAATCAAAGAGGAGGGAGACGTACATGGGGCTGCTGTTTGGAAGAAATGACGAATGAAATTTAAATACATTTTTAAATATAATAATAATAATAATAATAATAATAATAATAATAATAATAATAATAATAATAATAATCGAATTAAAAATTAACTACTTATAAAATTTGACAATATTAATATATTAACAATAAAATATTTTGGGACCATTTTAAAAATATAGTTAAACAAATAAAAATTTCTTATATGGTCTAATTCGGATTTCACATGATACAAACTTCAATAAATAATAGCCCATCAACTAATTCGAAATGGCCCATCAAACCTAATTTAGGCCCAATAAAATTATCTATATCCCGACTATAGAAATATTAGACCCGATTGTTAGATCAAGATTGTGTCAACATGCATCACACAATCTTGCCTAATGAGTCGCCTCCAGTTCTATCACCGGGTACAATCAATTATTATCTCATGTATGATGTATCCCACCCTATATATGTCATTATTGACTCCATTCAATTCCGAGACTGGACCGGACCGAACCGGACTGGTTGGAAAAAATATATATATATAAAATTAATTTTATATATTATACAAAATATTTATATATATTTATAAGTTTTATATATAATATATAATTATATATTAAATTTTTATATAATATATATAATTATATATCATATATGAAATAACTTCATACTATAATTTATAAATTATAACATAAAATGTTAATCTTAAATATGAACATTTGTAATTTGTTTGATCATATGTTATTAATATAATTATATATAAGATAATATTATTATAATTTATAAAATAAAAGTTTAATTTTAAAGATGAAAATTTAATTGATCATATGCTTTAAATATAATATATATATTAAATTATTAATAACATTTTATCATAAGAAGTAACATTTTATTATATATTTTTTACATTTTAAAAAAACCAAAAAACCAGACTGGACCAGAAATTGGTAAACCGGAAGTACCGGTTTAAGAGGGTAACCGGAGCGTAATCGGTTTTGAAAAATGCAAAACCGGTATATACCGGTTCGGTCCTAGATTTTGTTCAAAATCGGATCGGACTGGACCGGTTACACCCCTACTGATCATCCCCTTTTTGTTTTGGGTATCCCTTCTCATTTTACTCATAAAAAACAATAATATTTCGGTTTTATCAAAACATCATGTATATATATGCAAGTATTAAATAAAATTAGGCATTTACAAAAAGGTGCGGTGCTCCATTTTGGGCCTTAGTAAGATAGTGAATAAATTACTGAGATCAAGCAATCCAAATCACAGGTGAAGAACATACAATTGTATCGATCGGCACTTAGGGCTCACTTGTCAATAGAAAGCGTGCGGGAAGGATTCTTGAGGAGTTGAAGCAAAGTAGTAAGCCATCGATGAGTCGTTGGAGAGAGTTTCAATTCCGAAATTAGTATTATTAATATGATCATATGTTATTTTACTTTAAAATAAAGATAATGTTTATATGTTAATAGAAAATTGTTATATATATAAAGAGATTACATAAAATTAAATTTGTAAATTGATATGGTTTAATATGATCCGTTAGATCTATTTTATAATAAAAATAAATTTATAATTTAATGTATTATATCAAATTATTTTAATTTATAAATTTATTTTTACGTAATATGTTTGTGAATAAAATATTTTCAACGTTGATATTGTAATTTATTTGGAGGTGGTAGAGGGAGCAGCAAGACATAGGGTAATTTGTTGATGGGTAAAAGCTGCAGTGATTGCCTTTTGGTAGACCGAGTAGACAGACGGATTTGATGTTCTGCTTGATAAACGTCCGTCCGACAAGAGCATAGGGCAGTGGGGATGACCATATCTACATCGAATTATACGCAGTGTTTTTATGGATAGCCCTGCATGCAGCTACGTAAATTCATTATGTTGAAAGTACCTCCATGTTCTCTTTGCTTAAACATTCAGCCATCTTCTTTGAATTGTACGTCACCCTATATATTTTAATCAAAATACCCCTTTTAGTTCTCTTCAAAATCCTCAAATTTAAACCAAGGCTTTTAATATGAAAATTGATAAAAAGGAAGGCTCAAACAACGAATTTTTGATGTTAAGCTTACCGTTAGACTTCACCACCTTTATCAACGAGGAAGATGATAGATCATATAGCAGACCTATTTCATGGAAAAATAAAGATCAGAATATAGTGAGAAGTCCCATTAGGGTATCAGTCTCATGGGTCGGCGAGAAATAGGGATCAAAATGCAATCTTATAGTTACACAAAGGGCTTTATATAGATCCATTGGCAACAGTTAACAAGAGACATAGCCATTTATATAATCGAACAGTTATATCTCTCCACACACCTCCAAACATCACTCCCAATAGAAAACCGTCACCATGGAAGCGATGTACATACAGCGAGATGCACACTGTTATTGTGTGGTCGCCCTAGGGATAGGGGTTGAGAGTTATCTCTTTAATGCATATTAATTATTAAAGAGGTTGGGCTTTTAAGACTGTTAAATCTTTTTATTGTTTTCGCAAATAAGATGAATTGAGATTAAAATTAAAAAGTTAAATAAAATATTATTAGAATATATTTTTTAATATTATTTTTGTTTTGAGATTTGAAAAATTGAATTATTTATTTTATTTTGTGTGAAATTTGAAAAAATTATAATGATTAGATGAGATGAATTGAGATGAGATGAACTGTGAAAACCAACGAGGCTAATCACTATGTCTACTTGGACTTGTGATTAGTGGAATAAACTAAAATTACAAAACTCGGGCCCAAAAAGCAAAAGCAACCGAATAAAAATATCAGAATTCAGTTGATATACATAGCACCTCGATTTTCAGCTCATTCTAAGCAGAATAACGTTTAATATTTGAATTACAAAATTAGCACGTTTAACTTAAAACATATTTGGGAATTGGAACACATAACTATTCCAATGGTGTCTGATTAAACATGCTTGCTGCTGCTATTTGGTTTCCCATGATTTTTGTGGAGGATTGAAAGCGACGCCACAAGCTCCGAAATATTTGAGACTGGTTGGGAGCTATTTCCATAACTTCACAGTGTTGTCATGACTTGCTGAGGCAACCATTCCGGTGACAGGTGATTGTGCCAAAGCCGAGATGATGTTCTCGTGTGCTGAAATTGTCATGCTTTTGTTCTCAGCCATGTTCCATAACTCCAATGACTGCATCCCATCACCCAGTACGGTTTGCAAAACAACAAATATCAATAAATTAACATTACTTGAATCATGAAAGCTCCGTTCCATATGACTATGCATGCATTTTTACAAAACTAGATGGCGGAATCACTTCGTCACAAGAATAAATTCATAGCAAGGAGACAAAAAGAACCAAGAAGCATATTACAGTCGAAGTGAAGTGCAATAAAAACTCGTGTGCAAAGTATTACTTCCATTTCCAAGGGATTACAAACACCCGAGCAGAGTTAGTGTGAAGGTTGCATAGGGATAAAAATATACATTTTATTAAACTAATCCCCACCTCCCGAAACCAATGTTTCGGTGGTAAACGGGTGGAATGGGATTCGGCATTAGGGCTGGGCCAATCTTAGCAACATAAAACTGTCTACAAAGAATCCAGGGTAGCAACCTCCTCATTATGATCTGAGAACTGGCGGGTAATGGAATGAAACCTTTGATGAGAGGAAAAAAACATGATAATGATACTTCTACAACTCTTTTACGACTATTTTACAACTTGTTTTACACTAATCTGTGTAGTTGTGCCACTTGATTATAAATAATCTTAGTTTTACATAACTACCCTCTATTCAAAATTGAGTTATAAAATAGTTGTAAGTTAATCATTTTCCAAACAAAATCATGCACACAGCTTTACCAGTAGACACTTGGAATCAACCCAAGTTATTTTATTTTCTAAAAATTTACCCCATGAAGAGTACTAAGAATTACCGAGATTCCTCCAATGACCAAGAGAGTTGAATAACTAGGGTGAAAGACGCAAGAGTAGAACTGATTCCCATTAGAGCCGAGCTCCTGAATGCACTCTCCCGAGGCTAACGACCAAATCTTCACCAAGTTCTGACTAACAGATGCCAAGTATTCTCCATTTGCATCCCAGCAAATATAATTTACCATTTCCGAATGTCCCTATGAGGAAGATGGAGGATTTAAATAAATAAATAAAATTAATTTAAACCAGGGTGCTACCAAAAGAATTGACACAATCAACATCTCAAGAGGAGGTTGTGTCAGTTAGTCAACCTCAGCCAATACTTGTCAGCAACCACACATCCCTTACCTGGAATGAGTATGTTTGCCTGTCAGTTTCGACATCAAAGATGGACACCACTTTATCTGAAGCTGCTGCCAACAACTGTCCAATTTTTGGTTGAAATCTCACTTGTGCCATACCTCCCTATACCAAACAATGGAAGATTAGATGCTGCACCCCTCGTTTTTACTTATCAAAAAAAAAAAAAAAAACAAACGATGGAAGATTAGAACTAATAGATAACTTCAGTGCAGCTTTAACATTGAATATGGACCAAAAGTGGAAAGAAAGAACCAACCTTGGAGACATGAGTGCAGGAGAATGGATTAATGTTCCAATAGTGTATTTCATTGTTATTATCACAGAAACAGAACAGATCAGTCTTCTTTGGGTGGAAATCAAGGGACATAACAGCTGAAGCGTGTGCATTATATGCTTGCAGACAATAGCTTGGCTGCCAGGA
Organism: Juglans cinerea; assembly: GCA_961763995.1. Classification (NCBI taxonomy): domain Eukaryota; kingdom Viridiplantae; phylum Streptophyta; class Magnoliopsida; order Fagales; family Juglandaceae; genus Juglans; species Juglans cinerea. Next base: position 30,487,379 of record CAUIVZ010000002.1, on the reverse strand, counting down.
TACCTCTTGTAAGTTAATCTTGGGAGTAGAGTAGAAATTGAATATACAACTTACTGAATGAGAATACATATTATCAGAAAAACACAGAGCACATGGAAAGAAATGCCTCTGAAGTCTAGAAAAATGTTGCAAATTAATATTAAACCAAAACCCACGTTTTAGGTGGAAGAGAAAGAAGGTGACATTACATTTGCTGCATCCCATAAACGCACAGACTTATCCACTGAAGTTGTAGCCAGCTGAGATGAATTCGGCCTAAAACGAACATCTGTAATCACTGATTTGTGTTCTTCAGGGGTGCCTTCGGTTTTTAGTGTGTCCATGTTCCAGAGGACAACCTAATACATACAGCAATGTAAATATACTTTAGAATTTATTCTTTCTTTACTTCATTATATTGTTTATGCCAATGTGAAAGAGTGGCTAAACTAATTGGGAACAAATAATAAAATGCAAAGCAAAAGAATCTCATTTTTTTACGAGTAAACAAAAGAATATCATTGATCGCAACAGAAACAGGTAGCCATCATTGATATAGACCTGTTGGTTTAAATGGCATATAAATGGTTCTTCCTGTGTGACCTCCAAGTCTGAGGTCAGTGGTTGGCAATGAACATAGTGACATTATAGTTGTTATACAATTCATTGGTGTTCTTGTGTACCAAAAATGGTAAGAAAATATAATTCCCACAATGTCATAAGAGTTCCTCAAAAGTGGCATTTTCTCCTTACTCCAAAAGGAAATATACCTTCTTGTCATGTCCAGCACTAGCAAGCAACTTCCCATCTGAAGAAAAATGACAGCAAGTAACCATGCTGTTTCTTGTCCGCATGCAACCAACTTCACTGAAGGTAAAACCTGAAACACAGAATGTGGCCATAGGTACCATGCAGAGCAAATCAATTGCCACAAGCCTTCATGGACGCAATATGATGATGAGTTACCTTTAGAAGACTCTTTTTGGTGCTCAGTTGGACTTTGCTTCAACGTCCCATATAAGGTCCCTCCATCTCCATCATGAGACAGAAATGACTCCACATTATCATCTAAAGCACTGACATCTCCAAATCGTTCCATATCTTCCTGAAATAAAAATAACTTTCTCAGAAGCATACTAATATTCCACTCTATTTGGCTTCTATGTTATGGTACCTATATGGCAGATACATCTCTACAAACTCAATGCTCAAACATCTGTTTATATGAGAGCTCAATTGAAGATGATTTCCAAGAAGATTGCATATATTTATTGTGAAACAATAACAGATAAGTTACTTGTACACTCAGAGATAAAGACACCATATCTACCATATATCTTAACTAAATTGATGAATAAGATGTCTGCTGAATGGCTCTAAAATAGGTTAAACCACAAGCTTAATATCAACATACAAGCAGATTAGAAGATGACGCAAGGCCTGCCGTCCCCTCAGGACCATACATCATCAAGCTTTTAGGCACGCTGTTAACATGCTGGATGCTACTTGCTGTTGTTATTCCATCGCCAGGTGTGTGGGTGGATGGTGGAGAACTAGGAGAAGGGCCAACCGTATTTCCTGTACCAGTACTGTTCGCAGCTCCAGAAGAAGAATGCTGTTTTCTTTTTCTGAAATTCTGCAGCCAAAAACAAAAAACTAACGACACAAGTCTTCTAATTGAAAATGTGGCAGCAGGAATCCTTTGAATTGTAAACAGTATATTCCCGGGAAATAGATTACAGTGACAGTTAACTAATTTAACCCAGACAAATAAGATATCTAGTTATCTGCATAATCTGAAAAATTAATTATAACCTGTTGCAATTGGTCCTGTTGTTGAGATGAAGAATGTTGCATCTGGCCCATCTTCATCTGTTGAATGCCCACCAAAGGCTCAGAAAGACTATTTACACAGATAACTAAGTGAAGTTGAAAATACTAAACTGCTTCATATGGACACTGATGACACAATTCAGAAAATCTAGAATACAATATAATCTGCATGAAAGAGAGCTAGTATGGTTACGCGTACACAAGTACACAGACATATGAATACTTATTTTCTCTGTTTTTGTTTTGGATGGGATAGTTGGTACATTCATAATCTTCTATATTTGATCGAACATTTAAACACAAGAAACATGGATGGAAGTGCCTTATATGCATGCACTAGCATAGGCACACACCCTTGCATTACAGAATCAATTAAATTATTGATCCACTCAGAAATCTCCTATGTGATCTCGCTTTCCTCTCTTTCTCTCTCTCGCTCACACACGGGTGTGTGTAGGCACCCATGCATATAGAGCTTGCAAATATAGATTTATCTTTTTGGTTGTAAGAGCATTGGCATTTGACTAGCCAAATGCCAATACAAGTCTAAACTTTAGCTATATGTGACAAAAAGCCTCCACATTGGACTAGCCAATGCTACAAAGCTCAAGACTTGAGCTACAGTAAAAACAGAAGACTAGCCAACATTGGCGAGTCACTGTTCGCATGCCAAATATTATTATATGATTTACCCGTTCCCTCGTTCTTTTCTCTCTCTTCAGACCCGCATATTCCCTCGTTCGTCCCTCCTCTTCCTCCATTTTTCTTCCTTTCACCGATTCTCTCCCTCTTCTCCCCGTTTTTCTTCCTCGATCGATTATCTCCCTCTTCTCTCCGTTTTTTGTTAAATCTCTCTCTGTCTCTCCTCGCAAAACCATATTCCGAGCTGCTTTGGTTTAGGTACGCTTACGTCCCTTTTGTTCCCTGATTCTTAGCTTATTTTTCATTTTATTTTCTCGTTGTTATGGAAATATTTGATCTTTCGATTTGGTTGCCAATAAATCGAAGAAAAATTATTGAACTTCTGATTATTTGTTGGTTTTGGTTCTTGGGGGAGAAAAAGGTATCATTTACTAGAGTTTCCTACTTCTTGGATGATCAATATTGTAAATAAAATAAAGTTGGACTTATGTTTGTATTTATATAGTTGGACTTATTTATAAAGTTTCCTGCTTTTGGGAAACTGTACAGAGGTACTTATAATGGTGAGGATGTTGCTATCAAGATCTTGGAGAGGCCAGAAAATGATCCAGAAAAGGCACAGCTGATGGAGCAACAATTTCAGCAGGACGTTATGATGCTGGCCACATTGAAGCATGTAAATATAGTTCGGTTTATTGGTGTCTGTCGGAAACCAATGGTTGGTCTTGGGATGCTTTTGTGCTACAAGCATTTGATTCCAGTTTATGGGTTCGAATAGTTGTTGTTCTGGGAGCTGTTGGGTTTTGCCTAGGATTTCTAGTACATTAGTTCGTAATTGGTTTCGGGATGAGGAAGAATTCGCTAATTAAAATGAAATTATTAATTAATATATGAAGTGTATTTGTAAAATATAAAAAAAAAATTGTCAAATATTATTAAAATAATATAATATTATATTATTATTTTGACTTTAAGATGGCTAGTCTAATATGGATTCACCTAGCCAAAAATTGATGCTATAGCCAAAAGTTGAGATTCTAACTAAATTTTGGACTTGGCAATGGCTAGGCCATTGGCAATACTCTAACTACCTCTTCCTAGTAGTGAAAAAACCAATACAAATTAGTTCAAAAATAAATCAGGGTCCGCACTCAGGCTTCAGCTTCTACTCCTAACAAACAAACCCACTAGGCAAATTAGGCAATATGATGTATATTTGGTAATTTATTATATCTGGGAGTGATTCCCACCCTTTTGGTCTCCTTTACCTATATATAACGTTTACATTTGCTGAGAAAAACGTTCCTTTCTGCTAAATTTTCACAAAGGATGATAACTAACTCCAATAAAAAAACAACTAACTCCAAACGTTTTTCTTTATAAGCATAAATAAAGCCAAATGTACAACCTACTTAATAAAGAAAATGACCAAAACTACAAAAATATTGAATTTATGATTAAGAAACATCTAGATTTGAAAAATATGGTAGTAAAAAAATCAACTATGCCCTGGACTGTACAGTTCCAAATTCCAAAATCAAATTTATCCCTTCTGGCCATTATAGAAGCAAGTTTACTTTTATAATCCTTAAGGCTTTAAAAACAATTGATGGGTGACAAGTGATACTCTGAATTGTCATGAACGTGTTAGGTCTTACATTGGGAGAGTAGATTGTGAAGGTGTTGCACAACTGCTAAATCACACATTGAATATTTACTAGGTAGAACTAACATTTATAAGATTTTTTTATTAAAAAAGCATTTATAATATTCCAGAGAACTCCAATTAACTTTGATTAATCTTTTTGGAATATAACATAGATGAGACTAGCAGATCCCTAGTTCATCATATAATGTGGTATCACGGCACTACGTAATGATAGCCTTGACAAGCACATCAAAGATTTGGGTAGAGTAGATTGTGAAACCTGGGATTATCATAGATGCGCTAAGTCCCACATTAGGTGGGTGGATTATGAAGGTGTTGCAATGGGTGCTAATTCTCACACTGAATGTTCATTAGATGGAACTGGGCTTTAAAATATTATTAAGGGGTTGTTTGGAAGAGGTTTTATCTCATTCCATTTCATCTTATCTCATCTCATTCCCAAACATCACTCAAACACAAACACTTTTCAATTTCAAATATTCAACTTTTTCATCTAATCATTACAACTTTCCCAAACTTCCAAACAAAACACAAAAAAACAATTCAACTTTCTCAAATCTCAAAACGAATAAAATAATAAAAAATTATATTCTAACAATATTTTAACTTTATAATATTTTTATTCAACTTTTTCTCTCTCCTTTCCCAAAACCCAATAAAACATCATAACTCAAACCATTTCACTACTATTAACAGATTTCTCATCTCATCTCATTCCCCAAGCATCCCCTAAGAGTTCCAATTGTAACTTTGACTCATGATTTTTTGGTATAGTGCAGATGAGACTAGTGCATCCCTAAGTTGTAACGTGCATCCCTAAGTCGTAACATGAAAAGTCTACATATGCTAGATCAAGTTATTCAAGGTTATCATATCACATACAATGTAGTGCAGATGCTAAATAGCATCAAAAGCTTGCACATATTCCCTTTTGTAATTAGAGATGTTATCATAAACTGTGGAAAGAGAACTGCCCAGAGGAAAAGCTCCAAAAATAAAAAGATAACAATTATGTATAAATATTTTAGAAGAGAAGAGCTTAGAGTCGATTGTACCAATATCCTTTGTGTTCATGTTTTTGTGCATGTAGTGAATGCTAATCTACCTAAGTTTGCATCTGATTTAGTAAAGTATTCAAACCTTTGGTGAACTTGCTTGCACTGGAGAGCATATAGACCCATCATTTCTTGTGGATTGACCATCTTTTGCATTCAAGCTACCCCTAGGCAGTCCACAAAATCGACGTGGATCCATATCTCCATAGTTAGATGAATTTCCAAGGTTGCTTTGTGCCTGAGCCTGTGCCATGACCTGCTGTTGTTGTGATGCTAGAAGAAACTGACTTTGAGTTGGTAGATTAGGTTTCTGTACTTGTACACCTAAACTTGGTCGTAGCTGGTCAATTCCCTAAATACAACTTGGCAACATTCAAGGAATAGCCCAAAATTCATACTAAATGGAAGACTAGAATGTGCAACATACAGAACACCATTCACAACTTACAGTTAAAGGCCAACCCTTTAGCGGAAGACCAGTGATGCCTTGATTCAATCCTGAAGGAAGCAGGGAAAGAACAGCATAGGGAAACTTTAAAATGATGATTATTTCAATCATGACTTCAGAAAGTTTCCTAACCAATTCCCAATTATAATGACAGTCAAGTAAGCCTCCTCTTAATATATTCATAAAGTTAACATATGTGGGTGAGGGATTTTAAAGATACTCCGAAAGAAAATATGGACAGAGGAAGTCTTACAAAGAAAGTCCAGATCATTGGAAATATTTGCTAAAATTGAATCTCTCTAATGACTGGTTTCTAGTTTCTAATACCAACATTAAGAGAAAATGGGCACACACATAAAATTAAAGCAAACACACAGGCGCGCACACAAAATGTGCACGATATTGATTACATCTCACAACCATAGAATCAACAATTTCGATGTAAAGTAAAACTGTATCATATTTGCATCTCATCTCCATATATGTGCTTCAATAATACCAAGATACATGGATGCAACAGTTTATCCACTAAGGGATAAATAACTAGGCATTCACTCTTTCATAAATAGTTCCCCCTATATTTTAGAGACAAAGTAAGGGCCTTCTAGTTGCATCATCTTGGGCTGATGATAATTTACTTTTAAAGACTAACATAGAAGCTATCGACTAAACTATCAATCTTAAAACTTATTTTTAAAGTGATATTACCCAAAATGTGGATTGCTAGAAGATGCAGGTTATGAGTTAGAACTTGGTATACTAGTTATCTCAAAATATGTCACAATGAGGGTAGCTTTTATATTTTTTTTATTGGCACCGGGTATCCAGGAACAACGTCCCGACTAATCCCAGGGGTGCACAGCCCTCGGCAAGGAGTTTCCCACAAGTGTACCTTGGGTAATTCAAGGGAAAGTCCGATGGTTCCTAGAGATTGTTTGCACCCAAGGGGATTTGAACCTTAGACCTAGGTGGAGCATACCCCCAAGCCCAAGGCCTTTACTACTTGAGCCAACCCCTAGAGATTGTTTGCACCCAATGGTAGCTTTTGACCAAAGGACAACATCCAACCTGAGATACTGACATGATTAAGATGCACCAAATCAAGCTGCTAAATGTTACCATAATAACCCAATAACAAGGCATACTCATAATTTAGCCAAATTCAATTTGGTCTTATCACGAGTGATATCTACTTTCTAAACATGATTTTGTTTACAGTATAGCCTTAAACTATGTCTCCAAAAATGTTTCATTTCAAGTTTAATCAATCCCTCCTTTCGAAGATGTCATTGAGGTCTCAAAGTTTACTGATTTGGAATAGAAAGTACCACAGCCAGGTTGGTAGGGAATTCCTAAATGGTGTCACTAATACAAGCCCAATGAGTTCCCTTGGAGAGAGGGGGCAATGAGAATGACATTTCATGCACTAATATGAAAAGTGTGACAATGTGGCTATGGTATAGACTGTTTAAGTTCATAGAGGGCCAGGAAACCATACCTGCACCACCTACTCCAGATTTTGACTGAAAAATCGCTTGTCCATAAACTGATGAAGGATCCATTGGCAAGCTTTTTTGGCTTGCACCCAAACTAACCTCACTTTTGATGTCCTACAAACTCCATATATAAAACCCTCAGCATGTCTTGGGATAAAGGGAGGGGGGAAGGAGAGCGAAATAGTCTGAGTAGTTACAGTTGTTAAAGGACTTCGTGCCTGGATTTGTTGCAAAGCTGCAGACATGTTGCCAGAAGTACCTTGTACCACCTGGCTGAATCAACAACAATAACCACAGATGTAGGAGCCATCCAACCATGCGGAAAGGGAGAATTAGAGATCTGGTAGATATATATATATATATATATATATATATATATATATGCATTTACATGCATGCGTGAATGTACATATATACATGCATACATGCAAGTGAAAAAAATTTACCCAGGATGATTGGTTGCTGATTTGAGAAGTGCCATCCTATTTGTATCAAGTGCTGGGGGTGTTTCTGAATCCATTGAATGAGGGTGTTTCATACGTTCCTCGTACATTTTCATGGCCAATATGCTGGCTGATGGCTGCCCCATCATTCCTTCAGAGTTCATAGCATTCATAGAACTGCCAATAGCAGGATGATTAGGATCTCTGCGTTGTAGCTGTGCATTGCGCTGTTGCATGAGTTGCAATTGCTGCATTTGCAGTTGTTGTTGCTCCCTTGCCTTAATTTGCTGGGCCTAAGATTAATGAAATAAAAACATGAAACGCATTGAAAAGCCAAAAACAAAAAGAAACAAACAAACAAATCCAAGCAATCTACATAATGCAGAACACCTCAATGTAAGCAGCAGCAGGCTCAGAATGCTTCTCATTTGTCCTTGCAATGAATATGTCCCAAAAGACAGACCACCATTCAAAGAGAAATCCTCCAGGAGCATCAATTGCTGCACATCCACAATTAAACTTAAAAACCAGATCACTCTCTTCCTTACTAATATAGACCACAACTTTTATTTTGGAATGGGTAAGTTATAATGTAAACCGTGATTTTACTAACAATAAAATGAACCACAATAGTGTCATCATTAGCAAGCAGCGTGGATCAACAAATTTACAACAGCATGACAACCTATTACATCGGTAGTCAAACTAAGGTTTTGACAAGAATGAGCTTTCAACATACCTACTGGATCTGTGGCAACTTTCCCTTCAGTCATAAAAGCTTTTGCAGAAGCATGCAATTTTCTTTTCAACAAATAATCATGAATGTAAACATCGAGCCTACAGCAAGATAAGCAAAGCAAGGCAAACATAACTTTTCAGAGCTATGATTACTCCAAACCATAAAAACTACAAAAACAAAACTCAAAGACGAATCAGCAAATTGAACACCGTGAAAACATACAAACAGTATACATACATCTTGTCGGCTTCCCAATTACTCTGTGCCATGTTTTATTTCAAATACCGAACAAATAATTACAAATAACCTCCGTTAGTCCCTGCAATTGAGCCATCCATACCATCAGATCATTAAACATAATTCCAGAATAAATAAAACCACAAATGGTCCAACTGGTTCCCGAAAAAACAGTAGAAAAAAGCCGCAAACATTATATCTTTTGTTGTCTCAACAGTATCAGTTCAATTTTGTCTTGAGCCATTATATGGCTGAATTGAAACGAACCATCGGTGTTTTCACATAAGAGAATAAACTAAGCACTTCAAAGTTATTTTCCTCTTGCTTCTAAAGCTTTCTCTACAAACAAACACAGCGAAATTCAGGAACTAGATCGCAGGATTCAAACTCGCCAATTCAAATTGAACGCAAAAACCATAACAGTGGAAAGGATCAAAGCCTACAACAACATCCACAGGATCTCCACCTCACTTGCCTTACTTGAACTGACGCAAACAAAAGAAACTGAAATTAAACAAAATTCAAGTGCCAAAGAAATTTAAAACCTGCTCTTCCTAGAAATAGATTGTGCATTCTGCACAGAAACAGTGATCTAAAAACCATAAATGGTTACACATCATATGAATAATACGAATTGTTAATACTCTTACAATGGTCTCGACAGGCTAAAATTTACTTCTTCTCGAGAAAGTGACGGAATTTAGTGGAGTGTGGATGAAGCAGAACAGCTGGAGCTTTAACACTGAGAGAAAAAGTATACGGGAATCGGGGCAACGCAACAGGGAGATATTTATGGGGGAGGCTTTATTTATAAAGGGAGCAAGGCTGAGCTCGGAGTGAGTGAGAATTGACTCGGCTCGGGGTTTTATAAAGTTGAGCGGTTATGTGTTGCGGTTTGTACAGTAAAGTAAATTATAACGAAAGTTGAATAAAATCTTATTTTTAATAATATTATTATTTTAAATTTTTTAAAAAATAAATTATTTATTATATTTTATATAAAAATTTAAAAAAATTATAATTATAAGATAAAATGAAATACTTGTCCAAACATGCGCTAGTCTTGCCACGGAGGAAAGGTATATCATTTAACGTGGAGGGGTAAGAGGAGCTGTGGGTTACGGTGTTCGATGCTTAATCGATAATCGAATTATGGGAAAGTTCGGGATTTCACATTTTTTTCCCTTTTCTTTTATTAGAGATGAGAAAATATACAAGTCATTCGAGAAAAATAATATTATTCATCCTAATTTTATTGTTTTCAATCATATATGTATTATATTTTAAATAATTTTTTATTTAATAGTTCGTTTAAAAAGTCATTAGTTTGTAACTAAAAATAAAAAATAACATTACTCTCGACTAAAATGGAAGAGTCCTACTTTCAAGTTAGTGTGGAAGATGCATTCGTGTTTTTATATAACATAAACTAAGGATGAGAATCGGGTGGTCCGGACTGAAAAAGCCGACCGGACCAAACTAGGAATGGGTTCAATCGGTCTTGGTCCAAATTTCATATGACCAAATTTATTTGGTCCAGTCCACGATCCAGGAATTTTTCGGACCGGAACGAATGAAAATTAAAAATATATATAATTTATATATATTAATTATATAACTTTCATTTAACCAATTAACCTAATCCTATCACTAACTCAATATTAAATAATTATTAACTAATACTAATATTTATAATTTTATACTAATAGTAATATTTATAATTTTATACTAATACTAATATTTATACTAATACAAGTATTATACTAATAGTCTAGACTCTACTTCTAGACTCTAATATGGTATAAAAAAAAATACTAATAGTCTAATATAGACTAAGACTATAGTTAATAGTT